>JANUYF010000002.1:179514233-180714233 GCA_026167975.1 Phrynosoma blainvillii | reverse complement strand
TCATCTTAAGTTCATTTGTTCCTGGTTTTGCTTGATGCGTTTCCTGAAGAAAAAAATATCTGTTTTCTCTTTCTTCAACAATAATTCTATCCTTTTCCTTTTAATTACAGACCCCAATCCTTTCACATTTAATGTTGCTATCCTTATTTTATTAACGTTACTTTTCTAAGTCTTCTAACTAGGCTCTTCAATGTGCTACCCCTACACCCACTTTCCCTCCCCTCCACCCCTCCCTTCCATCCCCCTACCCACATATACATTTTACCCCCCTCCTTCCCCAAGGTACCAAACTTTGCCCATGGCTTTTACTAGCCCTCCCGGGTGGCGGTAGGTGAAAGAAGAAGCCATCTCTCCCGATGTGTGGTCAAATTTCTCCTCTGGTTGTTTATTAATTGTCTCTCCTGTTATGTCTTTTTTTTAATTTTAACATCTTTGTCCTTATTTTCTATGGTTCTTTGGCTCCTCCAGCTGCACCCTTGTCACTGTCTTCTTCTTGCTGGTTCAGATCCAGTTGCTTCAACAAATCCAATCCTTGTTCCAGAGAATAAATCTTGTGTTGCTTCCCTTTCCATTGAAAAATGGGGTAACCCCAGCTGTATCTTATTCCTTTTTTTTTTTTTTTTGCAAAATTGAAATGCAGGGCTTAATTCCTCTTCTCCAGCTGATAGTCTCTGGGCAAAAATCATTGTAGATTTCGATTGTATTATCTCCATATTTCAGTGATCCTGAGAGTTTCCTAATTTCTTTCACTAAAAGATCTTTCTTGTAGAAGCTTCTTACTCTCATGATTACATCTCTGGAAACCAGTCCTGTTTTAAAAGTTGATACTCGATGTAAACGCTCCATTTCCTTCTCATCCCAGGTAATTTGAGGAACAATACTTTGCAACCATTTAAAAATCTCTGTCTTCAGAGTTTTCGGTGTTTCATTTGACATCTCAGGAAAGCCCCGAATATGAAGATTATTCCTTCTATTGAGGTCTTGCAAGTCAATGATTTTTCTTTCAAGTTGGTCCAATCTTGTTGAATGTTCCAAGGTTATCTTTTGCTGAGCTTTCTGTTCAATTTGTATTGATTGTACTTTTTTATCTATTTGCTGGATCTCTTTTTAATAGTCTCAAAAGATTTATTCATTTCATTCATAATTTTCTTAGATATAGATTCTGATAATGTGGCATTATTCTTTATGATGGTGTCTTTTAAGATTATGGAATGTCCTGCCAGATGAGATCCGTCTGCTCACATCTTTAGACAGCTTTAAAAAGGCTGTTAAGACGGATCTCATCTTCTGGCAGGCCTTCCTAGAATAGATATCCCGGCCTCAGAAATTAGAAATCTTCCTAGTAGAACCCTCCAGGTACCTGTTCAATAGCTATGCACTGGATTCTGCTATCTTTATTGATTAATGCCGCTGTATCATGTTTGTATAACTGTATAATGTTGCTGACCATTGGGCCGTTTTAACTTGCATGTTTTAATCTTTTTGGATTTAACGCTTTTTTAAGGGGGGGGAGGGTGTTGGGAATTTGATTGGATTGTATATTTTTAACACTGTTAGCCGCCCCGATTGTTCCCAGAGGGGCGGGATATAAATTATTATTATTATTATTTCATTATTTTTCTGTTGCTGATCAACAAGCAGCTGGGTGAGCCATGTTTTCATTCCTTCGTCAGAATCTGGCTTTTTTCCCCAGAACTGCTGAATCTTGTTGTTCTTTGAGTTCCTTAGGTTTGGCTCCTGTTCCGGTTTTCTGCATCGTCTCCACAGATTTTGTTTCTTCCATTTCTATATTATGAATTTCAAAATTCTCTTGTGAGTTTGCTTTTTGCAAACCAGAATAAGCTTTGTCTAAGGGGTGTTGCTTAGATTGTTTAGGTTCCCTCCAATTTAAAACTGTCTGCTTGAGATGGCTCTTGGATATCTGCCAACTTCTAATCAGTATTGTGTCTCCATTACGACACACAGTTTTGCATTTTCTCTATTTATTTATACTTTAATTAATATTTCTGTATTTCAATTCTTCACAATCACTGTCCCATATATTTAGACTGTTTTAATTGGCTTTTATTTTGTAAATCTTAACATCCATTTAGCGTAACAACCATCTGGCTGACAGTGCCACTTAAAAAAATACTGTTTATTTTTCTTTCTGCTCTTTAAAGCTTTATTTAAACAGTTCCATTCTGTTCTCCTCCCCTTCCGATTTATTTATCTGTAATTACTCACAGTCTTTATTCCATTTAGAAGAGGTTCTTTAAGTTATTTGCTTTAACTTTCAGGAGAAAACGATCTTAGCTGTTCACACTGTCGCTCGTGGCTCCTCCCCCCAGCATGAGCTTTCGTAAACTTAAGTCTACTTCTCAGATGCATTTGGTAGAGTGCACTAAATTTCAGTTAGTCTCAAAAGTGCTAAAACAGGGGTTGGCAACCTTTGTTGCCGGGGGGGGGAATGGCGCGGGGGCTGGGCGGGCGCACACGCATTTGCCCGTGTACGCATGCATGTACACGACGCCTGCCATCATGTGCATGCATGCACGCGTGGGGGGCGCCATTTTGGAAGGCCCCACCGCGCCTGCGCCGTGCAAATTCGCACGGTGCAGGTGCGGCCTTCCCTGGGCCTTGGGAAGATTAGAAGATTAGTCTTGAAGATTAGAGGGGGTCAGGAGACTAAAAAAACAACAACCCCAATCTCCCCCAGTGGCAGAATTAAAAGACATAGCCATGTTAGTATGTAAAGAGATCTTTTAGCACAGGGTTCGGCAACCTGCGGCCCGCGTGCGGCCTGCAGAGGCCTTGGGACCGCTGCCACCGCCGCCCCACACGCACGAGCACTGGCGCCATTTTGGCGTCCAAAATGGCACCCGCGCTCGCATACACACAACGGCAGGCACCATTTTGGAAGGCCGCACGGCACAGCCACAGTGGAGCCTTCCCAAGGCCCAGGGAAGGCCCCACCACACCTGCGCCATGCGAATGTGCATGCGCACGATGGCGGGCACCATTTTGGAAGGCCGCACTGTGGCTGTCTTCCAAAATGGCGCCCGCTGTTGTGCGCATGCAAGCACCATTTTGGAAGCCAAAATGGCGCCGCGCTCATGCGCGGTGCGCATAAGCCAGCAAAAGGCCTCCATGGGCCGCACCCAGCCCGCGGGCCATAGGTTGCCGACCCCTGTGCTAAAAGTTCTCTTTACATAGTGATTTTACATACTAACAATTAATCTTTTAATTCTGCCACTGGGGGAGATTGGGGTTGTTGTTTTTTAGAGTCTCCTGACCCCCTCTAATCTTCAAGACCTGATGAGGAAGCTCTAAAGAGCCTCTGCTTTGGAAGGGAGAGCAGAGTGGATCAAGGCTTTTATTAGCTTCTCCCAATCCCCTCTAACCTCCCTGCCCCAGCAGCAGAGAAATCCTAAATAAGTACCAACTCCTCCCACTCTGCCTGCTAAGGCAGGGAAATCCCAAGGCAGGATTCTTTTATAGGGGAAAACCTGAAGAAGCACAACCCTCTACATTCCCTCCACCTTGGAAGGGAAATCCTGAAGACCTCAACCATGGCAGGAAGAGTGTGTGTGTGTTTGGGAGGGGGTGGTTGCCAGTGCTTCTTTTACAGGAGGCTCTTCCTGGGCAGACTACAGCAAGAGCTTAGTCCATCTGGGGAGAGAAGTGCCTCTATTCTCCCAGCTGCCCAGACTCTCCCTGCCTAGACAGGAAGAGTGGGAGAGGGCTGGCACTTCTTTTACAGGAGGATCTCTCTGAAAGGACTACAGCAACAGCTTACGACTACAACCCCCTGTGAAGAAGTGCCAACCCCTTCTACTTTCCCATTGCGGCAAATCTTTGGGATTTCCCTGCTGCAGTGGGGAAAGCAGGGGTGTTGTACTTCTTCAGTAGCCAAATTTGCCCCCATTCTCCCCGCTGTGACAGTAGCTCTTTGGGATTTCCCTGCCATGGTGGGGACAGTGGCAGGATTGGCACTTCTTTTAGAGCCATCTCTGCTCTCACTGTCACAGCAGAGAAATGCCAAAGAGCAGCAGCCGCTTTTTTTTTAGCAGCATTATCATACTGATCTGTGTATTTTTGGCATACATTTTTCAACCTATACGCTAGTAGGGCGATAAACATTACAATACTTGGGGTGCACGAGCTAAAGTGGACAGGAATGGAACATTGCAGTCAGATAATCACAGTGTTTTACCCAGGAAATGAAAATCTAAGAAGAAATGGCATGGCATTAATGGTGAGGAGAGATGTACCATAAGCAGTTAAGGGATATAATGTAAAGCCTGACCAAATAATATCAATAAGACTTCAGAGAAAGCCCATCAGTTTAATATTAAAACCAAGATAATGTTCCAACTTCAGAGGCAGAAGAGAAAGAAACTGAAAGATTCTATGATGGAGTCCAGGTGGAAATTGATCACACATCAACACAGGACATGTTAGTAATCATAGATGATTGAATGCAAAAGTAGGAAAAAGAGCAGAAAAACTGTAGAATTTGGCCCAGGATCAAGAAATAAAGAACAGCAAGTGATTTAATTTTGTGAAGCCAACAGTTTGATCATCACAAACACATTATTCAGGCAACCAAAGAGGTGACTGTGTACATGGGTGTCACCTCATGGCCAATACAGAAATCAAATACATAGACTATATACCGGTAATTGGAAACAGAAAATGAAGAAGCTCTGTTCTCTCTGTAAAAAACAAAGCAGGAACAGGTTGTGTGACACAGAGCATGAACTAATATCAAAAATGAAAGTAAAGCTGAAGAAGAACAGTATCTTCACTGTGCTGAAATACAACCTGAAGAACAACCCTGTAAAATTTAAAGATAATGTAAAAAACAGATTTACATTATTAAGCCTAATTGATCATAAGCCAGAAGAACTCAACTGAAGCCAAGGAAATTGTCAGAGAAGAATGCAAAAAGAAATAATCTGCAGCCAAAAAGAAAGGAAATTCTTACTGGATGATGACAGATAAAACTCTTCCAGCAGTAAGGACAAACAAGAAACAAAAGTAAAAGGGGACAGAAACAGGTCAGTCCCCTGAACACAACTGTTCAAATACTAGTGTGTAACAATAAAGAGAACTACTATATCTATCAATCAGAGAAAAAGAAGATAATAACAAAAAAGGTAAAACAAGAGACCTCTTTCAGAAGATCTGAAAAATCAAACGGAAATATAAACCAAGAGTGGGGATGCTATATGACCAACAGGGGAACATATTAAATGATCAAGAGAAAAAAAGACAATAAAAACAATACACTGAAGCATTATACATAAAAGATAAAAAGATGACAGATTAATTCAAGGAAGAAGCATTTGAAGATGAACTCACAGTTTCAGAGTGAAATGGAAGCTGCACTCAAAGCACTTGGGAGAAATGTAGCATCAGGAACAGATGGCATACCAATAGAGCTAATTCAAGCTACAGAGACAGAATCTTCAGGCTACAGAGACAGAATCTACTCTATCTAAAATCTGTCAACAAATATGGAAAACAAAAGAAGGCCAACAGAGTGGTTGCAGCAACCACCAGACCACTGCATTAACCTTCCACGTAAGCAAAGTGATGCCCAAAATTTTGCAACAAGGACTTTGACCTTATATGAAACAAGAAATGCCAGGTGTCCAAGCTAGGTTCAGAAGAGGAAGAGGCACTTGGGATCATATTGCAAACATATGTTGGGTAATGTAGTACACCAAAGAATTTCAGAAGAAAATCAGCCTGTACCAAAGCAAAACCTTTGATATGTAAAACATAAAAAAATGGATCGCTCTTAAAGAAATGGGTGCATCACAACATTTTATTGTCCTGGTCCGTAATCTGTACTCAAGACAAGAGGCTACTATCAGGACAGAATACAGAGAAAGAGAATGGTTTTCAATTGGTAAAGGTGTCAGACAAGGCTACATCCTATCACCCTACCTATTCAACTTATATGGAGAACATATCATACATAAAGCAGGATGAGACGTGGATGAAGGAGGCATGAAAACTGGAGGAAGGAATATCAATAATTTAAGATATTCAGATGACACCATACTACTTGTTGTGTGTGTTCAAGTCATTTCCAACTTATGGTGACCATAAAGCTTTATCATAGGGTTTCTTGGAGAGATTTGTTCAGAGGAGGTTTGCCATGGCCTTCCTCTAAAGCTAAGAGACACCACAGTACTTGCAGAGAATAGAAAAGACTTGGAATTATTACTGAAGAAAGTCAAGGAAGAAAGTGCAAGGGCAGGTTTACAGCTAAACATTAAGAAAACAAAAACAAGATGAACATAGATGATTTACACAATTTTAAAGTAGATGATGAAGTCATGAAAATAGTTCAAGATTTTCCATACTTTGGTTCAGCCATTAATCAGAATGGAGACTGCAGTCAAGAAATCAGAAGCAGACTATGGTACAAAACACAATGCAGAAATAATCCAGTTTGAGATCACTTTAACTGCCCTGGCTCAGTACTAAGGAATCCTGGGAATTATAGTTTATTGTGGCACCAGAGCTGTCTGACAGAGAAGACTAAATGTCTCACAGAACTACAGTTCTTGGAATTCCCTAGCATTGAAAGTCCTGATGGTGCAGTGATTAAATGCCTGTACTGGAGCCACTCACTCACAAACCATAAGGTTGTGAGTTCAATCCCAGCCAGGGGTTCATGGTCAACTCAGCCTGGTATCCTTCTGTAAGTCGCTAAAATGAGTATGCAACTTGTTGGGGGTAATTAGCTTACATATTGTAAACCGCTTTGAGAGCGCTTAAGTGCACTGATAAGTGGTATAGAAATGTACTTGCTATTGCTATTTTTTTTTTTTTTCAGGTGTATATATATTTTATTAACATATACTATTCAAACATATCTATAAAGTTAACACACCAATTTCTTTTCCAATAATTAAATACAAATATTTACAATTGACTTCCAAAGTATCTCCAGTTTGTACTCAACCTTGGTTCAATGTTCACTCATTGTCTTCATATATATGCAATTTTAGATATTGAATCCACTGTGTGTTATAACAACAGCTTTAATTATCTTGATCTTTAATAGTCACTTTTCACCTATTTTTAAGTCAGTTTACTAATTTAAGGTATCCCATCAGTCTATATCTCTACTCAATTAAATTTTCTCTCTTACAGTATTGCAGTATTGGAGTCCAGTCTTGTTCAGTACTCTCTACATTTTGTTTGTTCAGTCTGGCTGTGAGTATGTCCATACTCATCATTTCAATAAGTCTTGTAGTCCACTCACTGGTTGAGGGCACTTCTGCTAACTTCCATTTTTTTGCTAATGTAATCCGAGCTGAAGTTATCATATACAATAATATCCTTCCGTATTTCCTTTCCATTTTCACTGGGATCTTATTTGTCATGTTCAACAGATATATTTCTGGTAACATGTCATATCTTATTTTAAATATTTCACAAATTACCTTATGAACAGTTGTCCAATACTTCCTGACTTTGTCACAATTCCACCATACATGTAGCCAACACCCTGTAGTTTGCTTACACTTCCAACATCTGTTATTACCATTCCTACAAATTTTTGCTAATTTCGCTGGGGTGAGGTACCAACGTTGCTCCATTTTTAAATAGTTTTCTTTCAAGTCTTGACATTGAGTAAATTTTTGTGTCTTCAATCTTGCCCACTCCCAACTTTCCAAATCAATGTCTCTACCAATGTCCTTGGCCCATCTAATCATCGTATCTTTTACTAAGTCTTGTTCCAAATCTATGGCTTGTAAAGTCTCATAATATTTGGAAGTTAGTTTTTTTCCATTTTGCTTAATCACTTTATCCAATTCGGTGTCTGCCTCTTCAAATCCCAGTTTTTTATCATCTGCTTTAAATCTATCCATTAGCTGTTTATATGGAAACCAATGTAAATTTTTATCCAATTCTTTCAAATTCTCTAAAGGCTTTAATTCATAGCTTCCCCTCCTTGTTTTGCTCAAGATGTCTCGATATCTCAACCATTTGGATACTTCTCGCCATCTTCCAAAAAAGGCTTCTTGTGGTGACACCCATAAAGGTAGTTTTCTGTAGAATTTTTCCTTACAATACAGCCAAATCCTTATCAATGATCTTCTAACATAGTGATGCTCAAATTCTTTGTGCACTTTTGTCTTATTATACCACATATATGCGTGCCAACCAAATCTCAGATTAAATCCTTCTAAGGTGAGAGTTCTATCATTTTCTAATTTTGCCCAGTCCGTGATCCAAGTTAATGCATTTGCATAATAATAAGTCTTTAAGTCTGGTAAGTTGCAACCCCCATTTTTCTTCTTATCAATCAGTGTCTTCCACTTTATCCTAGATTTTTTACCTGACCAGATGAATTTTACAAGATCTTTCTTCCATTGTATAAGTGGTTTATCATTTAAAAGCACTGGAATGTTTTGAAACAAAAAGTTCATCTTTGGTAGTATCATCATTTTAATTGTCTCTATTCTTCCCAACAATGATAAATTTAATTTTGTCCATTTATTAAGATCTTCTTTAATTTCTTTCCATAGTCTTTCATAGTTATTTTCAAATAAATCAGGGTTCCTCTTTGTAATCCAAATTCCCAAATACTTAATTTTCCTCTCAACTTTGAATCCTGATAAAGACTGTAGTTTAATCTCTTCTTCCTTTGTCATATTCTTTGTAAGCATTACTGTCTTTTCTTTATTTATCTTTATTCCAGAAACTTTTTCAAAGTCCAACAAAATTCCTTGAAATTTCTCTATCGAGCTTAGAGGTTCTTCCATAAATATTACCACATCATCTGCGAAAGCTTTTAACTTGTAATGTTGTCCTTTAATCTTTAGTCCTTTTATATCCATGTCATCTCTAATTTTGTCATTCAACAATTCCGATATCATGATGTATAGCAAAGGAGATAATGGACATCCTTGCCTAGTACCTTTTTGAATATCAAATTTTAAACTCTTCTCTCCATTAATTATCAATTTTGCACTCTGCTTTTTGTAAATATTACTTATCCATTCAAAAAAGTTTTCTCCCATGTCCATTTTTTTTATCACCTCCAGCATAAAGTCCCATTTTACCTTATCAAAGGCCTTTTCTGCATCAAGAAAAATCATTGCAACTTTTTTCTCATTGTTTTTTTCATAATATTCAATTGCATTTAATACTGTCCGTATATTTTCTCTCATATGTCTTGATGGCAAGAATCCTGCTTGATCCTCATGTATTAGTTTTTTTAAAATGTTCTTTAATCTTGATGCTAATATTGTCATGAAAATTTTGTAATCCACATTTAATAATGAAATCGGTCTATAATTCTCTACTTTCAGTTTATCTTTACCTTCCTTTGGTATAAGAGTGATGTTAGCCTCTTCCCAAGATTCTGGTATTCCTTGTTCTTTAATTTTGTTAAATAAATCTTTAAGTGGTACTACTAATTCCTTCTCAAATATTTTATAATATTCTGCTGTAAAACCATCTGGTCCAGGTGTTTTGTTTATTTTTTGACTTCTAATTGCTTGTTCTACTTCAACAGTAGTAAATGGAGCATTCAACATTTCTTTGTCTGCCATCGAGATTGTTTTTACATTCCAGCTCATCAATGCTTTAACTAACAGCGTCTTCCGATCCGTTTCAGAGTTTGGGTCCTTATATAATTTAGCATAATATTTTGTAAATATTTTTTTAATCCCTTCTTGATTAGTTATAGTTGATTCTTTATCAACTATTTTTTGAATTAATTTCTTTTCTTTTTCTTTTTTCAGTCTGTTTGCCAGCCATCTCCCAGTCTTATTTGCAAATTCAAATTTTTTTTGTTTAAGATATGTTAACTTTTTTTCGACTTCTTTTGTCAATAATGCATCCAGTTTAATTTGTAATATTTTGAGTTGGTTTCTCAGTTCTTTTCTATTAGATTGTTCTTGGATTTCTTTCTCTTTCTTTTGTATTTCTTCAGTCAATTTTTCCAATTCATCTCGTGCTTTTTTCTTCGTTTCCGCCCCTCTCTGAATAAAGATTCCTCTCATCACTGCTTTGCTGGCATCCCATACTGTTTTCATTTTCATTTCATCAGTGGTATTTTCGGAAAAATAATACTTTAATTCTTCCTTTACTTTATTTACTATTGCTATTGCTATTGCTATTGAGCAGTTAAAATGGTCTCAAACTGGATTACTTCTGCAGTGTGTTTTGGACCTAGGACTTGAAAGAGCAGCTATGAAATAACTAGATAAAATCATGAAATGTAAAGATAACTGAATACTACAGTTAGGATTCTACATACCATCATATTTCTGATTTCTATATATGGCTGCAAAAGCTGGACAGAGGAAAAAAACTGTTAAGAGAACCATCTTGTTTGAAATGTGGTTCTGGAGCAGAGTTCTGCAGCTGCTCTGGATTGCCAAAAAGAAAGCTCAATGGGTCCAAGGACAAATCAAGCCTGAACTCTCCCTAGAAGCCAACTTAGAGTGTCATGAGAAGACACGACTCACTAGAAAAGACAATAATGCATGGCAAGGTAAAAGGCAGCAGAACAAGAGGAAGACCCCATCCCAGATGGATAGACTCAAACCATGAGTCCACAAGACCTGAGCAAGGCTGTTGATAGCAGAGTGACTTGGTACAATAGCATCCAAAATTCACAAAACAGCAACATCTTTATTGGATCAACCAAAATGAATTAAATACATGATGCAAGCTTTTGAAGCTCTACTGGCTACATTATCAAAGGTGTAAAAAAAAAAAAAACAGAAAAAGGGGGGGGACTTGATGGTGTTGGAGTCCCAGGTCTACATTTTAACTTCTTTTAAACTGGGACTGCATTTGGAGTGTTTTACATAAACTGATGATGCATCTAAAAGTTTCCCAAATGCAACAACACAGAGGCTTCTGGAGAAATTGCATGTTCTCTGCCAAAGAAGGGAGTGGGTACGCTCACAGAAGAGACAACCTGAATTTCAAATGACGTTTCTTTTTGTGCTGCTTTACATTTTATTTCCAAGAGTTTGTCTCCCAGAACCCACATGGCCCAAAAAGAGGAATGGTGTCTGCCTACATGGATATCCCTCCATACCATTTTATCTGAGAACTATAACAACTTTGATAAAATGTAGATAAAATCGTACCATCTTAGGAGAGAAAGCCGAAGTCAGTAAGGCCACATCCACACTGGAGAAATAATCTGGTTTGAGACTGCTTTAACTGCCTTGGCTTAGTGCTAGGGAATGCTGGGAATTGTAGTTTATTGTGGCACCAGAGCTCTGTGATAGAGATGGCAAAATGTCTCACAAAACTACAGTTCCCGGACTTCCCTAGCATTGGGCCGGGGCAGTTAAAGCTGTTTCAAACTGGATTACTTCTGCAGCGCGGATGCAGCTTGACTCACACATTGGTCCAAAACACACTGCAGAAAATTAACTATGTACCTGAGTAATAAATCGACAAAAAGATGAATGGAAAAATATAAGTACATTGTGGGAAACTTATGAAGTAAATTAAAACATAAGGCAAGATGCAGGATGTCAAGAAAGAAAGATGAATTAAAATTGGAAACAACTAAATTTGAAAGGGAAATCAATAATTGATAAGACACATCAATTTATCGAAATATATTATTTTTTTATTACGAATATAGGGTAAGTGAATGAAAAGATAATGTAAGATTAAGGCAGATGAGAAATCATAAATCACATGTCTTGGTGGAATTAGGAAGTAAACCCTATGTTTAGTTGTATATGGATAAATGTAAGAATGGAAAGATGGAGTGAGTGGGAGGGCAATTGCGATTGTATGGCTGAGATATATTATTGTATATATTGGTTTTAGATTTTTAAAATTGAATAAAACAGAACAAAGCACACTGCAGAAGTAATAATCCAGTTCGAGACCACTTTAACTGCCCTGGCTCAAGGCTAAGGAATTATGGGAACTGTGGTTTTGTGAGACATTTAGCCTTTTTCTGTCAGGGAGAGCTCTGGTGCCACAATAAACTACAATTCCCAGGGTCCCCTAGCACTGAGCCAGGGCAGTTAAAGCGGTCTCGAACTGGATTATTATTACTTCTGCAGTGTGTTCTGGACCAGAGATGCAGCTCCCAACCCCTCCCCCCCCGGCCCAGTTCTCAGCCGGGAAAGGGCCCTGGATGAAACACAGCACCACCCTCTAGCCTGGCGGCCTGGTCCCTTCCGTCGTTGGCCAGGCTCCTTCGCAGTCCGCCGCCGCCGGCCTTACCGGATCCATTGGGGCCGATGATGGCCGTGAAGCTCTGGAAAGGCCCGATTATTTGCCGCCCCTTGTAGGATTTGAAATTCTCGATCTCGATCAGCTTCAGGAACCCCATTTCGAGGGCTCAGGGGGCGGGAGGGAGGCAGAAAGGGGTTGCAAACTACGGGGCCCCGCGGGGGACACACCGAACAACAAGGGGCCCCTTCGCTTCGGAGCGCTGGGACCACCGCTCTCGCCCGCAAGAAGGGCGGGAATCTCGAAACCTCGCGAGAGGTCACGACCGCAGCTAAGAGCGAAATAGCGGTCGGTGATAGGACGACGCTGTTCCAGAAGCCCCTCCCCCTCAGTGGTTCCGCAAACTGTGCTCTTTAAGTGCTTTTGGACTTCAGCTCCCCGAATCCCAGACTATTGGCCAACATGGCTGACGCTTCTGGGAACTGAAGTCTGAAATCTCTTAAAGGGCACATTTTGGGGGCCGCTTCTCCCTAAGAGAGCTCTTCCTACTCCGGTCTTCTCGCTATCCTGATAGGCTCCTCCCTCTTCCCACTCGTTAACTTACCCCAGAGGTAGCTCCGCCTACTCCGGCCTTCTAGCTATCCTGATTGGTTCAGGGCCTATAGATATTTGCATAAGTTGAGCCGGAAACAAGGCGTTCTTTCGAAAGGGATGGGAAGTAGGCTGGCCCGTTGTCATAGCAACCAGAAACCAAGCGCCGCTCTGCCTAAGGAAAAGGTGAGCGCTGGGCCCTGGGTTCCGATTCAGCCCCTCTTTGGTTGTCTTGGACTGCAGTTCCTAATATCCCCGGCTTGATGGGGAATACTGGGAGTCTCAGTCCAACAACACCCAGTGGATCCCAAACTTTGGTCCTCCAGATGGTTTTTGTTTTTTCTGAATTTCAACTCCCAGAAGCCCCAGCCAATTTGGACAACTGTCAGGAATTCTGGGAGCTGAAGTCCAAAACATCTGGAAGACCAAAGTTTGGGAATCACTGTGACCTAAGGGGATCCCATGAGTCACACTCTGTGGTTCCCAAATTATGGTTCTCCAGATATTTTTTTGGACTCCATCTCCCATCATCCCTTCCTGTTGGCCAAGCTGGCTGGAGCTTCTGGGAGTTGAAGTCCAAAAAATATCTGGAAGACCAAAGTTTGGGAACCACCATGAATGAAGAAGTGGGTACAGTCTCTTTCAATAACTTGTCAGTTTTATTTTAATTTCTCACTTCAGCTGCTTTTCCATGTATTATTATTATTATTATTGTTATTATTATTATATTTATTCGTATCCCACTCTTTTCACAGAATTGAGACTCAGAGCCACTCAACAATATTAAAAGAAAAATGCAATTAAAAACATAACTATTATTTTTTATTTATTTTACTTCTATGCCACCTTTCTCCCAAAAAGGGACCCAAGGGAGCTCACAATATAAAAACACATTAAAACAAAAATTTTAAAGACAATTAAAATAACCTAATCGAAACACTACAAAGTTAAATTTTAAAACACAACAGTTAAAAACATAGTCAAAAACAGCTCCCCCCCTGTGTGCCTTCAACCAGTCTTGTATGATTTTAAAAAGCGTCCCTGCATAGGAATGTTTTTACTGTTGGAATAACGATGCTTTAACATAGAAAAGAGGTGCATTAAAAAGGAATTAAATTATTACAATATTAAAATAGATTGCTGTCAAAAGAATAAAATACATTTTAAAAAGATAAGACTGTTTAAAACCTTTTAAAATGAAACAATGAACTGAAATGTGCTCTTCAGGGGAGGTTGCTTTGGGAAAACAAAGTGGGCTTAAGGCTACCTAAAGGTGAGGAATGTATGACTGCAAAGCCCATTATCCCTCTCCTGGTGGACGGAGATGATGGAGACACAAACCCTGAGTTGAGTGTTTGGGTCTGTGTTTATTTTGTGAGAAGTAATTTCCAAAGTGTTGAAGTAAATGTGCATCAGGGACATTTTTCTCCAAATGAATAAAGGTGTGGGTGCATAATTTGTTGTTGCTGTGTGCCTTCAAGTCGTTTCTGACCTACGGCGGCCCTAAGGTGAACATATCATGTTTTCTTTTTTCCTTGGCAAGATTTATTCTGAGGAGGTTTTGCCATTGTCTTCCCATGAGGCTGAGAGTGTGTGACCTGCCCGAGGTCACTCAGTGGGTTTCCATGGCCAAACGTGAATCAAATCCTGTCTCCAGAGTCATAGTCCAACACTGAAACCACTATGCCATGCTTAGATGTGGGTGCATCTGTGCCACAGAAATAATGCAGTTTGACAGCACTTTAATTCCCATGGCTCCACCCTACATATTCCTGGGATTTGTAGTTTTGTTAGGTACCAGAACTCTTTGGCAGGAAAGGCTAAAGACCTTGTACAGCTACAAATCCCAGGATTTCCATAGGATGGAGCCACAGCACTTAAAGTGGTGTCAAAATTGCATTATTGCTGCAGTGTGATACATCTTTTTCAATAATGGGAACAAAATATATTACATTGTATCCTGACCATCTGACAGAAGTTCCCTTCAGAGCTCTGATTAGCCTGCGATGGGATCCTTAATAGCGACTTTGGGGCTGGTGGAGAGTTTTAAGAGCAGGACACAAATAAGGGAATCTTTTAGAAAATACACTAGTCCCTCCACATTCGTGGGTTTGATTTTTGCGGATTATTCACAGATTTTATTCATAAGTTATCTTTAGGAATATTTAGATCCTCCAGCACAACTCTGTTGTCATCAACGTTAACCAAAAGTCACACTGAAGGACCTAGATATTCCTAGAGAGAACCCTCCTCTAGGCATTTGTAGTTCTTCCAGCGCAATTCTATGGTCAATGTCTGGCAGATGTTGACCACAGAGTTGCACTGGAGGATCTAGAGATTCCTAGAGAGGTGTTCTTTCAGGTAAAAACATAGTTTTTTGTTATTTGAGGTTTTCCCCCATTCATGGGAGTCCTATGCCGCTAACCTCAGTGAATGTGGAGGGATGAGTGTAATTCCATTCTTCTAAATTTTTATCCTCAAACGCTCTATGATGCTGAGTGCTTTATAGCTACTGTCTATAACTGTGGGCAACAGAGCCTCAGAGAATGGAAAATTTCAATGTTGGGAAAGGATGTAGGAAGACAGAAGTAGGATGCAAAGTATGTGGTTTGCATAGTAAAGGTCTCCAATTTACTCTGTGTCATCATCGGGCAGAGGGGGGCAAAGGATGCATCTGGTTATTGTTGGATTGCAGTTCCCATCAGCTGTATCCTGGCCGTTTGTGCAGGATGATGTATAGTGCTCTCCAACAATACCTGGAAGGCTTTTTCTTGCCCACTCCTGAGGTAGAACTTTTTAAAAAGACTTTTACTGAAGACCCTGGAGAACTACAAGCATTTAGTATAGTAAAAATTAAACTAGATTAGTATAGTATAGTTAGTATAATATATGAGAGCCAATATGGTGTAGTCGTTTGAGGGTTGGCCTAGAACTCTAGAGACCATGATTCAAATCCCTGCTCAACCATGGAAACTCACTGGGTGACCTTTGGCAAATCATGCTATCTCAGCCTCAGAGGAAGGCAAAGACTAGCCTGCTCTCAACAAATCTTGCCAAGAAACTCCTGTGATAAGATCACCTTAGGATCACCATAAGTTGAAAATGACTTAAAAGCACACACTGCAGAAATAATCCAGTTTGAGATTGCTTTAACCGTACTGGCTCAGTGCTAGAGAGTTCTGGAAACTGTAGTTTTGTGATACATTTCTCTGTCAGAAAGTTCTGGTGACACAATAAACTACAATTCCTAGGATTCCCGGTGCAGTTAAAGTAGTCTCAAACTGGATTATTTCTGCAGTATTTTTTGACCAAAATATAGTATAGTATAGACCAGGGGTCGGCAACCTTTGTTGCCGGGGGGCCGGGGGGGAAATGGTGTGGGGGGCACATGGGGGGCACCATTTTGGAAGGCCCCACGGCGGCTGCGCCGTGCGAATTCGCCTTCCCAAGGCATGTGCACGGTGCCGTTGGCCCTTCCAAAATGGTGGCCTGCGTTGTGCACGCATGTGTGCACAATGCGGGCGCCATTTTGGAAGGCCCCATGGTGGCTGAGCTGTGCGAATTCGCATGGCGCAGGTGCGGTGGGGCCTTGGGAAGGCCCCACCACGCCTGCGCAGCAGCCACTGGGCCTTGGGAAGGCCCCACCACTCCTGCGCAGCCGCCATTGGGCCTTGGGAAGGCTCCACAGCAGCTGCGCAGCCGCCGTGGGGCCTTCCAAAATGGCACCCGCTGCCGTGCACACAGCGCCGGCGCTGTTGGGCATTTCAAAATGGCGCACGCTGCCATGCGCATTCGTGTGCAAGCGCAGGCGCCATTTTGGATGCCAAAATGTCACTCGTGCTTGCGGTCCCAAGGACTCCGTGGGCCACACCCGGCCCGCAGGCTGGGGGTTGCCGACCCCTGGTATAGACTAGTATAATAATAATTTTTAAACCTAGACAAATATTCTGGCTTGATACAAGGATGTTTCCTGCAGTGTTCTTTCCCTCACTCCTGAAAATATTACATCCAATGTGGAGAAGGAGAAATATTAATAGCAAGGGAATCTTCTCCTATTGCATTAGGCCATTTGTTCCTATAATTTAGTATTATCTATATCAGGGATAGACAATGTATGGCCTCTAGAGGTTGTTGGCCTGCACCTCCCAGTATTCCTCACCAATGCCTATACTGGTTAAGGCTGATGGGAATTGCAGTCCAGCAACCTCAAGAAAGCTGAAGTTTGCCCATTGCTGTGCTATATTTACACTGACTGACAGTGGCTTTCCAGGTTCTTGAACAGGAAAGCCTAGTTGTCTTTCCTAGCTGTTCCTGGATATTGATTCTGGGACTAATCTGTGCAAACCACATGCTTGTAAATGAGGTACATTTCTGCCACTTTCAACCTCATGGCATACAGAAAGAAATGGAAACACCACTTTCCAGACCACATGGGACCTGTGCCATGACACCAAACTTCAACTATGACAAAAACTATTGGATGTCTATGGAAAAAAAGTACACCGGGAACCTTTAAAGAAGCATAGTCTTTCTTAAAAACTGGTGCATGAAGTCTTCAAGCAGTTTGTCTATATGTAAGTAGCAGCGGTCTTGATGAGACCAGTTCATTTCCCAGCTCTGTTCCTCATGTTTTTTAAACCTCTACTAACATGCAGTGGCTCTCAATGTTTTTCTTACACTAGGATCTAAGGTAGAATCAGTCCTGGGCATGGATGAGGAATATGTGGCCCTCCAAATGTTGCTGGCCTGTAATGGTTAGGAAGCCCCAGTACGTATTTACTCTGCCCCTAGGTCTGATATGGATGTGGTCCAACATCAGAACAGCCACATGTTCCCCACTATTGATTCCTAGGGTAGATGAATTAGAGTCATAGTAACTAGGAAGATATGATGCTGGGTACAAGTTTTTCTGATGCTGATAATCAGAGACTATTTTTTATGTTACCTGGCTATTTACTATTAACTAACTTCCAGTTAAGCATTTCTCAATAGTCCACAGGCAATGGGCTCAGTTTCCTGTTGAATAAGAGCTGGTACTATATTAGAAACTTCTCACTCTCACACTGTTTCACACACAAACCCATCCTTTAATTACAGGTGCAGAGATGTATAAAGTGGACATTCAGACAGATACAAAAGATGCAGCTGCTATTGAAGCCCGCAGGAATCGAGAGAAGCAAAGACAGAGCCGCATCTTCAATGCTCGCTACCGCAGAATGGGGGTGAGACTTGAAAACTGTGGAGCTGTATGTTAGGATGAGTACAAGAACTGTTTTGTTGGGAAACTGCACTGAAGTCCCTAAATATCCACAAGAGCTGAAACACCTGTAAAAAGTTATTCTTAGGCCCAAGCCCTCCTTAATATGAATATCTTCTTCTAGAGGAGATTACTTGGTCTTTACATCTCAGCTTGATTAATGAAGTGCAGTTAGAGGCCACTTACCAGTGTTATGGGCTATATTTTTAAGCCAGAGTTGCAGCAATAGTGCAGCCCTCCAGATTTTGCTGAACAACAAAACCCAGCATTTCTCACTACTGGCCCTTTTGGCTAGTACTGATGGGAGATGCAATATCTAAAAAGCCACATGATTTCCAGGCTTCTTTCAGACAGAAAGATAGCTTTAACAGAAGGATAGCTTTGGGACTATAGGGGCTGGAATATTAACATAAGTGAAAGTTGGGTGTATTAATCTTCTGCAATACTATATTGAAATGTACTACTGTGGAACCTTGGTATCCACTCGGAATCCGTTCCAGACCCCACCCACTCTGCGGTGGATATCAAAATCTGCGGGACCTCAAGTCCTGCTATCCCCAATGGCAGCACATTCACATGGCCATATCACCATTAGGGACATCCCCCATTGTCTCCAATGGTGGTGTGTGCACATGGCCGCGCTGCCATTCATGACAATGGGGACTGTCGTGGCACAGCCATGTGTGTGCACCGCCATTTAGGACAAGTGGTGGCTTGCTGTCCGCAGATGTTGAAATCTGTAGATAAAGAGGCCCCACTGTATTTAAGGAACAGGATAGCCTGTTTCTGTGGTTCATTGAGAAGAGTACACATCATTATTATTCCCCAGTTGCTAGACATTGCATGGATTTTCCTGACAGTGACAGATTTTTGACAATGGAACACACTGCCTCAGAGTGTGGTGGAATTGCCTTCTTTGGAGGTTTTAAAAGAGAGGCTGGATGTCCATCTGTTGGGAACACTTTGATTGTGTATTTCTACATGGCGGAATGAGGTTGAACTGGGTAGCGCTTGTGATTTCTTCCAACTCTGTGATTCTATGATTCTATTTACTAAGCATGCATGCCAAAAGCTTAAATCTAAAGCCTAATGCAGTTTAGGTCCATTTGAGATATTTAAAATTTTTGGCAACAAAGAAGGTGAGTTAATTCCCAATAGAGTGCCGCAAAAGTTGATATCTCACAAGTTCAGGCATTTGCAAGCTTTGTTTCATAACCATATAAATGAAATAAATAAACAAATAAAATAAGACAGGAGAAATTCCCTGTCTGACCAGTAGAGGGTCCAGGGAAGCTCTATCACCTGACGTGAAAAGATTCCCATATGTATCACTTATTTTCCCAAATGAGGGAAGGTCAGACATGGAGAGTCTCACTAATATGTTTGATCACTACTCAGAGGTAGCAGTGGGGATTCCACTTATTTGTGCTTCATGCTTCTCCTTCCTCACACTTTCCCCAGTGCTGGTGAAGCTGCCCTGATCAATGTGGATATAGCAGCACTGCTGCAATTCATACATCTGTGAGGTACTTCACTAGTTGTGAAGGGGTGCTTGATGAGGAAAGCCCACATACACTGCAACTACATCCCTCAACAAGCAGGGGCCAGATTATGCTGCTGACTGTGCTTCTGGCCATACTGCTGTTTGTTTATCTGTGGGAATAATGGTATTTAAATTCTTTTTAGAGAAGGTCAAATGCAGATGTCATGTAAAAATAATAAGAACACGGAATACAGTGACTTAATTCAGATGATCATCCAAATCATGGTAGGAAGGGGCTGAAATTAATCATGGGCTTATATATTCCCTGTTGTACCTTGGAATTTCCTTTCCTTTCAGCTTCCCATTTGGGGCCAAACATAGTTTGATGTGACACATGAATTAATCAGCAGTGTAAAGCACTTGCCCTCCAAGCAAGAAACATGATTTCAAAACTGTTTCTCATCCTAATTTGTAAACCAAGTGTTAAACATGGTTTGCTGATTTGGAATCATGGCAAACTACAGTTAAGGTTAAACAAAAAACCTAAAAGGAAAATTGTAGAAAATAGAGAAGGCAGTGTAGTAACTTACAAGTCTGTAATTTGTTTCCAAATGGAGAATCATTTGAATTGAGCCCCTGATCAAACCTGCATGTGGGCTGTTAATTCATATCTTGTTTATAACATATGAGTTGCTGCCTTGGTACAGAAGCTGTGTTTTTGGATACACACTCTGAATGACTCTGCATAATGGTAGGGGGTGCCAAGTTTACAGTCCCTTTTGCTTTTTTGTCCCCACTTCCTGCACCCTACCCAGAAAGGGGATAACAGAATGGGATGGTGAAGACTCTGGCTGCAGCCCTGGCTCTCTGAAATGAAAGCAAGAATGGGTTGGAAATACATTCTCAGCCTGTTAGAGATAGTTTAAACACATAATCACACAGAGTCTAATAGTTTTATACAGGTCTGTTTTTTGCTAATTTTATTTCTCTCTTGCTCTTCTGACACAGAAGAGGTACTAAAGGCAGCCCACAAATAAAATTTTAGAATGTTGGAATAAAACAGTTTGGGAGTAGGAGATAGCAGGGAAAATATAACAAACCAGTAGCAGAGGGAAATTGGGTAAATGCCAGTCTCTTTCCAGTCTCACCAGTCTGATAGCAGCAAAGAATGCAGCAGGGCTTTCTCACCTTAAGAGGCTGTCCATTTTCCTAAATGTGCCATTTTTGTCTTTAAAAGTAGTAACCAGTCTTTCAGTTTGAGCCTAGCAACAAACAGAAGCTCACAAAGCCAGCACAGGAGTAGAGACATGCCTTACATTGACAAGCTCCTATCAGCATCTCTGCCACTTCATTCTGAAGCAGATGAAGTTGTGAAATAGGACAGTTTATGCCATAACAAATTTAGTCTGTGAATTATCACAGTGTCTTCGGCTTTTAGCTGGGAGAGGTGGGAGGAATCCTACATAACATTTGCTGAAGATTTTGTTTGTCTGTGCTGCTACTGACTTGTGCACACTCTTCTTAAGGTGGATGTTGAAGGCTTGAAAAGACAGGTGGAAGAACGAAAACTCAGAGAGAATGCAGAGAAACAACGAGATGAAGCTTTTGGTAAGTGTTTCTTCTCTGCTTTCCTGCTGGACATGAGTACAGACAATTGAGTGAACTGATGACATCCAGTGGCATCGCTATGGTTGATGTCACCTGGTGCAGTAACTCATGGTGTCACACATCCCCATTGACCTCCTCCCATTTCACACCATACAAAATCCTTAGTAATACTTTTTTGCAGTAATGTTACTCTTAAATCGTAATTTCCATATACCACTGAATGTAATGCTAATAGTTGTGACATAAACAACTAGCAAAATAAAAATTAAAGGGAAGCAGATGAATGCCACAGCCTGTTCCTGCCAAAATGTAGGTGTTTGAGAAGCAGTGGTGTCATCCCCCTTTAGGGTGTCACCTGGTGCAGTCTGTACCCCTCCACACACACCTCTAATGATACCACTGATGCCATCCCTTTGAGGCCTACAGAACTGATTACTGTGATGAAGTGGTGTGTCTAAGGCCTAATCTGCACTGTATAAATAATGCAGTTTGACACTGTTTTAACTGCCATAACTCAATGCTACGGAATTCTGGGATTTGTAATTTTGTGTCAGAGAGCTTTGGTGCCATAGCAAACTACAAATCCCAATATTCCATAGCATGGAGCCATGGCAGTTACAGCAGTTTCAAACTGCATTATTTATACAGTGCAGATTAGACCTATGTTGCAACATTGTAGGCATACAGAAAAGTTGCAGAATTGGGGACACTGATGTACAGTTCATTCTCTCAGTTCACTTCTCACTTCAGAAACTAAAGAAAACAACTCATCTTCTTAGCTTTCCTGTTGCAAAGATATAATTGGAAATGTGTGGGCAGTGTCTCAGTGAAATTTCAGGAGCTATAGTTGTTGCTGAATATAGGAAAAGTAACATTGCTTTTTTGAGGTTGTTTCTGTTGCACAGTAGAGCTGTATCTTTCTGCATTCATTTGGAACATGTGAAGATAATAGTTCCAATAATGCTGATAAATAGCATGTTACCTTTATTGCATGATCTATTTGATACATTTTTCCTGTATTGGATACTAATTATTAGAATATTTTGTTTGGTTACTGTTTTTGATGACTATTCTAAAACATGAAAAAAGAATTTACATGCTGTAAAAGGGCTTCCCAAATAAAAATACATTAAAAGCAATTAAAGTACATAAAAAACAGAGGATAAACTAAGTAATATTATCAACAAGGCAGGAACATTTTTAAAAACAGAATAAAAGCTAGTTGAAAGCTTAAAAGGAAGAGAGAAAGTCAGTAACTTAACTCTTGGACAGATTAAGGATGCATCCATGGTGCACAATTATAGCAGTTTGATCTCACTTTAATTGACATTATTCCACTGCATGGAATACTAGAATTTGTAGTTTGGGGAAGGAGTTAAAATTCTCTGTCTGAGAAATTCAGGGGAATGGACTAGAGATCTTTGAATCTCTCACCAAACTATGAATCCCATAGTTCTACTGGATGGAGTCATGGCAGTTAAAGTGAGATCAGGTTGCTATAATTGTGCAGCATGGATACATCCTAAGTCACTTAACTTTGTTGTTAATTCCCATCAAGTTGACTTCAACTTATGGCAACCTATGAATGATAGTCCTCTAGGTTCCCTTCTCTTTGACTACTCTGCTCAAGTCTTGCATATTCAGAGCTGTGGCTTCCTTAAATGACTCTGTCTTTGGCCTAGGATCAAGAAATGAAGCCAGAAACTGACTGATGGAATTTTTCAAGGCCATTGTCTCTATAAGTTGGAAACTACTTGAAGGCACACAACACAAACACACACAACTTGTTTATCGCAAACACATTCTTCAAACAATCCAAGAAATGACTGTATACATGGTCATCACCTGATGGACAATACAGAAATCAAATCGGCTACATAACTGGAAACAAGCTCCATTCTATCTGTAAAAACAAAACCAGGAGCAGATTGTGGTACAGTCCATGAACTACAAATAGCAAAAGTTAGAGTAAAGCTAAAGAGGAACACAAAACCAACCATGATTCTAAAATACATTATAAAGAATATCCCCATGGAATTTAAAGAAAATGTGAAAATATGGACTATTAAGCGGCGTAATTGACCAAGAACCAGATGAAGTCTGGACTGAAGCCAGGGACGTTGTCAGGGAGAATGCAAAAAGACACTATCAATAGCCAAAGGGAGTTGAAACACTTCAAAACTTAAAACAGACAAGAAGGGAAAGTAAACAGAAGTAGAGTCAGAACCCTGAACTGACTTGTGCGCAGGAACAAGAAGAACTGCCATTGGTCCTCCATATTTATGGATTCTGTATCCAAGGATTCCACGGCTTGAATATAATTCCCCCACCCCCCAAGATTATGAAAAATTAAACCTTGATTTTGCCATTTTATATAAGGAACACCATTTTATTATGATACTGGATATAATAGGACTTGAGCATCCATGGATTTTAGTATCTACAGTGGGTCCTGGAACCAAGCCCCAGTGAATACCAAGGGCCCACTATACTGTAACAGAGCCCTCCCTCCATTCCATCCAATGTCATCTGGGGGAGAGGCAACAGGCCCAGCACCATCGGCCCTAGACTATCTTTTAAAACTTACCTTTTAAGGGGCGGGTGGGTTTCTGGATTTTTAGGTTCTGTTTACATTGTATTAACATATCTTTATGTAAATTTAATGTTGTAAGCCACCCCGATTGCTCTGCAGAGGGGCGGGATATAAATAAATAAATATTATTATTATTATTATTAGGAAGAAAGAACAAGAGACTTCTTCCACAAGATCTGAGAAATCAAAAGGGAAATTTAAACCAAAACTGGGGGTGCTCTATTACCAGCAAGAAGAATTAAACCCAAGTAGAAGTAACCAAGCAGAAATAAAAATAAGAGGAAAACAATACACTGAAGAATTATATAAAAGAAATGAAAGGATGACAGATTCATTCAAGTAACAATAATTTGAAGATGAACCTACAGTGTTAGTGAAGTGGAAGCTGCACTGAGAGCACTTGGGAGAAATAAATCACCAGGGATAGATGGCATACTAATAGAGCTGGTTCAGTCTTTAGAGACAGAATCTACTCTAGTTCTAACCCAAATCTGTCAACAAATATGAAAAACAAAACAATGATCCGCAGATTGGAAATGCTCAATATACATTCTAGTGCCCAAGAAAGGGGACACCGGGGATTGCAGTAACTTAAGGATCATTACATTAATTTCGGATGCAAGCAAATTACTGCTCAAAATTCTACAACAAAGACTTTTACCATACATGGAGCAAGAAATGCCAAATGTCCACCAGGGTACAAGAAAGAAGAGGCAGTAGGGATCATACTGAAAACATATGTTGGAAGCCCGAGTAGCTACACTTCAGCACATTAGGGAGGAAGAGGTTTTCCTGGACAGAGCGGAATGAACGGTCTTGGACGGGGACCACTCAGAGGAAGTTGTTGAGGAAGAGGTTATTTCATGCACATAGGAGGTGGACACCTGGAGGAATGTCACACACAGAAGTAGGGAAATCAGGGATCGTTCTGGGAGCTTGCAGCTACAAAATCAATTTTAAGCTCTCTCCCTTATCAAGGATGAAGAGGACAAACAGCAGGGACAGTGCAGGGGACAGTCCAGGGGACCCTAAGAGTGCCACTGCTTAGTCACTGCTAAGCCTCAAAGGAGGCGTGTGGTGGTGGTTGGGCTCCTTGTTGAGGGATACAAAAGCAGTGGCTTGTGTACCTGACAAGATGTCCCGGGAGGTGTGTTGTCGCCCTGGGGCAAAATCCATGATGTGACAGCGAGGCTGACAAGACTTGTCAAGCCTACTGACCATTACCCCTTCCTCTTGGTTCATGTGGGAACCAATGATACTGCAAGGCACAGTCTTCAGAATATCAGAAGAGATTATGAGGCTTTGGGTAGGAAACTGAAAGAGCTGGACGCACAAGTTGTTAGCTCATCTCTTCTCCCAGTTGAAGGGCATGGTCCAGGAAGGGAGAGGAAGATAGCAGACATGAATAACTGGCTCCGTAGATGGTGCCTCCAAGAACGATTTGGATTCTTAGATCACGGGCTGCGGTTCCATGAAGATGGACTTCTGGCAAGAGATGGGCTGCATCTCCCACCAGTTGGTAGAAGCTTTTTTGCCAATAGTCTCAAACATTTTATCAGGAGGGCTTTAAACTGAGTCATGTTGGGGTGGGAGACAGTGTCTTGAAAGGTATCTTGGAAGGCAAGAGTACATCATGGGCTGGAAATAATAGTCAAAGTGTTATAGAGGTAACAAGGCAAATGATGCCAGGGCCTAACAATGGGAGGCAGAAAACCTCACACAGGCAGCAAGTGGGGAAGACGCATGCTCTTAGATGTCTCTACACTATGGGAAATAAACAAGATGAACTTGAACTCCTAGCACAACAAAGCAAATATGATATAATAGGCATCACTGAAACCTGGTGAGATGAATCTCATGATTGGAATGCAATAATGATAATAAAAATAAAAATTATAATTATAATTATTTATATCCTGCCCCTCTGCAGAGCAATCAGGGCGACTTACAACATTAAAATGTATATAAAGATGTGTTAATACAATGTAAACAGAACCTAAAAATCCCAAAACCCACCCGCCCCTTAAAAGGTAAGAGCTCTTCTTCTTAATCTAGGCCCGATGGTGCTGGGCCTGCTGTCTCACCCGCAGATGACATCGGATGGAATGGAGGAATGGAGGAATAGAGGGATATAACCTTTTTAAGGGAAATAGGCCAAACAGGAAAGGAGGAGGAATAGCATTGTATGTCAGCGATGTTTATACATGTGAAGAGATCCAGGACTTAAATCCTGGAAATCAGGTGAAGAGCATCTGGATAAAAAGTAAAGGGGAAGGAAATAACAGGGATGTTATTGTGGTAATCTACTGCAGACCCCCAAGTCAGACTGAGGAACTGGATGATGCCTTTCTAGAACAGATGACCACACACTCAGAAAGGAGAGATGTAGTAGTGATGGGTGACTTCAACTATCCTGATATTTGCTAGAAGTCAAACTCAGCCAATACTTCAAGGTCTAGCAAATTCCTCACCTGCCTCAAAGACAATTTTATTGTCCAAAAGGTGGAAGAGGCAACAAGGGGATCAGCTATTTTAGATCTGATCCTAACCAACAGGGATGACCTGGTTAATGGGGTGCAAGTGGTGGGATCCTTAGGTGGGATTGATCATGTTCTCCTGAAGTTTCTTATACAATGGAAAGGAGAAGCCAGGCATAGTCAGACACACATTCTACTCTTTAGGAGAGCTGATTTCAATAAACTTAGGGAAACACTGTGGGTGATCCCGTGGTCAGGAATACTAAAGGAGAAGGGAGTTCAGAATGAATGGGAGTTTCTCAAAAGGGAGTTACTGAAGGCACAATCTCAAACTGTTCCAGTGAGGAGGAAAAATGGGAGGTGTCTCAAGAAACCGGGTTGGATGACAAAAGAGCTTTCCACTGAACTAAGTTTTAAACGGGAGATGTATAAGAAATGGAAAAAGGGTGAAGTCACTAAAGAGGAATTAAAACAAATAGCTAGCACATGTAGGGGTAAAGTCAGGAAAGCCAAAGTACAGAATGAGCTCAGGCTTGCTAGAGGGGTTAAGAACAACAAAAAAGGGCTTTTTGGGGTATGTCCATAGCAAAAGAAAGAAGAAGGAAATGGTAGGGCCACTGTGCAAAGAAGGTGGAGAAATTCTAACAGGGGGCAGAGAAAAGGCAGAACTACTCAACACCTTCTTTGCCTCAGTCTTCTCACAAAAATAAAAGGGTGTTCAACCTGAGGAAAATGGAGCAGAGGACACAATAGGGGAAATGCAGCACAAAATAAGTAAAGAGGAAGTACAGGAATACCTGGTTAACCTAACTCCAGGACCAGATGAATTACATCCAAGGATATTAAAAGAACTGGCAAATGTAATCTTAGAGCCACTGGCAATAATCTTTGAAAACTCCTGGAGAACAGGAGAAGTCCCAGCAGACTGGAGGAGGGCAAACATTGTCCCCATCTTCAAAAAGGAGGGAAAAAAGGATCCCAACAACTATCGTCCAATCTGACATCAATACTGGGAAAGATTCTAGAGCAGATCATTAAACGGAGAGTCTGTGAACCTTTAGAAAGGAATGCCATAATCACAAAAAGTCAACATAGGTTTCTCAAAAACAAGTCATGCCAGATTAATCTGATCTCTTTTTTGATAAAATTACCAGCTTGGTAGATGAAGAGAATGTGGTAGACATAGCATGTCTTGATTTCAGTAAGGCTTTTGACAAGCTCCCCCATTATATTCTTGCAAACAAGGTAATAAAATATGGGCTAGACAATATGACAGTTAGGTGGGTTAGTAACTGGTTGACTGACCGAACCCAAAGGGTGCTCAGCAATGGCTCCTTCTTCTTCATCCTGGAGAGAAGTGACCAGTGGGGTGCCACAGGGTTCTGTCCTGGGCCCAGGGCTATTCAACTTCTTTATCAATGATTTGGATGAAAGAATAGGAGGCATGCTTCTCAAATTTGCAGATGATACCAAATTAGGAGGAATAGCTAATATCCCAGAAGACAGGATGAAAATTCAAAATGACCGTAATAGATTAGAAAGCTGGGCCAAAGCTAACAAAATGAATTTCAACACAGAGAAATGAAAGGTATTGCACTAAGGGGAAAAATCAAATGCATAGATATAAGATGGGGAACACCTGGCTTAAAGAGACTACGTGTGAAAGGGATCTAGGAGTCCTAGTAGACCACAAGTTGAACATGAGTCAACAGTGTGATGCTGCAGCTAAAAAGGCCAATGCAATTTTAGGCTGCATTAATAGAAGTATAGTATCTAGATCAGGGGTAGGCAACCTTTCCCCTTTAAGGGCCGAGGGACTTCAGCTCCCAGAATCCCAGGAGCTCTTGGCCAACTTGGGACTATTGGCCAACATGGCTGAGGTTTCTGGGAGCTGAAGTCCCTCGGCCCTTAAAGGGGAAAGGTTGCCTACCCCTGATCTAGATCAAGGGAAGTAATAGTGCCACTGTATTCTGCTTTGGTCAGGCCCCACCAGGAATACTGTGTCCAGTTCTGGGCACCACAGTTCAAAAGGATGTTGAGAAACTGGAGCGTGTCCAGAGGAAGGCGACCAAAATGGTGAAGGGTCTGGAAACCATGCCCTATGAGGAACGACTTAGGGAACTGGGTATGTTTAGCCTAGAGAAGAGACTGTTAAGAGGGGATATGATAGTCCTGTTTAAATATTTGAAGGGATGTCATATTGAGGAGGGAACAAGCTTGTTTTCTGCTGATCCAGAGAACAGGACCTGGAACAATGGATGCAAGCTGCAAGAAAAGAGATTCCACCTCAACATTAGGAGGAACTTCCTGACAGTGAGAGCTGTTCGACAGTGGAACACACTCCCTCGGAGATTTTGGTGGAGTCTCCTTCTTTGGAGGTCTTTAAACAGAGACTTGGATGGCCATCTGTTGGGAATGCTTTGATTTTGAATTCCTGCTTGGCAGGGGGTTGGACTGGATGGCCCTTATGGTCTCTTCCGACTCTATGATTCTATGAATGGAGCACACCAATTAGTTTCAAAAGAAAATCAGCCTGTGATTTATAGATTATAGCAAAGCTTTTGATTGTATAGATCAGGGGCCAGCAACCTACGGCCCGCGGGCCGGTTCCGGCCCAGGTCCTGATACTTACCGGCCCAGGTGGACCCCTGCCGCCATGCGACACTGCCGCCGCACGTTTTGCCCGTGCAGCCGCGCGCGCCACGACCGCCATTTTGATTTCCAAAATGGCGTCCGCAAGTGGTGGCTGCCATTTTGTTCTCCAAAATGGTGGCCACGACTCGTTTGCGCATGTGCAGTACTCCTGCGCATGCGCAAACGCATCGCGGTCGCCATTTTGGAAATCAAAATGGCCGCGACATGTGTGGAGGTGGCTGCGGCAGTGCGCACGCCGCCATTCCCCCCCCCTCGGCCCAGCGGAGGGGAGGACTTTGGGGGACCGGCCCCCGGTTCAAAAAGGTTGCCTACCCCTGGTATAGATCATGAAAAACCATGGATCACTCTTAAAGAAATGGGTGTTTCCCAAGATTTGATTGTCCTGATACATTACCTGTACTCAGGACAAAAGGATACTGTTAGTACAGAATACAGAGAAACGGCATGATTCCCAATTAATAATAACAATAATAAATTTTATTTCTATCCTGCCCCTCTACCGAAGCAATTGGCAAGGGGGTTGGGCAAGCCTATGGTTTGTCGTCATGTCTGTTTAATTTGTATGCTGAAGATAACATACATAAAGCAGGATTAGATTCAGAGGAAGGAGGCATGAAAATTGGAAGAAGTAACAACAATTTAAGATATGCAGATGCCACCATACTATTAGCAGAAAATAACAAAGATTCAAAGTTATTACTGATAAAAATCAAGGAAGGAAGTGCAAAGGCAAGTTTACAGCTGAACACAAAGAAAACAAAAATAATGGTTACAGATAACTGACTTAACATAAAGACGATGAAGACATTATAGTTCAAGCTTTTCTATTTCTTGGCTCAGTCATTAACCGGAATGGAGACATTTGGTCAAGAAATCAGAAGACAGCTAGGACTTGGAAGGGCAGTTGCAAAACAACTAGACAAGATCCTAAAGCAGGGGTAGGCAACCTAAGGCCTGGTGGCTGGATGCGGCCCCCTGAGACCTTTGGACCGGCCCCTGGCCGGTCCTGCCGCCGCCGCCCGCCATGATGATATTGATTATTGTTGTTATTACTTGTTCTTGGGGTTTTCTTGGCAAAATCTCCACAGGGGTTTTGCCATGGCTTTTCTGGGGCTGAGAGAGTGTGCATGCATATTTTTTTAATTTTTTTAAAAAAATATATTTATTTATTTATTTATTTTTGGTGCTTCGGCCCCCCAATTGTCTGTGGGACAGCAACCCGGCCCCCGGCTCAAAAAGGTTGCCTACCCCTGTCCTAAAGTGTAAAGCTCTATCATTGAATACTAAAGTTAGGATTGTCCATACCATTGTATTTTTGATTTCTATGTATGGTTGTGAAATCTAGATAGTAAAAAAAGAAGAAGATAAGAATCATCTCATTTGAAAGATGGTTCTGCAGGAAAGTGTTATGAATACTCTGGACTGCAAAAAAGGCAAATTGATGAGTCCAAGGGCAAATGAAGCTTGAACTCCCCCTAGAAGCCATGATGTCTAAATGGAGACTGTTGTACTTTGGACATATCATAAGAAGACTTGATAACAGAAAAGACAATACCCCTGGTAAGATGAAAGGCAGTAGGATAAGAGGAAGACCACATCATAGATGGACTAGACCTGATGACAGGATAACTTGGAGGTCTCTAATTCATAGGGTTACCATAAGTCAAAGCCAACTTGACAGCAGTTAGCAACAAAGTAAAAGATCCTTCAGTGGGGCTGGATGAACTTGTCAGGTAACTGAATCTAGTTAGATGTGCAGCAAAAATAATACATGCAGTTCTGTAAAATTCCTTAACTTAGAGGCAGGCAAGATTTGAACTGGGGTGGGCTTGTCCCACTGAAAAGAGCCAAAAAAGTAATTTGCATAGCCCTGCTTCAATTATAATTAAGAAGATTAGTCCATGCCTGGATAACCTCAACCACTGGAGGACAAAAAATGGAAAAATGAATACAGTCTCCCCTGCCATGGGAAACAGGAAGTTACTAACAAAAGGTCAGTTAATTAGTAATGCTCTGGCCACCAAACAGGAAGCAAACAGAAGTTGTAAAAAAGTGGCACGGGATGGATTGGTGAGTTCGAATGAGGACATAATGAACCATCACTTTTGGAACGCTCAATAACACTTTGCAAGTTGATAGGCTTCTACTGTAATTTCTTTTAAGCCAAGAACTTGCCGCAATAGAAAAATGCACACAACTAAGTATGTAATCAATAATCTGACCTCATCTGGAATCTGTGAAAAAGGGGAAGATGAACTTAAAATAAAAAAAAGCAAAAGATCTTGAAGAGAAACCGGCAGCTTTGCTTACTTTATATCAGTGGTTCTCCAACTTTGTTTCGCTAGATGTTTGGAACTTCAGCTCATGGAATTCTTGACCAATGGCCACACTGGCTGAGACCTCTGGTTGTTGAAATCCAAAACATTTGGAGGGCCAAAGACTGAGCAGCACTGTTTTAAGTGATGCATACTCCTTCTTTCACACATTCTTGCTACTCTTGGTGCAGAATTTCTGTTTACATATACATTTGATGCATCATACAAGCCCACTACAATAAGGGAACACCCACTTATTTCAGAAAGATGTGTGGGTTCATCACTGCTCACTGTACCTGAAAGCATCCTGTCAGGTCCAGTAACCTTCAGCAGTAAAACTCAGAAAACCTTTATTCAGTAATGAATGATGTTCTTCAGACATGGTTGTTGTTAGAACTAACCAGTAAGTATTAGCAAACTCTAATTAAAGCACACACTATTCCAAATCTTTGGTGGGCTACCTTCTCATTTATTACAAATGCAAAACATTTTTTATTTAGGAAATAATTTTTCTTTTTTCTGTTCCCATGAAGCCTCCCTCCTTCCTTCTGCAGCATTTCCAAGAGAGTGATCTTGGATCGTCTTGAGACAGTCTTAGCTCCCTTCCATCTGTTCGTTAATGACAAAGGAATTTGGTCATGCTTTTAGCAATTAATACCCCACTGTATGTCCCATTATTTCCTGTGTAACACATTCATACCAGTAAAGAGCAAGCAAATAAAGCTAAACCCTCCTATGTTAAAATTTCAGACTGTGGCAGGTAAGCTGAATGATGCTGCTCCTGACATCTCCAATGCTTTCTGTCCAGATGCAGACAGGGTCCAGTATGACAAGATCGCACAGATGTTGGAGGAAGAGGAACACCAACACAGAAAGCAGTTGAATCAGGCCATGGTGGAGTTTTGGAAGCAGAAGCAACAGCCCTCCATGCGCCGGGAGTGGGATATCCAAGACCCTGAAGCAGCCCACAAAGGGCCCCCAGCCCGTGTGAGTGATGAAGACCCCCGCTGCGGCCCTTCCAGCATGCAACGCTTTGCTGGGGAGGACCATAAAGCTCTAGCCCGGCGCAAACTGCAGAAAGAGCAGAACAAACAAATGCTGGAGGAGCAGAGAGCTGAACGGGAAAAGAACATCAATGACCAAAAATACGCAGGTACTTTTTGACTTGGCATTAAACTTTTGGAACTATAACTCCAAAAATTCCCCAGCCAGCACAGGCACTGGCTGTGCCAGCTGAGGGATTCTGGGAGTTGTCATCCAAAATATAGGTTGAGTCTTCCTTATCCGAAATGCTTGGGACCAGAAGTGTTTTGGAATTTGGACTTTTTTTTGGGGGGGGGGAATTTTGGAATACCTGTGTTTGCATATACGTACATAACCAGATAACTTGGAGATGGGACCGAATTCTAAACATAACACTCATTTTTGTTTCATATACATCTTATACACATAGCCTGAAGGTAATTTTATAAAATATTTTAATAATTTTTTGCATGAAACAAAGTTTTTGTACTCTGGACCATTGGAAAGCAAAGGTGTCACTCTTTCAGTCACTCATGAAAAATATTTTAGATTTTGGAGCGTTTTGGATTTTGGAATGCCAGAAAAGGGAGACTCCACCTATAATGCATTCAAGCTCTATGTTTTGGCTGGAGCACATGAGGCAGTGTGCTGGTGCTGTGTGAGAGGCTGTGGGAAAGAGTGCTGTCACCCAACTGCTGTTGCTAAATGTGAAGGTGAAATAACATCCAACTGAACAAAAGCATGGGACTTATTCAAGACACTTTGGGGGCTGGCGGGGGCAGGACACTAAAGTCCACAATGTTTCTATCACCAAGAGACTTTTTGGCCCCACCAAAGTAAAGGCCTTTTAGTGTCTCCCTAAGTATACAGCATGTCTCATTGCATTGTCCACCATCCACAAAGACAGCACAGCAGGATTTTTGTTCCTGGCTCTTAAATTAGACTCTGGGTGCCCATTCTGATTTACCACAGCTTCATTCAGATTCTTGAGGTCTGTTAAGATGACTGCATTAAAAAAAAAAAAAAGATTCTTTAGATTACTGAGGAAAAGTCACCTGCATTTGGAATATGTATGTCATAAAATATAGCTCACCTGCCACCAAACAATATACTTTAACCTCCCTCCCTCCCTCCCTCCACAGTCTTCTTTGAAACAAAATTCTCCATCATTTCATAATGGACAGGCTATGGCAGACGTATGGAATTTACCAGCTCTGTCTCTTTGTTGTTGTTCCCTATTCTCCCTATTCTCCACTGCCTTGCCCAGATCCTGCAAGCCCTTGCCCATAACCCCCCTAATCAAATCTATCCATCTGGTTTGTGGTTTTCCTCTCTTTCTTCTACCCTCTACCTTTCCTAGCATTAGTGTTTTTTCTAGTGATCTGTGCTTTCTCATTATGTGGTCAAAGTACGATAGTCTCAACTTGATCATCTTAGCTTCCCAAGAGAGTTCTGATCTGTTCAAGAACCCATCTGTTCATTTTCTTGGTTGTCCATGGGATCCTAAGTACTCTTCTCCAGCACCACATTTCAAATGAGTTGATTTTCTTTCTGTCTGCTTCCTTCACTGTCCAGCTGGTACTTTTTGGCTTGGGCAACATTAATAGGTTCACAGTAATATCTGGCAACCTGTTTTGAAACTTCATGGGCAATTTGGTTCAAAGTGGTAGCCCCTGGGCCAGAAAAGGAAGAACAGCATGGTACAGTGATTTGAGTGTTGGACTATGGCTCTGGAGACAAGAGTTCGATTCCCAGCTCTGCTTTCTTCACTGTCCAGCTCTTACTCTACCACCAGGGGTAGGCAACCTTTCCCCTTTAAGGGCCGAGGGACTTCAGCTCCCAGAATCCCAGGAGCTATTGGCCAACATGGGACTATTGGCCAACATGGCTGAGGTTTCTGGGAGCTGAAGTCCCTCAGCCCTTAAAGGGGAAAGGTTGCCTACCCCTGCGTCTACCACTTTTAATGTAAAAGGTACTCTGCTGCTTTTAAACCTCACTTTCCAGGTAGCTTCCTCACTTTGTCCCACAGTAGGCTCACCTTTGACTAGTATTAGTACATTCTTGACTCCCCCCCCCCCCCGACCACTCATTGCAAGGACAAATAAATGGAGAAAGGAAACATCAGATTTGGTTTACATTAGACTGGCAGGCTGGAGCCAAATCTTTAAGAGATTCCCTCCCAGCCCTTTCTCTGCTAGCTTTATTCATCATCTCAGTGGCACGACTGGTTTACCTAGTCCAGGGGTGGGAATAATGTGCCCCTCTAGATGTTGTTGGACTCCCAGCAGCCATACCTATCATAGGCAGTGATATGGCATTCTGGGAATTGCAGTCCAAAAACCTCTAGAGAGCCACAGGATTCCCAATCCTGACCTCATTCATTAACACGGAAGACTGATCCTGGAGAAAGACTGTCAAAATCAAGTGAACCCCACTGTTTGAATAAGTCAGCATTCTCCTGCCAGATAACTTCCAGATGGCCATGCTGACAGAGGATGAAGAAAATTGCAGTCCACAACAGCAAAAGGGCATCCAGTTGGAGAATGCTAGATGATGCAAGGTAGCTCATCGACTGCTCATCACTGTTGTCAGAAGTTCAACTGAAATGAATGGGAGCTACAGAAGAAGAGTACAGACGTGTCTTATTTCCCACTCTGTTGTTGTTGTGTACCTTCAAGTAATTTCTGACTTATGGCGACCCTAAGGTGAACTTCTTACATGGTTTTCTTGGCAAGATTTGTTCAGAGATGGGTTGCCTGTGCCTTCCTCTGAGGTTGAGAAAGCATGACTTGCCCATCGTCAACCAGTGGGTTTCCTGGTTGAATGGGGATTTGAATCCTAATCTCCAGAGTCATCCTGCAGAAAAAGCTATGGATTGCACTTAAGAGCTGGGTATCCCAATACATTTGATTGTCCTGATGTGCAATCTATACTTGGGCCAAGAGGCTACAGTTAGAACAGAATTCACAGAAACAGATTGGCTTCCAATAGGAAAGGGAATTAGACGAGGATGCATCTTATCACCCTATTTGTTTAACTTATATGCATAAAATATCGTATGAAAAACAGGTTTAGATTAAGAGGAAAGAGGAGTAAATATTGGAGGAAGGAATATCAATAACCTATGATATGTAGATGGCACCATAATACTAGCAGAAAATAACAAAGGCTTGCAACAACTACAAAGGAAAGTCAAAGAAGAAGGTGCAAAGGCAGGTTTAACACTGAACATCAAGATAGCTAAAATAATGACCACAGGGGTTATTCACAAATTCAGTATGGATGATAAGGACATTCAGATAGTCAAACATTTCCCATATCAATCACTGACCAGAAATTAATGGAAACTTCAGTTAAAAAAATCAGGAGAAGACTAGGACTAGGACAGGCAGCTATGAAAGAACTAGACAAGATCTTAAAGTGCAAAGATATACAACTGAACACTAAAGTGAGCATTGTTCATGCAAGCATAGTTACCATCACTATGTATTAGTGCAAGAGCTGAACAGTGAAGAAAGCTGATAAAAATAAAATCAGTTTATTTGAGTTGTGGTGCTGGAGAAAAATTCTGTGGATACTGTGGATGAGTAAAAAGACAAAGGAGGACAAGAGCATATTGGATCTGAACCAAGATGACTAAATTGAGACTGTCGTACTATGGTCACATTATGAGAAGATATGAATCACTAGAAAAGATGATAATGATTGGAAAGGTAGAAGGCAGTAGAAAGAGAGGAAGACCACATACCAGGTGGATAGATTCAATCAAAGAGGACACAGCCCTAAGTCTGCAAGCACTGAGCAGGATTTTTGAGGATAGGGTGTCTTGGAGATGCCTCATTCACAGGGTCGCCAGGGGCCAAAGTTGACTTGAGGGCAGTTAACAACAACTCCAGAGTCATAGTCCAATGCTTAAACCACTACACAATGCTGGTTCTCTTGATAGCAGATTTTGGGTGCTCTCCCTATAACACCCAAAATGTGCTACCAGGGAATTTCTGTGTTGGGGAGAAACAAAGGCATCCAGGTAACCTAATGCCTAGACTGAATGCCAAAGCACCTATTTGCAGTGATCCCATTCTCCTTGCAGATATCCTGGATGACAAAAAAAGGATAGAGCTGGACCTGCGAGCCCTGGAGCTGGCACGTTTGGAGGAGGAATGTCGCAAGGCCAAAAACATGGCAGTAGCAGACTTTAATCAAGCCCAGGTACACCCTTCCCTTTAGTCCCTTATCCAGAGACCCTGTGAGATCAGGGGTATGTAACTTTGGCTGGCGTAAGGGCCACTCTGTGCACAAAAACAGCTTTCATTTAATGTTTCCCAAAACTGGGAGTACTGAGCAGTTTACTTCTAACTTTGAAAAAGAAATTGGAAGAGGGTCCTTACCTTAACATGGAGGAGCACTGCTACGTCTAGAGGCTTCCAGGAGTGTCAGTTCTCCTTTCTGTAGGAAGAAAGGGGTGTCCAAGTGGTTTTAGGGCTACAAAAATGTAGGATTGCATTTCTTCCACCCCAGAGAATCAGCATTGGAAGGGGCTAAAGCACTCCTGAGAGATGGCCATCTGGCTTCTTGTTCAAGACCTCAGGAGAGTCCGTTATCCTCCAAGGCAGTTTATTCCACTGTCTAACAGCTCTTGCTTTCAAAAGGTTCTTCCAAATGTTTTGGTGGAAAACCTCTTTCCTTGAAATACAAATCCAATACTTCATGTCCTGGTGTCTGGAGCAGCAGAAACTGAGTTTGCTCCCTCTTCTACATGACATCTTTTCAACGATTTAAAGATGGCTCTCATATCACTTTTCAATCTTTAATCCCTTTATTTAAACATACCCAGCTAAACTACTAAACTTACTAGCCCAGAGCAGAGACAGAAGAGAGCACTAAGATTCAGACCCCACTGCAGCAACACTGCTGCAGTTAATTGTGGGTCTGGTCAAGGAGGACCCAGTCTAGCAAACCCCATCTCTCTTCCTTTGCCCCAAACAGGCTGCTGAGGTTGCTGAACAGCAGCGTCTAGCTCACCAGCGAGAGCAAGATGACAACTATGCAGAGATCCATAACCATCTGACCAGCAACATCCTGATGGAAAATCCTGACATAGCTCAAAGTGTGATGGGGGAACACCGTGTGATCACCAGTTGCTGGAAGGGGATGACCCCTGCCCAGCTGAAGGCTATATTGAAGACGCAGGAGGAACAGTGCAAGGAGAACAAGGCAAGTGGCATAGAGCATAGTGGGGTGGGGAGAGACAGGACAGAAAGGAATTGTTATGGTGAGCAGAAAGGAGCACAGGTTCCTAAATAGTAAATATGGCTTTCCCCAACCAGGTGCCCACCAAATGTTGGTTGGGGATGGTAGTGCTTTATATATCTACCTGTCCAGGAACTGAGGCCTTCAGGAGGAGCTCTCCTCTGAGTCTCACCAGTGGAGACAATACATTGTGGATTTGGAAGACGGCCTATGTGGCTCCCCAATTGGGGAATGCATCCTCTTGGTGGTCCAATTGGTGCCAATGTGATTTGTTTGTTTATTGGATTTATATCCCACCTTTCTCCCAAAATGGGATTCTAGGTGTTTTTTTCAGTCACAAAGCCAAAATGCAGCTTTAAAACAAATCCAAAGAATTTTGGAAGCTATTTTACTTTTAAATGTAAATGTTCATGGGTTTTTAATTGTTACAGCCTTTTAAGCAGTTTTAACTTGTAGTCTTAATATGTTTTTATTCATTCATTCATTTAAATGTTCATATCCCACCCTATATTTGGAGATCTCAGGGTGACAGTTATTACTGTACAGTCAGCCCTCCATATCCACAGATTTTTTTTATCCATGAATTCAACCATCCACGATTTGAAAATATTCCAATAATAATAATAATAATAATAATAAATTCCAAAAAGCAAACCTTGATTTTACTGTTTTATATAAGGGACACCATTTTACTAAGCCATTGTATGTAATGAGACTGAAGCATCCACAGATTTTTTTATCCATGAATTCAACCATCCACGATTTGAAAATATTCCAATAATAATAATAATAATAATAAATTCCAAAAAGCAAACCTTGATTTTACTATTTTATATAAGGGACACCATTTTACTGAGCATTGTATGTAATGAGACTTAAGCATCCACAGATTTTGCTATCCATTGGGGGATCAAGTCCTGGAAGCGAACCCCAGCAGATACCAAGGGCCCACTGTATTCAAAACATTATTTGAATCAAATTATTATTTAAATATTCAAATTTTATGAGATCAAATTATTATTAAAATAATTTGAATTATTCCTTTAAAATTAGTTTTAAATTGTTTAGTTTTATTTGTGTTCTACCCTGAGATTCCACAATAAAGAGCAAGCGATTTATCATCAAGAGAGAGCCAGTATGGCATAGTGGTTTGAGTGCTGGATTGCAACTCTGGAGACCAGGGTTTGAATCTTGGCTCAACCATGGAAACCCCCTGGGTATAGGCAAGTCACACTGTCTCAGCATCAGGATGGCAGTGGCAAACCCCTCTGAAGAAACGTGCCAAGCAAACCCTGTGATAGGTTCATATCTGTGAGGGTGGTGGGACAGAGACAAGGTCCTCTCTAGCAGATCTCAAGGCACAGACTGGTTTGTAATGGAGAATGTGGTCTTTTAACTAGAGAATGTGACTATTTTAATAAGTAATTCCACGGCCCAATACAGCTGGAGGATACCAGACTGAGGAAGTCTAGACTGTAAGATAGTAGGATGCTCAGGCAATGGTGGAAAAATGATGCAGGTGACTGGGTCTTTGCATAACATGCAGTGGAAGATGTGTACATGCAGTTGCTTACTAGCCTGGACTAGAGCATACACATGCTGTCACAATGGGGCAGGACCCCCATTTTCCTCTGCTTATCTGCTCTGCTTACCTGGTGGACTGCCCGGGAAGAAAAGACCATTCTTACCAGAGGTATAAACTCAAAGGAATTTTGAAGTAAGACTAAAGCCTGTATAAAATTGACCTGAAGGTTCCTTAGGTTACAGGCTATCCAAGACACAGCTCTGTTGATTGCTAGCTTTGTTCAAAGTTGTGTTTCCTGGACTGCCACCTATCTTTGAGCCAACAGCTGCTGGCCCTTGGAAAGTGAATATTGTCAATAAAGACCCTCCCCACTCACCAGTGACCAGGAAAAGGGAAACAACCAAGCTGGGAATGCTGGTTTAGTGCATCTTGTGTCAGTGCTAGTGGAGGTCACTGGACTGATTCCAAAAAGGAAAGAAATAGTTGTAGCCAGTAGGCACAAATATGGGCATAAATGGGCACTTTCCCCCCTTCTTGGCATGCTGAGAAAAATAATTGCTGCCCCTCCATATCAGATAACATGTGGAATAGGTTGTTTGCCATCCTCCCCTGCAAACACAGGCTCTCCATACACAGTCTTTTACCCTCCTTTCCCTATGGCTACTTGTTTCTCCTGATGGCAACAGTGAAGTGCTTCAGCAGGAGATGACAGAAAAACTCACAGCTGGAATATTTATTACAAAGATCTGCAATTTTGCAGCATGGTTCATGTATTCCAAAGTGTTTCATAGGCACACTAGCCCAGAAACCCTTTACAACAGCCCTGAGAGGTAGACTGGTATGATCCCCATACTAAAATACGAAGAATGAGATAGAAGCTGAGTGCCCAACAGCTGGGCTATGGGAGAGCAGGGATCTGAATCAGGAGTAGCACAGCTGGCATTGTTACCCTCAAAATGGCACCTGGCTTCAAGTTCCTTGAAGTGTGTTGATAGGAGGGCAACCAAAATGGTAAAGGGTATGGAAACCATGCCCTATGAGGAGCAATTTAGGGAACTGGGTATGTTTAGCATGGAGAGGTTAAGGGTTGACATGACAGATGTCTAAATATTTTAAAGGATGTCACATTAAAGATGGAGCAAGCTTGTTTTTTGCTGCTCCAGATACTAGGACATGGAGCAATGGATGCAAACTACAGGAAAAGAGATTCCACCTCAACATTAAGAAGAAAATGATAGTGAGAGCTGTTTGATAGTGGAACACAGTCCCTCAGAGAGGTGGAGTCTCCTTTGGAGGTTTTTAAACAGAGGCCGGATGACATCTGTTGGGGGTGCTTTGATACTGTGTTCCTGCATGGCTGGGGGTTGGACTGGATGGCCCTTGAGGTCTCTTCCAACTCTGATTCTTCCTCCTTATAGAGGTTGCGCGAAGAAGAACAGCGGCGGGATGCTGAGTGGGATCGGCAGCGGCATTTGGCCGATCGCGCTGCCATGGAGATGGAAGCTCAGGAACAAAATTTCCGCCAGCAGCTGAGGAAGAGCCTGGATGGTTACAACCAGGAGCTGGCGGAGGCACAGAAGGCAAAGTGAGTAGCCCAAGGCTGGAAAGCAACTGTACTCAGACTAGTGAGTTTTCAGGTAAAGAACTGAGAAGTGGCCTTAAGGGAGGCAGAATGGGAGCCCACCCTGATTTTCATTGGAATGCGTAAGACCTATGCAAGAGTTGCTGAGTGCAGGGGTGGCCAAAGGATAGCTCCCGAGGCTATTGGTGCAGCCCTCAACCCTTCCAGGCCACTCTGTTAATGACCAAAAAGGGAAGGGGAGTTGCCTCTTCTGGAAACCTCCAAGAACAGACATTCACCTTTTGAACTGAGTTTTGTAGTGCTTAATCTCAGGCCTCATTCCCACTACATTATAAACCGGTTTTGCTAACTGGTTTGAAATGGTTTAAATGACCTTTGTTCGCACTTGAGCCAAATCGCTGAAGTGGTTTGGCAAGGGGGGCCCTGTGCTAGACCCATTTAACACATGTCTTTTTGATGTTCATTTTCCCCCACATCTTTGCAATAAATCGATTCAGTTCAAGTGTGAACGAGATGTGGATCAGAATCAATTTCCTATGACATGATCAGTGATCAGCAACCCACTGAAAAGGGTCCATTTTGAATCAATTCATTAATCAATGTGAACGACAAGTGGGTTATTTTACAACAAAAAAATGCAATAGGGGCAAATGTAGTATGAACCACACTCTGCTGTTGAACTGATCCATTGATTTGGATTACAAACTGATTTATTTGTAAGTGGGAATGAAGCCTCAGAAAATTCCTATTCCACAAAAGCAAAAGTATCTGGAAGCAAAAGACTTCCAGATAATTCAGCGTTTGTTTTTTTCTGGGCAGTACATCCAGCCCTCAGAGGCCCTCCAAGGCAGAATATTGGCCTTAGGCCTGCTGCAATAGCCCACACCTGGTTTAACAAACAAGGAAGGTCATTTGTTGTCTTTGTAGCACCAGAATAGCTCAGGGCAGCCTCTGGTAGCATGCTCAATGCCATAAGATCCTGGGCACCCAAAGCTGGAGACATAACCCTTATGGAGAGGTGAACAAAGTGCAACCCCTGGACCCAATTTTCTCCAAAGCCTTCCAACCTCCAATTTTTAAAAAAAAAACCAAAAAACATTTTTGACATAATTTGGGGTGGGTGGGTATTTTTTTGCCCCAAACCATACAGAAAACCTTCCAATTATGTGAAAACATGTGGAAATACCCTACTTCATCCTCACAAGGACTCCAGAGCTGCACACTATCTCAAAATAGCTCTGTTCTCCTCTGCAGTCTCTCTCAAAGTATTGACAGGGACTGACATTGCCACTTTGAGAGGGACTACAAAGGAAAACAGAGATATTTGGGCTTGCTATGGCAAGAGTAGAGCCAGTGTGGTGTAGGGGTTTGAGCATTGGACTATGACCCTGCAGACCAGGGTTCAAATCCCTGCTCAGCTATGAAAACCCACTGGGTGACCCTGGACAAGTCACACACCCTCAGCTGCAGATGAAAGCAATGGCACACCTCTTTTGATCAAATCATGCCAAGAAAATCCCATTATAGATTCGCTTTAGGGTTGCCACGAGTTGGAAACAACTTGAAGGTGTATAACAGCAATGGAGAGGGTGCATCCCACAAGGAGGGCTGGGAGAGTTGCATACCCTGCCTTATGGGGACATATTTGTACAAATTGACTACTCAGGGCATAAGCATAAACAAGTAAACCTCTTAAATTTGCAGATCAGGTTTGCCTGGAAGCATCACCCCTCTATAGCTATAGTCTGATTTTCCTATCAATGGAAACTGACACCAAGGCTAATTTGAAGTAAATGAAGGGGGGAAATACATCCACCTTCCCACAACACACATCTCCCTTGTTTTACAGCTTGCGGTATCTAGAGAAAGAAGTGTATACCAACACACCCACAGCCCTCTATCACTTGCAGTTCAACACAAGCAGCCGCTGACTGAAGCATCTGCAAGAGTGAAGTCTCTGGAATCAACAAGTGTTTTTAGCAGACAAAGGGAGCCCTCTGGTGGCTGTACATAGAGATACAAGGAAAACACAAGCACTGCTCTCCAAGGATTTGGACTAATTTATGTCTTGTCAGGGGGAGCCTTTTTAACTGGTGGGATGGTTTTCTGTTTGGACAGCTGCCCAGGTGTAAGGATTGTTCAGCTCACAAGACAAGCTGCTTTGTACAAATGATGTAGTATGTTGTGGAGTGGACTTTGTTTGGTGTAAAATGGCTCATTAAGCAGGTGCTTCGTTTTGCAAACACAGAGGGAAATGTAGTCCATCACCCAGAGTGTGGGAAGTCCAAGGACACATCTAAGTGGCCTTTCCTCATAGAAGCTAGCCTTCAATATTTGTGATCCAGACCAGCAAAGTGATACAATCTCAGATAGTCCACTAGAGCCACATGACCGACAAAGCCAGTTAGGCAACCTGCCCTCACCATGGGTACATCCTGGACTGAATAACTATTAGCCAACTGTACACTAGAATCCCCAGCTTCCATACAGAATAGGTAACAGCAGAACATGATGTATCCAACTTCCTGGTTTCACCTGAGTTTTGTTCTTCAGAAACTACAAGGAAGCAAGGGAAATGGTATTGTGGAGGCCCTGATATACTCTGTTCTAAAAATTACCATTACTTGTCAACTTGCGCCCCCATATTTTTTTTAAACAAAGAATACTACAACATTTGAAAACCTAAAGAATTAGGTAACATATGTCCCTTTGTACAATTTAAGGTTTGTGTTTCTTTGATTTTTCTTTTGGTGCAGTATATACTCTATCCTCATACAGCAGGCAGGACGGTAGAATAATCATTTGTTTATTAAGATCCAGATGTAAATCATTTGCTGTGTTGATCCAGATTCCAGTCAGGGTCAACAGGTTCAAAGTACTATGATTATAGTCCAGTGGAAATAGACATTCCCAGCTAATGAGGACAGGCTTTCTTGCTCACACAGGCCAGACTCACAGCTCAGGGCTGCATTCGGATGGCCCCATCAAGCCTGATCACTTCACCATTGATCATAGGATTCTCTACGATGCACTGCACCAGATGGGCATACTCCTCTGGAGCACCAAGACGGCTTGGAAAGGGCACTTGTCGTGCCAGAAATGTCCTCACTTTCTCGGGAAGCGATGCCAGAAGGGGCGTTGCAAACAGACCTGGCAAAGTTTTAAAAAAAAATTAAAAATTCAGGGTTGCTCCCATTCTTTGTACACATTTTTAACAATACCTATGAAACAGGATGTACACCACAATTTCTGAAACAAAGAATGCGTTATTAGGTGTAGCCTTCCCGAAATGTGAGGTTTTCATTTGAAAAACATATTTTCTAGGAGTTTTGCCTATAAAGAAAGCCCTGAAAGTGCACAAACATAGATGTGACACAAGATGTAGCATGATTAAATAAGAGGTTGTGGGCTACCTGGCTTCAGTCCTCTTCCCCCAGTCCAAACTAAGCATGTAAAAAGTAAAACATTTAGAATAGGTAACAGACAAAACAAATTTGCATAAATTCTTCGAATTTACATAATATGTGCAGATTGCAGAATCTGAATTACTTTGGTAACAGAATTGTAGTGTTTTTGTTCTGAACTGACATGTGCACATAACCCCTGCCTTGAACCATTTGCCACTGAAGTCCTGCACAATCTTAACAAGTTCTACCCCTCCCCCCGCCCCTCCAATGCCCAGATTCATGGCAGGATTGGTACCTGGTGCAATAGTAACAACACGGATCCCTATAGGGGCAAGATCCCGGGCAATGGGTAGAGTCATTCCCACAATGCCTCCTTTGGAAGCTGAGTAGGCAGCCTGGCCAACCTGTAGGATATACAATTAATAGCTTAATAACAGAGCAAAACCCACACTTATTACAGTCACATCAGAAGTTAGAAGTGTTATCTAAAATATACATGAAAAGTGATTATGTAAATGGTAGGTAGCATGGAGACAAGGCGTCTAGAGTTACAGGGAGATAAAGATGAGGAATCAGTACTCACTCTGATTTGGGAGTGGGGTTCAGAGAAAGAAGAAGGGTTGGATGGGTTTTGTGTTGGAACTAGGTAATCTGTAGTAGGCCTTTGAAAGAGTAGTTTATGAAACTATTTTGGGCTGTTCTAGTTTGTATTGAAGAACATTTATAGCCCCCCATGATTGCCTGTTGGGTTTAGTCTGTGTGATACAGGAGAAGCGGACAGGAATCCAAGCCTGCCTGTGTGCCATGGTTCAGGCCCACAGAGGTATCTTTGCTCTTGCCTCAGAGTTCCACAAACCACAGGCTGCCTCTATGCTGAAGGCTGACCACCCTTGGATGAGTTCAAACTCCATATCCAGGATCTTCCCAACCATACATCTCCACACAAAGCCTTTTATAATTTGAGAGCTAAGCATGGTTCAGAGCTGCAAGATGAGCAGGTTACTCCTCTGCCATTATACACTGAAGGTCAGCTGGCAGAGAAAGCTTGAGACTCACCTGCCCCTCAAAAGCAGCTACGCTGGCGGTGTTGATGATCACTCCTCTGTGTCCATCTGAGCCAGGTTCATTCTTCCCCATTTCACCTGCAGTCAGCCGAATAACATTGAATGTTCCTGCAATGTTCACCTGAAAGACGCAGACAGAAGAGACTTGAGGATCCAAAGCCCTGTCCTCCCATGTTAAGCAAGCAAGCCAGAACAATACCACACTGCCCCACCAGCACATGAGAGGATTAACTATCGTCTGCATATATACTCCATGTGGGAAATCCACAGCAATATGCAGTCTTCACAGGTCTTCTGGACCTGCCCTGGAGGCCCAAGATGCTCTGGTCAACCAGTCACTCACTTTATTTATATCCTACCTATTTCTCAAAAATGAACCTAAAAGTGGCTCACCAATTTAAATCATGGAAACCACAGTTGATATTGCCCATTGCCACAGTTAATAGTATTTTACTCCTTTCCACTTGGCATATCCCTTGGCATGCTGTGTGTGTGTTGTGTGTGTGCAAACAGCACACTCAGCTCTGAATGCAACCCTTGATCTGAATCAAGTTGCGTCCTAGATAGATAGTAATAATTAACTTGTGTTTTTTTAAAAGCATCAGTCCTTATACAACCAAGCAGAACCATGCAGGTACAAGAGTCCAGTACTAGGAGGCGGGGGGGGGGGCGCGGAAATCCAGAAATCTGCAGAGTTATTTTTAAAATAATCTTAAAAGGAGGAAATTCTTACTTGAAAAAATCCCCCACCCCTGCAAAGCCCAGCGAGTCTTCAAAGCTTGACTTTTATGGGACAGGGAATCCAGAAAACTGGGTGGCAAGCAGAAATGGGAATAAACATATTTGAAACTAACATAGATTAGCATCCTGAATGGGAACACTTCACACTGCAACATTTTATTGCAGGCCCCCCGTTTTTTGTAACATAGCATGTTTTTGGCTATTTTCTGCCAGGAAAAGATTAGGGAAATGGCTGAAGCAAATAACAAATGATGACAAAGAACCAGACTCTTATTTCCTACTCACGTTGATAACTCTCTGGAAGTCTTCCAGGTTGTGGGGAAGATCTTTTTTTATATTATAGGTCTTGACAGCCACTGCAATCCCTGCGCAGTTCACTGCTATATCCACTCGCCCAAATTTCTCCCGGGCCAGAGCTAGGGCAGCCTTCACATCAGACTCTGATGTTACCTGGGATAGGAGTGAGACATTAATTCAGCTCAGCCACTGAAATCTTGTCCCCTGCTCCAAGGACCTAAATGCTCAAAAATCTCAATTTGAAAGAGCCCTACATCTGCAGGAGCAAAGATGCATCTCTCTCCCAGCGATTTGGCCACAGTTTCCCCATCAGACTTTGGCAGGTCCAGGAGCACAGCACTGCCTCCCTGTTGCACCAGCCGCTCTGCTGTGGCACGGCCCAGGCCTGAAGCCCCACCAGTCACCAGGCCCACCATCCCCTGTGGGGAAAGAAAGGAGGAGAAAATTAACATGGAGGTGTAATGGGGACTACAAACCACACATGCCTTAACACCTTGATGCTCTAAAACTTCTCAGTATGAAAAACATACCTTCACTTCCCAACAGGAATAGGGTTAGCATTCCCTCTCCAGGTCTCCTGTGGCTCAAACATCAGTATGGCAAGGGAAATAAAAGTACAGTGGACCCTTGGTATCTGCTGGGGTTAAGTTTCAGGACCCTCCATGGATACCAAAATCTGTGGATGCTCAAGTCCCATTAAATACAATGGCGTAGTAAAATGGTGTCCCTTACATAAAAAAGCCAAAATCAAGGTTTGCTTATTGGAATTTATATTTTTAAAAAATATTTTCAAGCCATGGATGCTTGAATCTGTGGATAAAAATCTGTGGATATGGAGATCTGACTGAAGAGCCAATCTGCAGCCTGCAACACTAGACGCATGTCATGCAAGTTTTGAGGTACAGTTGCTTTTGGACTATGGAGTTTATCACACAGGGGGAAACTGCAAAAATCCCATGCAGAAATGGGATTTAAAAACTGGGAAAAACCCGCAAAAGCAGGTCGTTTTTCACATGGGATTAATGTGACATTAACCTGAACAGAAAGTAGACAAAATCCACCGCTTTTTACTTTTGAGATTTTCCGGAAGTAGAAAGGAACAGGTTTTGTCTAGTTTCTGTTTGGGTTAATTTTGCGTTAATTCTCATTAATGCTAACGCTGTCTGAAAAACAACCTGCTTTTGTGGGCTTTTTCTACTTTCTGTTTGGGTTAACCCCAAACGTTGTCTGAGAAACTACCCACTTTTGTGGTCCCCCCCCCAGGTTAAATCCAGTTTCTTCACGGAATCCATCCCATATGATAAACTCCTATGACTCTGGAGGCCAGGGTTCATTTCCTGCTTGAGCATAAAAACAGATTGGGTGACCTTGGGCAAATCACACTCTCTTGGCCTCAGAGGATGTCAATGGCAAACCCCCTCTGAAGAAACTTGCCTAGAAAACCCCATGAGAGGGTCACCATAAGTCAAAAATGACTTGGAGGCACACAACAAGTTTTAGGAGTTAGTTGGGGCAGCAACACTTTTTTCACTAGGAGGAATATCTGTCCTTGTCAGCAAGACTCACTATGTCTCATGGCATGAATGCAAGAAATATAACAGATATAGTTATATTGTAGTTATATATACAACAACAACAAGACTAAATTGTCTTGGAGTTGCCTTGGGGAAGAACTGTTGTTGTGTACCTTCAAGTCGTTTACAACCTACGGCCACACTAAGGCAAACCCAGTGTGGCTTGGTTTGAGTGTTGGACAACTCTGGAGACCAGGGTTTGAATCTCACTTGACCATAGAAGCCCATTGGGTGACCTTGGGCAAGTCACACTCTGGGCCTTTGCAGACTGCTAGAAATAGTGCAAATTGAGTCCACTTTTAGGGTTAGGGTTAGGGTTAGGGAATCATGGGAACTGTATTTTATTGTGGCACCAGAGCTCTCTGACAGAGAAGGCTCAATGTCTCAGAAAAAAAACACAATTCCCATGAGTCCCTAGCACTAACCCTAAAAGTGGACTCAATTTGCACTATTTCTGGCAGTCTGCAAAGGCCCTCTCTTAGCCTCAGGGGAAGGCAGTGGCAAACTCCCTCTGAACAAACCTTGCCAAGAAAACCCCTTGATAAATTCACTTTAGGATTGCCATAAGTCAGAAATCACTTGAAGACAAACAACAACAACCACTTATGGATGCGAATGTCCTAGGTTTTTGATAAATACAGATTACATGTCATCCGTTACTGAAGAAGCTGGTGGATTTCAGGCTTGTAGGATCCATGTGGCTTTAGAGGGCCTTGTTGAAACGTCTCATGTGCTTCTTCACTCTCTTTTTATAGGGATGTTAGGGCCTTTGCAGACTGCCAGAAATAGTGCAAATTGAGTCCACTTTAACTGCCCTGGCTCAGTGCTAGGGAATCATGGGAACTGTAATTTATTGTGGCACCAGAGCTCTCTGACAGAGAAGGCTCAATGTCCCAGAAAAAAATACAATTCCCATGACTCCCTAGCACTGAGCCAGGGCAGTGCCTCAATTTAATGTGCACTATTTCTGGCAGTCTGCAAAGGCCCTTAGACTAAAAATAATCTTGCCTTTGCTGAACAGTAAACCAGGTAGATCTTCTGAATGGTACTTAAAATTTGTATTAGCAGACAAAGCCAAGAGAATCACCAAGGGAGTTGCTAAGTTTATTTTGTCCGCTATTAAAACTCGGAAATTATGTGTCACAAAATAATCTTGTAAGAAAAGGAAAAACTGGTTTCCCTATCGATAAACTTTAGTCACACTTTTCTATGGGAGCTGTTTTAAACCTGTTTTACTTACTCCCCTTTTACCTGGGGGTATCCATCTTATAATTGTAATATTTTATTTTCTGTGGCCACCCAGATGTTCTATGAGTTGTAAACTTCATGTTTTATTGAATTTGTCTTTTATGTTTGCCTATGGTCTGTTGACTACAATAAAGGCATTGATATTGATTGATTGTAGGATCTGCTTTGTTTGTTTAGTATAGGCTCTTAATTTAATATCTCTCATTTAGAAAAGGAAGAAAACAATTCTGTTTGCTCTCCCAATTGTTATGAGGGCCAGTGTGGCCTAGTGGGTTGACTATGGACTATGACTCTGGAGACCCGGGTTCAATTCCCCACTCAGCCATGAGACCCACTGGGGCACCCTGGGCAAGTCACACTCTCTCAGCCTCAGGAGAAGGCAGCAATGGCAAAACTCCTCTGAAGAAACTTGACAAGAAAACCCCTTGATAGGTTCGCATAAGTCAGACACGACTTGGAGGCACACAACAACAACAACAACAACAACAACAAATCTTTACACTTCAGGATCTTCAGGCTGAGCCATGCTGGCTCTCTACCTGTTGCATTTCTGCCTGCCAAGCAGCTGTCAAAGCCTTCGCAGCACTATCCTCGTTCAGAAACTCCTGGTACGGGGAAAAAATATGATTTTTCCCTATTCCTCCCAAGAAACAGGGCTGCTAGTTTACTAGTATCTATAAAATCTCCTAGTTTCTCCCCTCCCCGCTACTGAAAAAGCATTGGTCTCTCCCAGGCATCAGGCGGTCTCCCCCCCCCCCCGGTCAGGGCGGTGGTTTGACCCATTGTCTTTCCCCTCTATAGCAGCCGGAACGGTCTCAGGCTCAACGCGCAGACATTTGTCCCTTCCCGACTCCCGTAGAGGGAAGCTGTGCAGCTACGACCAGCCTGTTACCTTCACGCTTCTCAAAGCCGCCGCCATGTTCCTTCCCGAAGGGCCAACCCTTCAAGCTCCGCCTCCTTCTTGAGGCGGCCGGGCGGAAGTAAAGCGAGAAGCCGGTAGTGTTTGGGCGGAAGAGATGGGGTCAGGAGTCTAAGGTGGATTTACTCTGAAGTAAGTGTCGTTTTGTTGTCGTTGTTGTGTGCCTTCAAGTCCTTTCCAATTTATGGCGACCTTGTCATGGGGTTTCCTTGGGAAGCTTCATCAGAGAAGGTTTGCCATGGCCATCCCCTGAGGCTGAGAGAGTGTGACTTACCCAAGGTCACCCAGTGGGTTTCCATAGCCGAGCCAGGATTCGAACCCTGGTCTCCAGAGTCATAGTCCAACACCAAACCACTGAGTCACGCTGGCTCTCGTTGCTTGGGTTAAATCTGATTTTATTTATCCTTTCAGGGGAAACGTCTCCCTAGTAGTTGGGCTGGTCCAGAAGGGTTTATGCAGTAATTAAGAAAAGACAAACCCTCATAAGGTTGTTGTTTTTAGTGGAACAAGCTAGTATGGCTGCGGCTCAGGAATTTGCCAGTTATAGAAATCCCATGAATTTCATAGTTTTATTTTTGTTTTGTGTGCCTTCAAGTCGTTTCTGACTTATGGCAACCCTAAGGGGTTTTCTTGGCAAGATTTGGTCAGAAGAGGTTTGCCATTGCCTTCCCTTAAGGCTGAGAGAGTGTGACTTGCCCTAGTTGTTCTTGGGCGCCTTCAAGTCGTTTCCCAGTTATGGAGACCCTAAGACAAACCTATCATGGGGTTTTCTTGGCAAGATTTGTTCAGAGGGGGTTTGCCATTGCCTTCCTCTGAGGCTGAGAGCATGTGACTTGTCCAAGGTCACCCAGTGGGTTTCTTTTTTTATTATTATGACGTGCTTCTTAATTTTAAAATACAATACAATGTAAACAAGACACAAAAATAAAAGACTTCACTGTATTATTCACTTAAACCAAAGGGGTATGTTCTTTTTTGTCATCTTACTGAATCTTGCTTTGAATTTTGAAGCTAAAAAAATACACTTACAATGTGTGGTTGGCACTTTCTTTACCATAATTCTAAATCTGAAATTACATTGCTCAATTTATAAAACTCTCCTTTATTTTGCAAGAACATTAGTTTATAGTAGTCTCTCTACAAATAAAGTTCCTTTTATATAAAGACATTTACTTCTTTTCTTCCATTTTATAACCATCTAAGAGAATGCAAAAAAGCAAAAAAGATACATTTTATGAGCAAATAATCTATATGTATCTTGAGTATATATATGTATGTGTATGTATATGTGTGTGTGTGTGAATATATATTAGCGCTTGTATGTCTTTAATGTATCTTTATTTTGACTTATTTATCAAACTAATAATGCCTAAATTCCTTTTGTTACCAAATTATTTCAGAGTTTAACCACTATTTATTGACATTCTACTTCGTCACAGTATATGATATCCTCAAATGGTTGCCATTCTTTTTCCATGATGTCGATCATTCTATTATTAATCAAGTGTATTAATTTAGCCATAATTTTCATTTCCTCAATTTTAAATGCCCAATCTTTTACTTTTGGGGGTTCTTCTGTCTTCCATCCTCTAGCACTGACTAATCTCGCCACTGTCACTAAATACTGTAGAATTTGCCAGTGTTTTTTATAATCTTCTTTATTTAGCATTGAAGTCATGTTTAATAGGTACATCTCAAGTGAGAGAGGAATTTGGATCTTTATTATTATTAGTTTTGTATTATTGAGTGAACCTGTATCCAGAATTTCTTAATGTGGGTGCAAATCCACCACAGATGGTAAAGCATTCCTGCTTCTTTCTCACCCAGTAAGTTTCATGGCTGAGTGGTAAATTGAACCCTGGTCCCCAGAGTCATAGTCCAACACTCATAACACTACACCATACTGGCTTGGCATAGAGTTTTCTTAGGTAAGGATGATTTAATATTAAGAGAGCATTAAAATAGGATTAAATTATTACAGATCATTGAGAGCCAGCATGGCGTAGGGATTTGAACACTGAACTATGACTCTGGAGACCAGGTTTCAATCCCTGCTTGGCCATGTAAAACCACTGGGTGACCTTGTGCAAGTCACAATCTCTCAGCCTCAGAGGATGACAATGGCAAACTCCCTCTTTTCTTAGGGCCCTAGGGTCACCATAAGTTGGTAATGACTTGAAGGTACACAACAATGAAACAGATAATGCGTTAAAAAATAAAATACAGTTTAAAAAAATTAAAACACTTAAAAACAGTACACTATAAAACAGTACAACACCCCCAGGATGTTCTTCAGACTTTCTCTTTTAAAAGCCTGTCTGAATAAAAATGGCTTAGAGAACGACAACAAGGAAGGGGCCATTCTGGGAAGGGAGTTCCAGGATCTGAGGCAGCTATTGAGAAGGCCTTGTCTCACATCCCCACCAACTGTGCTTTTGAAAGTGGTGGGACTGAGAGAAGGAATACACAAAGGTGGTTTTGCCATTTGCTGTTGTTGTTGTGTGCCTTCAAGTTGTTTCCATTTTACGGTGACCCTATCATGGGGTTTTCTTGGCAAGATTTGTTCAGAGGAGGTTTGCCATTGCCTTCCCCTGAGGCTAGAGAGTGTGACTTGCCCATGGCTGAACAGTGATTTGAACCCTGGTCTCCAGAGTCGCAGCCAACACTCAAACTACTATGCCACACTGGATCTCATGTTTTCCCAGTTCCTTCCTCTGAAATATTGCTTACAGCACCTGGTACTATTTGTTGTTGGTTGTCTCTTATCCAAGTACTAACCAGGTCTGGCCCTGTTTTAGTTTCCAAATTCAGATGGAATCTAATAATAATAATAATAATAATAATAATAATAAAATTTATTTATATCCCGCCCAATGGTACACCAATCCGGGCGGCTTACAAGTTTAAAAGTACAGTCCAATAAAACATATAATACAAAGGACACCCCCACCCCCCCTTAAAACAGTATTAAATCAAATCATTTAAAACATCAAACAATAATTAAAACCTAATGCCAAAATTAACTAAAAGCCTGACTTAACGTTCCTTCCATCAATGATGGAGCCACGTGAGGAACGTCAGTTGTGCAGGAGTAGTTGTCCAAGGGGGGATGGCTCGTCTAAGGAAGATAACTAGTCTGGAAAGGCCTGCCGGAAGAGATCCGTCTTGACAGCCTTTTTAAGCTGTCTAAAGATGTTAACAGACGGATCTCGTCCGGCAGGCCGTTCCAGAGCTTAGGGGCAACGACTGAAAAAGCCCTCCGGGAGGTAGCTGCAAGCCTCGATTTCTGAGGCTGTAGCAAGTTCCTCTCGGAGGACGAAGTGCGCGGGGAGGATTGTACGGGAGAAGGCGGTCCCTGATATAGCTTGGACCCAAGCCATTTAGGGCTTTAAAGGTAATAACCAACACCTTGTACTGAGTCCGGAAACTCATAGGCAGCCAGTGGAGGGACCTCAGAACCGGAGTAATGTGGTCCCTCCGAGATGTTCCTGATACAAGCCTGGCCGCCATATTCTGTACTAGTTGAAGTTTCTGAACCAGGCACAAGGGTAGCCCCATGTAGAGTGCATTGCAGAAGTCGAGGCGGGAGGTTACCAACGCGTGCACCACAGTCTCGAGATCCCCTACTTCCAGAAAAGGGCGCAGCTGGCGTATCAGCCAAAGCTGATAGCAGGCGCTCCTGACCGTCGCATTCACCTGATTAGTCATCAGGAGTGACGAGTCAAGGAGCACCCCCAGACTGCGAACACAGTCACTGGAGGAGAGTGTGACCCCATCCAGGACTGGAGGTTGCAACCCAATTCTTGGTTTCGGGGCCGCTACCGTGAGCACCTCAGTCTTGTCTGGATTCAATTTCAATCTGTTTTTCCTCATCCAGCCCATTACCGCCCCAAGACATTCATTGAGAGAAGAGATGCCATTGGAATTCGAGGCCGACGAACGAGACACAGAGAAATAGATTTGGGTGTCATCAGCATACTGATAACACCCAGCACCATAACTCCGTATTATCTCACCCAGCGGCTTCATGTAGATGTTAAATAATATCGGGGACAAAATAGCTCCCTGAGGGACCCCACAAGTGAGGTCTCTCTTACCAGAGCTACAGTCCCCGAGCAGCACCCTCTGGGACCGACCCGAGAGGAAGGACCGGAACCACTGCAGTGCAGTGCCCCTGATACCTAACCCCTTCAGGCGGCCCAAGAGGATGCCGTGATCTATTGTATCGAAAGCCGCTGAGAGGTCTAGGAGCACCAACAGGGTCACGCTACCCCTGTCGATGCTCAGACGCAGATCGTCGGTCAAGGCAACCATGGCAGTCTCAACCCCAGAGCCTGTCCTGAAGCCGGTTTGAAATGGGTCTAGATAATCGGTTTCATCCAAGACTGCCTGGAGCTGAAGAGCAACTGCCCTCTCGATCACCTTGCTCAAAAATGGCAGCAATGATACAGGCCTGTAACTCTTCATATCCAGGGGGTCCAGGGAAGGTTTTTTCAGAAGCGGCCTAACAGCCGCTTCCTTTAAGCAAGATGGAACATGTCCTTCCCTGAAGGATGCATTGATGATATCCGTAAGGAGTCTCACCAATGCATCCCCCCCGGACGGCCAGCCATGATGGGCAAGGGTCGAGAGGGCAAGTCGTCTTCCTTACCTTACCAAGCAGCTTGTCCACGTCCTCGGTACTCACAGATTGCCACTGATCCAGTAAACTCACATCGGCGGAGTCGTTGGACACCTCGCCTATAGACTCTGTCCCAATAGTGGCGTCTAATTCGGCTCTTATCTGAGAGATTTTATCTGCAAAGAAGTTGTTAAATACATCACAGCAGGCCGTCGTCGGGTTAAGCAAGGGATTTGGCGCAGGGGGTACCTGCGTCATCTCCCTCACCACCCTAAACAGCTCTGCCGGACGAGACTCTGCAGACGCAATACGTGCAGAGGAGAAAGCTTTCTTCGCTGCACGTATCGCCTCCCGATAGGAATGAAGAAAATTCCTATGGCGAGTTCTGTCAGATAAGAGTCGAGATTTCCGCCACTTGCACTCTAGCCGTTGTCCATACCGCTTCATCCTCCTAAGCTCAGGTGTATACCATGGCTTACGATTAGGAGCGGGATGGCAAGGGCGCTTGGGAGCGATCGTGTCGATGGCCCTAGTAAGATCACTATTCCAAGTGTCCACTAGAGTCTCGACAGGATCCCCGGCATTCCCAACCATTAATCCCTCCAAGGCTTTCCGGAATCCAGTTGGCTCCATTAGCCTTCGAGGGCGGACCATTCTAATAGGTCCACCACCCCCGGCGAGGCGGATGCTGGCTCTAAGTTCCATCTTGACCAGGAAATGATCCGTCCATGACAATGCGGAGGTACTTACCACCTCCGCCCACGGATATTCCTATCCCGTACTAAAGACCGCATCAAGTGTATGACCTGCACAATGTGTAGGCCCGTTGACCAATTGGGATAGGCCCATGTTTGTCATGGTCTCCATGAACTCCCGAGCCGCACCTGTTAAGCTGGTCTCGAGCGGAATGTTGAAGTCTCCCAGAACCAAAAGTCTGGGAGACTCCAGCAAAAGCTCAGAGACCAGTTGTGTCAGCTCGGTCAGGGAGTCTGCTAGGCAACGGGGTGGCTGGTAGACTAGCAAAATCCCCCAACTATCCCTGGTCTTCAGGCTTAGGTACACACACTCGATGTGGACCGTGTTCCGTAGAGGTATCCTGGTCAAGGTCAAGGTGTTCTTATGAACTAGAGCCACACCGCCTCCCCGCCCACTTCCCCTCACCTGCTCACTAACAGAGTACCCAGCTGGGAGGGCCTGCGCCCAGGTAGCAGCGCTATCCTCTCCCAGCCAGGTCTCTGTGAAACAAGCCAGGTCGGCGTCCTCATCCAGGAGGAGATCCTGGATAATATGTGTCTTGTTTTTCACCAACCTGGCATTACAAAGGAGCAGAGTGAGGCTCTGTGGAATGGAAGGTCTGCTCCCCAAACCATTCTGGGAAACAGAGGGGACTGAAGGCGGGATAGCTATTAGACAGCGATCCCGCCTTCTTTTGTAACATATGTCCGCCCTGTTCCGACCGTATCTCCCGTTCCCCAACGCTACTTCTATAGGCGCCCCTGTGTCTTCCCTCACCTCGGGAATAGAGGGCTTAACCTAGTTGATGGTAGTCAGAAGGACTAGTTAGCCAATTAGCCCATTTAAACCAATCAGCGTCTGCCAGAGTCAGTTAACAATATTAAGAATCCACTCAAGGTGACTGGTAAAGGGCCCAAATCAGCATATGATTGACTATGTTGCCCTCCTCTTGTCCTCCACACACTGCCTCAGCCGCTGCTGGTGCTGGGGAGGATGTTTGAGCAGGCTTTTATGCCTGAGTTCTCCCAGCTCTCGCTGCTTCTGAGGCCGATGCAGGCAGCCCAGGTGTTTTCAATGGGCAGAAAAAGAGTCCTCCTCTTGTCCTCCACACACTGCCTCAGACGCTGCTGGTGCTGGGGAGGATGTTTGAGCAGGCTTTTATGCCTGAGTTCTCCCAGCTCTCGCTGCTTCTGAGGCCAATGCAGGCAGCCCAGGTGTTTTCAATGGGCAGAAAAAGAGTCCTCCTCTTGTCCTCCACACACTGCCTCAGACGCTGCATATTCATCTAGCTGCCTTCAGGGTATTTAGGCTTTTGTCTCTTGTGGGGTGCAGGAAATTACTGCCCTAAATGGAAACTATAGCTCTCTGGTTTGTCAAATAGGACATGGGCACAACTGTTTTCATATTGAGGCTAGAGACTATAATTTAACTTTGCGTGGAATTGTAGCAGTGAAGAAATTCTTGAGGTTTGTGAGAAAAAGGTTAGTGGTTTATTCTGAAAATGAAAGCCAAAGGCTGTGAGTATCCTAAAACTCTGGACCAATATGGAAGGAAGGTCTAAAAGATCTAAGCTTTTCTGGGACTGTATGACTGCAAATAGGGGCTTGCATTTTAGAATTTGTAGTATTAAAATCCTGCTGCCTTTATGACTAATACGGTTGTTTGGAAACATGGGATCACTCCAGGCTATTTGCAGCTGATGAAAGTAGACCTAACGAGAATTATTTGTTACACCTAGCTTGCGAAGCTTGCCTCTGTGAACATGTCAAGAGCAAGGATTGGTTACAACAGTGCTACTCAAAAGTGGCAGTCTGTGAACTATTGGCTGTTGGTCTACAGGTTTCCAGGAAATCATGTGAATACAATAGTATTGTGACACAAATACAGTGCCACCTCCTAACACACACTTGGGAATAAATTGTTATTCCATTTATCCGGTAACTTGATAAGCATCGGGCTACATCTCTGTGTGGGTTGGTGGCAAACCCAGACTTCTTGCATCCTTCTGAGACTGCTCATTCTGAGATACACTATTTCATTATTATTTATTTTCCAGTGTGCCAAGGACTGGTATTATATTGGTGCCTATTGGCTACAACATTTTCTTTCCTGGAAACTCAATCCGCTTGGTGAGTGGTCCACCACTTTGAGTATTCATAGGATACGCTAAACTACAGTACTATGCACTCCTTACTTGTTTCCTGGTCATTTGTGAGTTTTGTTATTGTTAACTGCCCTCGAGTTGATCTCGACTCATGGTGGCTCATCCATCTAGCATGTTGCCTTCCTCTCTTCCTATCTCCTTCCACCTTTTCCAGCATTATTGTCTTTTTCAATGTGTCCTCTCTTCTCATGTGTCCAAAGTACGACAGTCTCAGTTTGATCGTCTTGGCTTCCAAGAAGGTTTCCAGCTTGATCTGCTCTAGGACCCACTTGTTTGTCCTTTTGGCTGTCCTCAGCACTCTTCTCCAGCACCACATTCTCTCAAATGCATTGATTTTCCTCCTATCTTCTTTCTTGACTGTCCAGCTCTCACATCCTTACAGGGTAATAGGGAATACAATGGCTTGTATGATTCAAACTTTTGTGCTGAGTTGTATGTCTTTGCATTTTAGGATCTTTTCCAGTTCTTTCATAGTCATCCTCCTCATTCTTAATCTTCTTCTGGTTTCCTGACTGCAATCCCCATTTCTATCAATGTTTAATCCCAGGTATAGGAATTCTTTTACTATTTCTATTTCTTCATTGTCTAGGATGAACTTGTGAAGGTGGTCATTATTTTTGTTTTCTTTATGTTCAGCATTAAAGCCTGCCTTAGCACTTTCTTCTTTGATCTTCCTTAGTAGGTCTTCCAGATCTATGAAGTTTTTTTTTCTGCTAGTATTATGGTGTCATCAGCATATCTTAAATTGTTGATATTCCTTCCTCCTATTGGATTGGATGTTGAATGCAATACACAGAAGAATTATACAAAAGATGACAAAATGAAGGACACATGGAATGAAGAGCCATATGAAGATGAACCCCAAATTCTAAAAAGTGAGGTGCAAACTGCAGTAAGAGAAATAGCGAAAAACAAATCACCAGGAACAGATGATATTCCAATTGAACTGCTGCAATCCATATTGACAGAGTCAACTCTAGTGCTAACTAATATATATCAACAGATATGGAAAACAAAACGATGGCCAACAGATTGGAAGTGATCAATATACATCCCCATCCACAAAAAGGGACACACAAGAGACTGCAGCAACTATAGGACCATAGCACTGATCTCCCACGCAAGCAAAATCATGCTCAAAATTCTGCAACATAGGCTCCAACCATACTTGAGATCCAAGCAGGGTTCAGGAAAGGAAAAGACAACATTGCAAACATACGATGGCTAATGGAGCGCACCAGGGAATTTCAAAAGAAAATCAGTGTTTGCTTTATAGACTACAGCAAAGCCTTTGACTGCATAGATCATGAAAGGGTATGGAACGCCCTTAAAGACATGGGAGTGCCAACACATCTGATAGTCCTGATGAAGAATCTGTACTCAGGACAAGAGGCTACTGTCAGAACAGAAAACGGAGAAACAGAATGGTTCCCAATTGGCAAAGGGGTCAGACAAGGCTGCATCCTATCGCCCTATCTGTTCAACATTTGTGAATGGGTAAAGTCTTCACAGAAAAAAATCATGTCATCTGTTTGGCAGGAGTGGGGTGGGTTAGAGTAACTGATGTGTCTCATTGCAGTTGAATTTACTGTTGCAGTTGATTTAGACACTGTATCTAGTGCTTTGTGCAAACTTGAAAAAGATACATCCTTCATCATGTTTCTCCTTAAAAGACCCACAAGTGGCTTAATAGAAGGAAACTCAAAACTTTTACCTTGTAGCTTTGCAAAGCCAGTATTTGTTCTTAAATGGAAGCGTGATATATTTAATTGTGAAGATCAGTAAAGAAGTCCTCCAATTATCTGTTTTAGCAGTAACACATTTGTAAAAAGCCACTGGTTACACAACAAATTAAAGTGTGCTGCTTTTAAAACTGCATCAGGCTATTTGCTCTTGGATGTTACATGAGAGGTATAAGTTGAAAAGAAGAGGCTGTTGTATTCCTTCACTGGAGTATCTTCTTGGTCCAAAAGACACTGCGGGAATAATCCAGTTTGAGACTGCTTTAACTGCCCTAGTTCAGTGCTAGGGAATCCTGGGAACTATAGTTTATACTGGCATCAGAGCTGCCTGACAGAGAAGGCTAAATGCCTCACAAAACTAGTTCCCAGAACAACCTAGCATTGAGCCAGGGCAGTTAAAGCAGTCTCAAACTAGATTATTTCTGCAGGGTGTTTTGGACCCTTGTTTGGTAAAAGACAGAAGGGGAAACAGACTCTTTCCCTCTGGGAAGTAAGAAGCCAAGCCTCACCCGCTATCAACAACTGGTTTCTAGATTAAATTTGCTGATTTCACCTAACGTGATCACGATATGCACTTCTTGTTGTTGTATGCCTTCAAATTATTTCTGACTTTTGGCAGCCCAAAGGCAACCCTGTCAGAGCATTTTCTTGGCAGAATTTGTTCAGAGGGGGCTTGCCATTGCCTTCCTCTGAGGCTGAGAGTATGACTTGCCTAATGTCACCCAGTAGGTTTCCATGGCTGAGTGGGGATTTGAACCCTGGTCTCCCAGTGTCCTAGTCCAATACTCAAACCACTGCACCACTTTGGTTCCTTGATGTGCACTACTGTATTCTGAAATAGTTGTATCCTTTATTGGTGCTGTATACAGCTTGTTCCATTAACCAAGCCACAAAGGTTATAAAATCAAGCACTGCAGTTGCTAGGTTTGAATCTGGGAAGTGGCAGCCATTGAACCAGGCATGGTGAGAAACTTTCTTAGTCATCAAAGCAACCTGACTTTTCAGGCACAATGGTGACTGAAAGTGAAGATAAAGTTTCCAGTTAAGATCATTGAGAGAACACAGGATCTGCCAATAAAACCATTTTCAACACTGTTCTCTAGCTGCGTGGATTCAGTGCCTGGTTACGCCAAAGAGGAGACACTACATCAGCAGACAGTGTCAGTGATAACTGACTGACCAGTGGAAGATGTAAACTGAAAATTGAGTGAACTGCCAAGACAAGAGGTATTTATCAAATTCCAGTGAGTAACTTACAGAAGAATTAAAGGGAAATTCTATTCCTGCACTTCAGATTTCTAAGCAACCATGTTGGTAGAAGTACATCAAGATATTCCATACTTTGAGTTGCTTTGCTACATAGTGAAACTAGTGTTTTCAAAGATCCAGTTGGAAGTATTCTAAAAAAAAAAAAATAAAGCATGAAACAACCCTTCTGGGAGTACAGTGGGCCATTGGTATCTGCTGGGGTTTGGTTCCAGGATCCTCATGGATGCCAAAATCAGTGGATGCTCAAATCCCATTATATAATATGGCATAGTACAGTGGTGTCCCTTATATACAATAGCAAAGGTTTGCTTTTTGGAAGTTATATATTTTTAATAATATTTTCAAGCCATAGATGGTTGAAACCATGGATACAGAGGGCCAACTGTACATCAGAATGCTGCAGAAAGTTACTTGCATGTTTAAATTCTTCCTCATACCAAAAGTACCTTTTATTTGAAAAGCTAGGACGTTAATAAGAAAATTAGGTTAAAATAATTTATCCTATATACAAACCTCTTTTAACGCAGGTGTAACTAATACACATGATTTTGATGTCTTCATTCCTAAGTGTAACATGCATTTTTCTTCATAAAGCTGGTAGCAAACTACACAGAAATGTACCTGAATCCAGGACTTTTATCACAACCAATTAAAAAAAAACAACCAATTTGTAAAACTATGGTACCTTTTGTTCCTGTCAGTGTATGCTTTTTTATACATGCACACTTTCCCCAATTAACCTTAAGTGGCCTTAACTGTGGCAACTACCAGTTGCATGTTTTTGTTCTAGCAGTTCTGAAGTTATTACCACTCAAGCCTCAATCTTCTCTTTAAAGTTCAAAAAACAGACCCAAACTGTTAGAGGATTTAGCATAAGAGTTTAAGGAACAGGGCATTCATAATAGCCAGATAGCATTTTCTCCATAAGGTTCTCACACCAAATGCCCAAATTTGTTTGAATTTTGGCAAGTGTGGGAAATTTTTGGGATGACTTGTGAAAGCAAAGTGGGTGGGCACTGGGAACAGCTTACCTGTCTCTCCTCTTACACATTTCTCATATCCTTTACTCTTCTCCTGCTCTGCCCACTCCTCTTTTCCAGAACACAAGCATGAAAAGAATACCAGTGTACAGTGCAGAAGAAATGAGAGAGCAAAGTTTATGATTTACATACTATATTCTCAGCACAGAACATGAGCAGCTCTGGCTGTAGACCTCCAAATAAAGGAGTCACACACCACATTGAAAAGCTCTCTGTATATTAAGTGCTTTTTTGTAGTAAAAAAACCCCCAAACATACAAAGTCCTGATACGAAATATACAAAAAAATCTCAGCCAAGGAAAACAGTTGCTTTTCTACAAATATCAGTAGCATTGCATAGAACAGCCTCTATGGGGTAAAGGGGATAAGGAAGGAGTCCAACTGGGTATGATGCTTTAAAAACATTGCTATCCATCTATACACAGAGTAGAAGGGGTTGTGAAACCACATACGTCCCTGGTGCCATGTTGTTTCAAGAAATTTATCACCACCACCACACTCTGAAACACTGTGGAAAGCACCTCAGCCAGTCTCCTAGCCAGTTACTCATTGCCTCACAGAACAACCCCAAGCAGAATATTGTGCAACCAGAGTTATTATTGCTTCAACTAAGCCAACAGGTGCAAGGCCCCCATCTGGACCAGCAGGTGCTATTTTAAGCCCATTTTAAATTAGCTGAATGTTGGCAAGAGGGGAGTCCCAAAATGGTTGGACTTTACTTTTTGAACAAGGTGACAGGAGGACTGGGCCTGGGATTTTGTTTTGACTGGCAGAGGCACTAACTGACCTCCAGCAAACTTATCTAAAGCTGAAGTATCTACAGAGTGAGAATTCTCCTAAAAAGGAGTGCAGGGAAGGTGCAGAAAATCAGCAGCCTAATAATGCTGAATGGAACAAGGGAACCCTGAGCTGATTTGAAAAGGCCACTGGGCAGGTAATACCCTGAGCAGCCATCAGGGGACAGGGCATGAATGCATATAGCCCCCATATGCAGGCAGGCAGATGCTAAGCATCAGACAATTAGAGGGTGGGCACTGAAGTGTGGTGATTCCCTGCCCCAAGAGGGTAGAGAGGGAAATGCAGTCGCTGCAATAAATAAAAAGGTATAAAATAACCTATGTGACTGCTTCTAAAATCTTGCACCGGCACCACCATATCCTGCCATATCCAAGTGCAATTGGTCAGAGACAAAGTGCCACTGAGGTCACTGTGGAAAAGTACAGACACACTGTGTCCCTCCATAATGATCTAGCCATCTTCTTCCACCTCAGAATCCTTCCCATCAGGTTCCTCATGGAGAGAGGTTGTAGGACGAGCACCATCATCTTCAGCTCCACTCAGGGCCTCTTCTAAAGCTTCGCCTGTATCAGCAAAGTAAGATATGTTAAGATGCCTCTAAGATTCTGACCTCTAATGAGACTGTCCCTTCCTAGCCCACGTAACTCTGATGCTCCATTGCCCTTTCCCCCTAGTCCCATTTCACACCATTGGAGATACAAATCCTTGCTAACTAAGCCATGCACCCCCACAAGACCAGGATTTCCCCTTTAGCCCTGTCTTGCCAGACCCAGGACTATTCTATTGGCATTCCTTTTTGGTGTCCAAAAATTGCAGCTTTTTAGTGGGTTTTTTTAACCATTTACCTTGTGCACCCTCTTCATCCATGATCTCATGTGCATCTCCCTCTTCCTCCTCCTCTTCCTCCTCCTCTTCAGCATCATCATCCACAATCACTACAAAGTCGTCACCATTTTCTGTCTCACTAAACACACAGAAGGGGAAGGAGAAAACATGTCACCATTCATCCATTATCTTCTGCTGGCCTTTCAGGTGTACATACATGGCTCTTTCATGAGTTACGACTATTTACAGTTGTATGAATAGCTCCAGCTGCCTATGAACCTTGACAGAAGGCACATTTATGCAGAACAACATATTTAAAGTCCTGCTAAAAATAACATTTATATCACAGTCCTATCCACAATCTAACAAATTTAGTACAGTAATAAGCTAAGCAACTGCTCTCTTAGGCTTCTCACCTGTCTTCTTCACCATTTTCACCACCTTCCCCCATCAGGTAGTACTGCAATGGATTGGGCCAGAGGTCCTCTTTAATAATCTAAGAAAAGTCAGAAAGGAGTATGAGGCCCAAGAGCATAAGGATGTTGGAGAAATTTAGGACAAGCTATTGGTGGTAGCTCCAACCTCTGCAATGCGGTCTCCTGCTGGGAAGCTGTGATCACAGAACCAGCTGAAGAAGCTGCGGCCCATCTCAAAGTTCTTCCGGCCATGAGACGATGGGTCCTGGCCACGCCACCAGCGGATGGGGGTAGAATGGGAAACCAGTCTCCCTGGAATGGATGGAGACACACAGGAGAGGTGTGAGCAAGCACACATGAATACCTGGCATTTTGTTCCTCTAAAATATTGTTTCTTCTTGCATACCAGAGGAACCAAACTGGAACTCCTTCACAATGACTTCATTCTGGAAATAGGGGTTGCTGTTGAAGTAGAATTTGATCTTGCAGCCTGACTTTGCATGGGTGAAATCTTCAACCTGGTATATCAAAGAATGTCAGAATCAAGGGTAGCAGAGAACTGACTATCACCACCCTGACTTGGGGAAGGGGAATCTCTCAAACAGAAAGAATCCAGGACTCCAGACTGCAGTTGAATTACTTCCCTCCATAACTTGGGAGTCTTATCTACCCTAGCCTCTGCGCAGTTGGCTTGCTAAAGTTGTCACCTGCAGATTAGTCATGTAGCTCAAGGTGTCCTCATCCCGATCATTGATCATGGCCGAAAGCTGGGGATGGTTGAGAAACTGCAAAGTTAAAAGTCAAGGAAAGAAACTTCATGCATGTCACTCTAATTTCCTTGGAGGAAGGGTGAGAAAAAAATGTACTGGATTAATAAGGAACAGAAAAATACTATCTGATGTGCTTTGTGTGCAGCCTTGACCAGCATAAAGTAGAGAGAAACTTTGGGGCTTTTAGTCCGAGTTTTGCCATGTCAACAAAAGAAACTCCATTCAAATATCTTCCCCAGTATCTCTTTCAACTGAAATAACCCAATGGATTATGAGTTGGAATAAAAATAATTTTTAAAAAACCACTCAATGGATTATTTGGGCAAGAGGGATGTTCAATCCTTACAACCTACTACAGCTTGTCATTTCCTGCCAAGGCAGGACAAACAAAAATTCAGAAGGGAAAACAGTTCTTCAGCAGTGTAGAAGTTCATCTCTTGCTGACCATGGTAAGGCCCATCAGGCTCCATCATAAAACAGCAGAGGGAAAAGGAAATGCTTTACCATGGCTTCAGGACATGCAGTGCCAGCATAAAAGACCAGCATTGGAAACTAGTGGCATTTATGCCAGTAAAGTGATGCAGTGGGCTTTGGTATCTGATGGGCTTTGGTTTCAGGATCCAGTGGATACCAAAACCCATGCATGGTCAAGTCCCATTATATACAATGGCCTGGTAAAACAACAAATATTAAAAAAAAGGGGAAGGAAATGAAGGTTTGTTCTGGGGATAAAAATATTTTCAATCTGTTGGTGCAGAATCTGCAGGTTTAGGCCAACTGTAGATCCAGGAGTTTTAGGGCCTTTACAGACTGCCAGAAATAATGCAGCTTGAGGCCACTTTAACTGTCCTGGCTCAGTGCTAAGGAATCATGGGAACTGTAGTTTATTGTGGCACCAGAACTCTCTGACAGAGAAGGCGCAATGTCCCAGAAAAAAATACAATTCCCATGATTCCCTAGCACTGAGCCAGGACAGATAAAGTGGCCTCAAGCTGCATTATTTCTGGCAGTCTGTAAAGGCCCTTAGACTCATTTTCAAAGGTGCTGTCCGTGGTGCTGAGCCTACTTGGTGGAGTTGGCCCAACGCTTTGGACAGCTCCCGTGAAGATCAGCTAAAGGGTGTAGTAATTCAGCTCACCACTCACGTGGAAACTACCAACCACTATTGACACCCTAAAGTGAATATATTGATCACCCACACCCACCTTCACTGGAGAGGCACATGCTTTATGCAGAAATCCCCTGGTTTAATCCTCAGCAGTTTTAACAAAAACCCACTTAGGCAGCATTTGAGTTTAGTGCAAGTCCATAAGATACAGTTGGCCCTCTATATCTACAGATCTATTGATTCTTTATCCATGGCTTGAATATTCCAAAAATATTTGTTGTTATTTTGTGCCTTCAAGTTGTTTCCAACTTATGGTGACCCTAAGGGGTTTTCTTGGAAAGATTTGTTCAGAAGAAACTTGCCATTGCCTTCCCCTGAGGCTGAGAGCATGTGACTTACCTAGGGTCACCCAGTGGGTTCATGGCCAAGCTGGGAATCGAACCCTGGTCTCCAGTGTCATAGTCCAAATCACTACATCATACTGGTTCTCTCTCTATAAAATTCCCAGAAGCAAACTTTCCTTTTGTCATTATATACAGGGGACACTATTTTACGACTTGAGCATCCACGGATTTTGGTACCCCAGCAGATACCATGAGCCCTCTGTATCAGTTTACTGGGATGAATGCTGCTAGCTTCAATGCTGGTTCTTTATACTAACGGTACAAGTCCTGACTTTGGCTAGCAAAAGATAAACATCTTCCACACCGTTGAAGAATTGTTTTCCCTTATGAATTTTCATCTGCCCTGCCTTGGCAGGAAATGACAAGCTTTAGCAGGTTGTGAGGACGTAACATCCTTCTTGTTCAAATAATCCATTGGGTGATTTTTTTAAAAAAATACATTTTTATTCAAACACATAACCCATTGGGGGATTTGAGTTTTGGAGCCAAACCCCAGCAGATACCAATGTGGTAACCTATAAAGACAGCCTCCTTTGTGGGTTGGTATTTTGGTCTCTCAGAAGGCTTTCATTACAGTCAGCACTTCATATCCACGGATTCTTTATCCATATTCAAAAAATATATAAATTCTGGAAAGTAAACCTTGATTTTGCAATTTGATATAAGGTACACCATTTTAATCCGCGGTTGTATTTAGTGGAACTTGTGCATCCATGGATTTTGGTATCTCTGGGAGCCCTGGAACCAAACCCAGCAGAGACCAAGAGACCGCTGTACTTAAGAATCACAGAATCCTAGACTTGGAAGAGACCACAAGGACCACCCAGTCCAATCCCCTGCCATGCAGGAAGACACAATCAAAGCATCCCCGACAGATGAACATCCAGCCTCTTTTTCAAAACCTCCAAAGAAGGAGACTTCACCACTCTCCAAGTGTGTCTTCCACTGTAGAACAACTTTTACCATCAGCAAGTCCCTCCTAATGTTCAGGTGGAATCTCTTTTCCTTAGCTTGCAGCCATTGTTCTGAGCTGTTCTCTGGAGCAGCAGAAAACAAGCTTGCTCCATCCTCAATATGACATCCCTTCAAATATTTAAACAGGGCTATCATATCACGTCTTAACCTTCTCTTCTCCAGGCTAAACATATCCAGTTCCCTAAGTCTCTCCTCATAGGGCTGTGTTGGTGAACCTATGGCACATGTGCCAAAGATGGCACACAAAGCCATTTTCCCTGGCATGCGGAGCAGGGAAGAGGAGGGAAAGGCTCGAAGAGGCAGATGAAGGCCAGGGAGGGGACATGGGGGGAGGGGAGATGTCCCACCCCTATAGGGTGGAAGTCCTGCCTCAGAAGTCCCCCCCCCCCATAAGTCCTTTCATGGGCTAACACCTGGTGCCAGAAGGCCATTTAGTTTAGGCCAGGGTAGGCAACCTTTCCCCTTTAAGGGCCGAGGGACTTCAGCTCCCAGAAGCCTCAACCATGTTGGCCAATAGCTCCTGGGATTCTGGGAGCTGAAGTCCCTCGGCCCTTAAAGGGGAAAGGTTGCCTACCCCTGGTTTAGGCACTCGGTGCCTGAAAGGTTTGCCATCACTGTCATAGAGTGGCACTATTACTTCCCTTGATCTATACACTATACAGTGGTCCCTCCACATTCACTGGGCTTAGGTGCACAGGATCCCCATGAAAGTGGAAAAAATAACAAATTAATTTTTTTTTGAGAGAGAACACCTCTCTAGGAATCTATAAGGTCCAAAACACATAGCAGAAATAATCCGGTTTGAGAGTGTTATAACTGCCCTGGCTCAGTGCTAAGGAATCCTAGGAGTTGTAGTTTATTGTAGCACCAGAGCTCTCTGACAGAGAAGGCTAAATGTCTCACAAAAACCACAGTTCCCAGAATTCCAAAGCACTGAGCCAGGGCAGTTAAAGTGGTCTGAAACTGGATTATTTCTGCAGTGTGTTTTGGACTTAAATTCTTTAATGCAAATCTGTGATCAACATTTATCAGAGGTTGACCAAAAAACTGTACTGGAGAATGTACAAATGTCTATAGGAGTGTTCTCTCTAGCAATCTTTAGTTTCTCCAGCGCAACTTCTGGTGAATGCTGACCGCAGAGTCAAGCTGGAAGACCTAGAGATTCCTAGAGAATGTATTAATCAAATCCGCAAAAGCCTAAGCTGCAAATGCAGCGGGCCGACTGTACTTCTCCTGATGCCGCCTAGAATCGCATTGGCCTTTTTAGCCGCCGCATCACACCCCTGACTCGTGTGCAATGTCTTAGTTTTTTTTAAAGGTCCTTCATCGAGAGGATACAGCGGTGACCCAGAAGCCCGGGATGTTCTGGATGATGCGGTTCCGTCGCTCGAGGTGGGGTCGCCTCATGTGGCCGAACTTGGCCTTGAGTTGGGCGAAGGTGCGGCTGGCCTGCTGGTTGACGGCCTCCAACTCCAGCTGCACCGCCTCCAGCGCCTCCAAATACTGCTCAGTCTTGCGGGGGGGCTGAGGCCTCCCTCCTTCCCCCTCGTCCTCTTCCTCATCTTCCTCCTCTTCCTCTCCTACAGAGATGACGGAGCATTCATCTGCCGCCCGGGAAGCCGCCTCGGCCGCCCTCCGCCTCTCCCGAGCCTCCTTCCTCTTCCTTCGCCCCTCACGGCCGTCGTTGGCCCTCTCGGTCGGGCTGGTTTCCCGGGCGGCGGTTTCGAGGCCCCCCGAAGAGGCGGAGGGGGCGGCGGTTTCGAGGCGGCGATCCCCTGAGGCCCCTCCGTCGCGCGCCCCCTGCCGGCCAGCCGTTTCCAGGCCCCCCTCGGCCGCTTCGTGCGCCCCCTGCTGGGCGGTTTCAAGGCCCCCCCCGCCCCAAGCCGTCATGTCAGCCAGCGCCTGGGCAGCCTCGGTTTCCTTCTCCAGCTGGCAGGCCGGGTCTAAGCGTCGCTGCTTCGAGGCCGGGGGGTCCCCGTTCCCCCCGTCCCCGCTCATGGCGGCTTCAGCCCCTTCGCAGGAGATAGAAAGAGAGAAGCCGCGAGCCCAACCGCCGCTTTCAAAGGAGGAGCGCGCGCCGGAGGAGGGGGGGGAGGAGGCAGAGCGGGGGAAGGGCGCGAGCGAGCGAAAGGACGCCTCCGCCAGCCCAAGCGCCAGGCTCCTGCGCAATTCCTCCTGATTGGCTGCTTGGGGATTGAGGTTGGGCCAATGGTGAGAGAAACTTTCAGCCTCCTCCTCTGATGATTGGTAACCGCCGGCAAAGTCCCGCCTTCCCGTTTTACTACGTCAGGCCATCCGAACGGTGATAGGCCAATAGCGGGAGAAACTCCCCGCCTCCCTCCTTTTATGATTCCACCGTAGATTGGCAACCGCTGACAAGGTCCCGTCTTCCTCCTATATTACATCGGGCCATCCGAACTGTGATAGGCCAATGGTGGGGAAAAACTCCCCGCCTCCCTCCTTTGATGATTCCAGTGTGGATTGGCAATCGCCAATAAGGTCCCGCCTTTCACTTATACCACGTGGGGCCATCCCAAACGGTGATAGGTCAATCCTTCGTCCTTCCCTCCCCACCTCTCTCTCATTCGACCATTCTTTGTGAGGTGTTTTATCCGCACTCCTCCGGAGAAGAAACAACTTGGGAGGCCGTCTATTAAACTTCAACGGGGACTTGGCGCATGCGTAGAAGGAGGATTAGGGTTTCCCGCCTCCTTCTCTGCGCATGCGTCCTCCTGGGAGGAGAGTGGGGCTGTAATGTCTAGTGACAAAATGGCGGCTGAGGGGTAGAGTTGGCGTAGGAGGAATTAGTGCCTCATCCTACACAGGATGATATTATTTACAGAAATTGAATAAGTAGAGCTGCATTTGATTGACAGTAAAAACATTTTTTTCTAAGCAACATAACGTTATTATTATTTTATTCATTTATGTCTCTTTTTCCCAACAATGGGACTCAAGGCAGTCCTTCTCAAAGGAGGACAAGGCGTCCTAAAATGTAGGGCATTCAAGAAAAAACGTAGGACATTATGACATATAAGCTTAAAACACATAAGTATAAATTCATGCTTCTTAATCATGCTCCAGATGAAGGACATTTTGGAATTCCTCCTGGACAGAAGGTTGGAAACGTAGGATTTGAAAAGGAGGGTGTGTGGTCACCTTGACTCAAAGCAGCTAACATTTAAAAACCCTAGTAGAGACAATGAGCGTGGACACATAGCAATGAGGTGATGTGCTGATGCAGCCTGGGTTTGCAAAAAGCTAAGTGGTTCCAAGGCACACTCTCTCAGCCTCAGGGGAAGGCAATGGAAAACCTCCTCTGAAGATGCGAAGTTGAAGGCTTTCATGGCAGGCATCCATAGGGTTTTGTGAGTTTTTCGAACTGTGAGGCTGTGTTCTAGAAGAACTTATTCCTGACGTTTCGCCTGCATCTGTGGCCACAGATGTAGGTGAAACGTCAGGAATACATTCTTCTAGATCACGCCCTCACAGCCTGAAAAACACACAAAAACCTCCTCTGAAGAATTCTTGCCAAGAAAACCCTATGGTAGGGTCATCATAAGTCAGAAAACAACTTGAAGGCATACAACAACAACAAAAAGTGGAGCCTCCAGGGTCAGAGGCAGTGTATCCCTGAGTTCCAGGCCCAACAGGAGCAAAGGGGGGGAAGGTGGGATGTCATGTTAATGCCCTGCCTGGGGACTTTCCAAAAGCCCCTGGCTGGGTGTTGCTGGAAAAAGATACTGGGTTTAAAATGGGTTTTTTGGTAAGCTACCAAGGAAAAGGAGCTAGGTTTGCTACGAGAATGCAGAAAACATTTTAATAATAAACAGTTGACCATCTTGGGCATCATTCAGATTTTTTTTTAGCATGATGAGAGTCATCTCACACACTCTAGGTTTGTTATTAACACTAGGAACTGCATTGATGCACATCACTGAAAGTTTGGTTGCTCACACATGCAAGCGTTCAAATAAAAATGAAGTCAACAATGCGAATGCATTCAGCAGATCTAGTCTCATTGGTTATTCACACTACTGATGATGCAGATCTTTAAAAAAAAAAAACTCGGGGAAAACCCAAAATCAATTATCCTGGATTAAGTGGGGGGTTTGGCAGCCCCCACTAAAAAAACCTTAATCAGGTGCATTCGGGATGTGTGTGAAAATTCAACCCAGATTCATTCTGGATTATTTTCACAGTGTAAATAACCCCTCAGAGTATGTGGAGTTTGTCTCCTCACTGTTTTCTGTTTTTTCAATGTGCTTTTCAGTACTCTTTTCACTATTGCTGTGAGAGTGACAAGATGCAAGGGGACAGGCTATTTTCTCCTTGGCATGAGCATTTTTTGCTGTTTGTTCTCCCATCAATCCTCCACTCTTCAGCCCGAAATGCTGCCTCCTTGATTCTGCTGCCTTTTGCTAGTGGGTTGTACCCTGCTCCCACCATCTATGCCTTGCGCTCTGAATATTGGGAACTGCAATCCAAGGCATTTCATTGTTCAAATAGACAGTAGCTAATAATGGGAGTTGCAGTTCAACAATAGCTGAAGGCCCACACATTTCACAGCCTTAGTGTTGAGTTTACCTCTGCAGTCCTGCTCACACTTAGAAATGAAATCCTATTGAATGTGGCGAGTTGCATTTTTGAGGAAGCATGCTCAAGATTGCACTCTTCAGGTCATTTATTGCTAACTTGTTCTTTCTACTCTCCTTGGAGGCAAAGGTCCAAAACACACTGCAGAAATAATCCAGTTTGAGACCACTTTAACTGCCCTGGCTCAATGCTATGGAATTCTGGGAACTGTAGTTTTGTGAGATGTTTCTCTGTCAGACAGCTCTGGGGCCACAATAAACTACAATTCCCAGGATTCTCTGGCACTGAGCCAGAGCAGTTAAAGAGCTGTCAAAGCAGATTATTTCTGCAGTGTGTTTTGGACCAAAGATGACTAAACTGAGGTTGTTGTATTTTGGCCATATTGTGAGAAACAAAGGATTTATTAGAAAAGACTGTATGCTTGGTAAAGTGGAGGGTAGTTGAAAAAGAGGAAGATCTCATTCCAGATGTATAGACTCAAGCAAAGAGGCCACAGCCATGAGTCTGCAGGAGCAGAGCTGGGTGGTTGAGGACAGGGACACTTGGAGGTCACTGATACATAGGGTTCCCATGAGTAGAGGTCAAGGTGAAGGCATTTAACAGCAACAGCCACTGCTCTTTACAGGTGGGTTGACTAAATCAAGGAAGCCACAACCCTGAGTTTATAGGACCTGAACAGGGCTGCTGATAACAGGGTGACTTGAAGGTCTTTCTTTCATAGGGTCACTATAAGTCACACTCAGCTTGATGGCAGCATGGCAATGTAAGATACTACATTGTACTCCAAAAATGTAAAGTCATGGAATCATAGAGTTGGAAGAGACCACAAGGGCCACCCAAACCAACCCTCTGCCATGTAAAAATACATAATATTCTTGACAGATGGCCATCCAGTCTCTGTTTAAAGACCTCCAAAGAAGGAGACTCCACCAAAATCTCCGAGGGAGTGTGTTCCACTGTCGAACAGCCATTACTGTCAGGAAGTTCCCCCTAATGTTGATAAAGTTCTGGCAGTGCTAATCCATGTTGGCATGCAAATTTTGGGAGTGCTAGTTGTACTAGGCATCTTGGAGCGGGCTGCAGAAAATCCAAATGGTATTCTGCCTTCCCCCTCCCCATTATTAATATCCTACACACTTGTATGGCTCCAGTTCAATTCATGTGCACTCTCACTTCCCGTTCTTCCTTCACAACATGTCGAATTCACCATCCCAAGTTATTTAAGAGGGAATATCTTGTTAACACTCTGTATGTACATCCTGTGGATTTACCGGAGTTTGTTTGGCTTCAGGTTTTAGAAGAACTTCTAAATCAGGGGTAGGCAACCTTTTTGAGCTGAGGGCCGGGTTGCTGTCCCTCAGACAATTAAATTAAAATTTAAAAAAATTTAAAAAAATATGCATGCACACTCTCTCAGCCCCAGAAAAGCCATGGCAAAACCCCTGTGGAGATTTTGCCAAGAAAACCCCAAGAACAAGTAATAACAACAATAATCAATATCTTCATGGCGGCTGGCAGTGGCGGCAGGACCAGCCTGGGGCCGGTCCAAAGGCTTCGGGGGGCCGCATCCGGCCCCTGGGCCTTAGGTTGCCTAACCCTGTTCTAAATAGATAGAGGTCTGCTGTTGCCTTCTCTGTTGCTTCCTAAACAGTTTAGTGGAAGTAGGAGCATACTGAAATTCTTACACACCCATGCATCTCCTCACAGTAAAGCCACACCACTGATGTAGTGTGAAATTTCTAGGAACCATACAGAGTTACAGTCATCGGTTTCCACTTACTGCACTGTAAACAAGCAAGCAAGCAAACAAACAAACAAACAAACAAATAAAGGGTTCTTCCAAAGCATCTGATGTTGGGATTATCATGCTTTACTTTTCCCTGAAACATGTGGTTTTGATTCATTTTAAATGTAAGCTGCCTTGATAGCCTTGGCTAAAGGCAGAGTATAAATAAAATATTATTATTATTATTATTATTATTATTATTATTATTATTATGTGCTAGAGTTGGAACTTGTTTATAGCTTTTCTTTCTGACATACAATTACAGTCATGTAAATTCACATAACACTCAATATGTAGATGCTTTTCTTTCTTTCTGTAAAGGCTAATAGAGAATTCCCTTTAATTTCCTCATCCTACTACAAGGTGGGAGGCTGTTAGCCTTTGGGTGCTCCTTGAGGCTCCCTTGAGTCCCTAGGCCCCCCCCCCATTTATTTGGAGCTTTTTTAATTACCCAAAAAATGGCCTCCCACACGCATTATATATAATAGGGCAGTAAAATGGCATCCCTAACCCCAACAAATGTGGACGACCCAGTGTATAACGTTCTCTGGACATCTTCAAAAACAGGCTGGACAACTACCTGCTGGGGTTACTCTAGATCAGTGGTTCTCAATCCTTGGTCCTTTGGGTGTTTTGGACTTCAACGCCCAGAAGTACTGCTTTATTGGCCGAGCTGGCAAGGGCATCTGGGAGTTGAAGTCCCAAACACCTGGAGGACCAAAGTTTGGGAACCACTGCTTGGATTTCCTACACTGAGTTGGACTTGATGGCCTACAGGGCCCTTCCATTTCTATGGTTCTGTGATTTGTATTGAATGGTTGTTCTCCATGTTCTCAGGTCAAGGTACTTTCTGAGGTTCCCTTCTACCTGACACTCTCTTAACCAGATATGGCACATGTTCGGCCCACTATTGTTTGCTTGTACAACATTGCTGCTGAACTACGGATCATCATTTTCTTAGATTTTATGATTTAAGCAGCTTAATACAACATGGTGAACCACCCTAACAAAAAAGGAGTGGGTGACATTTCATGATAAATTGCCTTTTGATCATATACATTTTTGGAATAAGTCTTCACTTTCTCTCTTAGGCAAAATGACTGTTGCGGAGCCTAGAAATGAAAATATATGCAATGCATATGGCAACCTTTGAGAAGACTGAAAATGTCCATAGCATACATTTTTTTAAAAGGTGCATGGCAAAGCATTTTCCATAGAAGAGTTTGTGAAAGAGCTTGGAGGAACTGTCTGTATAGAAAGAAAAGACTGGTACCACCATGTTAGTGGCAGGGAAGCAATTGAATGAAGAAAAGGAGGGTATTTTAGCATCATTCTCCATAAGGTGGCAATGTGGGCCCATGCTGTGGAAGTAGATCTTCATTTTATAGTGAAGTGAGTGGACCAGTTGGGAGCGCTGTGCTTCTGCAGAAAACTTGGAAACCCTGCATTTCCCTTGTGAGGATGATTTTAGAGTAGAGCTGACCTTCCCTATCCACGGATTTATTATCCACAATTCAAGCACCTGCGACTTGAAAATATTTTAAAAATATATAAATTCCAGGAAACAAAACAAAAACCCCTGATCTTGCCATTTTATGTAAGGAACACCATTTTATTACGGCATTGTATTTAATGGGACTTGAGCATCCACAGATTTTGTTATTCATGGGAGGTCCTGGAACCAAACCCACTGTATTGAGGAATGGAGGTATTCTACAGAAGGGAAGAGAGAGGAAAAGAAGTGAAGTTTGCCAAGGTCCAGAACAAACTGCAGAAATAATCCAGTTCCAGACCACTTTAACTTCCCTGGTTCAGTGCTAGGGAATCCTGGGAATTATAGTTTATTTTGACACCAGAGCTCTCTGACAGAGAAGGCTAAATGTCTCACCAAACTACAGTTCCCAGAATTTCCTAGCATTGAGCCAGGGCAATTCAAGCAGAATCAAACTGGATTATTTCTGCAATTGTACATGTTTTTTGTTTTTGTTTTGCCTTATCCAGAACCCTTAGATTTTTAGGGTAGTCTTCCCAAGGAACTACTGAGAAGAAAATGTGAATTTGCTTGGGATATTCAAAATGTGCCCTATAAATGCCAAATAGTATTATTTGATACTTCTTTGTGGCTTTTCTAGCTGCAAATGAGAGAGGTTCATCTCTTTTAAAACCAGATTGGACCTGCCTCATAGCAAGGAGTTAGATCTTAATTCTTGCTAGATTTTTTGGACACTGCACTGCACTGCTGCCTTCTTCCAGCTCCAGCTAACAAAAGGCAGGCAAAGCCATCTCAAAACCTGTGAGCATCCTAGACTGGCATTTGCAACTCAAGACATGGCCTAGTTGTTAAACTGGATTGCCCTCAATATTCAGTCTCATGTCCACCCTTGTTGTCTATTGCAATTCTTCATATTTTGGAACACTTTAGTCAAGAATTTTAACCACAGTAATGCTGAGATTTCACTTGTAAATATGGCTACACACTTTTTAAAAACAAGTGCCAAGAACCTGGAATGTTGGTATGTTGTTGTGTGCCTTCAACTCAAATCATGGCAATCCTATCCCAGACCCTGACTTATGGCAGCCCTAAGGTGACCCTATCATGGGGTTTTCTTGACAAGATTTGTTCAGAAGAGGTTTGCCATTGCTTACCCCTGAGGCTGAGAGAGTGTGACTTGCCCAAGGTCACTCAGTGGGTCTGATGGCCAAGCTGGGAATCAAACTAAATACTGAAACCACTATGCTACGTTGGCTCTCAATGCTGGTCTGCTCTGGCTTAAAATGTTTTAAACAGTGTGATCAGAATATGTAATACACAAATAGAGAATATACCAGTCAACTAAACACTGGTTTTCAACCATTAGTCTTACGCTTCCTGACGTGGGCTGGAAAGCTTCCTTTTAAAAATATTTTAGAGTGGCATATTTTTAAGAGAGCCAGCATGATGTAGTGGTTTGAGTGTTGGACTATACATCTGGAGTCTGAATCCATGCACAGCCTTGGAAACCCACTGGGTGACCTTGAGCAAGTCGCACACTCTCAGCCTCAGAGGAAGGCAATGGCAAACCTCCTCCGAACAAATCTTGCCAAGAAAACCCCATGATAAGGTTGTCATAAATTGGACATGACTTGAAGCACACAACAATATATATATTTTAAAAGAGACATAGCTGTGTTAGTGTGGAAAATCAGTATGCAAAGGAATCTTGTAACACCTATGAGACTAACTGATAGAAAGAAGCTGGTAGCATGAGAAAGTTTCAAAGGTGCTACAGGAACCCTTTGCACATATATTTGTTTAGTGCAATACAGCTGCATCCACACTGCAGAAATAATCCAGTTTGACACCACTTTAACTGCCATGGCTCAGTGCTATGGAATTCTGGGCATTGTAGTTTTGTGGGACATTTAGCTTTCTCTGACAGAGCTCTGGTACCACAACAAACTACAAATGTCAGAATTCCATGGCTTTGAGCCATGGCAGTTAAAATGGTGTCAAACTGGAATATTTCTGTAGTGTGGAATATTTCTACATGAGCAATAATTAGCTGCAAAAAGAAATGCAAACTGCTATGGCGATTGTAGAGTGGGGAGTGAGAAATACATTGGTGATGCCATGGGCACAGGCTTATCTGATTTCCTACCCATCTGAAGTAGTTGTGACTTTATATTTCAATACCGAATAGTTTGCCTTTATTGTTATTCCTAACTTATACTCCACCTGTATGCACTGGCTTCCTTTGCTAATTTTCCTTCAGAAAAATCTTTCCCACAGCCAAAAAGGAAAGATGGAGTATACTCCCCGTAATGTCACTGCATGCACTTTCAGTGCAGCCGGTCCAAAATATTTAGCTTCATGAAGCAGAAAATCCAAATTCTCCCCTCTTTGTGGTAAGTACCACCCCAGATCCACCACTAGCAAGTGCTCTCCTTGAGCCAACCATCCATTTCAAGGTGCCATTCATTTTTATTCCAAATGCTTAAGAAGGTCTTGGAAGACATAACAATTTTGGAACCATCTCATCCCTTTAATGCTAGGTCCCCTTGAGATGCTCAAAACTATTGTTGGGTCTTCCTCTGCTAATTAAATCAGATTAATCACCATAGCAGCACCACTGGGGAAGAAGAAACCCATCTGTCAGCAACCAAATGTGAAATGTTCAAGGTTTTCTAGGTGCCATGTGTAGGAGCTTGTGGCAGTTGTGTGTGTGGGGGGGGGGGGGAGGACTGTAGGCTGAGCAATTTCAACATGTATATTCGCCCCATGTTCTGTATTCCCTTTGGTTTCTAAATTGGGAAGATCATACACCAGCTTTGGGAAACTGATCTAAACGCCTTTGTTTTTATCTCAAAGCATAAGGCAGCAGCATCATATTCTTTGGACAGGTTTTAGAGGTGAATAAACAAAGATTAGAAGAAGAAATAATTTTCATGGGGAAAAACATGGGTTGAAAGAACAATAGTTTCCCTCTTTGGAACTGAGAACAGCTCCCTAGACAAGTCTGTTACTGTGTGAGGCAGTAAGGGATGAGCCTTCCTAGTACTATGCTGCATATAAATAATTATTTCCAAAAGTTTAAGAGAAATGAAAAGATTTCTTCCTCTTCTTCACTGGAAATAAATGTCTTACTGGCATTCTGCACAGTTAAAAAAAAAAGAGAGAGAGCAAAATCCCTGTTAGCCAAGGCTACTTCAAGATGATGGCCAAGTGATCCTAGAAAGAAAAGCATTCAGGACAGGTCCTAAAATAGTTACCAATCTCCATTGTAGTAGTTCTCATTTCCATATGTTAAAAGATGTCATGACATTGTGGTTAACTTTTAATAAAACTATGCTTCAAGGTTTTGTTTTGTTTCTAAAGCATGATTAAAGATGTCAAGGGATCACAAGAAACAGGGAAGACAAATGACAGTGATGCGTACAGTGATTATACCATTATTAAAAATTTGTACTGTCAGACCAATAGGTCTGGATGAAAATGCCTGTATGTTTTTCTGTGTAATCAACAGAATGTCCCATCAACTTGTACCTCCTTAAGTCTCTTTTACATGAAATTAGAACAGTAGTTATTAGTAGCAATATATAGTTCCTACCAGATCATGTCTTATCTTGGAAGTTAAACTCTGGTTAGCACTTGTTTGGGAGACAGTGGAGGAATACCAGCTGCTGTAGGCTATATTTCAGAGGAAAGAACTTCAAACCACCTCTGAGTATCCCTTGCCTATGGAAATCCTACAAATTTTATGGAGTCACCATAAGTCAATACATGACTTGAAAGCACATACACACATAGTTCCCCCACAACCCCTTTTATTCCCACAAGAATAAGGGCTAATTCTAGATGGGCAAAATAATGCATCCTTACCTGGCTCTCAGTCCTGCTGGAACACATGATGTTCCTACTGTTCGGACATGAAAACCCTTTTTTGAGTACCGGTAATGACCAGCTGTTGGGTGGGTAGCATGGAGTTGCGGGAGATGTGTCCTACAAAGGACTGCAAGGGTCAGTACCATTTTTTCCTTTGCATTCTGGACATATGTGAAGCTTGGAACATTTGATCTTTAGATATTTGCTTGCCTTTAGATGTCCTTTTGAGTAGGTTGATCGGGGGAGAGGGAATCTCATGGAACAAGCACTATAAAACACTTTCCTGGGAGTGAGAACTATTGAATTCAGTAGGACTTGTGTTTGAGCAGAACTGTACAAGATTGCACCATATGCCATCAATCCTACACCCACATTCCTAGGAATTAAATTTAAAAATGAAGCAGCAATTTAAAGGAGGTGGAGACAACACATGTGAGGGCTGAGGTAACCACCCAGATATGCATTCAATCCAGTGGGAGTACAGGTGGGCAGCCAGAACAATGGAAAGCTTGCAAATATGCATATGCTTGGTGGGATCAAAAAATAATAATCCTGCAGTCACAGCAGTCCTATGACCAAACATAATCCGACATGTACTGGTGTGACTACATGATGGTGTCACGTGTGGTTTTTCAAACTGATTTCAGGTTGGATTAAAATAGGTATGTGTGGCAATAAAGGAGCTAAACTGGAACAGGATACTACACATGGAGGTGGGATACAGCCCTTGTGTAGATTCAGCTTACGTGAGATAGGAAAGACTGATGGTGAGTAACTGGCCTTAGGTTACCTTGTGAGCCTGTCATGACCAAGTGGGGATTTGACCATTGGTCTTTCCAGCCCTAGTGCTCTTTCTCACCACACAGAGCACTATGATTCCACTTTAACTGCCATGGCTGCATCTTCTGGAATCCTTCTGTTTAAGGAACCAGAAAATATCTCTGGCTGAGAATGCCCAGAGCCAGCATGGTGTAGTGGTTTGAGCATTGGACTGTGATTCTGGAGACCAGGGTTCAATTCCTATGGAAACCCACTGTCACACACTCTCAACCCTTGAAAATCTCATAATAGGGTTGCCTTAGAGTCACCTTAAATTAGAAACGACTTGAAGGCACACAACAACAGCCACAAAACTGCCAATAAAAGGATTCCATATGATATTGCCGTTGCCGTTGAAGCGGAATGATAGCATTATAATTGGGTAGTGTGAAGGAGCCCCTAGTTAACAGATTGAGCACTACACCAGACTGTACTGACCACCTCTACAACTCTGGATCATTTACAGTATAGTGATAGTAACTTGTCATCTGAGAATATAAGAACTGTGAAATGGAGAACCTGTCTTCTTATAACTGGTCACCTGAAAATATGGTGATGGTAATGTCACCTGAGAAGGACCTGATGATTGGCAAAGTTTCCAGAATTTACTCACAGAACCTTTGGGTAAATTGATAATATCGTTATATATTAATGGCATAAAGAGAAAGTAACCATGACTTTCAGTCTTGGAAGTTTGGGTCAGTTTTGTCAATGTTTGATTTCAGAGTGGTTTCTACCAAGTCGGACCACAGGCAGAGTCCGATGAAAATCTGCCATAATTTATTGGATCATGAGGGGAGCCAAACTGGTATCTGGTGGGTCAAGCCTATGATTGGGGTGAAAATTGACAAATTTGGGATTAAACTTGTAGAAGAAGCTTTCAGGTCAAATTTGGAGATGGGGCCATCTTTCTTGAACTTTCTTTTCTTGCACTTAATGGTTCTCGATCAGAATATGGATTTTTTTGGTAAAACAGAGGGAATAGTTTTACCATTGGCACTTAGTATGCCAGAAGACGTGAGTTTAGCTCTGTGTGAATGCAATGACACAGGAGAGCTTGAGATGAGTGTTCAACTTGTTCATTCAGGTCTAATGTGACTCTTCTCCATATACCTTCAAGCTGTGAGATAAAAATCCACCAGAATGTAGAGCAGGTCCTTATCAGTTCTGTGTGCCTCCTAAGTGATTGTGAATTCTTTATCTTTATACATTAGGCATAGGCAACTGGAGCTCCTCGTGCCAAATCCAGCCCCTGAAGGCGTTTTGTATGTCTCCCAGCATAACCCCAATCCTAAAGTTTTGGCCTCCCAACCCAGTTGTGCACTTCAGCGACTCCTTCCCAAGTGTGGCATTTAGGCAAAGGACTCTTCAGGCCTTCCTTTCCCAACATATCCCACACCTGTCTCCTAATGATGTATCATAGGGGCTCACTCCCATTTGCAACTCTCACTGTACAGAAAACCAGTCCGGAGGTGCCTAGAAGAAAGGCTATGCCAATAGCTCTGCTTCTGAGGAAAAGAGAACGAAAGAGCCCTTTGGCAATATAGTGGCTATGGTTCATGTGAATTACTGGCAAATACTTGTGAAACACAATTAGGTGTCTTCTGCTGGGTAATACCTGTTCTTTATTCACAAAAGATTTTCCAGGTTGTTGCAGGGAGTTCTGTTTTATTTGGGTTTTTTGCTGTTTGTTGTTATTATAGATTTCTTCTTACTATTCTGTTGTAAGAAGAAAATTGCTAGGCCTCAAGCCATCCTTGTGGCTGTTTTGTGGATGTAGACTTGAGTTGATTGCCTCGAACTTGACTTGGATTCAGGCTGCTTCAGTGACTCGACTCAGCAATAAATGATGCACTAACTCGACTCAACTTGAGACTTGAATATTTTTAGCAACCAACCTGCTGATTAACTTCATCCAGAAACAGCAAATGTGTTAGGCAATGGGCCTGAGACAGGGGTTGAGGTCTACTCAGCAGCCTATCCCTGCTGCACATTGGAAGATCTTTTGCTTATTGCCTAAACATTTGCTGTTCCCCTCTGAGAATATTTTCCCCAACTTTGTGCATGTCTTCTTGATTTTCTAGTTATTAAAACCCACCCACCCATGACGACCATCACCACCTCCTCCTCCTCCTTTTTTTTTTTTTTTTTGGTTAAAACTGGCTTCCATATTTGAGACTCAAGTTGAGACTTGACTTGAAAGTACCTTGCAAGGACTTGACACTCAACTTGAGACTTGAAGGTACAGACTTGAGACTTGACTTAAATACATCACTGGTGAGGGAAAGCTAAAACATTTGGTTCTCCATATCCACGCATTCTGCATCCACTGGTTCAACCATCTACAGCTTGAAAACATTAAAAAATAAAATCCAAAAAGCATACCTTGATTTTGCCATTTTATATAAGGGACACCATTTTACTATGTCATTCTATATAATGGGACTTGAACATCCATGAATTTTGGTATCCATGGGAGATCCTGGAACCAAACCCCAGTGGATACCAAGGGCTCACTGCAGATGCTCCTCTTTCTTTTGCCAGTTAGCAAATGTTCTTCCAAATAAATTGATATTGTTTAATCACTGTACTAATACCCTAACACTGAATGCAGATGCAAAGCCAGTGCACAGATAAGCCTTTTATTCTATTTAACCCTTTTTGAATGGCATATTATTAGGATTGTCAATTTGTCACAGTTATACATCAGGCCAGAATTTCATCATCAAGGCCAATTAAAAGTAGAGAAGTATGTAAAATGAGCAAATAGACTTATGTTTTTCATATTTGCATTATTTCCCTACTTTATATAACTTTCAGTGGGGGGGGGGGGAATGAAGTAAAGAATATGCTATTCAGAGAAAGAGGCAACTCTGGTCATGCATAAAGGCATGATGTCTTTACAATGTTCCTTATGCTTTTCTCTATAAAAGGGGGCACTCTACACAAACTCAGAAGCACTGCACTTTAAATCTCCCACTTTTGTAAAATGCATTATGTGCTTCCTTAGAGGTACAGAATGGAATGTTAAAGATGTCCACATATCCTTTAATTTCACTGGTTGTTCCTCATGTCCTTTGATTACATTGGCTGAAACTGAGTTTTCAAAGAGCAGTGAAAAAAAGAGGAGAAAAATGTATTTATTTTTTCAGGGCCAAATGGTGTATTTGGGAGTACAGCACTGAAGAAGGGGAAATTTAAAATTTCTTGCAAGCTGTTTCCTTGACGGAAATGGTCCTCCACCCCCTGCCCCCACTTTTTTTACCCACAGAAATAAAAAAAGGACAAGTACTGATGATTTACCTGATTTCTCTGGAAGTTTCTACAGATCACAGAAACTGCTAGAACTTCCAGAAACCACACAAAGAAGAATGGACGTTATCACACGGGGGAAATCTGTTGGTTAATCCACACAAATCCCAAACAAAAACTGAATTTGCGCCTCACGATTTCACACGTCGCACAGAAACTGGTCAGAAACTGGACAGAAACTGGTATTATCCGAGATCTTTTTAATTTCGGGAGTTTAGAGGAAATGCCTTTGCGAAATTATAGTAATTTTGCATTTACTGTAATGTGAAAAGCAAATACGCACGGACAATTAACCTGGAGGAGGGCCAAGAGGAGGAGGAGGAGGGGCCTCCAGGGAGGGAGTGTCCTGGGCTCCTGCCATGCAGGGAAGGGAAGGGAAGGGAAGGGAAGGGAAGGCAAGGCAAGGCAAGGCAAGGCAAGGCAAGGCAAGGCAAGGCAAGGCAAGGTGAGGGAAGTTTGGGACGGAGGAGAAGTTTGGCATTTGGGATGGAGGGAAAAGGAGGGGAAAGAAGGCTTCCCTCGCAGCAGCTGTGGGGGGATGTGGGTGCAAGTGTGGGGTGTGCTTGTGGAGCAACTTGGAAATCCATCTCACCATGAAGTTCTGCCCTACAGGTTCTACAAAGGGGAAAGGCTTATGGGGGGGGGCATGGGAGCTACCTCCAGTTTCCCCCTCTCAATCCCTCCCTTGCCTCGGCTTGCCTTGCCTCGGCTTGCCTTGCCTTGCCTTGTCTTTCCAGCCTCCTCCTCCTCCTCCTCTGCTCTCTTGAGAGGTCCTAACCCCAATGGAAGGGGGTTAGGACCTGTGCAGGAGGACATGACCCCAAATGTAGGAGTCTGACATTTCCTCCTGGGAAATGCAGGACCCGCCCTTGAAAAAGGAGGAGTCTGGTCATGAAACACACCCATTTCCAGTACATGTACGGGTTCTTTTCACTTGTGTATGAAAGTTAAAAACGTCTTTTTTCGCTTTTAACTTAATTCCGTTATTACTGTAATTATGTGTGAAAAGCTTTTGCGTAATTAAGCTCTATTTTCGCTTTCTTTTCGGGATTCTTCATTTCCATTTTATTATCTCTTTAACAATGAAACTGGCCCACGTGTGATAACGTCCAATGGGTACATCATCACGTACACTGCTGCTTTCAAGCCTAAAAAAAGACATTGGGAAATCTGATTATGGATTTCCCAAAGTATGTCTAGTTTGGCCCTCTGCAGAGGATTTTTCTTTGCATATTTCTGGTTTTGCCTCTGACACAAAGAAATCACTCAGGAATTTTGCATTTCATTCCATCATTTTTATATATTTATATAAAAAAAACAAGAAAAGGAAACAAGAAAATCCCCAGAAAAAGTGGGGAATGGAAACAAATTTTGACACAAAAAGAGGGTGGCGGGGCAGGATCAAACTGAATCCTTACCCCAAATCTCCATTTCCACCCCCTGAACCAGTCCCCCCTCACCCATCCCCCCAAAAGCTGCCCCCATCTGAAAGAAGTTCAGAAGCATACATTGCAGGGGACACACATCCATCGGTCTGTCCTGTGCCCCCCACCCATCCCTCCCTCCCCCAACAAAGTCACAATTTCTGTATTCACTTCCCCTTTTAAAAAGAAAAGCAAAACAAGAACCAAAACCAATTTTTGTTTCAAATGTCTCTATCCAGAAAAAGAAAAAAAGAAAAGAATTCTGGAAATTATCTGTGTTCATCTTCCATATTTTTCAAATATGGATTTCCGTGGGGTGGCCATAACTCTGGCCAGTGATTAAGGCCATACTGTGGTAGCAGGACTGGAGGGTAAGATGAACAGTCTTTTCTTCAGAGGCAGAAGTCAACATCAGGGTCCTTTGGAAGGGAAGAAAGGGGGAAAGCCCCAATCTCCACACCGTTCTCTCATCTTGCTCCCCATGTCCTCCCTGCAACCCTAGGCTTGGATTCCTCCACCTCCTGAACTGTGCTCTCTTCTCTCAACTCCCTTGACCCATCCCTCCTTCGAGTCCCTTCGCTTTTCTCCTACAATACTACCAACTTTAGGGCCTCCCGTTCCTTCCAACTCTTTCCTCCTCAGTCTTTTCTTCCACCCCATCTTCCACCTCATTATTAACAATAGCCATCTGGAGTTTGAGGAAGGGGGTCCTGTGGATGTGCCCTTCCTCCCATCGGCAGGGATCAAGCAACAAAAAAATGTAGGAATTATTTCAAGAGTACCTGCCTCTGGGTAATGCAATGATAGGATAGGTGGGCATCCCAGCTAGGCATGAACCCAGATATCCATATTCCTACTTTGTCCTGTTCCCAATATCAGACTCTGTTCATATTTTTAGATGAAAACAGAACAGAGGATCCTGACGTCCATGTTTCCCCTTTCCCTAAAAAAAGGATAAATCTCTGCAAACCAAGTCGGAAGAAGCCCTCTTTCCTTCTCACTGTGCCCATCTTTTTTTCCCCTTGGAGGCAGGTAAAACTCCTACTCCTTTGTCTCTTCCCACTTTCTCCCCTAGCCTTGAATCCCTTCTCAAGAGATGGGCCTAGAACTAAGGCCTCCCTATAACCCACGAGGTCATTTGTCTGCTTTCCTTCAGTGACCCAAAACACTGGCATATATCCAGATAGGAGACAGCAGCCCTGGGAGTGGCACGCTTCTCCTGCTTGGTCTCTTAGGTGTTTCGCAACAAAGGTGTGAACAGTTCTGTGGCAAGATGGAGAGAGAGCGCAAGGCGCTGTGCCATTGGAGTGCATGAGAATGGGCGAGGAGGAGGAGGAGGAGGAGGAGGAGGAGGAGGAGGGCGCTACAGAGCCAAATAAGGCATGTTGTGCCAGTGATGTCTTTGGCTTTCTCTTTTAGCAGGGCATGTGCCATGCCGTGACATCATTGCTCCTGGTCCCCCCTGTAGCCACCCTGCATTTTCCTGCAGCCTTAGAGGTGCTTCACTCTCTGCCTTGCATGTTGATGCCTCTGCCTTTTCCCAAGGAGTGCATGAGGATTTCCTCCCCCACACCCCACCCCACATCTCCCCACTTGCATTGTTCCAGGGTGACATGCTCTGCGGGGCTCTGGATTGGTTGCTGCCATGGCAACTGAGGTGGGGTTTCCAAGGCTCCCTTGGTTACAGCTTCTGACTGACAAAGAGCTAAGTCACATGGCTGGCTCCATGGCATTCCCCAGAACAGCTGTGTTTGCTGCCTACTTCCTCCGCCTCCCCCATCCTCCATCCTCCCTACCTCTGTGCCCCCTCCTTTAAATGTTGAGACCATGTGGAATTAATTTAATTGATGGACTGACTGGCCAGATCAGAAAATTAATCTTACACGAAAGCTGACTCCATCGCTAGAGCCCTGCTGCCATCACCACCCTCTAAGTTTAAGACCAAACCAGCCTTGCTGGATGTACTTGGTGGAATGGCTCTCTCTCTCCATTAGGAGACCTACGCACAAAGGTCTGATTTGGTCTCCTTTCAGCAACGCTAGCCGTGCCTTTAGAACCGAATAAGAGAAATAATGGACATTAAGAAACCTTGCGTTTTGGCTCTATGCAGTTTTGGGGTGCCTGATTTGAACTCGCAGACTATAAAAACAGAAAAGCTCTGTAAAAATACAGGATATTTTGCACCTCCTTGAAGAACTAGCTAGAATACTACTGGGGACCAGTTACTGTCATCATATGGCTCTAGATTTACCCCAGGAGTGGTGAGACCAGAATCCAGCTCTGATCTCACTGCAGTTAATGGGTGCTGCGGGAGGCTTGCCCTAGGATAATTGAGAGATCAGTCCATTTGTGACACCAAATACTCTGGGGAACCATCACCAAAGTTGCAGGGGAAGAAAACCGACCCATCATTTGGCATCTTGTGTGATGTGAAGGAAAGATATAGAAAAAGAAAACCCAAACTCAGTTTGGCACAGGCGGATGCCTTGCAGCCAACCCTCAGCACTGCTCACATCACACAGTAAGGCTCTCTGGGAAGTTCAGGCTCTGTCCTCCAGCAGGGGATGTGGGCAATCAAGCCCTTCTTGAGGTCTTTGTTGAGTAGAAAGCAAACTATGGGGTTGACAGCAGCTTGGGCAAAGCTCATCCAAACAGCTGTGGAGAGGTAGCGGTGGGGGATGCTACAGGCTTTGACAAATACCCTCCAGTAGCAGGCCACAATGTAGGGTGACCAGAGAACCAAGAAGAGCAAAGTGATGACGTAGAACATCCTACCTAGCCTCTTCTCAGCCTTGAATTCTTCCATGCCCAGCAAGCGCCGGTTGGCAGCATGGGCATTCTGCCGGATGCCCAACAAGGTGGGAGGCATGGGACCACGGCCAAAGCCAGCAATCCAGTTAGCTGCAGCTTGCCCTGTGGCTCCAGGCCCGTGAAACGTCCAGTTCTGGCTGATAGCTGGGACCATCTGGACAGGCTTCATCTTGCGATGGCGGTACTCAAAGAGAAGGAGCTTGATGTAAACCACATGGGTGGCAAAGATCAGAACAGCTAGCATGAGCATGAAGCCCAGAGTGTCATTGGCTTTGAAGTAGCGGTGCTCAAAGATGCACTGGTCCTCCTCGCGGATGAACTTGTAAGTCCCAACATCAAAGACTGGCGGGAAGGCCATGGCCACGGACAAAGTCCACACCATGCAGATGACAGCTATGCATGTCCAGAAGGTCATGCGTTTGGCATAGAAGCGGTGGTGGGCCACAGCCATGTAGCGCGTGACGCTGATGCAGAAGAGGAGAAAGGCAGCGTGGAAACAGAAAAGGACAGCCATGAAGGCCACGATCTTGCAGCTCAGCACGCTGTAGGTCCAGGCGGAGCCATGGCGGATAGAGACAAGGACAAAAGGGAAGCAGACAGCTGAGCGGATTACATCAGCCAGGCACAAGTCCAGCAGGAAGTAGTAGGGGGCTTTGTGGAGACCACGCTCTTTCAACACAAGCAACGAGAGGGATAAGTTCCCTGCCAGACTCACGCAGATTATGAGGCCCAGAAGCAACAGCTTGGCGTAGGTGGAGGCTGCGTGAGGTGCTGAGCCGTGGGCCTCTTCAGTCTCATTGGCACTGGCCATCTTTAGGTGGAGGAGAAGAAAGGGGACACTGGGTCAGCGGCGACGTGCCCGGTGATGGCCCATGATCCCAGTGCTAAAGGGAGGCATTGTCTGTAGGGAAAAGCAGGGAGGAGGGAATGTAAGTCCCTTGTAATAACATATATTTTTTTACCCATGATATTGTTATACAAAAGCCCCCAAGAACAGAGACATGGTGATGTGGAGTAACCATACACATTTCAAAATCAGAGGTGAGATGCTCCTAGACTTGTGGAAGGAAAAGCCAAACATTTAAGGGTAGTTTAAGGCTTTTTGTCATAAGAAGTGGGCTAGAAGTGTATCTGCACTACATCTGTTGCATTTTTATCCTGGCCTCCTAAGAGCTTGTCATTTATTTTATTTCATTTTATTTCTGTACTGCCTTTCTCCCGGAAAGGTACCCAAAGTGGCTCACAGATAAAATTGTTTAAATTTTTTACAATAAAATTAAAAACAACAACACATAATTAAAATAATCTAGCTAAAGAATTTTTTTTAAATGACATAAAACATACAAAGTTAAACAACATAACTAAAGCACACACATTATCTTCTCCCTTCTCTTTACAAAAGCCCTATGAGGTAAACTAGGATGAGATGGTTGGCATGCAGTCATTCCCCAGGGACCCAGCCTATGACTGATAAAAAGGCCAAATCAACAGTGCTTTCCATGCAACTGTGGCATAAGCCCTCATCCTAGAGAAGAAAAATGAAATGATATATCCCATTCTTTATCTCATCGAACCAGTGATTTATTCTTTATATCAGTGAACCACATTCATGTCCGATTCTAGTTTCAGCAGGTCACTGTCTTCTTAGCCTCTGTCTGCAAAATAGGAAGAACTGTACCCTATCTGTTTCTGAACAGACAAGGCAAATATTGTCAGGGATTGTTTGACTGGATTTAGTACTCTCTTGGAGGAAGTGGCCATTCCCTCAAAGTGCAGTGGAAACATTTCCTAAAGCATGCTCAATGCCAGTTTGTTGAAGAAGTGGTCAACTGAAGCTCTCCAGATGTTTTAGGCGTTCTCATCATCCTTAGCCAGCATAGCCAAAAGTAAGAGACTATGGGTGCTTTAGAGTAAGGTAAGCCAAAGGTAAGAGATTATGGGCAGGTACTACTAGTTTTATTGTATCAAGTAGAGCACACTTAGTTGGCTTTGGGCAGAACGAGTGGAAAGACATATTGTATTTACCATCAGTCTTAGTAGGGCTGCCCATTCAGAAATACCAAGAGTATGACAAAGGCAGTGGTGATACAGCGATCTCTACCAGAATCCCCAGAGTACTTTGGAAAACACCATGACTGTTAAACTGGTATGGAACAGATTCAAGTTTTTCATTTCTATGTGCACTCAGATATTCTGGTGAGCACAGTTTAATTTTGGTTCATGCTAAAAGGAAATCACTTCGGTAAACCTTTATGCATTCTGAATTACAAACAATGGTCAGAAGGTTATAGAAGAAAATGCTGAAAGTACAACCTTGTATTTCTTACATTGCCTAGTGTGTGTGTGTGTATGTGGGGGGACTTTCCCAAATGTAACACTCTGCTAGTTAATATATTTTATTACAAATATTTGATGAGCTTATCATTTAGGAATTCAAATTATTTCAACTTGAAGTGACTAAAAGCCATTTCAGTATGCAAAGGGATCTTGTAGCACCTTTGAGACTAACAGAAAGAAAGAAAGAAAGAAAGAAAGAAAGAAAGAAAGAAAGAAAGAAAGACTGGTAGCATGAGATTTCATAGACTTGAGCCTACTTCCTCAGATAAGTCTAAGGGCCTTTACAGACTGCCAGAAATAGTGCAAATTGAGTCCACTTTTAACTGCCCTGACTCAGTGCTAGGGAATCATGGGAACTGTAGTTTATTGTGGCACCAGAGCTCTCTGACAGAGAAGTCTCAATGTCTCAGAAAAAATACAGTTCCCATGATTCCCTAGCACTGAGCCAGGGCAGTTAAAGTGGACTCAATATGCACTATTTCTAGCAGTCTGCAAAGGCCATGAGTTCATGTTACCAACTTCTTTCTTATAGGGCCTTTGCAGACTGCCAGAAATAGTGCACATTAAATTGAGGCACTGCCCTGGCTCAGTGCTAGGGAATCATGGGAACTGTAATTTATTGTGGCACCAGAGCTCTCTGACAGAGAAGGCTCAATGTCCCAGAAAAAAATACAATTCCCATGACTCCCTAGCACTGAGCCAGGGCAGTGCCTCAATTTAATGTGCACTATTTCTGTCAGTCTGCAAAGGCCCTTAGTTACTCTCCAAGGTGCTACAAGATTTCTTTGCATACTGACTTTCCAGACTAACATGTCTTTAAAAGCTAGTCAATAATAACTGTGCTCTCTGCATCCCTGAGAAATTTGCTATTTTGTAATCCTACCCAGTGAAAACCATGGATTCCTCCCTCCACCACCAAAAGATGCTCCTCTTGATTAAAACAGCAAAAATGTACATGCTTTCTTGAGATGAATTCCTAATGAAATCCATAAGCAGAAATTGACATAGACAATGCCTTATTTTCCACTTCAGTATTGCTAAATTTTGAGCCAAACTAAGGTGATGAAATGCAAAGAAAGGTAAACCCTTTCATATTCAACAGGAACCGTGGAACCTGCCTTACAATGAGTCAGAACACTGGTCCATCAAACTCAGTAAGTGTCCACTCTGATTCGCAGTGGCTCTCTGGGGTCTGTTTTGAAAGCCCTGCCTGGGGATGCTGAGAAATTAAACTTGCAAAGCAGGCATACTGCCACTGAGCTAGAATACTGCCCTGACAAAATTTACATTTCACAGAATGGGAATTTCAGCAGGTGTAGCATTTTTCAGCCTTGCATTAACACTTATACCTGGAATGCTCTGTTCAATGAAGTCCTGATAAGGTCCCAGAGCCCATTCCCCATTTGGACTTGGCTAGCCCAACACAGGAGGTCTAAACTGTTTGCGATGGAAAACATTACAAGTGTGGCATAGTTTATGAGTCAAAAAAGACCATTGCAAATAAAACTACTTCTTCACAGTCTCTGTGCCTCACACAAATGAGTTTTGCACCTGCGGTGAAAATCCCCATGAACTTTCCAGAGCTGAATAGCTTGGTGGGAATACTTTGCCTCCTTCTGCCTACCACACATGTCCTAATCCACCAAGCCACCATCCCCTCAGTTTCCTAAATTAAAATTAAAAATTAAAACTAATTAAAATTAGTCTATGAGTCAAAACCCACCTATTGCAAATGAAACTTCCTGTTGCAACTCTGCATGATTTACTTCTAGTCAACTTGCACTGTGGTCTGATAATTCTAGGTTCCTGCTTCAGAGATTATCAAATTATTACACTACTCCCAAGGCAGATATATAATTGGTGATCTCTCAAAGATTGTGCATTCCAGCAATGCACAAATCACTGCTCTGAATTTACTCATACCTATAGAACAGACAACATCCAGGAAAGTGACTCTTGTAGACACAGGGGGAATAAGGGCTTCTGCAGAAAAGTAAGCTGTGTTCTCATTAAAATAAATAAATAAATAAATAAATAAACAAACTTCTTAGGGTCAGGCTCCAGTGGTGCCAATGGGAATGTCTTTCCCAGAACTAATAATAGTTTTCAATGAATCTTCATTAAGAATGCTGAAGTCCTGATCTAGTCTGTCTATTGCTATTATTTAGAAGAAGAAACATAGAAACTTCAAATTATTTCACATGTTTAATGTCATTTCTAGCTTGCCTCTATGACAAGAATGGAATGTTTCCCTAATATTGATTCAGGAAAAATTGTATATCGTAACAATTTAATTCTATTTTAATGTACTATTTTTGTATGCTTTTAATTGTACTGTTTTCTAATGTTGTGAGCTGCCCTGAATCCCAGTTTTGGGGAAAGGGTGGGATGATGATGATGATGATGATGATGATGATGATGATATCTCAGCTATCAATGTTTGGGAAGTGTTGGACTGGCGAGCATAAGTTGTGGGAGGGGAGAGATTGGTAACAACAGGATCCTGCATTAGAGACGTATCCAATAAATGTCAATTTCTAAACACCACCATCTACATCAATTGGTTCTATGCTTTGTGAAGCAATTCCCATGTTAGACACCACAGAGGTATTGGATGACAGATGAAAAGGAAGAAACAGGGCAAAGGCCCTTACTTTTAAAGAGGGTCCAAACTGGGAAGGGAGTCTTTCCTATTAACAGACTCATGAATACTGGCTGAACTTTGGAAAATCATCACAGCTCATCCAAGGAAATGAGTTCAGAATCAGGGATAGGATCTCAGTTTTAAGAACCGAATTTTGTAGACTTCAGCTCACTGTGGTCCTACAGATAGTCTTAACTGGGGACAAAATGGCCATATCTGTTCACACTCTTACATTCTTTTCTGTGTGCTTCCCTCCCTTTGTTGTCCTGCCCACTTTAAATTTTTTTGATAGTAATATCTTTACTATCTTTAGTAAGATACCATCCATCTGTACAAAGGACAAGATCCTTGGAAATATGTTTACACTGGAACACTTGACGGAGACACTAGTAGAAACTCTACAACCATTCAAAATCAGGAGATGTAATTCCCATAAGATGTATGAGAAAGAAATAGCTTTAATAATCACATCTTGATCTGACCAGTATAGACTAGTATCATGTTGTATTTTGTTCCTTATTTAGTTATTCTGAAGCATTTTGTTTTGTTTACTTATAGAGTTGTAAACCGAGGAGGATTTTAATTTTAACAAAAATGTTTTAAAAAAATTTGGGATAGTACACTCTTTGAGAAACAAACAGAATAAAACTCCTTTAAAGTTAGAAAGTTAGTAAGTTAGGGGGGATGCAGACCAGGGCGTTTGGAGCGCCCTGGTCCGGAGCGCCGCGGGGCTATGGCAGCCACACCGCGGTGCTCCTGGAGCGACCCTGAAAGGAGCGCCAAATTGGCGCTCCTTTCATAAGTCAGAAAAAGTGCGCCCTAAAAGCGGTGGGCGCACTTTCTCTGACTTATCCTCTGCAGCGCGTCCGGTCGCTGCGGAGGGAGGTCGCTCTGAACGCGCTGTCCGTCCGGTGGCCCGGAAGCGCTCAGGACGACCTCAGGAAGAGGAAGGAGCGCCGCGCGTGCGGTGGCTCCTCCTCTTCCGGGCCTCCAAGACGACTGTTTTAGTCGTCTGCATAGGCACTTAGTTGTTAGATCTGGGGTGCTTTCAAATTAATGGTATCTACTGATGTGAATGAAAAAGTATTTTACAGCCATTCCATCTTTTCCTCCTTAACATTTTTAGAGCTATTCCATCTTTTCTTCCTTAACATTTTTTTTTGTAGTGAGAAAATGAAAAAAAACACAGAGGCAGTTATAGGAAAGTGCAAAGAGGGTCTTTATATTTGCCCTCTCAAGCATTTGTACATACAGAATCCCAAAGAGAACCAGATTTCAGTCTCCTCAGAAATGAAATTATCCCATTTACTCTACTAAAGTGACCATTTTGAAAAGAGGCCAAGGTGTTGAATCATTGCTCAAAAGAGCGAATATGGCCAGGGGCAGCATGTTATACAGAGAAAAACTGTACCTGCTGAAATTCTTTGTTTTCTGTGTCTGTTAAAGGCACAGAAGTACCATCCTTCCCCCTCATTTTTGGCATCTGGTCTGAAACCTTCATATGTGTACACACACGCGTGCACACACCCCTTCTTCATATCTATTGATTGATTGATTGACTGAATGATTGGCATCTGGTCTGAAACCTCCCAGTTCTTTGTACACCACTGCTAAGACTGAAAGCAGAGCTCTCATTTCATTGCTATTCCCTTATTGAAACAATGCACATCAATTCACTATTATCTCCTCTCAGCTGCTTTGACTGTGACCCCACAAGGCCATTTAAAGCCCACGAGGAGGTGACTTATGAATAGATAACACATCTGGGGTGTGTCAACTTCTTTTACAGGTACCTTCACACAATAACACATTGGAATCTGCATTATAACAGTTACATCGGACCACTGGTCTATCTACTGTCTGTTCTGACAATAGCAGTTCTTTTGAGTATCAGACAGTAATATTTCAATCACCTGCTAGCCTTTTCATTGGATTTGCCAGGGTTTGGACCTGGGACTTTTTGCATGCAAAGAGTGTTCTTTACCACTTCCATACAAAGCTACACTACCTCCACACCACAAAACAACGCACTATCTTCTGTAAAGATATAGCCATTTCACAGGATAACATCCAGAACCAAAAATGGGGCAACTCCATACTTGCTAGCTGGAGTTGCCATCTTTGAACCTGGCAAATCATGGATAGTCCTGCAATTCCTTGCTATTAGTGGAGAAGAGTATGAGAACTCCCTACATGTGTATGCGGGGCTCTCATGAGCAATATGGCAGGGCAGACTACGCAAAAGCTGGATGGTTGTGTGTTGCTTTGCAGGTCTTGCAACAAATAGTATCCACATAACCTCCTTGCTGTTCTTTCCTTGGCAGCTGAAGACCTTTTTAACCCAGACTTTCAGGAACTTTCAGAAAAGGACTTCTCTTACTGTTCTGTATTACTTTTATGATTTCCTTTTAAATCAATGTCTGAATTCTAGACAGTGTAATACTATTTTAAACTTACAGTATTTTCTGGTGTATAAGACTACTTTTTAACCAAGGAAAATCTTCTGCAAAGTCAGGGGTCATCTTATACACCGGGTGGAGGAGGAGGAGGAGGAAGGTGTGGCGCAGCACAAGGCGGGAGGAGGAAGAAGAGATGAAGTCAGGTTAGAGGAGGAAGAGGGAGGAGGAAGGGGTGGCGTGAGGCAGGAGGAGAAAGCAGCAGCAGATAAGAGGTGAACCCCTATCTATCCTGGGGTTTTCTTGGCAAGACTGGTTCAGAGGAGATTTGCCACTGCCTTCCCCTGAGGCTGAGAGTGTGTGACTTGTCCAAGTTCATCCAGTGGGTTTCATGGCAGAGTGGGGACTCAAACCCAGGTCTCCAGAGTGGTAGTCCAACACTCAAACCACTACACCATTCTGGCTCCTATTCCCACGTACCACCTATGAAACAATTGCAGACTTTTTTGTTGTTCTTGTGTGTCTTCAAGTCCTTTCCGACTTATGGCAACCCTAAGGCAATCTTATCATGGGGTTTTCTTGGCATGTTTCTTCAAATGGGGGTTGTTGGGATATAGCAACTTCGCATGCTAGTCTTTCTAGGAATATAAGTATGCATGTTTATGGTAGTTTCATCACTGTAGACATGTGGGTGTGGGAGATTAAAGGTGGACCTAGTGTGTTCCTGCTCATCATTCTTCTGCTGTGCTTTATTCTGCTGGTGAGATTAAACAATCTCTCCTCTTTCTTGAGAATCCTAACAGATATAAAGAAAATATTTCCAACAGGGGTTGCCATTACCATCCTCTGAGGCTGAGAGCGTGGGACATGCCCAGGGTCACTTACTTGGCCGCAAATTGTACATACCCCAGAATGCATCACCTAGTATATTGGCAGTCCTTCCCCCCCCCCCCCCCACACACACTTTCTCATTTTCCCCCATTGGAAGAGGGGTCGTCTTATACAGCAAGTATATCCCAAACTCTATATTTTGACTGGAAAAGTTGGGGGTCGTCTTATATGCCCAGTCATCTTATACGCTGGAAAATACGGGTAACTGATGAGTTAGGTAGATGGGTAGAAAGACAAAGGGATACCATTGCTACCCAAGTTAGCTCTGATCAATGTCGTTTTGCCAATTAAACATTTTTTTTACTTTTTTATTTTCTTAATTTGCTGCCACAAATCTTGGCCAGAATCCTGTTGGGCAATTGTAAACACATAACCTACATCTACGCATTCACAACTGCTATGTATTAATGCTCCCTGTGTAGTTCCTAGTTTAGGGGCTATGTAGGGACCATAAAAGCTCCTAAACCCTGCTTACCAGTAAGCAGCCACTGGGATTGATGGAGACCCATTCCCCTGCCAATTGGGAAGCAGCTGTTTGATGTTCCCACCCCACTTGCATAAGCCATCTCTGGTGTGAGCGGGATTTCCAACAGAGGTCCTTTTTCTGCCTATTGTGCCAGAGATCACTCACAAGTGTGGGTGGCAATGGGGGGTTGCAGACTGCCAGAAATAGTGCAAATTGAGTCCACTTTTAGGGTTAGGGTTAGGGTTAAGGAATCATGGGAACTGTATTTTATTGTGGCTCCAGAGCTCTCTGACAGAGAAGGCTCAATGTCTCAGAAAAAAAACCAATTCCCATGATTCCCTAGCACTAACCCTAACCCTAAAAGTGAACTCAATTTGCACTATTTCTGGCAGTCTGCAACCCCTAAATGTCTTGGAGCCACTTCTCAATCGACAGGCAAATGGACCGGTAAGTGACTTTTTTTTTTGGGGGGGGGGGGTCATACCACTGAGAGGGTCACAAGAAGGAGTGCAGTGTTATTACAGTGCTACATAATACACAGTATTCATTTAAGAATCTTATATGTTTTTACTTTAAAGAAATTAACACTGAAAGCACAACTGAGCCAAGTTTGTTCAGAAACATAATTCCACCATCCTGAAGGATATTGGGAAAATGTCTACAATAAGACTTCTGCTATACTTGAACAGAGTTTACAAAATATGAGCAATCCATAAACATTAGGAACATGTAGCAATCTATGCTCACAAATCCATTGCAGCATGGATCCATGGAGAACGCTTATTTTAAACGCATTTTACAACAACACATTTCATGTTCACTGTATACACATTAAAAATGTATTTTACAAGGCAGGTCACTAAGGCTGTCTGAACACGCTCTTGCTATGGCTCCATATGGATTTTGTGGGTTTAAATCATATAGTGTCTAAAATAGCTCCCTCCGAAATGAAAGCCTTTTATACCCTCCCTTACACAGACCTCTGCCAAACAGATGCTACCTCTATAAATCTAGCCAATGCTGAATACTCTGTACCTTCTCAATAATCATTAATTTAACCATCACCCCAATTTCACAGCTAATTCATAGCTAATTCAGATGGGCTGTGGTCATATTTCTGCAGAAGTGAAACAGGGCCAGCTCAAAACAAGGCAGTGGTTCACACACATTAAACGGTCAACTTGTGCTCCTATGGATTATGTTGAAAATGCAACTCCTTGCAGCCAGGTCATTATAGTCAATGGTGAGAGATGATGGGAGTTGCAGTCCATCAATGTCTAGAGGATCACAAGTTCCTACAGTCTCTGCTAAGGTACCTAAAAACACAGTACATAAATTTATTATTTTTAAGTGACATTTAAAAACACAGCAAAGTTATGAGCTCCATACTAACACACAAAAGGCCTGTCGAAAGGAACTAGAAGTTGGTCAGGTAAAGTAAATCTATCAGTTTAGTTATGGTAGACAGCAGGTGAGAACAGAATATCAGGTTGTCCACTGAAAATCTTCCTTTCTGCACACTCCATCTCTCCCATATCCAAAAGTGTTACAAGGATTTTTCCCCAGGTTCAAAGGTTCCCTGAATATGTGGGAAGTACAGCCATAGATAGGGTTGTGTTTTTCACATATAATCCGCTCTTCTCTCAAGGGATGGTGTACATGAATGAAGCAGCCTATCTCATTGAATCATAGAGTTGGAAGAGACCTCAAGGGACATCCAGTCCAATCCCCTGCCATGTAGGAAGACACAATTATAATACTCCTGACAGATAGCCATCCAGCCTCTGTTTAAAGACTTCCAAAGAAGGAGACTCCATCACTCTCCGAGGGAGTGTCTTCCACTGTTAAACAGCTCTCACTGTCAGGAAGGTCTTTCTAATGTTTAGGTGGAATCTCTTTTCCTATAGCTTGCATCCATTGCTCCGGGTCCTATTCTCTGGAGAAGCAGAAAACAAGCTTGCTTCATCCTCAATATGACATCCCTTCAAATATTTAAACATGGCTACCATATCTCTTAACCTTCTCTTCTCTAAGCTAAATATACCCAGCTCCCTAAGCTGTTCCTCATAGGACATGGTTTCCAGATCTTTCACCTCCTTAAAACAACCCTGTGAGATTGGCTAAGTTGGGACAATGTGACTAGTCCAGTGAGCTCCATGGCAAATGCAAGCTCAGATGAAGGTCCCCTCAGTCTAAATCCAATACTCCATCACTTCCCTGTATCCCCAAAGGGTAAGCTGACACATGGGCGTTGGGTCAGATGATCCTCCCTGCTCTACAATAATACATGGAAAAAACATGCAAGGGAGATTGTAAAGTTGTGTAGACTAGCCTTACGTTCCACTTTCTGTGTGTTGCCTGAATGTGTCAGTTGGAAATGTATACAAATCTCATGGGAGGCAGGATCCTAGATTCCACTTTATGTGGATGGACTGTAAACACAGACATCAACACATGTGCGCATGCAGCCCTTTCTGATGCATGGGCTATGTTTGGTCACAAGGTATGGCAGTGATATGAAGATGGGTTCCCTCTCACAATTTTTTCATCTGAAAGCATTTCTAAAGAGTGGGGTATAAAGACAATAAAAACAAACAAACAAATTCTCCTACTGTTCCTGGATCTCTCCTGAGTAGGGTTGCCAGAGTGAAAATTGAAGATGGCTACTGTACCTTTGAATGGCTGTGGAGAAGAAGGAATTTCAGCAGCTGTTGCTTGTTACTGGTTGTGTGAAAAGCAACACCTGATGTATTTCTTTCTTTTACATAAACATTAAAAGCCATCTCCAGTTTTCAGTCTGGCAATCCTATTCCTGACTGAAAGGCCACCTTATCCCCAAAGACAGGGTATATTGCTCTGTCCTAATCTGGCCAACTCAAGGCATGGCTACATAGGCCAAATGAAGTGGTTTTCCTCCATCCTCACAGTGACCTGTCCACACAACACAGGGACAAATCCCCCATTTGAGTGCAGACTGTCTTCACGACATAAAGCCAGTGCTACACTGAACCCACATCATATCAGCCTTAAACTTTTGCTCTGACGTTTGCAGGAAAACTTGGAGCATTCAGTAGTGGTGCTGGGTGGCTATATACACATGTGTCCCACTATGTCTCCCAGCACTGTTGGTAGTGGCATGAGTCACGCCCTCTGAGGTTACAATAGGATATGTAACCATATGATCAAAACTGGACACCTTATTTTTGACCTCAAAGGGAACAATCCATGCCACTGGCAGCAGTGCCAGGCAACAGAGCAGGATGCATGTGTAGACAGCATCCCGGTGCTGCTACGGGGTGCAGAGATAATGGTGGTGGGGGGAAATCCAGGGCAGCAATTCCAGAATACTCTGGGAGCAGCCCAGACTCTTCTGGCCAGTGTAGGTGAGCCATATGCTCAGACAACCATATGCTGAAATGCCCTGCATTGAAGGTTGCTTAAGGTAGTAGCAGGGTGTTGGAAGAGAAAGCTTTCTATTAAATGGCCTGGCCTGTACCCCTGAAGCTAACTTGTTACCTTCAAGTGTGCTGGAGGCTGTCTGACCACCAGTGTTGAAGAAATATTCAGTGGCCCACACAGTTGATTTTCATACATGGAATGAGAAGAGCCGCCATTTTGTTCTTTACCCCTGGCAGCAAAATATCTTCAAGCAACTGCCCAGATACAAAAGCACATGCTCCATGACCACAGCTGCAGCAAACATCAATGTGTTCACAGAGTTTGCCAAAGAGATTGAACAGTGATGTGTTTTTGTTTGTGTAGGTGGTCAGTTAGTCTCGCACATGGCCCACTTCTTCCCTGCCTTCATCCTCTGTAGTAGATCAGGTAAATAAAGGTGGCCTTTATCAAATGGCACAGTGGTTTGAGTGTTGGGCTATGACTCTGGAGATCAGGGCTTGATTCCCAACTCAGCCATGAGACCCACTGGTTTACCTTGGGCAAGTCACAGATTCTCAGCCTCAGGGGAAGGCAATGGCAAACCTCCTCTGAACGAACCTTGCCAAGAAAATCCCATGATAGGTTCTTAGAGTTGCCATAAGTTGGAAATGACTTGAAAGCACACAACAACAACACATTACTTAAGTCTAAATTTTAACCATTTGATAAACCAAGCATCTGCTACATATTTTCCTGTCAAGTCGAAAACCACTCTGCTTCATACCCAAATTTCTGTTCATATGTACGCACAAAAGTTCACACACACTATCTCAGTAAAGGCATCCCACAGTTAACAAAGCCTCTGACAGAGAGGCTCCTTTTTACAAGAGCCCACCCTCCTTTCTTTTCTTCTGTCTAGCTGGAAGGTATTTTTGGCAGCATTGGGAGAATGGTGAAGGAGAGCAAGAGAAAGACACAGACTTTCAGTGCTGGGTTACAGCAGCTTGTCTGCAGTAAACAGTGCAATAAAGCTTGACCTGGGCAAGAATGGGATTCTTCTCTAGGTGAATGTTTTGTATTGTATGGGATTGTGCTTTTAGATTGTAAGACGCCTTGATAGCCTCGGCTAAAGGCGGGATATAAATAAATTATTATTATTATTATTATTATTATTATTATTATTATTATCATCATCATCCTATTGTAGGTATGTGTGCAAGGTAACAACAGACAAGATAAACAGCATGCCTCCAGAATCCCTTACTGAGCATGTGTGAACAGCAAAACAGAAAGAGGAAAGCAGATTAGCCTGCCTCACCAACTACCCTGAGTTGTTGAAAAAGTGTAGATCTATAAGTTTCGCCATGTTTGCCATAGAGGATGTTGATAGGAAAAAAATCATCTGGGGATGCATTTTGGAAGAAGCTTTCAGGTGGTTTCTAGAAGATTGATAATGCTTGTTTATTTATATGCTTACCTAACCTGCTTGTTTCAATTCTCAAGTGCATAATGTTAGTTTTGAATAAAATGTTTGTTGAAATATGTTGAACTATTTTTTATTTATTTTTTTTGGTATTCCTATTCTTTCTGTGATCCTGTCTGCACTGGTCAGGAGACTTGAGGGGCAGCCTGGAGTATCCATCCAAATACCTGAAATTTTGTAGAAGTCTGCAGATTGTGCCTTATGAGGGGATATTGTAAAGTAATAATTATAACCCAGAAATTATTATGGTATATTGATGAAATTTTGTCAGTGTCATCATTGGTCCCAAAGTGCATGATGTTGAGACAATCAGCTCATTGTGTCCTTTATTTTGTGACAGGTTGTGCCAGAAGTGACTAAAATGTAAAATCCTTGTAAGGCGCAATCTGCAGACTTCTACAATAACGGCATTCGGAAGGTCAAGAAATGCTGGAAAAAAAATGTGTAAATCTGGATGGTGTCTATGTAAGAGATAAGTTAACAACTACAAATCAAAACAAACTTTCTGTCAATTTTGTTAAAAGGTGATAATTAAATCTTTACGATACCCCTTCGTAAGTTGCCATTAGAGCTCTCTGTCACATCTCTGCGGGGAGGCATGTACCTTGAATTTAATGCAAATGTTCACAGAGACATGAAAATACCAGCTCATAATCTGCCCTCCATGACTGAGCCTACCAAGATAGTCTTGGGACACATCTAATTCAGATATCTGCTATGAGATATTAAACATAAGTAACTATTCTTAAGCCAGTGCAGGAGGGTTTAAATTACAGAGTATATTAATAATGAAAGCAGAGAACAGCCTTCAGTATGTGTTAGAGTGGAAAGGTGGAGATTCAAACAGTGATTGTTTTCCTCCTGGTGAGAACAGAGGTGTTACAAGTATATAAGAATGTTCTTGTTTTTATCTCAGGTGCGTTCTGCCCAAGGAGGTGAGAAAATAGCAGCTTCATCTAGGAAGATGCACAGTAGGGATCCCCCAAGATTAATGGCTCAGTATGGGTGAGTATGTGGGATAGGTTGGTTAGGGACTATAAGACAGATCCCATTGTTGGTGAGGGGTTTTTATACCTCTGAAAAGGCTCATATAAACCCCACTACCACACCCTCCATACACACAGAGCTTCCTAATAGGCAAAAATGTATTGGTAAAACTTTTACTGGTTCACAGAGAAAAAATAAATCACTTGCTATCTTTCTGCACATCAGGTTACTGATAAGAGTACACAAGACCTGCTAGAGAAACATACAGACACACAGACACAGACACACATGAACACTGAAAGAAAAATAATAAGAAGGCCATGTAATTACCAGTAATCTTAATGGAAAAGCACTGGGAATTCCATGTAGATGGGGAATGGAGATACAAATACAGTGGTCCCTCTACATTCGCTGAGGTTAGGGGTGAAGGACCCCCGTGAATGTGGAAACCCGAAAATGAAAAAACACTATTTTGTTTACCTAAGAGAACACCTCTGTAGGAATCTCCAGGTCCTCCAGTGTAACTCTATGGTCAACATCTGCCAGAAGCTGATCACAGACTCATGCTGGAAGACCTACAAATGCCTGGACAAGTGTATTCTCTAGGAACTTCTGGGTTTTCCAGCACAACTCTATGGTCAACTTCTGGCAAAGTTGCGCTGGAGGACCTAGAGATTCCTAGAGAGAACATATTAAAACCGCAAATAATCAACCCAAATATCACATAGTGGTAAATCTTTTCCTTAAAATATACATCTGCCTTGTGAAGTGCCTGCCATTATGCCAGAGATAAAGGATGTTGCAGATTGGGCAAGAGAAAAATGTTTCTTTCCTGGTGCATGTGCCATTATCCTGAAGAACTGAGTCTTACTTCTTTTATTTGTTCACTTCAGTAGGAAAACCACTGTTTCCCAGGACATAATTTATGTGTACACACATACAACTGTGACATTTAATTGGTCACTCTGCTGTTGTGTGGGAAGGTAGGTTCAATCTCCTACCAGTGTTATCCTGAAGAGTGGTACGGTTACAGTGATTGTTTTCTTTTGGACAAAAACAAAATTTATATTCCATTCATATCTGGAGGGGGAGGGAGGAAAGATTTTATTAGGTTTCATATGAGAAAACCAGGCTGCACCCTCAGTAACAGTACCTCACTTTAGTAACATTTCTGAAAAGGAGAGGGAGGGAGGAAAGACTTAAGCCTTGGGCAAGTCTTTCCTGATTACTCTGCCTTTATAATAATATAACAACAGCCCCCAGGCAGAGTTAGTCCTGGTGTTTAAGAACAATGGGCTTTCCAGATCCATCAATAGGCCTGGATAGAATCCATTGCCCCATCTATCTCTGTAACTCTTCACCATTTGCCTGCAGATTAGCTATTTGGAAGAGCTGCTGAAAGGTTTTGATGTACAAAATGAGGATACAAATTTCACCCACTTTTTAGTGCAATACTTTGCCATGAGTGCAAAGGAGGATTTTTTTTGGACCAACAGTAATAAATGTGCATGCATGCAAACACACAACATATTGATGTAATTTTACATACATACAGTTCATCAATGTTGGCTGTTATTATTTTGTGCCTTCAAGTTGTTTCTGACATGGCGACCCTAAGGCAATCCTATCATGTGGTTGGCAAGATTTGTTCATTGGTTTGCCATTGCCTTCAGTAGTTTGCCACTGCCTTTCCCTGAGGCTGAGAGAGTGTGACTTGCCCAAGGTCACCCAGTAGTTTTCATGGCAGAGCAGGGAACTGAATCCTGGTCTCCAGAGTTGTAATCCAGTGTTCAAATCATTATGCCACACTGGCACTACATGGCATTTCCTCACAAATGCACACATCTGTTCCTGGCTGATGTTCACTGACAAAGATAACATGTTTCCCCAACCTGGCACCCTCCAGAAGTGCCCATCATCTCCACTAAGCATGTACCCTGCTAGATGTAGCTGATGACAGTTATAGTCAGACATCAGAAGGACCATGGTGAGGAATTCTGCTATGTAGGAACACACAATGTGCATGTCTCCTCAGAATCAAAGCTTGTAGATTTTAATCTCATGCAATTTATTGGAGTCTATCACACCCATGTCCACACCAATATTCACACATGGCATGGCTATTTTTTCTCATACATATAATTTACTTATACTTATTAGATTGAATGTCCATCTGAAGAATTGGATTTTGTAGTTTTTTGTGGGGTTTTTTTCGGGCTGTGTGGCCATGTTCTGAAAGAGTTTCTTTCTGACGTTTCGCCAGCATCTGTGGCTAGCATCTTCTGAAGATGCTAGCCACAGATGCTGGCGAAACGTCAGAAAGAAACTCTTTCAGAACATGGCCACACAGCCCGAAAAAAAACCCACAAAAAACTATGGATGCCGGCCATGAAGGCCTACGACTTCAAATTGGATTTTACCTTGTGCCGGCACAAATCCCTTGTGCCATACAGAGATCAATAAAATATTATTTCCTGTTACTCCTATATGTGAGAACCAGTATGGTGTAGTGGTTTGAGTATTGCACTGTGATTTTGCAGGCTGGGGTTCAATTCCCAGCTCAGCCATGAAACCCACTGGGTAACCTTGGGCAAGTCACATGCTCTCAGCTTCCCATGAGAGATTCACCTTAGGATCACCATAAGTTGTAAAAGACCTGAAGGTACACAACAACAACAAACTCCTACACACATACAGTGTTAGGTTTCTGCTTCTCATCTTCCAGAACATGGCAGAACAAGGCTCTCATGCTTGCATCACCTGATGTTATCGGCTTTAGAAGCGCCTGCTTGGGCACACTTTGGTCCGAGCCACATGGGTTGATGTGAAAGTCTGATAGTCCTCTAGGATGTGCTAGATATTCCCTTCAGCAGCTACCTTTACTGGAGGCCTCCTTTAAGAAAGCCAAGAGTGCCCTCTCATAACTCCCAGTGGACTTGCCAGAAAATCATGTTGCCACAGCCACAGTCCCTCTACACATGTCTTAGGTCTGTAGGTGGGCAACCAGGAAGGGGAGCCACTGAATAGCCTAGATTTTAGCCTTGTGGCTGATTGCTAGACTAGCTACCCCCTTCAGTTTCCTAACAGTGTATGTGCCAAAACTCTAGTTCTCTTTATCTGACAACTCCAATACAGATCATCCCACCATTTACCATATTTAATTAAAAAGCACTATAGGGCTGGGGTACATAGATCTGGGGAAGGGAGCATGCCAATGTCAAGTCCAAGCAGTTATTGTTCCAGGACTGACACCTGCTGCTTAGAACAGGAATTGGGAAGGAAGTTACTTTTCGTCAATGGTCAATAACATGTACCAGCACTCTCATAATATAACTATAGAATGCATATAGCAATACAGGCACAGCCAATATAGTACTTTCTCATGGACATCCACAGTCATGGCTACACACACAAACACACCATTCCTTGACAATACTCATTATGGCCTCACTGAGTCATGCACACTCTCATAAGCATAAGCGTGGCAAAGCACACCATTCCACATCTGTGAAAATGGGCCTATAATGGGTAAAATCAGGGTCTCAAATGCCACATGCTTTTTGGCACAATACACACGATCTCCCCAGACACACTAATTATTTCACTGATGTTCATAATCTGATTGACCTATGTCTACCAGTATGTCCAGTTTTATTGGCAGATTCATCAGTCTGGTGACAAACACACAAAGACACATTTATAGATATGGGATTGGCCTGAAAGGGAGCAAAGACTCTTGTGGCACTTTAAAGACTTACAGAGTAATGTGATGGCACAATGATGCAGTCTTTATGATCCAAAAGCAAACCAGAAGAAGCTAATGGGACTTATGGATAAGTATGCTCAGAAACCAAAGCACACTCACTACCCACTGGATCACATTCACAAAAAATGTCAGCATCCTACTACTGTCGTTCACATTTGTGTGATCCAAAACACGTGGCAACACAACCCGCTTGGTCCAGGCAAGACACAAACACACACTCAAAACCAAATGCTGGCATGCATTGATGCACTAGGTATGAAATCCCAAACACACTTACTAGAGAGTAAGTCCCATTGAAGTCAGTGGTACACTATTTCTGAACAATCAGGACTGCATGTTCAAGATACTCATTCAACCATTTATAAGTGTCCTTATGCACACCTCTTTCCATTATATTACACTCATACACACACACACACACACACACTCATAGACAATGACTAACAGTTCCAGTGAAACACACTTAAATGGATGAATATTCATTCATGCATCATGCCACACAGATACACACACACTAATGTTCTCTCATCAGTTCTCAAACCCAGAGAACTATGCCTCATTATTAATGAAATAAAGGCAACAGCTCCTAGAGACTTTCTAGTAGGATTAGGCACCTATTAGTCATTTAGCTTCACAGATGTCAACTAATTTACTCTAGAAAACTGTACTTATTCAGTCAGATTTCTCAAGTTACAGCTCTTAAATTACTTACTAAGGAATACAGCTGGTTGACCTACTAAGGTTTTACACATTTAAAAAAAAGCAAATTCTGCTCTTATTCTAGATGACAACTTGTAATACTTAATTGGTTTACTTGACTCTTGTGGGGGAATCCTCTTCAGTGGGTGACCTGAGTTAAATATCTCAGAGGAACAGCCTGTTTTCAAGGGACCTTGATTCAGATCGCAGGGATCCCAGAGTCTTGCAAGAGAGAGTACCCAAATTTTTCCATCAAGCTGGGCTGAGGAAATCAGAACCTCTTTCTGAACTGGAGGCAAAAGCTGATGTAAACCAGGGGGATGCGGGAACCTAAAGATGTATGCCCAGTAAGTTGCCAGGCAAAGAAGGAATAAAGGCTCCTAGTGAGTGGATTGCTCATGAGTCCAGTTCTCCAGAAGTAAATCTTTCCTCAGATGATTCAGGTGGTCTACAGCTATGCCCAGGCGGAGGCTCTGAAAGTTTAGGCTTACAAGCTTTTGGCTCCAACTGGTATTCATGGCTACTTTGCTATCTACAGACGTGCCATGGTTGGAAAGTTGGGTTATCTTCAGACTTTGTTTTGGTACTGCTTCTTTCTGCTTTCTAACTTCTTTGTCTTCAGCTATCTGATGTGGGGTACTTGCTACTAATTTTCAACAAGGAGAGTAGTTAATGCTGGGAACCTCCACATCAGTGTAATATTTGACTTATGTAACAACGACAGAGCATATTAGCTGTCTGAAAAGGTATATTCCTAACTTACTAGGGTCTCAGTCTTAGAAATAAGTCTCTTAATGGTACTACCCTGCCATTTATTTATTCATTTGTTTATAAGAGCATGTCTTCCCCCTTATGAGCCATTCTATATTAGTTTTTGCGGTCTAAATAATTCTTGTAAAGCTTTTCTGCTTGCTTGCCTGGGGGTGATTGTTGATTACTATAAATTGTCAGATGAGTGGTTATTTGTAAGGATGAAGCCTTGGCTAACTAATTATTTTCATATGCCCAATTGTGGAGATCTGTAACAGAAATGTGGACCATTCACAATAGATTTGCTCCTGAGTGGTATGAGAGCATTGTTAAGTGCAAACAATTTGTATTCATAACCTGAGTGACATTAGCCCTGATTTTACACCCAGTTTGAAGTGGGGTGAAAAGAAACCAGATTCTGTTTTGCAAGTGAAGTCAATCCTCATCTAAAATACTTGGTGATCAGGATTTAGAACCTTTTACCACTCTTATCTTACACCAAGGCATCTGCTTAAGAAGGAAGGAATCCATCCCACATTGTGGTTTTCTCAAATTTGGAAAAGCTGCACTCCACTAACTGCTTACTAAATGCAGGCCAGACCTAGTGAGTGGGAACAAAGGGACTGCACACTCCCTTGCCCATAGCTTACTCCTTTATTCTGTATCCCACTGAATCTTAGCTGAAGAGGAGCATTAAAAATTGGATGATGTCTTGGAGGCTAAGCTCTTACCAAAGTGGGCTCAGTTCTTCAAAAGGGGCCAAACCCTGTTGTGAGTGATGCTCCTTGAATTGCAAAGTGTGTGTGTGTGTGTGAATAATGGTGTTTTGAGCACTAGCTCTGATCAAGATCTTCCTCCATCTCTCCCCACATCTCCTACATATAAAGAAGGGAAAGCACCATGGAAAGGAGATGTGGTGGGGGCTGAGGAGCACCAGGGTGGAACAGACAAAAGGAGCTGGCAGGCAGCGAGAAGGTGGGGTGGGTATATTTCTTGTGAAATGGAAATAAGACTCCCACACCCAGCTTGGGCATGAGTACATGGAGGCGGTTAAAAAATAAAATAAAATACAGAACACCTCTCCCCACATCCCACACCCTGAGGCAGAAAGGAAACAGGTGGTGGCTCCATGGAGACATCTCAAAAGCAAGAGTGGAATGAAGAACAGTACATCGGTTGGCAAGGGGAGGCGGTAAAAGGAGAGGGAGATGGATGAATCGAAGAAGGAGAGAGGGGATGCCTATGATGGCTGAGGCTTAACAGGGTGGATGTGACAAGGGTGTGGGTGAGCGTGTGTGTATCTATGGGTGGATAGAGATATAAATGGGTGGATGAGAGATGGGCAGACAGAGACATGAAAGGGAAGGGGGGGGAGGTTATGGCCACAGACAACAGCCCTGCATCACCAGTTTTGAGCATGCGGTTTTGTCTGGTGACTGGGCCTGCTCACCTCAGATCCTCTGGTCTGGAAAATCAGGAGTAGAGCTGACACTTGGACCAGTTGGGTGGGTGGGGAAGAGAGTAAAGAGCTAGTGGTCCCCAAGTCCAACCCTATCCTGGCTATCCAGGGCTGAGACCCTGTCAAGGGAGGATGCCGAGGGGTGTCCCAGGGCTGTTGCCTAGGCGACAAGACCAGTCTTGATGCCTCCTCCCAGGAAGGATTGGGGATGGGGAAGCTGTCATCTCAAAGGGGTGGCCCCCTCCTTCCCCTTGGTCTCTTCCGGCAGGCCCTGATCCTCCTTCTCCTCCTCCTCTTCTTCCTCCTCCTCCTTTCCCTATTGTCCTCAGTAGTAGTCAGCCTGGCTAAGGTGGCATCTGGCAAGGAGATCTTTGCTGCTTCTCTTCATGGGGATGAAGGATGCTTAAGAGAATGAGAGGACCAATTCTGGATAGAGAAGAAGAAGAGGAAGAAGAGGAGGAGGAGGAGGAGGAGGGTTGGTGGAGATGGAGGGCAGAATCTGCCACTGGGTTAGAGGATGCACCCAGGTGAACTGGTCCCCCTTTGCCATGTCTGGACCAAGGTTACTTCATCTCCCCCCCCCCCATGAAATTCAAGCAGGTCTAGGCTGACTTCCCCCATCAATCCCTGAGCAACAACAACAATAACAACAACAGAAGGGACAAAAAAATCCAAGCTGGCAGGTTTTCCTCTTACCAGATCCCACCTTGGATCAGTCCATTTCCATCCTGATATCCAAGCAGCAGGGATCCCTTTCTCCTCCCTTTAAGGAGGAGGAGGAGGAGGAGGAGGAGGAGGGAAATTATCCGGATTGATCCATTCCTTCAAGAAGAAGAACAACAACAACAACAAACAGGAGTTCACCAGATCTTCCTCCCTGGGACCATTTCGCCAAGGCAACCCAGAGCAGGGGATCCCACAGCATCCCAGCTGGGTCTGTCCTCAGATCCCAACAACAGGATCCCCCAATAGAGCTGCTTTCTGGATCAGTCCATTTCTTCAGGGAGGGGGATTTCCTCTAGCAAGGACCCTCCAGCCATCCAAAGAAAGAGGAGAGAGAGAGAGAGAGAGATCTATATCTATAGCTATCTCACTGCTCCTTGTAACAATGGAAATCAAGCCATCTTGATGGTCTCCCATCCATCGGAAGGTTTTCTGGGAAGGAGGAAAGGAGGGTGCGGTGTGTGTGTGTGTGTGTGTGTGTGTGTGTGATGCTTAGGCCCCAGAGTCTCCTAGATCTATGGGTGGTAGTGATGGTGGTGCAAGACCAGATCCAGGCTAGGGAAGAAGGGATCTGTATGGAAGAAGCAGCAGAGGAGGATGCAATGGCTTTTGCAAGCTGAGCTGGGAGGAGGAGGAGGAGGAGGAGGACAATGGCCAGCAAAGAAGCGCGCTCCTGGTGTGTGTGTGTGTTGTGTGTTGTGTGTTGTGTGCGCGCAGCCCTCTTCCCCTCCCTCTCTGTGATTGGGAGTCAGGAGGGGAAGCCTCGGGAATTTCCGGACTTCTTCGGAGACCCATCGTCAGGGAGGGATGGAGCCAGCATCCTCCCTTTTTTAGCTCTTGCAACCTCAGGACCATCTGGGACCAGAGGATGGAGAGGATGGGAAGGGTAGGAAAGGCACCCAAGGGAAAGGAATCGGGCGATCTGGCCGGGATCTCTCTCAGCCAGGATCCTGGATCCCTTCTCCCAGCTCCATCTCAAAGTCCATCCACACCGCAGGAATAATCCATTTTGATTGTCCTACGTTTTAGGCTGCCTTGTCCTCCTGGGCGGTGAAGGCATGCAGTAAGGTGGGCAGAGGTCCTCCTTTTCCAGGACACGTCCTCCATTTCCACCCTCTGCCCAGGAGGGATTCCAAAAAGGTTCTCCATTTGGAGCATGACTTACATGTCTAGGAGTGTTCTGAGCTTTTTATTTGGTCATGTCCTCCTACATTTGTCTTTAATGTCCTACATTTTAGGGAGCCTTTTCCTCCTTTTTGGTTAAGCCATATCTGGCAGGGTGACCAGAGGTCCTCCTTTTCCAGGACACATCCTCCATTTCAACTTATGTCCAGGAGGAATTCCAAAAAGGTCTTCCATTTGGAGCATGCCTAAAAAGCATGGATTTGCATTTCTAGGAGTGTTCTGAGCTTTTTATTTGGTCATGTCCTCCTACATTTGTCTTTCATGTCTTGTGGCTCCACTGTGGTGACACAACAAACTACCATTCCCATAATTCCATAGCCTTGAGCCATGGCAGTTAAAGCAGTGCCAAACTGGATTATTCTTGCATTGTGGATGCAACCTGGGGAGAGGCGAGGAGGCCAAGAGCCCCTGGCTTTGCAGGGATGCATGCACAGCTTCCAAAAAGCCCACACACAAAGCAGGGTGACCAGTTGTCCTCACCACAAAGGAGGACAAGGCACCCTAAAATGTAGGACATCCAAGAAAAAATGGAGGAGGACATAGCCAAAGAAAAGCTCAAAACACTCCTAGAAATGTAAATTCATCCTTCTTCATCCTGCTCCAAATGGAGGACCTGTCTTTTTGGAATCCCTCCTGAACAGAAGGTGGAAATGGAGGATATGTCCTGGAAAAGGAAGATCTCTGGACTCCCTGAGGCAAAGACATGGGTGCAAATGCACACCTGCCTACCTGAAGCCCAGTTCACTCACCCTCTTGAAGGCTATGCTACACCCCCCCCTTATTCCAAGGCAACTGCAAATATTTGGTTGCCAACTGAACCATTAGTGGCAAATGCGGGAGGAAAACTCATTTAGAAGATGAGTTTTTCAGCCCACCCCCACTACCCACCCTCACTGTCTGTGTGTCCTTCTCCAGGGGAGCTGATGGCATCATTGGACTGGAGCCACAAAGGGAATTTGAGCTGGGAAGCCCTAAAGTTTCCAAGTTCCTTGGTAACAAGGCCTGGTCAGGAACTACATGACCCAAGGCTTTCTGCTGCCTGAATCAAAGGACAAGATGATGCACTTCCCTTCCAGTTGGGTTGACACTGGACTCTTACATCCATTCTGGCAATGGGACAGGATCCTTCATCCCATCTGAGGGTACCAGGCTTAGTTTTGGTATGTCAGACCTAACATTTGTTGCTTGAGGCATCTGCCTCGCTAAAGGAGCTGTGTGGGATGGGGACAGGCCAAGTCACTACAACCTCTCCTTGTCTCCCAGAGGCCATGATCGTAGGGATTTCTCCTGAACAATAATCTTCTAGTTCCTTTAGATAAATTATTTGTTTAAGAATTTAAATCCAGCCATGTTGAAAAGTTTAAATACAGCAATGCAAGTAAGTAATGGCTAGTAAGGTGGAAGGCAGTAGGAAAAGAAGAAGACCACATTATAGGTGAATAGACTCCAGGAAGGAAGCCATGGTCCTGAGTTTGCAAGACCTGAACAGAGCTGTTGATAACTTGGAGCTCTCTCATTCATAGGGTTGCCAGAAGTTGCAGTTGACTTGACAATAAATGATGATGATGATGATGATGATGATGATGTTAGAGAGAAAACTGGCAATAACAAAAATTTTATCTCAGAAATTTATAATTTATACAAACTTACACCAGTGCTTAGAGTTGCCAGAGTATCAATTTATTCGATAACAAAAATAAACTAGTGCTTAGGCTTGCCAGAGTAAAAACTGGGGAAGGTTCCTTTACCTTTAATGTCTATGTGTAAGAGGAGATTTCAGCAGGTGTCACTTTTTATCTGCTTGTTTTACAAGCAATACTGTACTGAAATTCTTTCTTCCACACAGCCATTGAAAGGGCAAGAGCCTTTTCCAGTTTCCACTCTGGCAACCTTACCAGTGCTGGTGTCGGATGAGTCTCCTTAGGAAAAACATTCCAGAACCTGGAGTAACACAGATGCAAAGGCAGAGGAGCAAGTGGGAGAGGACTTCTAGTAAGGGCCATAGTACATTGTCAGGTTAAGGTGGAGGGATGCATTGCTGCACAGCTCACAAATATAATTCCCCAAGAACCAATTTTTAATTGTCCCTGGGAACAGGTATTGGTAACCAGTGAAGATGCTTAAGTATCCAGAAGATGACAGCCCCAGCAACCAATTCCCAGTGAAAAATGGAGTAGCCATATTTGGCTTAGCTTCTGAGCAGTCCCCCAAGACAACCCTACATTACAATCCAAAGCAGTAGAGCTCAAGTGCATTGGCAACTGCAGCCACAAGGGAGGTCACCACTGGCACACCCGCCTCAGTGCTGTGATCCTCTGCGATAAACACTCTCAGATTGTGAACCTGACTATTTAGGACAGAAGAGGGGTGCTGCAATTCCAACCAGCCTGGTAGCTGAAGGAGGCGGATGGTCAGCGTTGCAGTCTAGCAATGTCCAAAAGGCTGCATGTTCCCTACTCCTGCTCCAACTAGAACTTGACCTCCTTGGCTAGATTCACCAGTGGAAACCTTACCACTCCACCATCCTTGCTCTGGTAATTGGTGTGTACATCCCAGCAGATCATACTAGGGATGTGTCTTGTGCTTTGTTCTGCCTGTAACTTCCTGCTGATTTGGCCAAAAAGGGGATCTGGCCCCATTTTTCTCTCCTGCGATTAGTCCAATGACTCTTCTCTTGGAAGCTATGCAGCTGCTTCACTTTCCTTGGTGTGAGGCAGTTGTCATGTAAAATTTCCCAAAATGTAATATCCTATGCAAGATGTATTGACAGCTATTAGTTATGTGGCCTTTTAGCCACTGCCTTCATAACCTGCCTACAGAAGTATCTAGTTGATCACCATGGGAAACAGAAGACTGGACTTAGACATGCCTTTAGTGTATTATGAATTCTTCTTATCAGATTTGATTATTGGCTCTCTTCCAGACAATTGCTAGTTTTATTCACACTCTACTTCCAGTGCCTCACTTCACTCAGGCATAAAGATTGGCAACTGAAGGTGGCAAAAGATTTCTTTTCCTCCTCAAGGGACAAGTTGCTAATGTAGATTTCCTCAATGTGGAGCCTTCTGGAGGCTCCATTATCCCTCACCATTGGCTGTGCTGTGACCTACAACAGTGGTAGTCGGCACAACATTGGTGCCAGCTATCCCATCGACAGGCAAGATAATATATTGGTCTGAAAATGAACCAGTAACCTAGGCCAGTGGTCCTCTGTGAATTTCAAGAATGACTACTTTAGTACAAGAACGAATGCTCCTTCACCTCAAAGAGTCTTCTGCAAAAGTCACCCAGTCGTTTATTAAAATTAATATGGCTGGCAGTTTGCCAACCCTTGTGTAGTTTGTTCACTCCATGAAATTTTGTGAAGATTTCTTCTGAAGTTTAGCTTCAGTTTGAGAGTGGAGGCAGCTTCTACTAGTGTGCAGAAGAAGCAGAAAGGACTTGGAAGCTCACGCTCTCCAATGTCATCTTAGAAGAGTACAGTATACATGCTGAAAGTAACACCTGTCCTTCGTCCATTTTAAAAACTATTCCAGGACTGAACCCCCTGGCGTTCACCATGATTTCAGAGAGCTGCTCTATGTTTGATCATATCCCATAAAAGCTTCCCCAGGATGTATGTTAAAATCTTTTGGGCATCAGATTGCCAAAGCTTTAGGTTTCATTGGGAGTCTTTCTGCCCTTCCTGTCAGAATGGCATTTACTTCATAGTAAGAAAACCACAATTTAATACAGCCTGATATGTTCAGGGACAGATAATTGGAATGGTAAGTGCTGCTTCCTTTAAGCTAGCTGTGGGGGAACTTTGGGCCTTGTATGTTTTGGACTTCAGCACTGTCAATTATACAGGACTAGGGGATCTGTAACATCCCGCACCCCTCACAATTTGGAAGACCAACAAATTCCTATCCCTTCTTTAAGCAATGTTCACCAGATTCTCAAACCTGGTTGAACAGGCAATACCTCTCCCTAGTGCATTGTGATCCTGTGAGGGAGACCAGAGATAGTTTTAAACTGAAAACTGTGTCCAAACTCCATTTTCCATGATTTTTTGCTGTGTGACAGAGATCAAAAACAGTTGAAATATGGTGTACAGGCATCCCCTGCTTTTCGATGGATTGCTTTTCAATGATCTGCTCTTTCAATACTATTAAATTATTACCAGGACTTGTTTGATGTATGGTCCACACTTTCAACAAATATAAGCACACATATAAGTATACCTACCTGTAAGTATGAATACTTACCTATATGCACATGACACCATGAATGACTTCTACAGTATACAGTACACAAACTGAATGAAAAGATGGTGCCTTGCATGATTCTTTTGTGACCATACACTGTCCTCCCTCCTCCCCCCCCGGACTTGGCACCATCTTTTTGTTTAGTCTGTGTACTATATACTGTAGAAGTGGTTTGTGGTGTTGCCATGTGCTTATAGTACAGCACTGTACACATATTCATACTTATATTTGTGCTTATACAGTAATTTAATAATATGGTTCCATATTTGAACAATTTCCACTTTTTGACAGTGCTCTGGTCCCTAATATGGTTTGCAGCAGTACAGACCTGTTTTCAGAGGACACCTTGTTGTTTGCTGACTGATTTGAGGACAGTGAGTGACAACATGGCAAGAGAGGCAACATCCACCATTGGATAAGGCATTTCAACCTCTGCCCCTCTAGATCTTTTGGACATGAACTCCCAGAACCCCTGATCATTGGCCATACTGCCTCAGGGGCTTCTAAAAATAAAAAGGTCCAAAAATCTGGAGGGCCAGAGGTTGAGCACCAATCACATAAGCCATTTCCCCTGGACATGTTGAAGAATTCAATATTTTCCTTTAGCGTAACAGCTGTCATACACATATTGAGGCTGGTATAAACTCAACAACATAGCCATGGTCCATCAGATACAAATATCAGATCCCACTGCGCACACACACCCCAGCCAAATTTTCAAGAACACAAAATGCTGTGGTCAGGATGTTTTATTAGTGCTTTCAATGCAGGCACAGCTCAGATGATGTGTGTACATACATACATACATACATACACAAACACACACGCAGCACACACACACATGCACCTCTGAAACCACATGCTCCATCTTATCCTTTATCTCACAGCTAGTGCCAAATGGCAACAAGAACGAGGGGGAAAGACTTCCAACCATTCTCCATGTTGTTTACCTTACGCAGATTTGCTTCCACAGCACAAGGTCCCCAGCTGAGGAATATCTTTTAAGCTTTTAAGAAAATAAGGCTCTCTCAAACTGAAACCTCATTTCTACCCAGAGTTGAAGGCAGAATGCTGGAGCTTTATCACTGATGATGCGTAGCTATAACAATTCTAACAAGGCTAAGTCTTTTCCTGAAAATTCAGTCTCAAGGGCCTGTCTACTTATGAGAACCTGTTCATAAGTCCACCACTTGAGCTTGGCCAATCCATGTAGCCATTTTTTCTCACTTGAATTTGTTCCTAACAAATCAGTTATCTGGACCAAGTAGTGGCTCCCATGTCAAGTGGAGCAGTGAACCCACTTTAGATTTTAGTCCAAATTTTAAAGGCGGTATCCAAGGTGCTTAAAGCTATCCTACAAATGGCTTTAGCACTTGGAGGGCTCCTTTGAAGTTTAGACTAAAAGAACCACCAGTTGACACCTGGACCCACACTAACTGCTAGCTTGAAAACGACGACAAAATCCTCCTCTTTGCATTTTGTATGCTCAAAGCCATTTGCAATCTTGGTGGATGGATGTGCTTGATATTTTGCCATCCCAGCAGGAAATATCAGCACAAACTAGAGGGACAAATCAGTGACAAGTCACTCAGCAAACCACAACCTGGCCTTAATAGATTAGACTGTGGGTGAAAATGAACAGCTTACAGTGACCATTTCCAACCAGTCCAGAGGTCAAAGAAATGCCAATTTTATTTCACTTTGCAAAGAGAGATTACAAAAACCTTAGAGCCAAGAATAACTAACAACTTAACATGTCTATGCTTTAGAGCAGGGGTCGGCAAGTTTTTCTTACCTGGGGCTGGTCCGCTGGCCTCCAGATCTTCCGCAGGCCAAGGGTGGTGGTGGTGAAGTGGTGGTCCGGGGTGCGTCCATGCGCGCGCACCCCTGCCGCCACGGCCACCATTTTGTTTTCCAAAATGGCGACCACAGCTTGTTTGCGTATGCGCAGGAGTACTGCGCATGTGCAAACAAGTAGTAGCCACCATTTTGGAAAACAAAATGGCGGCCATGATACACACAGCGGCGGTAGCGCGCATGGCGGCGGGGGCCGGTCCAAAGGCCTTGGGAGGCCAGACCCGGCCCATGGGCCATAGGTTGCCAACCTCTGCTTTAGAGGAATATTGAAAGCATTTCCTTGACCCTGTCTCAGTAATTAAATATAATTAAAATTAAATATAGATCTTAATGTAAGAAAGAAGGGCTATAGTCCAGCTTTATCTAAAACATGCTGATTTTCTATACCCAGGGACACTGTTTGGTTAAGCACTGCTGTGAGCCCCCGAATTCCTGCAGTCTGAAATAGTAGAAAGAAAAAGCTTAACAAAACAATTGTTTAACAAAACAAACAAAACAGATAATGTTGCACCCTTGCATTTGTAAGAGAGAAATTTGGTTTACTAAACATGACAAACTAAACTTGGGAAACCAACTTGGATTATGAAATTGTACTAAATTTTGTAAATAAGAGGAGGCATTTTCCACAGAGAACTTCTCCTTGAGTAAGTTGCATGGATGCAAGCTGGAGCTGTGGGAAGTACAGGGAGGTTTGCCTTCAGCTCTTGCTCATCCCAGGGCAGCTTGTGCAGAAGAACTACCCACGTGGAGAGTACTCAGAATAGGACTCTGATGTCTTCCCTCTACCCTACGGTCCTTAATGTCACTTGATGACTGACTTAATGTCAGACGTCAAGTCACCCATGGCAGCCACCTAACCTTGTCCTCACACTAGCATTGCACATGTGTGGACTGTTACCAATGAACACATTGAGCAGCCAGTCTCCTCTGTATCAAAAAAGATTTCCAAGATTGCTGTGAGATGGAACAGGTGGTTTCAGGCACATTTGCACAAGAAACTAGTCTCTGAAGGGGAGGATGTGGGTCAGACAAGTTGACTAAGGCAAAAGAGGAAACAGTGATGAAAGGACAAAGACTATAATCATGGAACAAAACAGAAAGTATGTTCACATGCATACATGTGTGTGCATGCACACACACACAAACACCCATAGCTGTGACTACAAGTTACATTCTCATCTCAGCTTCTTTTTGGACGAATACAGGTTTTGTCATGACAATCATGAAATCAGGCCTGGATTTCAATGTCTGTTCAGGAAGCACAAGCAACATTCCACCTTCCAATCTCCCCCTACATTCCTTAGATAAAAGCATTCACCTTGGATGAGGAAACCCGGGCCACATTTTGGATCAACAGAGGGAAGTGGCCTCAGAACTCACACAGACACCTCCCTTTTCCTCCATTCCTCCATAAGGCCTCATCAACTGTGATCATGGCAGCCGTTGACAGAACAACATTCAAGAGGAAGTTAACAAAAGCATGTTTAGCAGCATGGGGAATGGGTGGGTTGTCTTTTCATGGCGAGTTCAATGCCACTTCAGCCTATTGCACATGAAGACAAGATGTTTCCAGTCTACTCTTTTCGTTGCAGACAACACACGCGCACACATACACACGCGCACACACATATGGATACTGAGTAATAAATTATTTTCATCTTCCATGGAACCCGCCAGTCTGGGTCTGTACCCCTAGTGGTTAATAAATAAAATCTCTCTATCTTGGGGTGAGTTCTGTAGTAGAAAAGGTCAGGCCTTCCCACCAGGTACAAAAATAAATACAGAGCCATCTGTGGGGGGAGCTTTCCTGGAGTTCTCTATGTCAGACCTTGCTGGTGGTTGAGAAGCATGGGTGGATCCATGAGCAGAAAGCAGTCCTTGGGCAGAGGCAGAAGTCTGAAGGCTCTCTCATGGAGCAGCTAGGACGCGGACGCAGGATTATGGCATGAGTGGAACTTGGGTGCATCACCATTGACACCATCTAGAATAGGAGTGGCTGGATTTTGAAGAAGCTTGATGAAAAGAAAACTGGAGATGTCACTACCTTTTTGGGAATGGGAAGCATCTTTCTTTTTCCCTGTTTCATTAAGGTAACATGAAATTAGGGGAACTGGGGACACAAACAAAAGGAATTCTTGGCTGCAAATATCTCACTAAAATCAAAGCAGCTTTCCAAAAACACTACAGTGCATTGAATATGCTATACTGGTACAACTGTCCTTAACCTCATTAAGTTTGCTTAGAATGTCCTGCTGGATCATTGGCATACATGCATGTGTTCGTGGACAAACCTTAAATTCCCCCCCCCCCTTTTTTTTGGTGGGGGTCAGGTTTTACATTCTCCTGTTATTTTTGCATGAAACCACTACTAAAACTTCATCTACATTTGCATGTCATAAGCCTTGGTGAGCTTACTGAAATATGGTTTGTTGTGATGTGTGTGTGAGACCCACCTTTGTTTTTAAAAGCTGTTGGTATTTTTTTTAACAAGCTACAAACCATAATCTGAAACAATGGTTTGCTGTTGTCTTATAAACTATGGTTTATTTAAACCATGGCTTGTTGTGATGCCTGAACCCACAACACATGGCATGATCCTTGTTTGTTTTCCCAGCTGCTTACATTGAAACTAGTTGATAAAAGAGGCTGGAGAGAAACAAACCATAAATAGCAAAGGCAAGCCAGAATTTGTTCTGTTGTCTGCTGTATAATTTGTGGTTTCAGTGACAAATCAGGATTAACACAAATCATAGCTTCTCATGACATGTGAACATGCTCATTGGCTAGCACACTGGTCAATTATGTTCAAATCTGAGCCTGACTGATTTCCCTACGAACTGGAAAAGTCTCATGTATGGTTTAACATTAAGTAGGAGTGGGGCAGCTTTAATTCAGTTTCATGTTTTTGGTTTTTTTGCTATGAACACTACCTTTTATTCTTAAAGGTATTATTACCTGCCATAAACCCTTGAGAACAGGAGGACAGAAAGTGAGCTTAGTATGCCAGTTAACCAATTACCAGTGACCTTTGTCAAATCCAGCAGGGCCTCTTGAGATTATTACCTGATGGTTCCTCAAAACTCCAGCCTGCGCAGGAATTTAGTTCTACTAGACACTCTATGTACAGAATGGATACAATCTATTTTCATAAAAATGTTTTGACTTAAAAAAATCCTTTTTCAGAATTCCCACATGGATAATTTTAAATTGCTTTTCTTTCTTTCTTTCTTTTTTAAAAAAGACCCACTTTTTGATTTATTGGTTAACATTTTAAAATAGCCTAATATTATCCCTTTTAAAATGTGTTTCTTTTTACTTTTTCACAATAGGTAACAGGCAAAAATTTCATCAGAGCGCAAATCTTAAATACAAGCCCTCTGTATCCATGGATTCTGTAGCCACAGATTCAATCATCCATGGTTTGAAAATATACGGTATATTTTTAAATTCCAAAAAGCAAGCCTTGCTGTTTGCCATTTTATATAAGGGACACCATTTTACTACACCAGAGGTCCTCAAATTATGTCCGAGGACATTTATCCGGCTCGCTGGGTGTTTTTGCCACTGCTGCCTGTCCTGCTTAGCAGCCGACTTGTCCCAGGCCCGCAGTGCACTTGTCTGGCCCTCCAATGGTCTGAGGGACAGTGAACTGGCCCCCTGTTTAAAAAGTTTGAGGACCCCTGTACTACACCATTGTATATAATGAGACTTGAATTTGGGACATTGTATATAATGGGACTTGAATCCATGGATTTTGGTATCCATAGGGGGTCCTGAAACCAAACCGCAGCAGATGCAGAGGGCCCATTAAACACTGGTATACTTCTATACTTTCCCCTTAAAATATGTGTATTTGTCAGTATATGAATATGGTATTTTTCAGAAATTTTCTGATCAGTTGGTCCTAAACTAGAAATACATTAATGTGACTCACTTTGCAAGGAAACACACTTCAGTTAGAATTTTGGCCTCTGAAGGCTATACATGAGTAAAAGAAGACTGAAACAATCAGATTAGCACCTACTAAATCCCAACATGGAAATCTGATTTTAAGGGAGAAAAATGTAATGCTTTCCCCACAACAGAAGCCAGTCACAAAACTTATACCAACAATAATTAGAAACCTGTCACATGGTACTGGCTCTATGATTTGTGGGGTGGGCAGGTGGCCCTTAGTCAAGGCATCCTTAGTTGGCCCCCATAAGCTGCAAAGAAAGGCAGCCCAAGAAATGTCCACACTGCCTTTGACCTTCTTGGGTGATTTGTGCAAAGTGAGAATGGGAGTGTTGTTAAAGCAGTGGACTCTTTGTCACTCATGGGGGCAGAGGAAGGGGATGCTGGTTAATGCCCAATTTTGTTATCCTTAGAGCCAACTCATAAGTAATGACTTTTGTCCCTAATCATTCAGCACTCCCCTCCCCCCCCAAAAAAAAAACGAACAAAAGAAAAGTGCACTAGACTCTGGAAAATTTTGAGCAGCCATAACTTAGATTTAGATTTCCCTGGAGGGTTTGACTTGTCCTCTCTCATTCTCTCTCTCTCTCTCTCTCCCTGTCTCTCTTATTCATACAAACCATGTTTGTTCAGAAGAAATGGGGATGGAGCCAAGCTACTGAAGGTACCCTTGTGGACCCTTTGATACCTTCAAGAGGGCTGCCAAACTATGAGAACCAATCCAGGAGGAGGTAAAGCGTAACGGCCACCAGGGGCATGCAGCTGCTGAAGACCATGGGCAGGAAGACGAAGAGGCTGAGGAACCGCAGGGAGCGTGTCAAGATCTTTTCGAGTTCACTATGAGAACTGGGATTGGTTTTGGGGGGGTTGTGGACATGAAGTCCCTCCCCCAGCCACAGGCTGCCTTGCCCTATCAAGAAGCCTGGGCTCTTGGTCTGTCCATGAGCACCAAGAGGGCTGGATGGCAAGTCGGTGGGCCGCTTTGGTAAGGGCACTAATGTCCGGGCTGGGACTACCAGAGGCATCACCATGGCCTCCTGAGTAGCTGACCATAAGCTGTTGGGTGGCACCACCCTCAGGCTGACAAAAGAGTCAGAGTCCTTAGCGGGGCTCTGCTGGACACTTCCCTCTTCCAGGTGATTTAGGAAGCAGCCTTCCAGTAAGACCGGTGGGCTCTCGCGGCCTGGTCCCATAAACTCGAGTGGTGCCAGTGTTGCATACCCTGGTGTGAATCCCTCCTCTTCATTGTCTCTGGAGTCATCACCCCGCTGCTTGGCATAGTGCAGGGTAATTTCCTCTGCCAACGAGCTGTTGAGTGCTCTCTCGGGGCCTGTCCAGTTGACTATCAGGTCACGGTCAGTTAAGACGCTTTGCCGCAAGGCAATGAGAGATGGTGTAGGGCTGCTGGGGTTGCCTGAGCCCTCCTCGGCCCACTCCCCTCTTCCTCCAAGCTCCTCCGCCCGGAGCCGGCTCAAATGGGACAGATAAAGCTGCTCCAATTCCCGGTCAATGGCATCTTCCTCCAAGCGATAGGGTAACTCTTGGTATCTTCTCAACTGATCCTCCATACACTCCTCCATGAAAGAGCCCTCTGTGGTAATATCACCCCTGCTGTAATCAGGCACATCCCACTGCCCCAAAGGATGGGGATCAATTCCCAGCATCAAGCCCGATGGCACTTTCAGCTCCTCATAGCCTGTCGGATGGATCTTGAAATCAAATGAGGAGTCACTGAGATCCACAGGATAGTCTTTGGAAGGCTCCTTCTTTTCAGGAGAGTTGGTGGTGATTGTGAGTTCTGGAATCTAGGCAACACAGGGTTGGAGAGGGAGAAGAAAAGACAAAGAGAAAGAAAATGCCAGGATGTGATTTTATCTTCAATTTCATGTGTGCAACTATCTGTGGCCCTACAGGAACAACACAGTTAAAGGGTTTCTTTTTGTTAGCATCAAGATTCATTGTTAGACTGTGACTGTCTTTATTAGTAATAACAAATAATAACAATCATCATGATCATCATCATCTGCACAGTTGCAGATCTATAAGGGAAAACAGTAACCTGTTTTACACTCCACTTCATCTTCCTATGAGTTCCTCCAATAAGTATTTAATATTTTTCAAGAGTTCTAGTGGTGGATACTCTCAAGCACACACATTTGATAAAATAAGCCACTGACTTCAGAGAAAATACTGTATGTACTCATGTTTAAGTCTAGAAATTTGAGTAAAAAAATTGACCTCAAAAACCTGAGTCCACTTATCTATGGGTCAATGTACGTAACTCTTACATTACCTCTTATTAAAAGAAGAAACCTGGTGAAAGGCAAGAGTGTAATCTGTCCTGGAATAACTGACCCCTTCCCTTTGCTTTCTCATCCACCCAGCTTGGGCGAATATTGGGGAAGAGGTTATCTGGTTGTGTCAACACCTTTGCCTCCTATAATATCCGGGAATGATCTGGGAGTGGGAATTGAGGTTGTGTGGGGGAAAGGGAGGTATGGCAGGAATAGAGTGAAGAGATGTTGCAAAAGAAGGCAGGATCGATGGTTGAAAGCTATCCTGCCTTCAGTTCACTCTGTTTCCCGGAATGGTTTGGAGAGCATACCAGCCATTCCACAGAACCTTACTCTGCTCCTGTGCAATGCCAGGTCAGTCAAGAATAAGACCCATATTATATATGATCTTCTCCTAGATGAGGATGCTGACCTGGCTTGCTTTACAGAGACCTGGCTGGGAGAGGAAAGTGCTATTACTTGGGCGCAGGCCCTCCCAGCCGGGTACTCTGTTAGTGAGCAGGTAAGGGGACATGGGTGGGGAGCAGAGTGGCTCTGGTACACAAGAACAATCTGATTTTGACCAGGATACCTGTCTGGAACACAGTCCACTTCGAATGTATGTACCTGAGCCTGAGGGCCAAGGATAGTTTGGGGATTCTTTAGCATACCGACCACCGCATTGTCTAGCAGCCTCCCTAACCGAGCTGACACAGCTGGTCTCAGAGTTGCTGCTGGAGTCACCCAGACTTTTAGTTTTGGGCGACTTCAACATTCCACTCGAGACCAGTGTGTTAAATCTCGGGAGTTCATGGAATCCATGACAAACATGGGCCTATCCCAATTGTCTTCAGGCCTACTCATTGTGCAGGTCATACCCTTGATGCGGTCTTTAGTACAGAACGGGAATATCCATGGGTAGAGGTTATTAAAACCACTGCATTGTCATGGATAGATCATTTCCTGATCAAGGCTGAACTAAGAACCACTACCCGCCCTACCGGGGGTAATGGACCTATCAGAATTGTCCTCCCTCAACGGCTGATGGAACCAATTGGATTCTAGAAAGCTTTAGAGGGTTTAATGGTTGGAAATGCCAGTGATTCTGTTGAAGCATTGGTTAATACCTGGAACACCAATTTTGCCAAGGCTACCAACACGATTGCTCCCAAGCGTCCTTTCCAACCCACTTCCAATCATAAGCCATGGTACACTGAAGAGCTTAGGAAAATGAAGCGGGTTGGACAATGACTGGAGCACTCCTGACGGAAAACTCGACTCTTATCTGACAAGACTCATCATAGGAACTTTCTTTGGTCCTATCGAGAGGCAATGCATGCAGCGCAGAGATCTTTCTTCTCTGCACGCACTGCGTCTGCAGAGTCCTGTCCAGCAGAGCTGTTTGGGGTGATAGGGGAGCTGACACGGGTCCCATGGGTCCCACCTGCGCAGAACCCACTACTTAACCCAACGATGGCCTGCTATGATGCGTTTAACAACTTCTTTGCAGATAAAATCTCTCAGACGACTAAGAGCTGACTTAGAATCAGTGTTTTGATAGAATCAATTAATGAGGTGTCTAGCAACTCTGTTAAGGATATTATACTGGATCAGTTTCAATCCATGAGTACCGATGATATGGACAAGCTCCTTGGTAGAGTGAGGAAAACGACCTGCCCTCTTGATCCTTTCCCATCATGCTGGCCATCCAGGGAGGGGGTGCATTGAGGATGTTCCTTAGGAACGTCATCAATGCATCCCTCAGGAAAGGTCATGTTCCACCTTGTTTGAAGGAAGCGGTGGTTAGGCTGCTCCTGAAAAGACCTTCCCTAGACCCCTTGGATATGAATAACTATAGGCCAGTCTCCTTATTACCTTTTTTGAGCAAAGTGATAGAGAGGGCAGTTGCTCTTCAACTCCAAGCTGTCTTGGAAGAAACCGATTATCTAGATCCATTTCAAACTGGCTTTAGGACGGGATTTGGGGTTGAGACTGCCATGGTTGCCTTGGCTGATGACCTTCATCTGAGCATCAACAGGGTAGTCCTTGGAACTTTATTATATCTTCATTTTAAAAAAAAAGTAAACAGCCCAAGACATAATATTATGTTAATTATAACTCATTATTACTAAGCTCTAATCAGGTATGGTTTTTCTGTGAACTTGTTTTACTTCCAAAGTGATAAGCACCCAACCACCGAGTTCAGCATTAGAGGGAATAATATACAGAGACATTATAGACGCAGATTCCTGTTCCTCATGGCTGATGTTTGTCACAGGACTTGTCATGTTACAGGACTCTCTTTTTCTCTCCTACAGTTCATACATTACAGAAGAATACTGGTTTAGCATGACATGAGAACAAATCTGTGTAACATGAAGTGTCTGCTCTTCTTTTCTCTCCTTATAATTACATTAAGATTAAAAGCATAAACATACATAACTTAGGCTAATATGATATCTTGACAGAGATGCAAAAAATTCAAATGTTTCTTGAGAAAGTATCAAGAAAGGCTGCATCCACACTGCAGAAATAAAGCAGTTTGACACAACTTTAACTGCCATGATTCAATGCTATGGAATTCTGAGATATGTAGTTTTGTGAGATATTTAATCTTCCCTGTCAGAGAGTTCTGGTACCACACCAAACAAATCCCAAAATTCCACAGCACTGAACCATGGAAGTTAAAGTGGTGTCAAATTGCTTCATTTCTGCAGTGTGGATGCAGCCTTAGTGAAGGAACAAAGATCCTATCAGTTTTTTAAACCTGTAAGATGGGAATAATTGGTCTAAATTCTTAAACTAGTATAACTGATGAAAATTATATGAAGCTTCTTTGCTGGTTGGCAGATACATTGGGAAAGGGAAACTAATACTAAATAAACAGATGTAATTTATAGCAAAGAGAAGGCTGTTAAAGAGGCACTAAGAAAGGAATACTATTCCCAATGCCTCACTGTAGTGCTAGAGGGCTGCCCTCTAGAGTGATGAAAGGCTTCTTACCTGTGTCATAAAAGCTTGGGGCTGCACTGCAGGAGGATTTGGAAATTCACAGGCCAGGTCTCTTTCTGGGTCCCATTCTGGACAGAGAGATGTAGGTCAAGAAATGGGGGGGGGGGGGGGAGAGAAGAAAAGAAATCAAAATTAACCTATCTCATCTAAAGCAGTCTACTAATTGGATAAACATAAGGAACACATAATCATGTTAATGGATGGATGTGGGCAATACACACTCTTCAGAACCGCTGACTGCAATCACAGAATTTGGTTCTACACCCAATTCCAAAATTCCTAACCATACGAACTCACACTCATATATGTAGAAACACACACACACACATTAAACACATGTTTCTGGCCTGTATTATTACAAAGATATACTTGCAAGAGTGTAACATCTGGAGAAATCTGAGGGGCTAGGATAGGGCTAAAGCAAAACTCTAGGAATGAGGAAGTGGGACAAGTGTTGCACATATCTCCCTGTTCCACCCCATACCCCTACAGTCAGAAAAACAATGTATACATGGAACAATACACATGTATCTAGTTTGGTACAATTTATTCAAGATTTAGCTTTTCTTTTCATAGAATGTGGCTTCTGTGAGATTAGAGTCATAGGCATAACTCACCAAGCATTTCCACCCAGCAATCTCCCCTTAGGTTTAATCAAATTTGCACACAACACAATGGGTTCAGTGAATGGGCTGAGCACTGCAATAATCTGGTCAGCAAATCTGAGGAAAAATCTGCCAGCATCCTTTTTCTCCCTGGGGTTTCTTCTTTCATGGTGTATATTTTTAAAGCGTATCCCACAAGAGTTCTGAACAGAGGCATATATTTTTAAAATAAATGGAAACTTTTAAAGGTATAGAAAATGCAAGATCAAACGCTGTTTGGCATACCTTAGGATTTCAAGGACCATGCTTGGTGTTTGGACAAAGGAAAAAGATGCACATACATTAAAATTAAAACAAGTAGGGAGAACTGATGTAATCTAAAATGAAATGAATTATTTTCATGCAATAAATCATAAACCTGCTAGATTATTATTTTAGGTCATTACAAAGTGACTCCAAGCATTAAGAAATGATTATGTATTACTTAGAGGGCAAGGTTACTACTAAGGGATACAAGTAATACAGGCCAAAGGATCACCTCCATCATGCCTTGCTTGGGAATATCCCAGTGCCATTGGCTGGCTACTATTAACAGAAAATACTGAACTAGATGAATCCACTAGTCAGACCTAGCCTGCTGGGTGTGACATGAAAATATCAGAAATAATTGCCCATTTCTCCAAGCACCATGGTGTTGAGATCTGACGTGGAAAAGGAGGGAAGGAGAGGATATGGTGCTTCACCCTTTTTCACATGATTATTTCTCCATTCTACACCACATCTGCCTTATTGCCTTATGGCAAACTAAGTGTTAGAAAGCACCTGCTTTCAGAGTATAAGATGAAGATCCAAGGCTTGATACGTGACATCGCCAGTGTATTTTAAAAAAGTCCTCAAGTAATAAATGAACAGATGATTTACCTGTAACTGTGGTTCTTCAAGTCTGTTAACTCACACATAGGGAGTTTTCCCTGTGTCCATTCAAAAACTTCTAGGACTGACCTGGCATCATCTGGCAAAAGCCCCACAGTCTGTACTGTGCATGTCGGTGCTTTTTCCCTTCCCTTCACCTCAGTTCCAAATTCCATTACAATAATAAAGACATAGGACATACAAGAGAGATGAGATGGTGGGAAGGTAGTGTGAGTTCAAACACTACTACTATAAGAACCACAGGTAACCTGTTCTTTTCTGTGGTCTCTGTATAACTCGCATGTATGGGAAACTATGGAGCTCATCCTGGAGAGGATGAAGGGGGGACAGAATGTCATATAAGCACTGCACTGTCAAATGACATGTCAGTACAGGATCTCATATCCAGTGATGTATGAAAGTGCAAGGCTGTGAACATGTGGCAGCTTTACATACATCTAGGATGGGTATTCCCTTCAGAAATTCTCTGGACATGGCCCCAGTGAAACATTCCTAGTTAAGAGCAATTTGGTGAGGCAATAGCATAACTCTGTTGTAACTTCCCACTTTGCCAAGCACTGAGGTGAGATGGGGAACCCTTTCTCAGGCTTCTGTACTCCCAAAATAAATAAGACAAATTGTGAAAGTATGTTTAGTCAATACAGAACATAGAAGCTTTCTATAGATCCAGTGGGTGCAACCTGGACATCCACTGCTGATGCTGGGCTCTGCATAAATACATGCAGAACTATGTGGGGAGAAAAATAAGACAACTTTGGGTAGAAAGGAGATAGCCAGTGAGTGAACTATGCTGTCTTGACGAAAAATCAAGAATCTGGAAAAGGGCACAAAATTCACTTGCTCTCCTGACTGATGTTTTGGCAACTACAGGAACAAGAGATGCAAGGCTGTCACAGGGATACTTCAAATGGCCTCCTTCCTCATTGAGAGAGAGAATGACAGAAATGCTCTAAGGAGATGTGGGTTGTGGCACAGGTGAATAGAGATTATGCAATCCCTGTACAAAGCTCTAACTCTTAGGAATAGAGAACCAGGAGCAAGCTGAAGGCAGAAAGGAATATGCAGAGTGTGCAGAAATTTCTCCATAGGGAGAAATGTGAAAGTCCTCTCTCTTTTATAGAAAGCAGAAATGAAGCATGTGAGACACCTTGAAGTTCCAAATATCTACAGAAATACCCTGAATGATTCCCATTTAAAACCATAGGACTTCTGTGATTTTAACTTTCTAGGGGCTTTCAAGACAGCTGGTAACTAAGGTGGCTAGCCAGTCTAACAAAGATCAATTCTCCATGCCATCAATACTGGGGATGCCATTCCAGATGATACACCTCTTCCCCTTGACGACATCAGGAGATCCAAACTGACTGGTAAGTATAGGTAGGGAAAATCCACTATCATCAAGAATGGAGCAAAACCAAAGCTGGCAAGGACACCACTGAGTCTGCATTGTTCTGCTATATATTGATGAGGACTTTGGTGATTAGAGGAATGGGCAAACATGCATAAAATAATAGGCTGTAATTCCTGGGCAATTCCATCCTTGGGTTTCTATCAAGAAAAATTGTGTTCAATGAGTATAGGCAGGAGTGGCAAGAAAGTCTACTTGTGTTAAATCCCAGCCTGGATACCTCTGGAGTCAAGGACCATTCATGAAATGCCATCTTCTTTTGCACTGACTTCTCCTGGAACATGCATGGCTACTAGCCAAACATACTTGGTATGACAGCAGATTCCATAACTGTAAGGTCACCAAGAGCAGAGTATCCAGTACATCAAGTAATACTATGTTACTGAGGTGATGCATAATTGTAGCATTGATAACCATCAGCTTAACTGTGCAATCTCACAGGATTGGCTTGAACGCTCTAAATGACTTGATGATAAACAAAAGTTCTAAATCATTGATGTGACTTTTTTTTCTCTCTGTACAAAACCATGGACCCTACATGGTGTAATGATTGAAATGAGCTCACCATCTTGTGGTGGCTGTCCCATACTGACTACTGTACTACAAACAGTTTCTGCTGCTGGAAAGATGCATCTTCCAACAGTATGTGCAAGATTAAATTCCAGACTCATTACAGGAGGCAAAGGTTTAGCTCAGGGGTAGGCAACCTTTCCCCTTTAAGGGCCAAGGGACTTCAGCTCCCAGAATCCCAGGAGCTATTGGCCAACATGGGACTATTGGCCAACATGGCTGAGGCTTCTGGGAGCTGAAGTCCCTCAGCCCTTAAAGGGGAAAGGTTGCCTACCCCTGGTTTAGCTAAATGTTGTGCCTTTTCATATGAAATACTCTGTTAAGCTAGTTTTGAAGCAATTGCATGGGAACCTTTCTCACAGAATACTGATTGTGGATGAGATGCAGCGGCATTTGGAGGTGTTTCGCTAGTACTGCCATTGCTGACTGTGTCTTTGGGAAGACAGCCTCTGTTCATGATAGAATCTGATGTTATCTACTATGTGTTACCCACTAAACTATGAGCAGATCTGATTTCTTGGGGGTTGATTTTTAACCTGAATGTAGTTAGAAGGGAGAGAGCTATGTGGAGACTTTGACGAAAAACTGACTCCAAGTTCACAACTAGCAACTAATTGTCTATATATGGATAGATCATGATGCGTTGAATCCACAGGTATGCACCTACATTTTCTACAAATATTTTGTGCCATTGACAAACTGTATAATAAAACCATGAACTAGAAGCGATTGGTACAGACTGCAAATCTCATCAATGGCAATACAAAGATCAATTAGTAATATGAACATTTGCATTTTGGAGACTGATCATTACAAAGCAATCTCCAGGCCAAAGGATAATGATGGATTGAATAGTGATCATTAAAAACTTTTTGTGTGATTGTGAAGGTGTTTATACCCTCCAGGTTTAAGATGGGTTGCAACCTCTCCTCAAAATGAGAAAATATCTAACACAGAATTTCCTGGTATTTGGGAGCATAGAACAGGCACTACTGCACCTTTATTTGAAAGGATACCAGTCTTGGATAATGCTCCAATACTTACTGAGGAAGACAGTATATGCCCTGTGGTTGTAAAATGCTGAATCTGGTGACATGCCTCAACTTTTTATGATGAATAGAACCCTTTTATCTGAAACAATTCCCTACCAGTGACAGAAAAATAGGCAAACTCTGTTGCTGAAGAGACTATATGTCATATGGATAAGAGAAGTGTGAGAATGAGGACAGTGAAAGTTACTCCTGGAAGACTCTGAAGCTTTATGCCCAAACAAGGATTTACACTTACAATGATACAGAATCAGTGAGTTGATTGCAATGACTGGAAAAAATTGCCAAAATGACTTGTAAATACGAGATTTCAAGTGCTATGTTGTTTGCTGGGGACTAGACCAACATTAGCACAATGAGTACTGTGAAGTGGGTGAACATGTAGTCATTTTCACTGTTTAGCCCCGTCTCTAAGTTTTTTGGTGGGGTTTTTTTTGGCCATGATTTATCATTTGTTCTTGAGCTAAGCAGATCTTTTACTGTGAACCTGACATCTGGACTACTAGATGAGTGTTAGATCTTGATAATGTTTGTGCTGATACTGCACTATTTGAGTGGTATGTGTCAGAGCAAATACTAAAGAAGTGGCTGTTGCTGTAAAAAGGGAATAAGGTGTTAACATTAATTGTGTGGGGGTTGGTATCAAGACAAACTGAGGCACAGAAAAGGGAACAGAAGAAGTAGTTTGTGGGCCTGACAAGATGAATCAAGAGGTGTGCTGTCTCACTGGGGCAAAAATTGATGACATAACAGTGAGTTCGACAAAACTTGTCAAGGTCACTGAGCATTATCTCTTCCTTTTGGTCCATGTGGGAACCAATGACACTGAAAGGCATAGCCTTCAGGATATCACAAGGAATTATGAGGCTCTGGGTAGGAAGCTAAGGGACCTTGATGCACAGGTTGTCATTTCATCTCTCCTCTTAGTTGAAAGACACGGCCCAGGAAGTAAGAGTGGAGGTGAACAATTGGCTCCGCAGATGTTGCCACTGGGAACGATTTGCCTTCTCGGACCATAGTTTGCAGTTTCAAGAAGATGGACCTCTCACAAGGGATGAGTTGCACCTCACAGTAGTCGGCAATAATGTTTTTGCTAAGAGTCTGAAAAATCTGATAAAGAGGACTTTAAACTGAGGGGCTGTACAGATGGTCCCTAAGGGGCAGCTCTGTGCCACCCCTGGAAGCACCAGATTGGGGCTGCGGCAACTGCATGCCATGGCCCCGATAAGGCACTTTTCTGCTCCTTTTTGGAGTGGTGAAAAGTTGCCCTTGCTGCCGTCGTGGCAGCTCTTCTGCACTCCTCTGGTGCAGCGTGTCTAAACGCTGCGCCAAGGGAGCACCCTGGCGCTGCCTGCTGTCTGTTTGGGCAGGCAGTGTGAGGATGATGTGGGGGCAGAGTCGGGGCAGCTGGGGTGCGGTCGCCACAGCCCGACTCCACCCCCAGGCCGGCTCTTTGTCAGTCTGTATAGCTCCTGAGTTATGTTGGGGAGGAAGATAGTACTCATGAGGGCAGGAGTTCATCAAGTGCTAGAGATAATGGCCTAACAGTTATACAGAGAACAAGGCAAATAGTACAAGAACCCAACAGTGGGAGGAGAAAAACCCTGAAAAGGCAGCTGGCAGAATGACCCAGGTCTCAGATACCTCTACAGTAATACACAGAACATGGGAAATAAACAAGATGAACTTGAACTCTTAACACAGCAAAGTAAGTATGATATAATGAAACCTGGTGGGATGAGTCTCATGACTGGAATGTCTTAATAGAGGGGTATAACCAATGACAGAGATATCATTGTTGGGGTCTACTACAGACCCCCTAGTCAGACTGAGGACTTGGGTGATGCCCTCCTGTAGCAGTAATGGGGAATTTAAACTATCCTGATATTTGTTGGAAGTCATACTCTGTTAAAAAAATACAAGATCCAACAAATTCTTCACTTGCCTTGCAGGCAATTTCATTATCCAGAAGGTGGAAGAGGCGACTAGGGGATCAGCTATTTTAGACCTGATCCTAACCAACAGTAATGACCTGGTTAATGAGGTGGAAGTGGCAGGAATGGGAGCGACCATGTTCTCCTGAAGTTTGTTATACAGCAGAAAGAGGAAGCTAAGCGTAGTCAGACATGCATTCCAGAGTTTAAGAAAGCTGATTTCAGTACATTTAGGGAAATACTGGGGGTGGTCCCATGGTCAGGAATACATAAAGAAAAGGGAGTTTGTGAGGAACAGGAATTTCTTTAAAGTAAAATATTGACAGTACAATTTCAAACAGTTCCAGTGAAGAGGACAAATGAGAGGTATCTAATGAAACCAGGTTGGGTGTCTAAAGAACTTTCAACTGACATAAGATTTTAAAAGGACATGTACGAGAGATGAGAAAACAGGAAAATCACCAAAGAGGAATTTAAACGAATAGCCAGCATGTATAGGGAGAAAGTCAGAAACCCTAAAGAGCAGAACATGCTCAGGCTTCCTAGAGAAGTTTAAACCAGTAAAAAGGTTATGTCCATAGCCAAAGGAAGAACAAGGAACTGATAGATCCACTGTGTTGGCAAGATGGTGAAATGATAACAGGGAACAGAGAGAAGGCAAAGCTACTCAACGCTATCTTTGCCTCAGTCTTCTATCAAAAGGAAAACAATACTCAACCTGGGGGAAATGCAGCACAGAATAGGTAAAGAGGTAGTACTATACTAGGACAGCCTACATGAATTCAAGTCTCCAGGACAAGATGAACTGCATCCAAGAGCATTGAAGAAGAGGTAATCTCAGAACCACTGGCAATAATCTTTGAGAACTCCTGGACAACAGAAGAAGTTCCAGAAGATTGGAGGTGGGCAAATGTTGTCCTCATCTTCCAAAAAAGAAAAAGTGGAAAAAGGGGGGGGGGAGGGGGGGGAATGAGGGCCCATACAGTTACCACCCAGTCAGCATGACATCAATACCAGGAAAGATTCTAGAACAGATCATTAAACAAACTGTAAGAGCTTAGAAAGAATGCCATGATCCCTAAATATCAACATGGGTTTCTCAAAAACAAGTCATGACAGACTAATCTTATCTCTCTCTCTCTCTCTCTCTCTCTCTCTCTCTTTTTAGATAGAGTTACAAGCTTGGTAGATGAAGAAATGCTGTGGATGCAGCATATTTTGATTTCAGTAAAGCCTTTGACAAGCTGCCTCATGACATACTTGCAAGCAAGCTAGTAAAATGTGACCTAGACAATGCGACTGTTAGGTGAGTTTTTAATTGGTTGACTGCCAAACCCAAATGGCGCTCACCAAGGGTTCCTCTTCATCTTGGGAGGGAAGTGACTAACAGGGTGCCACAGGGTTCTGTTCTGGGCCTACATCTTTACCAATTATGTGGATGATGGAGTAATGCAGGCTTATCAAATTTGGAGATGACACCAAATTAGGAGTAGCTAACACTCCACAGCAAAGGACTAGAGTTCAAAATGAACTTAACAGATTAGAAAGCTGCACCAAGACTAACAACATGGATTTCATCGGGGAGAAATGTAAGGTACTACACTTAGGCATAGGGACACAGTGGCTAAGCAGTTAAGACGCTGATTCTGAGGACTGCAAGGTCAAAAGGTTGGTAGTTAGGGACCCAAGCATCACGTGATGGAGTGAACTCTCATCACTAGTCCCAGCTTCTGCCAACCTAGCAGTTTGAAAGCATGTAAAAGTGCAAGCAGATAAATAGGTACCACTTTGGTGAGAAGGTAAAAGCATTCCTTGCACTTTGGTGTTTAGTCAGGCTGGCCACATGACCACAGAGTTGTCTTCGACAATCCTGCCTCCCTCAGTTAGCAATGGAAATGAGCACCACCCCTTACAGTTGGACACGACAGGACAATCACATCAAAGGCGAAACCTTTACCTTTTTTTTTAACACTTAGGCAGAACAAATGAAATGCACATATATAGTATGGGTGACTCCTGGCTTGACAACAGTACATGTGAAAGGGATCTATGAGTCTAAATAGGCTACAAACTGAACATGAGTCAAAACTGTCATACGACTGCTAAAAATACCAATGCAATTCTAGGCTGGATCAATAGGTGTATAGTATCTAGAAGATTGAGGGAAATAATAGTGCTACCCTATTCTGCTTTGGTCAGACCTCACCTAGAATACTGTGTACAGTTCTGGGCACCACAATTCATTGATGAGCTGGAACACAGGCAGAAGAGGACAACCAAAATGGTGGAAGGTCTGAAAACCATGCCCTATAAGGAGCAGCCTAGGGAGCTGGGTATGTTTAGCCTGGAGAAGAGAAGGTTAAGAGGTGACATGATAGTCCTGTTTAAATAGTTGCAAGGATGCATGTCATATTGAGGATGAAGCAAGCTTATTTTCTGCTGCTCCAGATTCTAGGACACGAAGCAATGGATTCAAGCTACATGAAAAGAGAGTCAACATAAACATTAAGAAGAACCTCTTGCCTGTAATGACTGTTTGACAATGAAATATGCTGCCTCACAGTGTGGTGAAATCTGCTTCTTTGGAGGTTTTTAAACAGAAGCTGGATGGCCATGTGTTGGGAGTGCTTTGATTGTGTATTCTTGCATGGCAGTGGTTGGACTGGATGGTTCTTATGGTCTCTTCCAATTTTATGAAACTATACTAGAAACTATGTGAGGAACAGCCACTGTACCATTAAACCAGGTCATAACCAAAGAGTGGACTGTGTTGGCTGGTTTACATCCAACAATTGGAGTCAGAAATGTGATTATCAGAAATGTGACTATCATCAGTACTGATGGTGATAACATTCTCAATTCAGTCCAGATCACATCTGCTACCAAGGAACACACACCTCAAAGTACTTAACATGAACTAGTCAAATGATCTGGGGATCGTTTGTTAAATGTATAAGAAGGTGACACAGAGTGCAATCCTACATTATGCTCACAGAGAGTAATGCTCCACTAGCACAATTCTATGTGGCGACTCCTTCCACCTCCCATCCCCTAGACGAGCGGTGTGTGTTCCCAGGCAACCTCCAGCTGAAGTTCTGAAACTAGAAGAAGAGCACAGACATCAACCTCTCACCCTGGTACCTTGACCAGCTAGTCTTATGTATCAGAAACCTAAATACGTTCTATGCTTGAATGTCTCAAAGGAGATCATGAAGGAAGATCTGGTGGTGGAGAGATTACCTTGGAACTTCAGTTGCCATTAGCACAATGTTGTTATTTCTTGTTGCTGGTTTTATCATCAGTTATCATCCAGTTGTAGCAGTTCTTTTCAACTTAAGTTTTAGGTCTGGGTCCCCTTTTTCTTCCTAAACCAATCCTTCATGTTGCCTGTGCTGTCTATGCTGCTTGGATGGTGATTTAGCATGCTCTGCTAAGGAAGCTGCTAATACTCATCCCCTTGAACCTAAGCAACCTGCTGATAGTCATCCCACCTAAACTGTCTGAATAGTATCAGAATAGGTTGTCAATATCCACAGCTCCTGAAGAACCAAGATTAGCAATGTTTGACATGAGTAAGGCCACAGAGGACAGGGGATGGTGATGGAAAGAGACTGTGGCAAGTGGCTGATTTGTACCAAAAATCTCAGGTCAGAAAACCAAATTCTTCCAAGGCAAACCTCTCTAGCTTAGAATCCTGTCTCCCACAGAGTCCAGTCAGAAGCCTATGCCAGCAACAGGTTGTCTCAGCATGTGTTAGCTTCACATGTTCAACTGACCTCTCCTCTTCAATGGTCCTGTGGACCTTTTCTAGATAACTTTAATATGCCACATCAGAAAGACTCAAGGCATACCTACCTTCATTACAGACAGGCTGAGCGTTATCTTCTACTCGCAGCTCATTCTCACCTGGCCTACAACAGAAAATTAAAACAAATAAGTGAGTGCTGGCAGTTTCAAGTTACATTAGCTGATAAGCTGGTCCAAAAGACTGCTAGAATCTAGTATGATTCAAAATGCAGCTTATTACTAGACCAACACTGCTAATGCAATCTGAGTTCTGGGCATTTGTAAAGCTTTCCTGCATGTATATATAGCCTTTATCAACACATTTGAATAAAGGACATATACACATACAAGGAAGTTTTAAAGGTGCCCAATATACACGGTGAGCCTGCTATGCCAGAAGACACACACAGAGTTCTCAACTGTTAGCCCTTTAGATCAGGGGTAGGCAACCTAAGGCCCGGGGGCCGGATGCGGCCCGCCGAGGCCTTTGGACCGGCCCCAGGCAAGTCCTGCCGCCGCCGCCGCCGCCAACCATGATGATATTGATTATTGTTGTTATTACTTGTTGTTGGGATTTTCTTGGCAAAATCTCCACAGGGGTTTTGCCATGGCTTTTCTGGGGCTGAAAGAGTGTGCATGCATATATATTTTTAATTTTATTTTTTAAAAACTTTTTTTAAAAAATATATTTTTATTTATTTAATTATTTATTTTTGGTGCTTCGGCCCCCCAATTGTCTGAGGGACAGCAACCCGGCCCCCGGCTCAAAAAGGTTGCCTACCCCTGCTTTAGATACTTTGGACTTCAATACTCAGAATTCCTGACCAATGGCCACATTGACTGTGACTTCTAGGAATCCAAAACATCTAGAAGACCTAAAGCTGAGAGTTGCTGATATAAGCCATTCTGGACTATGCTTTTCAAAAACAATAATATGTTTGCTTGGGAAATGTCAAACTTCACAACCATGCTCCAAACCAAACCAAAATAATACACTAACTGCCTGGGTGAAGCCTTGTTAGTGCCATGGGAAAAGGGGAATGTGGATATGGTCTGCAGCATTCAAAACAACATAGCCTCAATTGTCCATAATGGCAACATATTAATACAGCCCTTAAAAAGTGGGAGACAGATGGGTTCCTCCCTTCCTCTCTACTCTTTCCTTTATCTGTATTTTTTTATATTACAAAGTTTTAACAGTTACACCAATAGTGAACGAAGCTCTTAAAACGGCTGCCAAAACCATGAGGTCCTTTAAAAAGTGAAAGCAAAGCACTGAAGCTAACTGACAAGTGTGCATGTGCCCACTCCTAGACGTAGACTGATGATATGCCTTGCTCTACTTTGACATTGGGGTTTGTGGTAAAACTCTGGGAAGACACACAGACCTCATGTGATCAAACATTCTAGTGAAAAGACATGACTTCAAAAAACCAGTCAAGACCTTCAGTGTTTGCCTGACTGGGACATGTGGGTGTTGGATCTGTAGTCTCATTTCAACACACAGCTGCTAAACTATTATGCTTGTTCAGGTTCTTTCAAATTACATTTCTATGATGAGAAATTTAACAGAGGGTCAACACTGTTGGATTCAACTTGCTTTTACTGTTGCAAAAAGACTTACACTCCAAGGTTGGAAAGATAAATATTCACCATCCCTTGATCAATGGTCAGAAAATCTTACTACTTTAGCTAGACATGAAAATATATTTTCTTGAAACTGTACTACATGTCAATTTAAAAAAAAATAACGAAAGATATGGTCAGCTTGTATATACCTGTATATATACCTAGCCCTCATTCATATCATAGGCACTTCCCTCCTCCACCCTTTCTCTTTCCCCCTTATTTTCTTTCTTTTCTTTAAAAATCTATATATATATATATATATATATATATATATATATATCTACTATATATTTAATTTTAAAAGGGGTGTGTGTGTGAATTTATACACACACTGTATAAATAAAAATAAACCTCTGTGCTGCATCTGCACTGCAGAAATAGGCCAGTTTGACACCATTTTAACTGTCCTGGCTCAGTGCTATGGAATTTGGGGAACTCTAGATTGTTGTGGCACCAGAGCTGTCTGACAAGGAAGGCTAAATATCTCACAATGTGACAGTTCCTAGAATTCCATAACACTGAGCCAGAAGAGTTAAAGTGGTGTCAGTCTGGATTATCTCTGTAGTGTTGATGCATCTTAAATTTACTGCTCCTGATTTGATCCAAAAGACTCAACCCTATATACTGGATAATGTCTGACACTAGTTAGGAGGGGAATAAACACAGACCTGCTGCAACAGTGTTTGTTTCTTCCTTGTTTCATACTATGGTGCATGAGATGCAGGGAGGGAAGGAGGGCACTCATCGTATTTGCCACCTCAACACACAGATTATTATAAAGGCACCAAACAAACTCTCCCAAAATTACTCTACTTATTTGCCCTTTCTCTGCAAGTTCAAAGTGATACAGACATTTTTTTTTGTTTTCCTGCTCTGAAACCAGGGGCTTGTCTACCAGTTGCAATAAGACCCACAGAGGCAGGGTGACCAGATACCCTCCTTTCCCAGGACATGTCCTATGCTTCAACCTTCTGTCCAGGAAGAATGCCAAAATGTCTCCAATTCTGAGCATGAGTAAGAAGCCCATTGACTAACACACCACATTTACTGTTCCCCTTCAAGCAATGTGTCTACTTGTCAGCTTGTCCTCAGTGCAAATAGGGGGATAAGATGGGTTCTTCTAATTTTTTTTTTCTTAGAAGCATCAGCAGATAAGACTTGCCCCCCAGAGCTTAGGGTGCATTTCTTTCTTGGAGGGGAAAAGGACAGCAAACATATTAAGCAATGGCCTGCCTCAGGACACAGTGCACATATTGAAAGATTTTTTTCTTAATTTCAGCACAATGGAGAAATGAAAGGAATAATTTCAATGTAGATTCAGTCAAGGGTTTGTTGCTAGCAAAGTACAATTTTAAGCATTTGTCTTGCTCAGAGTTACAAGGCATTTTAATGAAGATAAGTTCATCACAAAAATATGGCTGAGTACATAATAAAATGCAGTGTATGTAATAGAGCTGTAAATATACCATATGAAATGATTTTATATTTATATTAGTGTTTTTAGTTGTCATTTTGTAATGCCCTACATTTTTCATGAATTTTGCAGTGCCTTGTCTTCCTTTGTGGCTATAACATCTGGTCACCCTTCACAAGGGCAGACATCTACTGAATTTGTAGGATCGTTTTCCTCAAAGCTTGAAGATACTCTCTCCATCTTCTGCTACCACTTCTGGATGCTTGAACCAAGGTTGGGAGAAAGAGAAGAAACATGCCACAGTTCTAAAGGAACTGAATGGTACAAGTCCTGCCCACTTATTTTTTTGCCAGATAGCCAAGATGTAAAAAAAAAAAAAAATGCTCTCGAGCAGGAGCTGCTGTAGTGATGGAGTATATGGGAGAGTATTTTGAGATGCAGAACTGACCCCAAGAGATAGGCTGAGAAAGAGTTGAGGTTGTGGCTAGTCTAGAGAAGTCTACCAAGCTGGATTCTTCTTCTAAAGCATATTATTATTATTATTATTTTCAGTTTTTACATCTACCACATGTTACTGTCTAGATGTCTGGACCATTCATGATCTTGAATCTAAGAATCACATCAGATAATGTGGCAAACTCAATTTTTATAATTTTGTAACTGTGCTATGGTGATCCTATTTTTCACAGTTGTTTTGTTGTCCCTGAGGTTACAGCTGTTATTATTAATATGTTATTACATTCTATTATTAAGAATTAATAATAAATGTAATATATTAATATATTATATTGTATATTGCTGTAATACTATTATTGATTGATATTATATTATTGTTACCCAGTGTTAATAATATCATAATCATTTCACCAGATTAAAGAAAGCAACCAATTCATTGTATGAATTTTAATCAAGTCTGCATATGAATAATACTGTTCTGAAGAACAGCAATTCTCCCCCTTTAAATATATCATACATCATTATATCATATTGGGCACCATCTGATATCAGGCATTCCATTCTGTGCAAGATAGGAAAGCATGGGGTGGCAGTGCATTTTCTAAGATGGCTTATGCCACCTGTGTCTTTTAAGCATTTTATACTAAAAATAGAAGTTCTTGCTCCCCAAAGGTCAGCTGATCTTTTCAAGTGATCAAAATGTTTTTAGTCAGTCTTATAGCTATTAAATGATTACATAGGTCAGGCTATTATTGCTATTATTGTTAGTATTTAAAATCAGGGATGGGAGTTATACTGCTCTTCAGATGTGGTTGGAGTATAACTCTGATCATCACTCATCATTTGCTATGTTGACAAGGGCTGCCGGGAGTTACAGGCCAGGAACATCTGGAAAGTCACACAATCTTCACCCCACCCTACATTAAACACAACTGGAAAAGAGACTTTAAATCAATAGAACCTACAAAAGCTCCCATTAATTCAGGTGGTCCATTCTAGTATAAAGAAATAACTGAATTTAGGCTGCTATCATTGTTATCACCATCACCAACATCAATTGTATTTCTATCTCTCCATTTAAGACAGCTCACAATAAGATGACAGAACCAAAAAAAGTCAGTATAAAAACAATTTAAAACTGTCAATAGAAAATATTTAAACTTGAGAGCAAAAGGTCGTTTTAGCAACACTGTAAAACTATATATTCCTCACAAGTCATTTTTCATCCAAAGAGTAAGATCTTGACTGCTTTCCTACAATCTTTCTTATAAAGGAAGAACTATAAAGATGAACCCCTTCCTCCCTGCAGACAAAAATCCAACCACTGAAATAGGTATCCAGACTGATGGAAGACTTCAGGACACAGTGAGGCTCATGTGGGTTAAATAAAAGCTCCCACCAGTGCAGACAGACAACTGGTGGTAATCAAAACCTTTCAGGGGATGACAAAGGGGAAAAGTTGAGGTTGGGAAGGCAGACACAAGTCAAAGAACAAATGTGTCACCTGCTTGTCTGTGAGGAATTTTAGACTGTGAGAGCAGACATGTGTGACTACCAGTGACATGTTTGTACCTTATGTCTTACCACTCAGTGGAAAAAAGTAAACTTGACACAGATTAAAAATGGGTGATGTTTATGTCTCCTCTCTTTGCAGACTTTGAGAAATTAGAAGACAAGATGAGAGCCAGTATGGTATAACGGTCTGGGTGTTGGACCAGACTATACGCTGGGAGATCAGGGTTTGAATCCCTGCTCAGCCATGGAAACACTAGTGGGAACCCTAGACAATTCACACCCTTTTAGCCTAAGAAGGCAGCAATGGCAAACCACTTCTGAACAAATCTTGCCAAGAAAACCCCATGATAGGTTCGTTTTAACCTATCATGGGGCCACAAGTTAGAAATGACTTGAAGTTAAAATGACAACAACAGGAAATAAGATTCTTAGATTTTAACAAATGTTAACAATAAAAAACAAAACTGTCAGTATTTGAATCAATGTCTGATCAATATGCAGCCCATTAGGGCAAAAGCAGCCCACCACTCAAGTATGGCGGGGTTCAGTAAGTTTTGCTAACTGCCTGGGATGGCAGGGAGAAAGGGATCTGGTAAACTGTTGGACATCTTAGTAGGTTGCAAATTGTGCAGACCTGTTCTGTTGTATCACAACTTTTAGGGTTTGGAAGATTACTCAAGAATCCTAATGCTGCCCCACACCTCTTGCTTAATGCTAAATCCTATTATAAGGCCTGAGGTCATCTTTAGTGCTGTTCTGTACAGATGATATTCAGGCTGCTTCCCTCCCTCTTACCCCACCTTCAAAAGGTTTGGTTCTTCAACACAGTGCAACAGACAGATTCAACCATCTTGAAGGTACATTTAATTTTTGGACGTCATGGAAGTTCTTGCAACAGAGATCTGTGGGTTTATGACTCACACATTACCTTACTTCTTCTTAGAGAAGAAGGTGACTCTCTCAGGCAGCCTGTGGCAATATGTAAGAGAGGTATTTATAGCACGTTGAACTTACATTGGTCAAATAGCTTCTTATTTACCTAATTTTAAAAACAAAAACTGCAAATATTTGATTTTTTTTTTAAATCACAGATATTCAAAGGGAAAATAGGCTTTACTCACCAAGACTGAGAACTATTTGTTAGATGAAGTTCAAGTGTCCCCGGAATGACGAAAGGATAGGAAAGCAAAAAGGCAGTGGAGCCCCAGGTCTAGAATCCATCTATCCCCTCCACATGTAAGCTTTCATTTTTACTGAGTTGTTGTGATTAAGGAAGAAAACTGAGGAAGAGGGAGTGGGAAAGGAAACCCTTTCTCCAAGGCCTCCAAATGCAACAGCACTGCAGGTTCTAAGGGAAGGAGACAGTCTCATTTCCCCAGCCTTATCTAGTCCAATTTGACCCAACAGAAGCTCCTTAGATAGGGAAACATTTCTTTCCTTTCTATCTACTCAAAGTGAGTCCAAGAGATATAGGGGGGAAGCAGACGGGCGGCCATGGGCTGCCCCGGAAAGCTGTGCCACAGGGCCGAGGTATCCCCACACCTCGGCCCCGCGGCGCAGCTTTGCCGCCCCTGGAAGGAGCGCTAAATTGGCGCTCCTTCCACAAGTCGCTGAAGGCTGCCAGCGCACCTTCGGCGACTCTTCCGCCGCAGTGTGTGCGAACGCTGCAGTGGGAGGTCCTCCTCGGAGCGCCGGCCGTGCGGAGGGCCGGCTGCTCCAAGGACAACCTGGGGAAGGGGTTGGGGCGGCCACCGTGTGGCTGCTCCTCCCCTTCCCTGCCCCCAAAACGTCTCTGTTTCAGCCTGTAAGAGTGGCAAGATAGCTGAGCACCTGGTGGTATGGAAACATTCCTTCTTCCCCTCACTTATTGGGGTAGCAGCAATCTGCTGTGTGCAAAGATTGGATTGTGCCACTACAGCCTAGGCTCAAAGAACTGGTTGCTTACCTGTAGCTGTGGGTCTTCAAGTGGTCATCTGTGTGTTTCCACTAGCCTGGCATTGTGTGGTCTCTCTTCCTGTCCCCCAAATGAGATGGGGAGGAAGAGTTCTCATCCACCTCCTTGTGTACAATGGGCATTCTCTGTGTTATGTGCAAACATAGTTGAGGTAGAACAAGGACCCTCACTCCCATGTTGAGGATTCTCTGCAATCCGTGAGCTTTCCTACCCTTCACCTGTCAAAATGATAGGCATTTCATTAGTTCTGAAGAAAGTGGGAAGAGGAAGATAATTCTGTCTCTTTCTACCAGTGACAATTTAAGACGGGAGTGGGGGTAAACAGGAAAGGGAAAAGGGCATTTCTCCCTGTCCTAAATTCAAGGAAAATGTCATACTGACCAAAATGGATTTTAACTTTATAAATTCCCACCTTTCACTTTCTATTACCAATATTCAGAAGTGGATATTCCAAGCCAAAACACATTATAATGATATCTGTGAAAACATCTTGCATCCTAATTGAATCTCAGACAGTTAAGATCTTGTGTAGACACAACACACACACACAAATATAAATAACAAAAAGTATTCAAAGAAGTTGTCAATTCCACTATTCCACTCAAGCCAACGCCATCTGAGCTAAGACCTCTTCACCATCTCAGACATCCTCCATACCAATCATAGGGTGCCCTACAATGCCAGGAAGCAGTTTAGGCAGGAATATTAATCTGAATTTAATCTCACTAAAATTTTCTGAACTTAATCTCACTAAAATTTTCTCCTAGAACATACTTTCAGCATCAGCATTTTCCTCTGAGACATGCAAGGAAACAGTAAAGCAAGGGTAGGCAAAGAAAAGCTTGCAGCGCACCTGGCACCCAGGGCCATTTTTGTGGATCCTGAGGATCGTTTCCCCCGAGTCTAGCCCAAAACACACCAATTGTGAACCAAAATACCCCAAAATGACATATACAGGTTGTGGTGTGATTTCCACCACTTTTGGAGTCCCCCAGATCCCCAGGGATCAAAAGAAATGTGTAATTAAAAAAATTGCTTCAAAATGCCATTTAGGGGCTGGGGTGGCATTTCCACCACGTTTTGTCCCCTTCAAGCAATTTATGCCCCTGGAAGAGAGTGAATAGGAAGTGGTTTAAAAGGCCTAAAACAGGGCTAGGCAACCGTTCCCCTTTAAGGGCCAAGGGACTTCAGCTCCCAGAATCCCAGGAGCTATTGGCCAACATGGGACTATTGGCCAACATGGCTGAGGCTTCTGGGAGCTGAAGTCCCTCGGCCCTTAAAGGGGAAAGGTTGCCTACCCCTGGCCTAAAACATAGCTATATATATATATATATATATATATATATATATAGGTAAAAGTATACCCCCCCTCTCTATATATACCCTTAGCCATCCATATATATCCTTAGCCATCCATATATTTGCTACACACACACACATCCCATTGGCCATCCAGAAGACCTTGGAGGGCTGCATGCCCCAAACTGCACCTGTTATTCCACACACACACACACACACACAGTAATAGTAGATGCAGTTTGGTGTGTGCAGCCCTCCAAGGTCTTCTGGATGGCTAATGCAGGCCCCTTACTTTCCACAGTTGTGCACCCTGCAAGAAAAGCATGTGTGCCTCTAAAAATATTAAGTGTTTATTTCAGGCAACAAAAAAGCAAGTATGAATGAGGATAAACTAAAGCAGATGAAAATAACAGAAATGACCATGAGTGGGTGAGAATCAGATATGACCATTTCAGGCTAAAAGGATATTTTATTTATTTCTTGAAAACTTTGTAGCCTACTTTTGTAGAGATTCATGGTTCATTTAAAAGCAAGCTCCATGATACAGGTTATAGCCAAATAAAAAAATTATCTTTACAATCCGGAGCATCATTAGTAAAATCAATTACTTTACAAAAAAATAGCTGCCAGAGGAGCAGGAATAATCAACACCACTTCTAAGACCACCAAAACTTGCCTTGACATGAAGGATTTTATTCAAGGTTGGCACAACACTTGTGAGATTAATAACGTTTTATAATGCCCTTTGTTTTTGATTATGCTAAAATATTAAAATAATATACTAATACACTAAAAACAAAATCCTCATCATTGCTACCCATCTTGGCCACCTTAGCACACTCAACAACTTAATCCGGTAAATCAAAGAGGAAGGTCTTCAACCCTTTATGAAAGTGGGGAGATCCTCCTCCAGTCAGATGTACAATGGAAGACTATCCCACAAATGCAGAGCCAGATCCTGAATGCTCACAGCCTTGACAGAGCCATATATATTGGTGGAATCACCAATGACCCTTTGTGTAGATCTCAAATTCCTAGATGGTACATACCAGGCTGTCTGAACTGCCAAATACTGGGGAAGGTTAAAGCACAGGGCCTTAAACACCAGGACCAAAAGCCCAAACTGGTAGCCAGTGAGGGATCTATGAGGGGAAGAGACATGTGAGTATTTAGGGAAATTTAAAACACCCCAAACATTGAAGGGATGTTCTGGATTATACCAGTGGAGTAAGAGATTCCTGGCTGCAGGAGCAGTTGTACATTTTCCACCTTTTCGTAAGGAGAAATCTCAGACCTCCTTGTGCAAGTAGGTGTCACTGTTGCCCAGAGGCTAAGCCAGGTGGCAAAAACAGTGAGGCTGACATGTTGGCTGGTTGTTGGTAAGGTGGCTGGATATCCTTCCCCACTTCCATGAACTGGTAGTTGCAAGGCCCACCCACCCAGTGGATGCCTCCTCCACTGCTGAGATTAAGATTATTCTATCAGCTTCACTTTGATTTAGACTATAAAGACTATCAGAATAGATTGTGGTTCCAAAGCCCTTTCTTCCTCTTCCTTCCCAACTTGCAACATTTCACTTGAAAAAGCAATTTAGAAAAGTTGTCTCTAATCCTGCAGGTGAAGGTGGGTGAGGACTTCTGCTAAGAAGGAACTATCAAGATACAATCTTGAATGTACTAGCATCATGAGACCAGAAAGTATATCTACTCCCACCTGTGTCTGGCAGATAAAATAGTTTCCTGCTTTTGATTTTTTTAAAACTCATTCCACATGGATATTTTAAATCTTTTAAATACTTTATATAATATTTTAAATTATACATTATCTTGATAAAGATATTTAAGACTCTCTTTTGTTACTTTTTATAAAGGAATACAAAGTACCTGAGAAATAATACCAAGTAAAATTTCATGGACCCTTCCTATTCTATTTTTGTTTTTAATGTTAGGTTTTACTGCTTTTAACAGTGTACTGTTTCAGCATCTTGACATCATTTCCACTGACTGATTGATTTGTTTTTACGGTAAAACTTGTGATTTTACCGTTTTTATATTTGTATTTTTGAACAACTCTCAGGGCACTACTAGATGGGCAGTATATTAATATTAGAAATAAACTATTTCCAACAATCTTAACTTGCTTTCTCTGTAGTCCCCATTCCCACTACAGAAATATCACTATCCACATGAAGCATGCTTATCCTAAACACAGGTGACTGAAACAACCATTTCTTGCTTGCCTGTTTACTCCCTCCTCCATTTCTGCTCCCTTGCCTGGTTGACTTCCCTGTGTTAAAATTTAGATTGTAAACCCCCTGGGGCATGGATATTTCCTCTTATCCTTCATAAGTCACCATGGGTGTTGACGGCATTATACTAATAGCTAAATAAACAAACAGCAACAACAAACAATTAAAGTAGTCCACATTCTTACATTTATTATCCTCCCTGTGAAGATGTAGGGCAAAGGCTGAGGAAAGTGGCTCACCTAAGTGCACTTAGTGAGTTCATCTTAATAGGGTTACTGTAAGGATTAATGAGATAACAGAAGGTATTAAGCATGTCACATAAAAGGCATGATATGAATGCTATATTTTCTTTCTTACCGTTCTTTACTCACAAGTCACTGCAGAGTACATAGCAGAATGCATTTAGCAAAACCTGTCCCTCAGATTCCAATTTGTTGGTTCCCTCACAGAATGGAAGTTGTATTTTGGTACTCTGCTCTTTCATCTTTCACACAATAATTTAGAGCAGCCTCATTTCAGTAAACATTGGCTGTTTGCTATCAGCTGTGATGGAGCTATGGGAATCAGCTGACCTACAGGAGCATGATGTGACTAAACCAGATGCTCAGCTGATCTACAGAATACACTATAGTTAGCCTTTGGTGTGGTCAAGCTTGAATAATTTATCATTATATAACAGGATATTTACTATTACAGCCAATGTTTCAAGACCATGAATCCAATGTCTGGAAACCATGCCCTATAAGGAGCAGCTTAGAAAGCTCAGTATGATTGGCCTGGAGAAGAGAAAGTTAAGGGGTGACATGGTAGCCATGTTTGAAGGGATGTCATATTGAGGATGGAGCAATCTTGTTTTCTGCTGCTCCAGAGAATATAACACAGAGCAATGGATTCAAGCTACAGGAAAAGAAATTCCACCTCAACATTAGGAAGAACATCCTGATGGTAAGAGCTGTTTGACAGTGGAACATCCTGCATTGGAGAGTGGTGGAGTCTCCTTCTTTGGAGGTATTTAAACAGAGACTGGATGACCATCTGTTGGGGGTGCTTTTAATTGTATTCAGTGAGATCTTGGTATCTGTGGACTTGTCATCTGTGGATGACAAACCCCCGTTGTCCCCAATGGTGGTGCATTCATGTGGCTGCACTGCCATTAGGGACAGCCCCTGGTGTCCCCAGTGGTGATGTGGTCACCTGCACATGCTGCAACTGGGGACAATGGGACTTGAGCATCTGCTGATTTTGGTCTCCGCAGTGGGAAGGAGTGTCCTGATCGGATCCCCTACAGATAGCGAAATCCCGCTGTATTTCTTCATGACAGGGGGTTGGACTGGATGGCCCTAGTGGTTTCTTCCAACTCTAGGATTCTCTGATCCTGACATCTGAAACCCAACATGCCTACTAAGGAGTGTGCATCTAGGGGTTGTTCAGTTTTTACAAGAGACTGATTAATTTTTATTAACTGAAATGTGTCAATTTGTTTGAATCATGCAGTAACATTTTCAGTCACGAGGTGGCAGACCTATAAAATCAGTGCAAAGGCTTGCAGCTAATACACTTTCAAGCCAATGAGAGGTAATTCAATGAACAGAGATATAATACTAATATCTCCCTGAAGGACAGCCCACTCACTGTAATTAAGTTGGGAGACCCACTGCTCAGGAGGCTGTAGTAATGAACTATGGCAGAGGCCATTCTTAGGAATGTCAGCGGCTCTGGCTTCACTCCAACCATGTGAGTACATATGTAACAGCTGCATAATTTTGCTTTAAAATTAAGAAAAGATTCTGCATAAAAACTTTTCTGTATAATCTTTTCATGTCCAGAAGCCTTAGTGTATCACACTAAATGCTACGGATGTCTCTCTGCCGTGGAGAAAGCAGGGGTATGTGACTAGGGATGTGAGCAGCCATGGCTTTATTTAGAGAAGGTGAGTCAAATGTAGATTTGCTTGAATACTGCTTTGATGTATCAAACCAGAAGAGACTACATAACACCTATTTTAAGATCGCTCCACTGGCTGGCTATCAGTTTCCAGGGGCAGTACAAGGTGTTGGACATCACCTTTAAAGCCCTAAATGGCTGGGGTCCAACCTATCTTCAGGACCACCTCCTTCTGTATAATCCACCCCGCACACTCAGGTTCTCTGGGAAGAATTTATTGCAACCTATAAAAAACTGATTGTCAGCAACTGCCCAGAGGACCTTTTCGGCTATCGCTCCCAGATTATGGAACGGCCTGCTGGATGAGATCCATCACTTTACCACCATAAACAGCTTTTAAAAAGCTGTTAAGACGGATCTCTTCCGGCAGGCCTTTCCTGAGTAGATAACCGACCACCGCAAAAGATATGCCTAACCTTGATTTCTGCTACAGTTATTTTAAGTTATTTTGTTATTTATTGTTAATATGTTATTTTGAAGTATGTTTTAAACTGTGATTGTTTAATTGTATTTTGGGGGGGCTATTGGGGGACAGGATTGTTTGTTTTATCGTGTAAGCCGCTCCGGTTGTATTATACAGAGAGGTGGGATACAAATAAAATTTTATTATTATTAATTATTATTATTATTATAGTAAGAGAAGATTCTGTAGAGAAAAATCAACCCTGCTGAGGAGCCTCTAGTTAGCAAACTAAAGGCTACAGATGATCCCCTTCAACTGGGGATTGAGGAGAAGGCCAAGGGCATGCCTAGAGCTTCCCTCACATATGGTATGAACAATGAGTACAAATCTGACAACTGCACAATGTTGCTTGGATGTTTGGTGTACCAAAATAAGCACTATGTTAGAGCAGTATGAAGCTGAGTATGTTCACTAGTGAGTAATATTACAAGAGGCAGTGTTTTATGATAGCTGCATTGAATAATGATGGTATTCCAATCCTAGTAAGCCTCTAGTCAGACTATCAGGAAGAGGTTAACATGGGACTCCAGCTCCTAAATTCAGAGGCTATTTAAAGCATGACAAGTAAAATGGAAAGTGAGGTTTTAGTGGAAGAAAATACCCTGAAAAAGCATCATAACATTATGTTCTCACAAGCTGGGTTGAACTAAAAGGCTGTTGTAACTCAGCAGAACTGCAAAGAGCAGATTGTATCTAGTATCTGTGACATAACTCTGCAGAAGAGAGGGAAAAGCATAGATTCCTGGGCACAGAAATCAGCTTTTGAAAATTTCACCTTCTGTATTTTCCTTTTATTTTCAAGTGCAAATTTCTAGCTCTTAATAGCTGCATGGTATGCTTTGTAATTTGTGAGCAATGTTTCTCCAGTTCTCAGAACCAAAGAGAACAGCAGAGGATGCAATTATTTAATGTACCTGGAAGTAAGGGGACTTGCATCTAAGAAGATGTATACAGGAATATGAAGTAAATAAGACTCCTGCAAGCAAGTGAAATGATTCCTCACCCTGAAAAGTTTCTGGTTCTTTCCACAACTATCAGAATCAGAATAAATTATGCAACATAGTAAAAACAAAAACAGAAAACGAAGAACTGAAGGTTTAGGTAAATAAGAAAAAAGAGAGAAAAATAGGCAAGTTGACCAGAAGACAAATTCCAAAATCCATATTGTGGCAATAGGTTTATTAGGCCAATCAAAATGGCACATAACTGTATGGAAGGCTTTATCATGTCTAAGGCTGGTGCCATACTGTAGAATTAATGTAGTTTGAAACTGCTTGGCTCCATTCTATGAAATTCTGGGATTTGTAGTTTGTTATGGCACTAGAGTTCTCTGATAGAGAAGACTAAATAGCTCACAAAACTAAAAATCCCAGAATTCCATAACACTGAGCCACGGGCCTTCACATCTTTAGTCATGGCTGTTAAAGCAGTGTCAAACTGCATTATTCTGCAGTACAGATGCATCCTGAATCAGTGATACTCAAAGTAGTGGTCATTTGACCAGTGCTGGTCCCTGAGCCATTGACTGCTGGTTCTCTGGCAAGTTGTTGTTGTTGTTCTTGTTGATGATAATAATAATAATAATAATAATAATAATAATAATAATATCCCGCCTTCCTTCTGGCATAAAGACTTAAGGCTTCAAGTTTCTAGGAAAGAAAGAAACAATTATAGCCAATGGGCACAGATAAGGTGCTGGTCCTAGCACAGTGGGGGGGGAAATATCAGTAACTGTTGGTCTCTCAAAAGAGATAAGCCTGAGGAGCACTGTTCTAGATCTCTTCATTAGGTAAATGTTACAAGAAGGGGCTTGGGGGGAGAAAAACTTGTCTTTTGGGCTGCTTGTTGTCTTGAGATGCAATGAGGAGGGTCTTCAGATTCAGATTGGGCTCACCAGGTGATGAGCTACTTTGCTCTCTGGAAGCAAGACAAGCAGAAAAGCTCATTTTTCCATTTCTCTCTCTCTCTCTCAAACAAACAAACAAACCACTGTAAACTGAGATCTGTTTTCATCCCATGAAATGCTCACAGGCCCCCTTGATAGTGGAAAACAGATCAACCAGGCATTTTTTTTTACAATTTCAAAGCTGGAAATAATTTCAGATACTGGATTAGGTAAAGAGAAGCCAAACTGGGTAGCTTTACACAGTGGTTCAAAGGGATAAACCCCTCAGTTTATGACATTCTGGCTTATAGGTAGCATAAAATCTTCTTCCTCTCCTATAGGGTTCCACCACTGAATGGCTAAATTTGTTATACTCCAAATGATACAGAAACCTAACACCATTGCATTGCTTGATGATGAGTCCCATCTGAGAGTCTGCAAAGCTTTCCTCCTTATTCCATCTCAGAACAACATGACTTTGTTTTTTTTCCCCCTAACCACAATTGCTTTTCACAACAATTTGCCTGATGGACAGAGTTCAAGATCTTAAAAGCTTGCACACATTTTTGAACATTTGAGGGTGACCTAATAAAGAAAAGTGATGCAGGTTTGTTCAGTTTGCAGAGTTTACACAGCTCACACAATAGTCCCATCCCTTTTCACATGGAATTGGGATTCTTCGGAAGTGGATTTTGGATACCTTTCTTGTAGTCTGGAGTACACACAAATCTAGTTATGTGATGGGGCTGGAAACACCATTCAGTAGAGAGCTACAGAGTAACATCCAAGGGAAGAAAGATGTATACAAGTTGAGTCTGCCTTATCTGAAATGCCTGGGACCAGATGTGTTTTGGATCTCAATTTTTTTGGATTTCGGAAAACCTGTATTTACATATATGTACATAATGAGATATCATGGGGCATGGGACCCAAATCTAAACACAAAATTCATTTATATTTTATATACGTCTTATACACCCAATTTTCTGTAATGTTTTTAATAATTTTGTGCCCGAAACAAAGTTTGTGTACATTGAACCTTCAGAAAGCAAAGTTGTCACTATATTAGCCACCCATGAAAAAAGTTTTAGTTTTTGGAATATTTCAGTTTTCGGAATTCCAGATAAGGGAGGCAGCCTTTACCCCAAAAAGGCAGTTACACTCTTCTACATAATTTGAGAGAGGATTGGGCAGAAGCTGGGAAGGATGCAAAAAGATGAGTAAATAAAATTACTAGAGTGGCCAGGAAAGGGGAGCTCATGTCAGGAGGCAACCTACAATGGAAACCTTCAGGCTTTCTTGGCTTTCTTTCCATAAGCAGTCTCTGAAGCAGGCCAGACTTGAGATATCAGCTTTTTGGCTGCTTATTAAAAGAAAAGAGAAAGAGAGAGAAATGCAAACAGAGGGTTAGATAGGGCAACCCAGAATAATCCTTTGTTGTAGGCCTGTTCATGTATAAAACTCAGCAACATAATGGGGAAATAAGCTCCTCAACACAAATATACAAGAAGAAAAATATGAAAGAAGGTACAGAACAAAGAACTGCCAGCATCAGAACAAACACCTGTCAAATCCAAAGGTACAAAAGTTTAACAGAAGTCAAGGTTCCCCATGTATGGCATTTTGCAAAACTGAGCAAACAATATTTTGTCCAGAGCTCAGAAAAGTTCCTTTTGGGATAAAACTCCCAGCTACCCCTAGACAGCCTGACTAATCACTACAGCACAATGGATCATGAGATAGGGCATTATTAATTATTAGTACTGTCATTTTATCAAGGAGAAGACCTCAGCAATCATCACAATCACGCTTGTCTGCAGGCAAGAGATAATAGTTTGAATTTTCCCAACCATAGCTAGAGCAAACAATAGGTGAAGAGTCATTTTTGATACCATCCAGAGTTAAGTGCAGCAGATATAAAATTACCTTTAAGATTCCCAAGGGAAATAACATTTAAATTTCTGTTCTTTACCTAAAAAAGCAGAAAATTAGTTTAACCTTTAATTTAACCTTCATACCCAAATCTTTCTCACTATGAAGTCAAAGGATTGCTTTCCCAGACTCCCCTTTTGTCTTTATTGTTTGGCTTCTTGTACATAATGAAACCCAGTATCTGATTCTTTTGACTTGACTGTGAGTAGACAGCTAGTCACAATAACACCTTCAATCAATTTCTAATTGAACAAATTTGGGTTATGGGCCCAGTCTGAATCATCCATTGTTTTCTCTGAGATTGTTGTTTCTTCTGATTTCTCAAAATTGTAAAAAGTGAGATTGTTGTTTCTTCTGATTTCTCAAAATTGTAAAAAGTGCCTTGTATGGCAGCTGCTAATCCCACCCTAGTTCTCAACATGGAGAAGATACAAGGCAGTAATTACAAAATGTGGACTTGGAATATTGAAATATACTTAATTACAATGGGCCTGTTGTTGGTATGAAAAAGGCCTACAGAGTTAGGAGAATCTCAGAAACCATCTGTTATAAATGATGAAATGGCAAAAGCTTGCTATCTAAGACTCAAGGAATGTTTCAAGAAGAGTAAAACTAGCCAGGACAACAGCTCACAAGCATCATCTCAGTCTACACCACATGGCAACGGTCACCGCTCCAATACACAAGAATATGTTTCCAAATGCTACAAAAAGGTAAAGGTAGCCCCTTGATATGAATGTCTAGTTGTAACCAACTGCAGGGGACGGTGCTCATATCCATTACTAGACGTTGTCCAAGGACTGCTCTGGTGGTCATGTGGCCAGCATGACTGCACAAAATGCTGTTACCTTCCCACCAAAATGGTACCTATTTATCTACTCACATCTGCATGCTTTTGAACTCCTAGGTTGGCAGAAGCTGGGACTAGTGACAGGAGCTCACCCCATCATGCAGCACCTGGGCCTCGAACTGCCAACCTGCCAATCTTCCAATTGTCAGAACTGGCATCTTAACCACTAAGCCATGATATCCCTAAGCACTACAAAAGAAGAACTATATATGGACCCCTCCAGAAAGCTGGGACATGGAACTGGATCTCTACACAGAACGTTTTTGTTGTTGTGACCAAATTGAGATAATCAGCAAGAGACACAATTTATTACTAGTCTCAGCCATATGGAATGAGGTGTCATCCACCGTCTCAGAAACAATCCTAACATTATTATACCACAGGCAAAGGGGGAGCTATGATCATTGTGAACAAGTCAGACTGCACATAGGACACTGAGAAACAACTGTCCAACACCACATTTTACAGAATCCTTTCCAAAGATCCCACTGATGAAGATCTGGTGCTGGGTGTTATCAGTACGCTGATGACACCCAAATCTATTTTTCCGTATCTTGTTCGTCGGCCTCGAATGGGTGTTATGATGCTGGGTGTTATCAGTACGCTGATGACACCCAAATCTATTTCTCCGTATCTCGTTCGTCGGCCTCGAATTCCAATGGCATCTCCTCTCTCAATGAATGTCTTTGAGCGGTAATGGGCTGGATGAGGAAAAACAGATTGAAGTTGAATCCAGAAAAGACGGAGGTGCTCACGGTAGCGGCCCCGAAACCAAGAATTGGGTTGCAACCTCCAGTCCTGGATGGGGTCACACTCTCCTCCAGTGACTGTGTTCGCAGTCTGGGGGTGCTCCTTGACTCGTCGCTCCTGATGACAAATCAGGTTAATGCGACGGTCAGGAGTGCCTGTTATCAGCTTCGGCTGATATGCCAGCTGCGCCCTTTTCTGGAAGTAAGGGATCTCGAGACTGTTGTGCACACGCTGGTAACCTCACGCCTCGACTTTTGTAATGCACTCTACATGGGGCTACCCTTGTGCTTGGTTCGGAAATTACAGCTGGTACAAAACATGGCAGCCAGGCTTGTCTCAGGAACATCTCGGAGGGACCACATTACTTCGGTTTTGAGGTCCCTCCATTGGCTGCCTATCAGCTTCCGGGCCCAGTACAAGGTGTTGGTTATTACCTTTAAAGCCCTAAATGGCTTGGGTCCAAGCTATCTTAGGGACCGCCTCCTCCCATACAATCCTCCCCGCGCTCTCCGGTCCTCTGGGAGGAAATTGCTGCAGCCCCTAAAATCGAGGCTTGCGGCTACCTCCCAGAGAGCTTTTTCTGTTGTGCCCCCCAAACTCTGGAACGGCCTGCCGGACGAGATCCGTCAGTTAACATTGTTGGACAGCTTCAAAAGGGCTGTCAAGACGGATCTCTTTCGGCAGGCCTTTCCAGATTAAAAATTTTCCCCGGCCTCGGACATGCCCACCCCATTGATCCTTACGTGGCCCCATCTAAGGATGGATAGGATCATGGCCGCTGGGTTTTATATATTGGTTATGTGTGGTTTTACTGAATTGAATTGTTTGTTTTATTTTAAATTTTCATTGATTTAATACTGTTTTAAGGGGGGGAGGAATCTTTGGGATTGGGTTTGTATATGTTTTTATGATTGTAAGCCGCCCTGATTGGGTTACCAAAGGGCGGGATATAAATAAATGTTATTATTATTATTATTATTATCTGAAGGAACGACACAAATTATTCAGCAAATTCTCCACTGATGTACAGAACCGAATTCAAATGAACCCCCCCCCCAAAGCCCAAACTGGGCATCCAAAAACCAAACAAGGCAATCCAGAAAGACCTATTTTCTCAAGCATTAGAATCCTGACTGTTGGATTATCTGGATACATGGATTCAGTTCTCAGAATATACACCATCAACACTCCACGCTATGTGAAGGATACAACTGATTTCTTGAGGAAAATACAGTTCTTCCAGAACCTCCCAGAGAACACCATCGTACCACTATGGATATGGTATCCCTGTACACCAACATCTCATACCAGGATAGAATACAGGCCATCAAGAACATTATGATGAATGAGGCTATGGCAGACCTAGCCACCAAACTCTGCCACTTTGTACTTACTTGTAATTACTTCACTTCTGGGAATAACATGTACCTCCAAGTCAGTGGCATTACCACGGGCACCCATATGGCACCACAATATGCCATCTCTATGGCTGACCTGGAACAATGCTTCCTAACATGTGAACCCAAAAACCTCTCCTCTACCTATGATTTCTTGATGATATCTTTGTAATTTGGCCACGTGGAAAGCAATCACTTGAGAAGTTTCTCCAGGATTTCAATAACTTCCGTCCCACCATCAACCTCAGCCAGGCACAATCCACACAACAAATTCACTTGCTTGACACCATTGTGCAACTGCACAAATGGACTTTTGAGCATCATGCTCTATCAAAAGCTCATTGGTTACTACCACCTACTTACATGCCTCCAGTTTCCACCCAGAACACATTACCAAATCTATTGTTTACAGCCAAGCTCTCTGATACAACAGCATCTGCTCCAACCCACAAGACAAGAGACTCAAAACTCTTGGACTTACAACCAGCATTGCACAAACTACTAAGGAGGTGAAGAAACAATCAACAAGGCAAGATTACTATTCAGAAACCATCTACTACAAGACAGTTCAAAATCGCAAAATGGCAGAATGCCCTACGTGGTCACCTACAGTCTCCAGCTGAGGCCACTCAAATGCATCATCAACGAGTGACAACCAATTCTGGAGAATAATACAGCCTTCTCACAAGCTCTAGGAGGAAGGGCTTTACTGGCCCACAGGCAGCCTCCAAATCTTAAACTACTCATTTAAAGCAGGATACATAACATGGATGGTTATACAGGGGCAAGACCTTACCACAAACCCTGATGCTAAGTCTATCCCGACATCTACTCTGGGAACAATATTTATAGGGCCAATAACATCACTCACAACATCAGAGGTACATTTACTTGTTCTTCCTTCAATGTGATAAATGCCATTCTATGCCAGCAATGCCCCTCTCCACTCTCCACTTGAGAAACAGGACAGTCTTTACACAAGATGATTAATGGGCACAAATCTGACATTAGAAATGGCAATATCCAAAATCCAGTTGCAGTCACTTCAACCTTCCTGGACACACAGCAAGGGATTTACAGGCTGCAGTCCTTGAACAAAGAAATTGCAAAGGTAGACTAGAAGGAGAAACTGCTGGACTGAATTCTATTCACAAATTCCAATCCATTCACAAGGTATCAACAAAGACAATGGTTTCATGGCACACTGCATATACCATCATTATCGCACTACACTCTTAAAACACTGCTAATCCACTTTAACTGCTCTGACTGCCTCCTGTTGCATTTTGGAGTTTGGAGTTCAGTGAGGACTTAAGGCTCTCTGGCTGGATATTCTAAATGCTCATTCCTAAACTACAAGTCCCAGAATGCAATAGGATGCAGCCAGAGCAGTTAAAGTGGATTAGCAGTGTTTAAGAGTGTAGTGCGATAATCTCTATTAATACAAGAGTGGTCATAACAAAAGGAATTGTCTCTGAGAGAGTTTGGAACCCTGGGAAACTGACTTTTGGTAAGCAGATTTATTGCTTTCACACATGAATATTAACTGACCATTGTAAAGAGCTGAAAGACCTGTATGACATTATGCAGCTTTTTGAAAATTTAGGGCAAGAGCATGATTTGCATCTTTTTTAATCCTATTACACATGTCCCTCCACATTTGCAGCTTTGACTTTTGTGGATTTGATTATTCACAGATTTATTAATATGTTCTCTCTAGGAATATCTAGGTCATCCAGTGCAACTCTATGATCAACGTTAACTAAAAGTCACACTGAAGACCTAGAGATTCCTAGAGAGAACACTCCTCTAGGCATTTGTAGCTCCTCCAGCACAATTCTCCATGGTCAATGTCTGGAAGATGTTGACCACAGAGTTGCACTAGAGGACCTAGAGATTCCCAGAGAGGTGTTTTTGTTATTTGTGGTTTTTCCATTTTCATGGGGGTCCTGTGCTCCTAATCTCAGTGAATGTGGAGGGATAAGTATACATTTCATCCCACTCCCACAACTGTGTAAATATGCTTTGTACCTGAGTATTATTGCTCTGTACTGAATCTGAGGAAGTGGGTTTATATCCATGAAAGCTCATGTGAATATAAATATCAGTTAATCTTAAAGGTGCTGTCACACTTTTTTTTTCTCCCCCTCCCCCACACCCTTCCTTTCTCTTTTTTTAAACCTTCTTTTAGATTAGCATATCTCAATCTCATGCCCTCCAAATATTTTGCCCTTCAACTCCCTCAGGCTTAGTGGCTTGTGGTCTATCTACAGGCCACTGGCGTAAAAGTATTTCTGGAGTACTGCACTGAGCTGGTAAAGTGTGCTTTGGATCAAAGGATTGGTTTGGCCACTGTAATGCTAGTGTCTTGCTGCCTTTAACAGGAGTGTCTTGCCAAGCACTTGGAGAACTGGCTGTCTGCCACCTCCATTCTGTGGTTACTGTTTACCAGGAATGGGGAATCACTAATGAATAGCTTCTTAATTGCCACTTGAGCAGCATCCCTGAATCATCTCACATTAGTCTCTCCTCTCTATTCCCATGAATCAGGGTTAAGCTAAAATCAACAAGCAGCCAAAAAAAACCCCGCCAGAATCTGCAATAAGAAAACCTTTAATTAAAGGTGTAGAAGTTCTAAAAAGTTTCTTTAGTGCCATGCCTGTCCAGGCCAATAAGGTACTGAAAAAGTGTTTGATTTTCACTATCACCCAAGAAAAAAGGAAGAACACCACAGAAAATATCAGGCTGAAAGTATTTGATAATTATGTTTCCTGGATACTCCATAAAAATGGGAGTGAACAAAGGATGGCAATTCCACAAAAAAAGGCAAGGGGGAGTCAACTGGAGGGGTGTGTGAGATGAGGACATTGGCTAAGTCTGTTTATAAATTATATTCCAGTGTTAGTGATTGTTCCTATGTTTGTTATAGTCTACTTTATTACAGTCCTTAAGAAAATGAGGTAGCACTTATTTTGGCTCTCTAACCTGGTACTGGTAGGGTTGCTTTCATGCAACACACTAAAAGCTACAGTTTATACAACAAATTCACCTGCTGTGTACATATCAATATTTTCTATAGCAACATCCAAACAGTATCCTTTCTGCAGTGATAAAAATATGCTAATCAATCAAGTAATTTGCAATACATTCCCCTTGATGTTCTTGTTCAGTCTTCCTCTCTTTCTGCTGCCCTCCACCTTTCCTACCATCATTGTTTTTTCTAATGATTCATTTCCCCCTATGATGAAGCCAAAGTATGACAGACTCATTTTCGTCTTCTTGGCTTCCAGAGAGAGAGTTCAGTCTTAATCTGTTTTAAAGCCCATTTATTTGTCGTCTTGGCTGTCCATGTACTCAGTACTTTTCTCCAGCAGCACATCTCAAATGAATTGATTTTCTTCCTATCAGCTTTTTATTTAATTGTCCAACCCTGTCATGCATACCTGGTACCCCTTAATAGTACCCCCAAATTTAGTGCTCAAGGCAAAGAATTATTAGGCGAGGGTCTTCCTGGTGGTTGCTCCTGGGCTGTGTTGATTCAATAGTACTACAGTTATGCAATCTGTCTAATTGTCTTTTAACATTAGATCTTTTTGTGTTTTCAGTCTTGCTGAGAGCTATCCTAGTTTTTGAAGAAAGATGAGAATCTAAATCAACCAAATAAATAAAAAAAGGTGAGGCCTATTGCCTCAGACAGATTTTGGGGTATAACCAAATACATGAAATGTGGACAGGAACTAGTGAGGTATCAGCAGTTCATAAACTTGCACCTTCAAGGTATAGTGGTAAAACCCAGACACAGATTTACCACTTAAGCGGGAGCTCAGTCTTGAGAAACCTTGGCCATCCAGTTTCAAAGATATATGCACAGGCATTTAACGAAGGTTGCATGGCATCTATATCTGATCCATGCAAAGAAGGAAAAACAACTGTATGTGCAGAAACTGTGTTTCTCTCATAAAGTCTAAAAACATTCTGCTTTTACAAACTGCTAATAGCTAAAGTAGAGGTAGGGAATCCTTGGCCTCACAGATGTTTTAGATCTCAACTCCCATAATCCCTGATCATTGGCCAAGCTGTCTGGAATTTTTGGGAAACTGCAGTCCTAAACGTCTGGAGGACCACAGGTTCCCCATCCCTGAGGTAAAATTTTACTTTTCTCTTAAACTGGCCCACACAATAATCTCATGTGTGCTTCTGATGTCATATCTGAAAATGCCCAGAGACATTAACCAAGAGAAGACCATCCCTTACACAAGAAAAAGAGCTCCCCTAGAGATGCCCATCTTGCACTACTGCCAAGCCCATTTGAGCACTTCAATTTAACAAGCTGTAACTTGAGTCCACTTTAACTGCCCTGGCTCAGTGCTAGGGAATCATGGGAACTGTAGTTTTTTTCTGAGACATTGAGCCTTCTTTGTCAGAGAGCTCTGGTGCCACAATAAACTACAGTTCCCATGATTCCCCAGCACTGAGCCAGGGCAGTTAAAGTGGCCTCAAGCTGCATTATTTCTGGCAGTCTGTAAAGGCCCTGTATTTTCTCTGTTCCCTGTTAAGAAAAACTTACAGCTGTCCTCTCACTTTCAAAGAAAATTCTTTTTATCCAGAAAGGAGTCTCTAATTTGCAGAAGTGGGGTGTTAATGCAGCTAGGGTGCAAGCTATGTGAGAGCCAAGACTGCTGGTCAGGACAGTTGTCTAACTGGGAATCCCATCTGGAGCAGGCCCACTGAATTAATAATTTGTTGTTGTTGCGTGCCTTCAAGTTATTTCTGACTCTGGTGACCCTACCATGAGATTTTCTTGGCAAGGTTTTTCAGAGGGTTTGCCATGGCCATCCTCTGAGTCTGAGAAAATGTGACTTGCCCAAGGTCACCCCATGGGTTTTCATGGCCAGGCCAGGATTCGAATCCTGCTTCCAAGAGTCATTGTACAAACACAACCAGCATCTGATTCAATGGGTCAATGCTAGCTGGAAGTACCAATAGGATTTAGAGACTTATGCCCTCTCCTGAGTAGGGACAGAGAATCTCAGGCACAAATCCTCTCCTTTGGGAGAGGAGAGTGATATCTAGCGGATTGGTTCGGGAGGCAAGGAGCAAAGTCGTGGGCAAGGCAAGAGGGCTGACAGCTCTCAGAGATGCGTCATTTTCAGCCTGGGGCATGTAGGGCACTGGGTGGGAACTGTTAAGGTTTGTTCAGCAGAGTCACCCTCAAACGCATGTGTAGAAACAGAGTCCTGGTGCCAGACTTGGAGATGCATTACCTGGTTTTGACCGGCCTCATACAGCTCTTGAGTTGGCGTGATTCCACTTCTTTCCCCGACCTCTTGGTCAGACACTGGGATGGCGCTGCCCCCTTCAAGACCACACTGTAATTCCTGCCTTGGTTGTTGGCCCAGTAGACGCCATCTTCGGTCTGGTAACGCACCACGAAATCGAGCCGGGCGCCCTCTTCTTCCTCGTCACCTTGGTCTTCGTCCCCAAAGTCCAGGCGGAAGGCAAAGCGGTCAGTCAGGCCCCCATCCGGAGAGCCCCCCGGGATATAGAGGGCAGGGTAGTCCCGGTGGCTCTGCCACCGGTCTTGGCTGGCCCGCACATGCACCGCCTTCTGGTAGGAAACGTTGAGGACCCGCACCGTGCCACGCAGCACCCGTGGCTCTCCGGGCTCAGGCGGCAACAGCTCCTCCAGCTCCACCTTGGTCTCCTGCAGGCGCTGGAGCTTCTCATCCTCGCCTTGCCCCATGGGCTGCAGCACGAAGGAGGGCATCAGGTGAGGGGCGGCGGAGGCGGGAGGCAGGTTGGCCAAGGTGGGAACAACTTCGGGGGGCGAGTCAGGCGTCGGCGGGGGCCATGGCCGGTAGCGCCGCCAGCGTGCCAAGGGCAGACCCAAGGCGTCGGCAAAGAGCACGTGCCGGCCGGCGGCTTGCTGTGAGGGTTCGTCCGCCATGGCGGCGGTGGGCATCTCTGGGCCATGCTGGGAAAACAACAAGCCTGGCTGTCCTGGGGGATGCTGGGAAAGTGGTCCAAGGAGCTCAGGGGGATGCTGAGAAAGTGGTCCAGGGAGGCCTAGGGGATGCTGGGGAAATGGTTCAGGCTGGCCTGAGGGATGCTGAGAGAGTGGTCCAGGGAGGTCAGGGGGATGCTGGGGAAATGGTTCAGCCTGGCCTGAGGGATGCTGGGAGAGTGGTCCTGGGAGGCCTAGAGGATGCTGGGAGAGTGGTCCAGGGAGGTCAGGGGGATGCTGGGAGAGTGGTCCAGGTGGGCCTAGGGGATGCTGGGAGAGTGGTCCAGGTTGGTCAGGGGGATGCTGGGGAAATGCTTCAGGCAGGCCTGAGGGATGCTGGGAAAGTGGTCCAGGTGAGCTTAGAGGATGCTGGGAGAATGGTCCAGAGAGGCCTGGGGGATGCTGGGGAAGGGGCCTGTCTTGGCAAGGGTGCTGAGGGGCCTCTCCTTCTTCTCCCTCCTCGTCCTCCTCCGAGGAAGAGCCGCCGCTGCCCCCGGGGTCGGAGGGGTGCTGAGGCCTGGGCACCGGGGAGGAGCGTGGCACCAGGGCCCTGGGCCCTGAGGGGTCATCCTCCTCCTCCTCCTCCTCCTCCTCCTCCTCCTCCTCCTCCTCCTCCTCCTCCTCCTCCTCCTCCTCCTCATCTTCCTGGGCCGCCAGCCTCGGCAGAGTCAGGGGAGGCGGCGGGGAGGAAGAAGAAGAAGAGGCGGCGGCGGCGGCGGCCCCCGCTCCAGCCATGGCGGGCGCCTGAGGAAGGACGAGCGGGCCGCCGCGCAGGGAAAGAAACAGCGGAGGAGGCGGAGGCGGAGGAGGAGGAGGAGGCGGCCGGAGAGGAGGCTGCTATTGCCGAAGAGGCTCTCTCTCCGGGGCTGGGAGGGAGGGAGAAGGCTGGGAGGGGGAGACGGCGGCGACGGCGACAAAATGGGGTGGACGTTGGGCGGAGCCAGGCCTGAGGAGGAGGAGGAGGAGGAAGAAGAGGAGCGACTGAGAGGGAAGGAGAGGGAGCCACCGAGGCAGGGAAGGGGCTCTTCTGGCCCCCTTTGCCTCTCAGGACAAGTCTTATTTTATTATTATATATAAATACATATGTGTGTGTGTGTGTGTGTATATATATATATCTATATCTATATATCTATATATCTCTGAAGGGATTGGGCGACAGCAACAGAGAACGCGAAGCCTCAGGCGGATGAGGGTGACAGGAGAGGTGATCCCTTCTCTTCAGGAAAATTCTTATTTATATAATATATATATTTATATATATACACACACACACACACACACAGGCATTGTGTATGTGTAGGTAGATAGATGTCAGGATAAGTGCTCCCTTTTCCCCAGGAAAATTCTTATTTAATACACACACAAACACATACAATTGCATGCATTTGTATACATATAGGGTATATGTACGTACATACACAAACACTATAATATACACACACACAGACATACCACATACCACATATATGTGTGTGTGTTTATGTATATATACTTTGTATGTATACAGATGTATGTATATGTATACATACTTTGGTATATATATATATATATATATATATACACACACACACACACATATATACATGCCAGGAGAGTTGTTCCTTTTCCTCTGGAAAATTTATATGTGTGTGTGTGTGTTTTTATGTATACATACTTTGTATACACACATACACATATGCCAGGAGAGTTGTTTCTTTTTCTCAGGAAAATCTTACTTATATATGTGTGTGTTTATGTATAGATATTTTGTATGTATACAGATGCATGTATACATACATACTATGAGGAATATATACATACACACATGCCAGAAGAGGTGTTCCCTTTTCCTCAAGAAAATTCTTATTTTTATGTGTGTGTGTGTGTGTGTGTGTGTGTGTATGTATGTATGTATATTAAATAAGAATTGGGGAAAAGGGAGCACCTTTCCTGTCACCATCATTCACCTCAGGCTTCACGGTCTCTTTTGTTGCCCCAATTCCTTCTTTCTATGTTTATCTGTCTATATATCTATCTAAGCAGAAGAAGGAGCTGGGGTGACAGCAACAGAGATACCACATGCCTCTACTGTAGAAATAATGCAGTTTGGCACCACTTTGAACTGCTATGGCTTCATCCTTCTACAGAATCCTGGGATTTGTAGTTTGGTGAGGCACCACAATCACTCTTTGGCAGAGAACGGCTTGTAAAACTACCATTCCCAACAGTCCCTAGGATGGAGCTACAGCACTTAAAAGTGGTGTCAAACAGCATTATTTATACCGTATAGATGCACCCTATGAAGCCTGAGGCAAATGATGGTGCCAGACAGGAGAGATGTGTACAGGCACACAATGCAACAAGGCACACACACACACAAGCAATGCCTTCCCCAAAAGTGGAGGGTGTAAAATGGATGCCCTAAAACCACCCCAAATTTGAGGATGATGGTTGGGGTGGTTTTAGGGCATCCATTTTGTGCCCTCACATGAGTGGCCACATACTCTAAAAGCAAAGGAGGAAAAGGCACCTCAAAATGTGGGACATTCAAAGAAAATTTAAGTCATCACAACAGAAAAGCTAAAAACACTCATATAAATGCAAATTCATGCTTCTTGGTCATGTTAAAAAATGGAGGACATTTTGGAATTCCTCCTGCACAGAAGGTTGAAATCGGGGACGTGTCCTAGAAAACAAGGATGTCACCCTGGACAGAGAGGAGGACAAAATACTTGAATTTGTGGCCTATTTTCAATGCCACAGCTCAGCGCCACCCTATAAAGATGTGCCAAAATGCTCTCAGAAATGCTTTCTTTAAATGACTCCAAGCCAATGTAGCCCCGCACAAGCTCAGTCTTTCTCAATGAGGTACCCTCCAGATGTTTTGGACTACAAATCCCACCACACCTGACTATTCACCATGTTGGCTGGATGTGATGGGAGTTGTAGTCCTAAAGAGGAAAAGCACCATTTGGGAGAAGAGTGCTCTAGTTTTCTTTCCAAATGGAAAGAAGCTTGAGTTCCTGTAACACAGTTTGGACAAAGTGCAATAACATCCAAAATCCACAAAAGAGTGATAACTTTATTGGCCAACCAAAATGCACAAAATACATTTTGCAAGCTTTCCAAGGTCCACTAGCTTTTTCATCAGACAAAGATGTTATAAATCATACAGGAGGAAAAAAAATGAGGATGTTACTCACAAGCCTGCACTTTTGTCAAGATGTTGCAAATTCAACTCCTGCTAACTCTACCCATCTCTTTTCTTTCCCTCACTGAGTCCAGCAAATTTAGATGATGTACTTTTTTTTTTTTACTAGGGACGAATTTATGTTTGGTTTCAATTTAGGGAGTTGTTGTTGTTTTGCTTTTGTATCAAACTAATGTGTTATGGGATAATAGGGATACTACATTATTACACATTGAGTCTCACTTATCCAAAATGCTTGGGACCCAAAATGTTCTGGATTTTGTTTTTGTCTTTTTTATTTAATATTTTTATTTCCATTTTTACATTACATTAAAAGGCAACACTTACTTGAATATTCACACATTTCTTTTGGTTTCCTTGGTCTGGAGAAACTTCTACTTCCATGCCTACATCTTTCTTCATAATCCAGAGATTTTCCTTCTTTCCTTCTTCTGTCTTTATATCATTCATTCCACCTTCACACTAAGCCATTTCTACATTTAATCACCCATCCTTCACCTCACATTGACTTCCTATTAACATAAAACCATAGTTCTTCCTCATCTTTATTTCCCCAGTTGAAGTTAACCTATGAACTAATTCCCTTACCTCTTTTCTGAAAGGGCTCCCCCCCTCCCCTTATTCTACACATTTGAAACATTTGGAATTTTGGAGCTTTTCAGATTTTGGAATATTTGCATTACATAATGAGATACTTTGGAGATGGGGCCCAAGTCTAAACATGAAATTCATTTATATTTCATACATACTTTATACACATAGTCTGAAGGTAATTATATATATATATATATATATATATATATTTAATAATTTTGAGCATGAAACCAAGTTTTTTTACATTGATTCATCAGAAAGCAAAGGTGTCACTATCTCAGCCATCCATGTGAACAATTTTGGAGTCTGGAATATATTGGATTTCAAATAAGAGAGACTCAATCTGTACCTTAACTACATTTGAACAAATTCAATTCCTGTTAACTTTGTCCATCACTGTTCTCTCTCCCCAATTCCAGCATTTTGCAAATATAGATGATGTACTTTTTGACTAGGGACTTGAGTTTTGGTTTGGTTTTGCCTTTTGTGTGGTTGTTTTGCTTTTGTGGCACACTAATGTGCTATGGGATAATGAGGATACTACATTTCTATAATAAACTGTTATGCAATTAACTGGGAAAGAGGAAAAGGAGGTTGTGGGGCAGAAGGTATTCCTCTGTACATTATGAGGTTTATTGCTAGGCTGCTAGATAGCGAGCCTTTAAAACTGCTGAGAGGAGAGTATACATCGTAGTTCATTGTGGCCTCAGAGCTCTCTGACAGAGAAAGGTAAATGTCTTGCAAAACTACAATTCCCAGGATTTCCTAGCACTGAGCCAGGGCAGTTAAATCGGTCTCAGACTGGATTATTTCTGCAATCTGTTTTGGACCAAAGTTAAGACAGCAGTATTGAAAATGGAAGCCTACTTGGTTGTTTTAACAACAGAAGCTCCCACAGATTAAACTCCCATGGATTAAACTCCGCAGATTAAACTCTAAGCAAATTTAGAATCAAATGTTTCCTTCTTTGTATCTTATTTGCATATACTGTAGATGTCTATTAGGACATTGAGCAAATGGTTCAGATGTAGTGCCTCCCATGCTTCCACAATGGAGATTGGTACCATAGTTTGATCCTCAGCTGCATGTACAAATATGCCAGTATTATATATTAAGAAAAACAGACATGATGCTGTGATCCTTCAAGAAGAAATTTTAAAGACAGGATATCCCATATAAAAAGAGCAAGTTACCAGGATCAAGATTGTTGGAATGGATCTTCTATCTATAGAAAATGGCTTCATATTCCAAAGAAAGAAGTTAGTGATTCCAGAGGTGATATATTCAGAGATCTAAAAAAAGGTTGAATGAGGGACACCTTGACATCATACAGACATCATACAAAGACAAGAAAGGGATACAATCCTCTCCCCCATTTGAACAAATGGCTGAAGATATGTTCCCAAACTCGTGTATTTTTGTGTTTTACTGAAAATATACTTTAAAAGCCATGCAACAGTTGGGAAATTGCCTAGCTGATTGTCAGTGACTTTGGGCACTGGAACACTTTGAATACAGGGGTTCAAATATTTAACTATTTGAAATTGTTTTCTAGAGTTTGAAGAGACATAATTCCAACATATCTTCAATCTCTTTAAATAAATCACGGAAGACACTATCTGATGGACATAGCAGTCATGATGAGTTAATACAGTATAAGACAGTGATGGCGAACCTTTTAGAGACTTCTGCCTTCCAGGAGTGGGACCTCCTCTTCCCCCACCCGAGCCCTCAGCTGCCTCTCCAAAGACAGCTTAAGATAATCACAGTATACACTATTCACATTTTTGGAACAATTTGCACAAAACTGGGGTTCCTGCAACATAGCCAACAGTCCAAGCTACCCACAATCTAATGGACAAGAAAAAAATATATGTAAATATATTTTTGCCATTTTTGAAATTTGTTGGGAAACTAGGATATACATTTAACAAATACTCCACTAACAAAGAACAGAGAAGTGTGGTCTATGCTTTGAGTTATAGAACTATTGAAACACACAGTATTTTTCTCTTATTGTGATCGTTGTTGTGTGCCTTCAAGTCTTTTCCAGTTTATGGCAACCCTATCATGGTGTTTTCTTGGCAAGATTTGTTCAGAGGAGGTTTGCATTACCTTCCCCTGAGGCTGAGAGCATGTGACTTGCCCAAGGTCGCCCAGTGGGATTCATGGGTGAGCTGGGAATTGAACCCTCATCTCCAGAGTCATAGGGCCTTTACAGATTGCTAGAAATAGTGCAAATTGAGTCCACTTTAACTGTCCTGACTCAGTGCTAGGGAATCATGGGAACTGTAGTTTATTGTGGCACCAGAGCTCTCTGACAGAGAAGGCTCAATGTCTCAGAAAAAAAATACAATTCCCATGATTCCCTAGCACCGAGCCAAGGTAGTTAAAGTGGACTCAATTTGCACTATTTCTAGCAGTCTGCAAAGGCCCATAGTCCAACACTCAAATCACTATGTGACACTGGCTCTTGTTTTCTCTTATATTGGTATTTATAAGAGGAAAGCTGAAGTTGATAACAGTAAAAATAGAACTGCAGCTAATGCCTAAAGTTATAGATCATGTGGAGGTGAACCAGACAAACATTGTTGGAAAGATGAAAAGGACAAAAATCCTTATATGACAAAAACACTCAAAACAAACAAGTCACTCACAAGATATTCCAGAGTTTTGATGCAAAATTTTATTACTAATTGGAAACATGTTGTGAAGCATGGTGTGTTGCTAATTTAATAGCACAAGTCAGATGATGTATTGTAGATCAAAAATTGATAAATCTGATGCAGTTATAAACATCCAAAAAGCTAACCTGAAAATTCATCTATTCTGTTCCAGAATGTGCAAAGGACACCACTGCGCCTAAGCCAGAAATAAAAAATCAAGAAATTTGCTTGTGAATATTTCAGCAACTGCTAATAATGTCTACTTAAACAGAGTGAGGAATGCAGCGTAATGCAAGCAGTGAAATGGTATCACCTGGTACAGCAGAACAAAGCAAATGTCCATACAAATATCCATCACACTGAGATTTTAGGTAGGTACTTTTTTTTTCTTTTTTAAATTTAAATTAATTATTATCAAAGACAAATGAACATGAATAGACAAATCAAACCCACAAGACAGAACAACCAATCAAATACAAAACAGCTTACACAAAAATTAAAATTTGAGTTCCTGCTTCCCTCTATCTGCTTTCTAAATTAATATATAATTTCTCCTCTCTAATCTTCATGTACATTTCATTTTTAACTTCTAATTATAATAACAAGAACGATTGACTTTTCTTTCATAATCACAAATTCTAATAAAAATAAAATGAAATAATTTATCTTGTATTTCAAATCCTGCATAACTGATATTAATATACTGTATAAATAGATTCCATGTTTTCTTAAACATTTCCACTGAATTATTTCTTACCAAATCTGACAATTTGTCTAAAGAAGCTAATTCTATAACCTTTTCTATCCAATCCAATATATTGGTATTTCATTGGTTTTCCAAAAATTTTCAAACTTTTTGTTGTTGTTGTTTAAGTAAGAATCAGAAAGGATTGAGCAAATTTGAAAATACAATTAATAAAGTTGGATGAATTCCCTAACTTCCCTAACAATACAATCGTTTGCATGTCAGCTCATAAGAAAGTCACATATAATTCAGTGGTACTTCCAACTGAAAGTGCACAGGATTGTGGCCTAAAAATTCTTTCTTTTCAGAATTTTATTAATTAGTCTTAGAGCTAATCCACACTGCAGAAGTAAACCAGCCTGACACCACTTTAACTGTCATGACTTCACCCTGTGGAATCCTGGGATTTGTAGTTTGGTTCGGTATTCCGTGTGGTCTGTCAGAGAGCTCTGGTGCCTTGCCATACTACAAATCCCAGGATTCCACAGGACAAAGTCGTGACAGTTAAAGTGATGTCAGCCTGCTTTATTTCTGCAGTGTGAACACACTCTTAGACGTTGTTGTTGTTGCTGTTGTTGTGTGCCTTCAGGTCATTTCTGATTTATGGCAACTCTAAGGTGAACCTATCATGGGGTTTCCTTGACAAGGAATTTAATATCTCTTTCCTCTCTATTGAGCCAACATGATGTAGTGGTTTGAGCATTGTACTATGACTCCAGAGACAAGGGTTTGAATCCCTCCTCAGCCATGGAAATCCACTAGTTGATCTTGGCAAGTCACTCTTTTTCAGCCTCAGAGGAAGGCAAAGACAAAAGTTTGGGGTTTTAATGTTTTGCTTATATTTTAGTTTTAGTATAATGGCCTTAAAATGTCATAGTTTTTTAAAAATAAATTATTTCCCCTTTTGGGTAACTTAGAAATTATATTCTATGTTTAAAGGTAAAAAACAGGATAGACGAATATAGCAGTACCTCTGAGGCTGATTTATTTTAGCATTAATTTTTGTGGACATCCAACTCCTTCTTATGATGCACTGATGGAGTGCAATATTAAAACCACAGGTATCTAAATACCCTAAAGGCACCAGATCATGTCTGGTCTTGGAAACTAAGCAGGGCCAGACCTGGTTAGTACTTGGATGGGAGGCCGTCAACCAATACTAGGTACTTGTAGGCTATATTTCAGAGGAAAGAAATGACAAAACCATTTGAGAGTATTTCTTGCCTAAGAAAACCCTATGAAATTCATAGGGTCACTATAAGTCAACAGACTACTTCAAGGCACTGCACACGCATCCGTGTGCACACACATTTAAGCATGGGTTAGGCAACCTTTCCCCTTTAAGGGCCGAGGGACTTCAGCTTCCAGAAGCCTCAGCCATGTTGGCCAATAGTCCCATGTTGGCCAATAGCTCCTGGGATTCTGGGAGTTGAAGTCCCTCGGCCCTTAAAGGGGAAAGGTTGCCTACCCCTGGTTATACAGTTGTGGGAGTGAAATAGAATGTAATATAATACAGAAGGATTCAGATTGTGACCTTGGCCACAAATCCTCAAAGAGTTGAGTAAGATGATACTGTTCTTTCAGCTGGCTGATCAGTTAGTATTGAAGTGTGAAAGCAATAAATCTGCTTACTAAAAGCCAGGTTGCTTGGTGTTAAAGCCTTCTATGAAGAGATTTCTTTTGCTATATGGGCAGTTGTGATGAGATAATGTTATTAATATTTGTAGCGTGCTACTACACACACACACACAGTTTGGCACACAACGTATATCAATCCACAAGTCCTTACAAATGCCTATATAGCAAAATAAATCTCTTCAGATAAGTTCTGATTCTAAGGAACTTGACCTTTGATAAGTAGATTTGTTGTTTTCACAGATATAGTGTGCCTCTATATCTGTATCTGTCTAGATACAAACACATGTGTGTACATGCATGCAGACACATGTAGAGTGTGCATATATTAATGCCCAAGTCCTCACAACTGCACACATATAACATAAGAAATCTTCTAGCATTTCACCTGTATTCCATGACTGCCATTGCCTGGTTCTGGAATTTGAAGAAAGTATAGTCTGTATTTTTTTACACCCCCAGGTATTGACATAATCCTGTTGACCTTTATTTAGATCCATATCAGCATCTTCAGGAAATCTTAATTCAACCAATACTAGGAGTGTGGAGAAAGGAGAGAGTCAGAAGCTTGTCACCTGTTCTTGTAATGCCCATATCTGTAGTGATTCACTAATGCTAAATGGTGGGAGATTCCGAACAGATAAAAGAAAGTATTTCTTTACACAGTGCATAGTGTGTGAACTATGTAGTACTGTGGAATTCACTCACAAGGTGAAGTCACATCTACCAACTTGGGTGGCTTTAATAGACAATTAGATAAATTCAGGGAGAATTGAAAACATCAGTGGCTACTGGGCAGGACAGCTATATATCATCTCAATGTTACCAGCAGTATACCTCTCTGTATCAGTTACCTGGGAATGTGAGACAGAGGGTGCAGATGCACTCATATCTTCTTGCATGCTTCCCAAAAGCAACTAATTGGCTGCTGAGTGAACAGAATGTTGATACGCCTTTGGCCTGATCCAGTATGGCTCTTCTTATATTTTTAGGTTTTTAAATTCTGCCTGAGTACTTCCAGAGATATTCCCATATTATCTTCACATTCTGAAATAATGAATATACTTTGTTATTTTCTGTATTCAAAGGGATTTGGTCTTAGGCAAAAGGTGAGAAGCGATGTATTCAAAGGGATTTGGAGCATCTTTGGAACTAACTGAGTGAAAGCAGTTGTAGCATCGGCTTTCATTGACTTGGTCTACTTTGTAGATACAACTTCTCTGATTCTTCTCTATTCACTTTAAAATTTTGTCTGGCTTTAAATTAGCAGAGTAGCAGAAATATGCCTTTGCCTAACTATGCTTCCTTAAGAACTGAGACTGACTCAAAAACAACAAACACGTAGCTTGTAGTTTAAAACAATGGCTTTAATCTATATTTACATTAAAAGGCTATATCCTAATCTAGCTAGTGAATAGTTCAGGTAAAGAAAAATAATTATCTCACCATCTTTCCAAAGAAAGTTGAGAGAGCAGGAAGATGGGAACAGTTCAATTGAAAATCTTGAAAGAGAAAATCTGTTAATCTCAAAGGGGGGAGTTACCTAAACCACATGGTTAGTTTTTGAAAGAGAAGAGGGAAGGAGGGAGGATAGCCCTATCTATCTAAGGAGGGGTAAAAAGAATGCAAAGATTTTCCAACAGGTTTGCCATTGCCTTTTCCTGAGGCTGAGAGCATGTGACTTAGCCAAAGTCACCCAGTGGGTTTCATGGCTGAGTGGTGACTTGAACCCTGGTCTCCAGAGTTGTAGCATACTCTACTTTTATTCCAGACTTCAGAATGACTATATATAAGATGTGGAAGTGGAAGCTATTTGAGGATAAGTTCAGCACCTTGGATACCTCCTTCAGAGGCCAGTTTAAAATCCAGAACAGTCTCAGCTCACCACTGATATGGAAAACAGTTCCCCATTCCCAGTTCACTCTGTGTTCTCCAACAATTTATTATTAGGATGTGTACTTAGTCTTAAAAAGCCAGCATGATCAAGAGGACAAAATCTTCCCAGGAGGCTTGTACATTTGAGATGGTAGTCCTGGAGGAGGGGTGGCAAGCCAGACCGTATGTGTAAATGCTCTTGCAAAGATTCCTGGCATATGAATAATGCAAAAATAATAGATCCAATTGGAAAACCTGAGCTGAAGTCAACATTTGAATCCACTTGTGCAACAGTGGAGAAGATGATAGAATCAAGCAGCAATATGTTTGTTCATTGTTGTTTGGCTGGACCTGCAGCCACATTTTTTCCTACAAGTTATATCCTCCCTCTCTCTTTTAGAACTACTTTTAATTCCCCCTCCCCCCGTAGAAATGCCAAGAGAGAAGATAATTGCATTGTTGTTTGTGGGGCTAGATAGGAGCCAGCGTGGTGTAGAGGTTTGAGTGTTGGACTAGCACTCTGGAAAACAGCGTTTGAATCCCTGCTTGACCATGAGATCCACTGGGTTACCCTGGGCTTTCACACTCTCTCAGCCTCAGAAGATGGCAATGACAAACACCCGCTGAATAGACTTTGCCAAGAAAACCCCATGATATGACCTTAGAGTTGCCATAAATAGGAAACAACTTAAAGCACACAACAACAGCAACAACAACATGATAATATGTTTGCCTTTGTCTTATTTTTCTTTTCTTTTCCAATTATTTTCATTAAGCTTTTGCATCTATGCTAATAGGCCAGTATTTCAACACATCTTTTGATTTAAATATTCTATGTGTTGAGTTTTAAGGAAACTGCTTTGTTAATTTTTTATTTAAAATAGGCTTTTTATGGCAAGGATCTGAATATTTTAAAAACCCAGAGAGGCTGCAGAAAGAAGCTTTTAGCTAATTATTTTTGGATTGGGATACAGTTAAACATTCAGAATTTTAAAATATATTTATAATTTGAACAAGGTCCAGCTGCAGGCTAGCACAATAGCAAGTTCTCAGTTTAGTAGGCAGGTGGCAATTCCACTCTCTGTATTGAAGTATTGAAGTTTATGGGCACCTCAAAACCCCTTCAAAGGGATTGGGTAAACCTCTGCAGCTGGTTTTTTCAGATGACATTGAAAGCTGTGGGGGGAACAGGAGAAAGAAGAAAGTTCCAAAAATTTCATCACTGGGACATTGGATTTAATCCCCTTGCACCTGGATTAACCATTCATTTCCTTTGAATCTGCAATCTAGATTGGAGTGTAGTAGGGATTAAACTAGTAAGACTTTAGGCCTAGGCTGTTAGTATTATTGTTACAACAACAGATTGAGTCTCCCTTATCCAAAATGCCTGGGATCAGAAGTGTTTTTTGGATTTTTAAAAGGATTTTGGAATATTTGCATATACATAATGAGCTATCCTGGAGATGGGACCCAAGTCTAAACATAGAATTCATTTATCTTTTGTATATACAGACATAGCCTGAAGGTAATTTTATACATAATATTTTAAAAACTTTTGTGCATAAAATAATGTTTATGTACACTGAATCATCAGAAATTAAAGGTGTCACTATCTCAGCCACCCATGTGGACACTTTTGGATTTTGGAGTATTTCAGAATTCGTAATTCTGTATAAGCGAGACTCAACTTGTACTTCATTTCTTGATGTGTGGCTGTCTTCACATCTAAAGGGTGTATGTGTGTGCGTGCATGCATGTAATGACACAGTTTATCTTGTGGGATTGTTACAGACAATTAAAATAATCAAAAACTTGATTAATTACATTTAATTCAGGTTTTGCATTTTGGAGGCAAGCCTTTTAGAAAGGAACAGTTTTTAAATTCAGCTAGGATGAAGTGAAAGATTACAGGTAAATTAGGAATATGTTTATAAAGGACAGAGTGGGGGAATAAAACAGTGCTATTCTCAAAATAAAACTGGCTTTTCCAGGTTGGGCAATGTAATTGTAATGTGTCTGCAGCTGTTAGGCAGGATGTCAGGTATGAATGTTACCAGTGTAATTTTATTTGTAAAATTACACTAAAGTGCATCAAAACATGAGTTTTTACTTTGCTATCCTTGATCAAAAGTGAGTAAACCTATGTCATTTTCACAGGCTGCTTACATTCTTCTTTGGAAATACCAGGATTGCTCTAAACTGAGATGGTTGTCTTGTTTGTTTTTGTTGCTGTGTGCCTTCAAGTCCTTTCTGACTTATAGAGACCATAAAGTGAACCTATCATGGGGTTTTCTTGTCATGATTTGTTGAGAGGAGGTTTGCCATTGTCTTCCCCTGAGGCTGAGAGCAGACGTGCCCAAGATCACCCAGTGGGTTTCATGGCTGAACTGGGAACCAAACCTTGGCCTCCAGAGTCCAATGATCAAACCACTACATCATGCTGGCCCTCATTTCCCTTGTAGTGTTCAAGAACACAGTTTGAATGCTTAGAACTTCTCTCTCTCTACAAATGACTACAGGCAAATTCCCTGAGGAATTATAGCAAGCTCTTCGGCTAATTTTCAAACCTGGGGGAGAAAATGATCAGCTGTGATTTCTTTACTCAGATCTTTGCCTTTCTGGGTTAAATGTTGCAGAGGGAGGCACATGTGCCAAAGGCGGATGTTCAGCGCCTCCATATTCTCTCCTGAAATAGGATTGCTTGATGATAAACAGGACAGGACTCATGAACCTTTAATGTTTGTGCAGGAAATTTCAGCAGGGGAGTTTGCATCACAAGCAACACCTGCAGAAATTTCCACTTCTACACAACTGTTGGAGGTACAGGTGCCTTATCCTGTTTTTCACAACGCATCCCTATCCTGAACACATGTCTGGACAAGCAAAATGGCTGCCACTCTTATTCAAGAATGTTTCTCAGAAGGCAAATGGCTGCCTATACCACACCTGGGGATTGTCTGGGGAACCCTTCCTAATCTCTAAACCTCTCTTTTTCTTGGTCCATAGTGATGGGGGAAAGTTGTAGAATGGTCACATGTCATGCCTTCCATATCCATGATGGATTCAATCATCCACAACTTGAAAATATTAAATGAATATATGAATTCTAAAAACTAAATCTTGATTTTCTTTTTTATATAAGAGACACCATTTTACTACACCATTGTATTTAATAGGACTTGAGCACCCATGGATTTTGGCATCCATGGTAGGAGGGTCCTGGAACCAAACCCCAGCCGATACCAAGAAACCATCTGTCAAGAAGGTATTTTGATAGAAGTCCTACCTCTCTTTGCTATACAGTGGGCCTTTGGTATTTATTGGGGCTTGGTTCCCAAAATCTGTGGATGCTCAAGTCCTGTTATATACAGTGGTTTAGTAAAATTGTGTCCCTTATATAAAATGGCAAAATCAAAGTTAGCTTTTTGGAATTTATACTTTTTGAATATTTTTAAGCCATGGATGGTTGAATCTGTGGATAAAGAATCTGTGGATATGGAGGGCTGAGTGTACAAATCTTTTTTACTGCCATAAATAATAATAATAATAATAATAATAATAATAATAATAATAAATATAATAAAATTTTATTTATAACCCGCCCCTCTGCAAAGCAATCGGGGCAGCTTACAGCAGATTAAAAATACAATAATTAAAACATTCCCAGTTCCTACAGCCCCCCACCCACAACCCACACCCTTAAAATAGAATTAAACTGATTGGATTTAAAATCACACATGTATTTAATAAAAATAACAACCAACAACAATAACAACTAAATATAACAAATGGCCACTCAGAGGGGGGATAAGGGGTGAGTAATCCCCATATATTATCCCTGCAATGGGTTATTCTGGGAAGGCCTGCCGGAAAAGGTCAGTCTTGACTGCTTTCTTGAAAGCAGTCAAGGATGTACTAAGACGGATCTGCTCCGGCAGGCCATTCCACAGTTTAGGGGCATTAACAGAAAATGCCCTCTGGGAAGTCTGCCTAAGATTTACTTTAGGCTGCTGTAACAAATTCTTCTCTGCCGAACGGAGGGCACGGGGGGGATCATACGGGAAGAGGCGGTCCCTAAGATAGGATGGACCCAAGCCATGTAGGGCTTTATAGGTCAAAACCAACACCTTGTACTGTGCCCGGAAACTAATTGGCAGCCAGTGGAGGGATTTAAGCACTGGTGTAATGTGCTCCCTCCTAGATGTTCCAGTGACTAATCTGGCTGCCATATTTTGTACCAACTGAAGTTTCCGGGTTAGGCACAGGGGTAGCCCCATGTAGAGTGCATTGCAGTAATCTAGGCGTGAGGTTACCAGCGCGTGCACCACAGTTTCCAGGTCTTTCCTATCCAGGTATGGACGCAGCTGGCGTATCAGCCGAAGCTGATAACAGGCACTCCTGACTGTCGCGCTCACCTGGTTAGTCATGTGAAGCGACGAGTCAAGGAGTACCCCCAAACTGCGCACATAGTCCTTGAAGGAGAGCGTGACTCCGTCCAGGACTGGGGGCTGTAATCCCGAACCTGGATTCGGACCTGTAACCGTGAGCACCTCCGTTTTGTCTGGATTCAACTTCAATTTGTTTTTCCTCATCCAATCCATTACCGCTCTAAGACAGTCATTGAGAGGAGAGATGCTATCAGAGGTCTGAGACAATGATTTTGTCATGGAGAAATAAATTTTGGTGTCATCAGCATACTGAAGACACCGTGCTCCATGCCTCCGAATGATCTCCCCCAGCGGCTTCATATAAATATTGAATAACATCGGGGACAGGATGGCGCCCTGGGGGACGCCACAATTAAGCTCTATTTTAGAAGAGCAACTGTCCCCGAGCCTCACCCTCTGGGATCTGCCAGAGAGGAAGGAACGGAACCACTGCAAAGCCGTGCCTCCAATTCCTAACTCTCTTAGCCGATCCAAGAGGATGGCATGATCTATAGTATCAAAGGCCGCTGAGAGGTCCAAGAGCACCAGCAGGGTCATGCTTCCCCTGTCGATGCTCAAGCGGAGGTCATCGGTCAGATCAACCATGGCAGTCTCAACCCCAAATCCTGTCCTAAAGCCAGTTTGAAATGGATCAAGATAATCAGTTTCATCCAAGATAGCTTGGAGTTGGGACGCAACCGCCCTCTCGATCACCTTGCTTAAAAATGGCAGCAAGGAGACTGGTCTATAGTTGTTTCTGTCCAGGGGATCCAGGGAAGGCTTTTTCAAGAGTGGCCTAACTGCCGCCTCTTTCAAACAGGATGGTATGCTGCCCTCCCTGAGGGACGCGTTGACCGTGTCCCGAAGGAACACCCTCAACGCGTCCCCACCCTGGACAACCAGCCATGATGGACAAGGATCGAGAGGGCAAGTCGTCTTCCTCATCCTCCCAAGCAACTTGTCCACGTCCTCGGTACTCACAAATTGAAATTGATCCAGTAAAAGGCCATCAACGGAGTTACTGGACGCCTCATCTACAGATTCTGTCAAAATACTGGTGTCCAAGTCGGCTCTTATCCGAGAGATTTTATCTGCAAAGTAGATATTAAATGCCTCACAGCAGGCTGTCGTTGGGTTAAGTAGAGGATTCAGCGCAGGAGGTATCTGCGTCAGATCCCCCACCACCCTAAACAGCTCTGCCGGGCGAGACTCTGCAGATGCGATACGTGCAGAACAGAAAAATTTCTGCGCTGCACGTAAAGCCTCCCTGTAGGAATCAAGGTGCTTCCTAAGGCGAGTTCTGTCGGATAAGAGACGAGTCTTTCGCCATTCGCACTCTAGTCGTTGTCCAACCCGCTTCATCCTTCTAAGCTCTTCTGTGTACCATGGCTTCTGATTTGAAGCGGGTTGGAAAGGACGCTTGGGAGCAATTGTGTCGATAGCCTTGGTGAGATCAGTGTTCCATGTGTTAACCAAAGCTTCGACAGAATCGCCGGCATTACTCACCATTAACCCCTCTAAGGCTTTCTGGAAACCAATTGGTTCCATTAGCCTTCGAGGGCGGACCATTCTAATAGGTCCACCACCCCCGGGAGGGCGAGCAATAGCCTTCAGTTCCACCTTGATCAGAAAATGATCCGTCCATGACAATGCGGAGGTATTTGTAACCTCCGCCCACGGATATTCCTGCTCCGTACTAAAGACCGCATCGAGGGTATGACCAGCACAATGTGTGGGCCCGTTGACCAACTGGGATAGGCCCATGTTTGTCATGGTATCCATGAACTCCCGAGCCGCGCCAGTTAGATCTTGTAAACTGGTTTCGAGTGGAATGTTGAAGTTGCCCAGAACCAAGAGTCTGGGCGACTCCAACAGCAACTCAGAAACCAGGGTCGTCAGCTCGGTCAGGGAGTCTGTTAAGCAACGGGGTGGCCGGTATACCAACAGAATCCCCAAACTATCCCTGGTCTTCAGGCTAAGGTACATACACTCGATGTGCGTCGTTTTCCGGATAGGCTTTCTGATCAAGGTTAAGGTGTTTTTATGGACCAAGGCTATGCCGCCTCCCCGCCCACTTTCTCTCACCTGCTCACAAACTGAGTACCCAGCCGGGAGAGCCTGCGCCCATGTTACGGAGCTGGCATCCCCCAGCCAGGTCTCAGTAAAACAAGCCAGGTCGGCCATCTCATCCACTAGTAAATCGTGGATTATATGGGTCTTATTCTTGACCGACCTGGCATTGCAAAGGAGCAGGTTGAGAGTCAGTGGAATGGTGAGTTTGCTCTCCAACCTATCATGGGCAACAGAATCAACTTGTGAATCTTTTAGGTGCCACATAAAATATGGCTTATAATATGTCTATTTGTATCTCCCACATATCTCCCATTCTTCCTAACACAAAGAAACACACATACATTTCTTTTATTTAGCTATCTATTTGGAATCTACATTGGATCTCAAACCTCTCAAAAAAGGAGAAGAAAATGCTTTAATAAAATGTCAAATAAAATGTCAAAAGGTTGAGCTGGGCCTACCAATGTAATTGCCCCACCGCTTCCTGTCCTTGCAGTGCAAGTGATGGGACGATTTCACTCTCTCAGGCAGCAGGACTGCTAATAAGAGAAGAAAACAAGAGCTAGTGAAAGTATGTCAGAGCGGGGACTGCTTGCTTCAGGTGTTTATGTTTAGTATCAAAAGAGCATATGAGGAATTGCCCCACAATGAAAGAAAAGTTGAAGAGTCTAGGATTTCCCCTCTTCCCCCACCCAAAAAAACCCTCCCCAACCTTTTTCTTAGCAGGATTGTGCCAAAGGGGTAAGGAGGGGCCTGGAAAGTGACGCAAAGAAGCCATGGCAATAAAATGAGGTGGGCTCAGGTGTGGTAGTTCAGATTGCTGCTCCTTGCCTGCACATAGAGACCAAGAGAAGTGACCAGATCATCTGCTGGACCTGCTGAGAGGATGGGACTCCAGAAAAGGTGAGGGGATGGAAAGTCCAAAGTGTCTTACCCTCCACCATTAGTTGTCTGCTAAGGTGTGGTGGCGGTGATAGGGGGGAAGATCTTAATTGAACAGTTTTTAGTTGTCTCAGCTTGTGATAGTGTTGCAGAGGCTTTTCACACTAGGACTTGCCATAAGAAACATATTCCCTTACCCCACTGCACACACACACCTTGTTTTAAGACAAGGTCATTTGCATTCGTGTTTGTTCTTGTTGTGTGCCTTCCAGTTGTTTCTGACTAATGGAGACCCTAAGGCAAATCTATCACAGGGTTTTCTTGGCAAGTTTCTTCAGAGGGGGTTTGCTATTGTCAACCTCTGAGGCTGAGAGAGTGTGTGACTTGTCCAAAGTCATCCAGGGGGTTCCATGGCTGAGCAGGGATTTGAACTCTGGTCTCCTGGAGTCCTATCCTAACACTCAAACCACTGTATTACACTATTAAGATTTATTCAGAAGAAGTTTGCCATTGCCTTTCTCTGAGGCAGAGAGATTGCGGCTTGCTCAAGGTCACCCAGTGGGTTTCTATGACCAAGCAGAGATTTGAATCCTGGTCTCTAGACTTATAGTCCAACACTCAAACCACTATACCACACTGGATCTCACTTACATTTGTGTATCTAAGGGTTAAACATAGAATACCTCTGAACATGTTCTCACTGTGGTTGCAGTAGGCTCAGGAGTAGAAGACATTTTACTTTCTCTTACACTTCCCATCCCCTGTGTTACACCATTACTATGTGCTGGTTTGTTTTTTCTTCATCTTCCTTTTCTTTCTTACCCCTTTACACCACATTCCTCCCTCCCTCCCTCCTACTTTGTTAATTTAAATATAATACTAGGACAGGCAAATCAGTAGAGGTGAAAGTGGCAACTGTGAGCCTTTGCTTTTCAGTTTTAAATGGTTTAGCATGTAAGAACATGACCTTAGCGCAGCAGTAACCAGAGACAGGCCAGGGAAGGAACCACAATGGCTTATTGTTATGCATCTTGTACCGCCAGCAATATAACTGGGTGTTATTCCTTAGTTTTATTGGTTGTATTGTAAAACAACAAAGATCTTTCAGTAAACAATAAATAAGTACAAAACAATTTACCAAAACCCCGGTGGTTATGAGTGGATAAATAATAATAATACTATTTTGAAGAAGATGTGCCTAAAACTTCCTCCTCTCATACTAACAGCAGTTGTTCTGGTTTATAATGATGCTTCTATGTCACATCTGTTTTGGTCCTGAAGTTGTGAAGTGGTTATAGGAAGAGAATTTATAAGTAACCATTATTCCTCCCACAGCCATCTTAAAAACTACTGGCAGCTTCTTCCCACTTTCTACCTGGAGACGAATGACCCTATCTTCAAATATTAACTCTCAAGTCACCCAAAATAATCTTTGCACATTCTTTACCAGTGCTGAGGAGTAGTGATGTTTATGCATATGTTTATGCATGATGTTTATGCAGGTCAGAAGCCTCAGGATTTTTTGAACAGCAAGCAGAATGATGCCATCTGCATCAAGATACCTTGTTTCTTCCTACCCCACCTCCATCTATCTGTCTGTCTGTCTACCTTTCTACCTACCTGGCTTTCCCTCTCCCCCACTTTTTCTTTCTGAGTTAAAGTGCATTCAGTACAGTAATTGCTGCTGGTGGAGATGGATTTTTGTAGCTTGTTTTTGTGAGCGGTTCCCATTTGGAGGATAGCTTGATGTTGCATGGGCATCATGAAGACCCATTAGTTTTGCAAAAGACCTGCTCCAGGCAGAGGTAAAAGCAGCTACAAATTGCTCAATTTAACATATCGAGCAGCACAGCTGGCTGCATTTTGTTAACTCTCCTTCAGGTTATTATGATAGGGTCTGCACTTCAAAATGTACCTCCACACCACTGCTGAGGAAGAATGTGGCAGGAGCCATGCACTTTTGAAAAGTACAATCTTACATACATAAATGCTTAAGTAGTGTTTGCAGACAGAGCCTAGAGCGAGTGCCAAAGGCAGGGTCCAGCAGTACCTGATAGGTTCAGAGCTTGGTACAAAAGCAGTGCTTCCTGATGGACAGCGGTACTATCAGTCAAAAGGTACTGGGCAGCTCTTCCATCTTTCCTTCATAAACACATTTTGCATAGCAATAAAAATCCTGAGAAAGCTTAAGGGGGTTACAAATAGAGCCCTACTAAGTGTAGACACTTCATAAAATTTGGTGAACAACGCCAGGCAATTGCATCCTGGCTTGCAAGAACCCTGGATAAAATAAAGATAAAATAACAATAAGAGAAACTAGGTGAAGGAAAGAAAATAGGCTCTCCTTTCTTTTACTGGCAGCCATCTGAACACGAAAACATCAGGCAACCAGATAATCAGAGCTTGTAAATTAGGTTTGTGGATTCTTTTGCACAATTTCTGAGCATTGTTGAGATAACACCCCTCATTCTCTATATTTTTCCTCTATTCTCACATGGTTATAATCTGTGGCTACATGGTAAACTGAATACACCGACAGTGGAGTAAATGCTTGTGTAAAGAATGGGTTGTGGTTAGCACCATATGGTTATTTCTTAGTTTTGTTAAATAAATACATAGATATTTTAAAATGTATTTAAATAAAAAAGTACTTCTAGAAGTACAGATGGCGTTTAGGATAATCTAGGACAGGGACCAAAAAGAAAGTGTGTGGGCAGAGATACGTTATAGAGCCAACATGATATAGTGGTTTGAGCATTGGGCTATAACTCTAGAGACCAGGGTTCGATTCCCTGCTTGGCCATGGAAACCTACTGTGTAACTTTGGGCAAGTCACACACTCTCAGCCCCAGAAAACCCTGTGATAGGGTTGCCTTAGAGTTGCCATAGGACAGAAATGACTTGAAGGCACACAATAACAACAACAACTGATACTTTTCAGTGGCCCATTCACACTACACAAATATAATGCTATTATTCACTTCAGCTGCCAAGGTGGCTAGGATTTGTAGTTTGGTCAGAGGCACCAGAGGGAGATCCTTCTGGCTGAAGCTTCGAAATGCCCCTTCCTGAACTTCCAATCCAAGGATTCCAGGGCTGTTAAAGTGGAATAGTAGTACTATAATTTTGTAGTGTGTGTGGGCCCCAGGTAATGTGATATTTTAGTGTCCCAGCTAAGTAAAGTCAACCTTCCCTTCCCTCCACTGCCGCCCATCCCTTTCCCTCATCTTGGCCTGGGGAGATGAGAGATGAGGCAGATAGCTTGCTACGATTTTTTTAACTCTGTTCCAGCTCAGTTGCCATTTTCCTCCATTTTTTGCCACTGCTCAACTACTGTACAAGGCAATCCTATTTTAGGGTGGTATGAGACTTTTAGAAAGGTTGGTTGTCTTAACTGCTTTATTATATAATTTTTACTCAATTATAATTTACTTATTGTAGTCTGCATCTGCACCGCAGTGCCAGAGCTCTCTGACAGAGAAGGCTAAATGTCTCACAAAACTTCCCTGTGTTCCATAGCATTGAGCCGAGGCAGTTAAAGTAGTATCAAACTGGATTATTTCTGCAGTGCAGATGCAGCCATATTAAATTATTTTAATAATAATTATTTTTATAATTGCTTAGTGAGGTTTAGCTGCAAATTACCACATAAAACAAATAAATAGTGATGTATTCTATAAATAAATAGTGATCAATAGATAAATAATTAATCAACAAATAAATAGTGATGTATTCTAAAATATAGACAAAGTTATGTACATACATTCTAATTGTTCCTCACTAATGAGGTGGGTGGAGAGGGAATATCCGGAGCATTGAAAAAAAATCAAATTAGAAATATTTAGTCATTTAAGTGAGGATGTCTGAGCTTTATTGATAAATAACAACAAAAGATCAGCTCCAATTATGCATGTTGTTTCCTCCTGTTCCTGTCGGTTTGCTGGTGCTTTTCTGCTTCTTTGCCCTATTTACCAGACAGTTGCTATTTTTACCAGAAAAGAGGGTTGATCATGATCCCTATTTTGCCTTTTAGAGGACAGCCTTTTTTCTTGTTAAATGTCACTGTGTACTGCCACATTTGCCATGTTTAAGGTTGCTAAATAAAGAAGCTTAGTATCTATGGATGAGGCGAGGGGATTCAGCATGTCTCTAATGTGCATGAATGTAAATGTATACACATGCTAGCACTAAAGTTAGAGTGTAGCAGCAATGCTGTCCCAAGCCATTTTGCTGCCTGAAGCAGAGCAGCAAACGACACCACCTCACCCCTACCCTCCAAGTCAAGGTGTAGAGTCTCTAAAGTCATTTAGGTTATAATGGCACACAGTGCTTGAAATTTGGTCCCTGAGTTGTTCACCGCATGGCGAGCCTGGTCCTGTCAGTCTGAGAATTTGCGTAGTCCAGTTGTGAGATTATTTAATTACTGGTAAGGTAACAGGACAACCATACATTTCTGTTCTGTACTTAACTGAGAAGAACAAGTGTCCTCTCTTTTATTTTTGATGGGCAATTGCAGCATAACTGCATACAGAGGAAAACCTTTGCCCAGTGTCTAATGATGTGTGAAGGGTGTTCACACAGTGATCCTTTAGGAATGTTACAAATGTACACCTGGAGAAATATAGGAAGATAGAAGTGATGTCAGTGGGGACCCATTTTTAAAAGTTCTGTGTGGAAAATGTTAGTAAAAGTCATACACACTCCATTGTCATTTATACAATTATATTTCACCTGAATTATCAGTTGGGATTTCTCCTGTATGTAGAAGTGTGTACATGACACATACATAAACTCATGCAACCTATATATCTACATGTCTGTGGTTTAACAGAAAACCAAGTCTGATTTCTCAAAAGAGGAGAGAAAAAATTATGTCATTTTGTGCAAAAGGGCAGGTTGAAAACAAAAGAGAGAAAGAGAGACTGAAAATTTCATATACTGTATTTTCCATCTACTCAGAGATCGAAGAAGAAAAAAATACTCTGATTGTAAGCAGATTGTGCTGTGGCAGGTGGCTTCCTCACAATATAAATACTGGTTTGTTTTTGCGGATTCCTCACTATTTATCTATCCTCTGACCTCATCTGATCTGAAAAGCTCTTGGCGGTAAGTTGATTTCAAAATATTTGGGCTTGAAGGATTTTATAAAACTCTTCTTTGATTTAGGAAGAAAACACAACAAAACAGGATGAGTAAAAGTGCTGATGTTGATTGTTGTTCAAAATTTGGGTCAATCTAGAATTATTAGGCTATAAGCCAGTGAGATCTCTGATTTGTTGCAATCACCCTCTTGCTTTAAAGGGGACAAGACTAGATTTCATTCATTGTTCCTTAAGGTTAATCCACAGTACCTATTAGTTAAATTGGCTGTGTTTTATTAGAGGATTTTTTTGGGAATTTTCTGTAAAAGTGAATCATTCAACCTAATTCATTTTAGTTACTTTTAATAAACATGACTGGACAAATAATTTGTCTTTCTCCAGTATGGAATTTAGACAGCTGTCTTTTCCAGAGGTACACCTTACACATTAACCTATTTATGCTATAATGTGTACTAGTTTTATATGCAGTCTGCCCTCTCTATCCATGGATTAAAAAATCCATGGATAGAGAGGGCAGACTATATATAAAACTAGCATATACAGCTTGAAAATATTCAAAAAATATACAAATCCCAAATAAATAAACCTTGATTTTGCCATTTTATATAAGGGACACCATTTTACTATGCCACTGTATTTAATGGGACTTGAGCATCCATGATTTTGGTATCCACAGGGGTCCTGGAACCAGAGCCCAGTGGTTAGCAAGGGCCCACTGTATACCAATACTGGCTCATAATGCACTAATCAGAGTAGTAGAAATACTAATATATCATGTTAAAACATTTTGATATTTTTTCAGATATCTATCTTTATGGTATTGGCATTTTTAGCACATGGAAAAGCTCCCTTGTTTTTAATGTTTAAATATGGGATTCCTGTGTGGTAGATAATGCATATTTTAAAGATAAAGTGTCCAAAGTATATAACAGCTACTAGATCATCTGAGAGTTGCTCAACAGCCTGGTCTTCTATGTGTACTTATTTTCAACTGAAAAATGGCTTGTTGTTGAAAAGGAAAGTTAGAATTTAATCTATCCATTGGTCTATCTATCTATCTATCTATCTAAATAAAATAAATAAGAAAGGAGGGACAGTATGCAGTTGTAAAATTCAGTGTCAGAAACATCTGATCCACATTCAAAGGTCAGTATGTGCTTTGATTCACATAATATTCCTGCATGAATAATGAAGCTAGTAAAAAACCGTTTTGTTCTTCCGTCATCATAACAATTGGATTCATAACACGAAATTGCTTGACAATAGATTTAGGAGTGATAAAAAGTACTTTTTCACATAACACATATTTAACCTATGGAATTCATTGGGTGTTGTGATGGGCATTTAGTTTTTAAAACAATTGGAACCAGTAGAGTACAGACCATGTCTTCTAGAGAAACATTTGCAACAAAGATTGCAAAAGTCTATAGGTATACCTGTAGGCTTTTTAAATATTATTATTTTTTTTATTAATTTTAACATGAGCAATCTAATTTGCAATCAGAGTAATATACATTCAGAACACAAAAAGGCAGAAAGAAAAGAAAAAGAAAAAAGAGAAATGTCTAATACACAATAGGGCTCTGACCCCCTTATCCTGACTGTAAGGAGGGGAAAAGAGTAAAGAGGAAAAAATATTATTCCACCATTACAGATCCAACTAAATAATCCTACTGAAGTTACTAAAAACCATGACTACAAATTATTACATTGTTAGATCTCTGTTGTTCAAAAAATCCATAAATTATTTGCAATTTTTCAAAAAAGACTTCAATTGACGTAGCCTTTAGAATCCATGTTAATCTAGGCATTTGGGCTAATTCAGTGAATTTAACAATCCATTCTTTCATCGTCGGTGCTTCATTCCATTTCCAGGTTTGAGCCAACAGAATTCTTGCTGCTGTTATATATCAAAGTGATAGTACATATTTGCTCTTCAGTTCTTTATCCATAATACCCAACAGCAATATTTAATATTGATTGATTGCAAAATCTGTGTACACACACACACACACACAGGTGGGACCAAAACGGTGAGCATTAATGTTCATTAGATGTATGGGGAGAAATGTGGTCTAAAGATACAAAATTTACATTGTACAGTGATTTAAAGGGAAAACTGCATAAAATGATGAATAAATGGTATTTAACTCCAAATAAGATGTCCAAAATGTCCCAGAATGTTGGGGATGTCAAGATAAAGAAAGCTCCTTCTTTCCTATGTGGAGGACTGGTAAGAAAGTGAAAAGTTATTTGTGTAAGATTTATATGTTAATCCTACATATATTATTTTAAAATTAATTTTAACATGAGCAATCTAATTTGCAATCAAAGTAATATATATTCAGAAAACAAAAAGACAGAAAGAAAAGAACATATAACATAACATGGAAATCTTAAACAAATAACTTTTCACTTTCTTACCAGTCTACCACATAGGAAAGAAGGAGCTTTCTTTATCTTGCATCCCCAACATTGATTTGAAACATTCTGGGACATTTTGGACAGCTTATTTGGAGTTAAATACCATCTATTCATCATTTTGTGCAGTTTTCCATTTAAATTACTGTACAATGTAAATTTTGTATCTTTAGACCACATTTCTCCCCATACATATAATGAACATTATGCCCACAGTTTTGGTCCCACCTTATCATATATGCTTTTACAGTCTCATCTTCTGTCTCTAATTTCAGAAGCCATTTGTACACTTTTTAAATTACATTGTCATCTCATTTTCTCTATGGCAGCGTTTCTCTTTTCTTGATTAAAATTGTCCTTAAGTTGCATATAAGCAAACAAATTAAGATTTTGATTTAAATGTCCAACTATCTTGTTCAAGATAAAAAAGATCATCATAAAACAACATCTCCAATTTTTGTCTGTAGGCTTTTTGTGTAGATGGAAAAATGGGGTTTTATTTTTATTTCTTTATTTAATTTATATCCCGTCTTACTCTTGGTGCAGGTTTTCATTGTACATTATATTTCTTGTATCTCTTGTATTATTTTCTGGAGCTTAGAAATGAAACATCCCAAGACAAACTCTTTATGAGCCCCCTAAATCCAGTCACCTCTTCTCTTCTATGGAAGTGGGGAATTGAATCTGGAGAAAGTTGTGGCTTCTGAGTGTCCCCCGTAGGAACACTTCTATTAACAAACAGGATGGGCAAAGTGTAGTTTTCCACATGATGTTGGACCTCAGTTCTCAGCAGTCCTCATCACTGGCTAGGGCTGATTAGAGTTGTAATCCAATAACATATGTCGGGCCTCGCTTTGCTCAATTTTGTATAAGAGGTGAGACCTAAGTCCAACTGTTAGTCCTGAAAAGGAGAGACCCACTGAATCAACTGAATTTTGCAAAAGCATTGATTTAGGAAGCTCTTATTGAATCATTGGGTTTACTTGGATTGGGATTAAGAATTGCATTTATCATACAGTCACATTTGTGATAGATCTCAAATTCCTGTTATCAAATTTAGTCTTCATTAAATTTAATTTCCTACCACTATTGTAGCAGATCATAATGACTGGTATTTTAGGAAAGCTGTTCTTTTTTAAAAAATGATGTCATATTTCAGATTCTTGCTTTTTTTTTTTTATTTAACAAAATTGATATCAGGAATCATTTTAAATTTTACTGATTCACAAATGGCTCCTTGACCAATAGCTCAATTGACAAGGTAGGAAAGCTCTTCTTACTTTTTAGAAAATGGTGTGATATTTCAGAAGCCAGTTTTGTGTGTACAAAACACACAAAATCACACGCTGGTTTAAATCCATTTGCTAGTCCCAACTGGAGTAGACCTACTGAATCAGTAGGGTTTAGATTATTGTTGATTTATCATTCCACAGTTCCTTCAATGGACTTACTTTAATTGGGACTAGCAATCTGATTTAAGCCCCTGTTATTTGGCATTAATTACTTTGGAACAATTGCCATGGTCAGTTTCCAGACAAACAATCGTAAGTATATGTTTCTAAAGGATAAACAAAATCTGCCCTTTGTGACTTTCCAACTGAGAGTTTAAAGAAGAAATGGTGTGTAATGTAAGGTCAGTGTTACTGATCTGTATAAAGTGGTCTTGCAGGCACCTTGGGTGAATTGGCGGCTTCAACTTCTCAGTCCACTAAAATTGCCCTAAGAGGGGAAATTTTAGCACCACGGAAGCGGTTTGATGCTCACTGTGACTTATAGGAAAATACTTCATGCTTGACGTACAGGAAAGTACTCTGAGAACCAGCATCAGCAGTTCAAAACGTATTGTGGGCAGGCATTTTCCCCTAATTTCTACGAAAGACGAACAGGCCCCTAATTTGCGCAAGCGCTCTGATTTAAAAAACATGCACAAAATGTCATTAAAACATGGGGAGGGAGAGCAGGAAGGGGTATCTGGAGATAAGAGCAAGGGTAGAGGTGTGGGTGGGGAAAAATAAAATTATCATAGCTTGATCATGAGGGCCGGTTTAACATGCCTATATTCCCCCTAGTGACCTGTGTACCAAGTGAGATGCATTCTTCTGGTAATGAATCTTCAGACAGTTTTCTTGTGTGGTCCTTAGAAAGCACGTTATATGAAACAGATGACAACACTGCTTACACATCAGAAACAGACAATAACACGTACCATCAAAGATATATCTGCACATATGTGTTTTAAATATCATACCAGCCACTTAGGCCATCCTAAGAGTTGGAGTTCCAGGAAAGATTTCTAACAAAACCCTTTCAGAACTCCCACAGAACTATAGCTCTTCGCATTCATTGAAGGGCAGGCCATGGACATAATGCAGGCAGTATGTACACTACCTATAACATGTTACTCGTAGTAGTAATTGTAGTCATTTTGCAAATAAATGCAATAACGACTGGTAACATCAGCACTATTATCTGTGTAGTGTGTACCTTTCACTCATTATATTTATAAATTTTTCATTGCGTTTTGACAGTGTTTTGGGAGGTGTTCCGAGGGGTCTTTCCCAAAGATTAGGCTCTTTTCTTACTTTTTTTGATTAGTTTTTAAAAAATAAACTTAAAAGTAACAGAAAAAATAATGATCATTGTAATAAAAATATAAATAAAGGATAGTTAATCACTGGGGAGAGGTTTGTAGCAAGTTACAGAACAAATCCCTTTTAAAACTAATTTTTCAAAGTTTAGTCATCCCTCCTAAACTTGTCTCAAACTGGTGGTATAGAAATGTGGCCTAAAAATGGATTGTTTCTAAAGAGACTAGATTGTGGAATTTGTTATGTAACTGTACTGTCAACATTGAGATCATAATGTGTAATAATAAAAGAGCACATATCCATGTGTCTGTCTGTGCAATAGCTCCAAGACCATGTAAAACCTGGCATGAATAGTAAGGAGCCCTGGGCTATGTGACTCTCATGATTATTATTATTTTTTAAGTAAATTAATTAACTTAATTTATGTAGCCTGCCCTGTCATCTTCAGATAATGGGTGGGAAATCTATCCTAATCATGAGAAACAAAACTAGAGGAAGCCCTTGTAGATTCATTTCTCCACAGTTCCTCCAGATAGCTCCATGTTGGAAATGGGAATAGCAGAGAAACTGGAGAGAGAAAAGAACGACTGAGAATTGAAGAGTGGGGATAATCCATACAAAACTGGTACTTCTGTTACTGCTAGTATTTAAAATTAACTTTTTTGATACTGCTTTCCAGTACACAAAGTACTTTATGCTTTTTCTCCTGTTTATCCTTCATATTATGTGATAAATTAGATTGGGAAAATGTCCATCTCTTATCCCAGAGCTTTTGTATTCATTATTTCCAAAGGATCCCCCTTTTTGCCATTAAGCTGCACATGTCTTCAGAGATCTCTTTCCCACTGTTTAAATATTTAGGTACAACATGTACCATTAGTTTAGGAAATTCATCAGTGGTTCCATAAGGCTTCATGCAGGAGGTATGCTTCCTGGCAGGCCAATCTTCCAAATACTTCAGTGCTATATATAATATCAATTTATTTCAATGTTTTGTTTTTCATGCTTTAAAAGGTTTCTGCTGCCTTTTAACATGGCAGTCCTGTTGCCAGTAACCCGTGGTTCAGACAGAAGCTGTTATCTCATCTGAAAGTACGAAAGAGGTTCTCATGTCACTATTCAGCAAATGCTTTAGGCAATGCTACATATTGTGATTGCTGCAGGCAACGCTTAAGTATTCTGCAACAAACATGTAAAGCAAAGATGAGTGAAATATGACTTTTTTAGATTATCTTGGACACCAGCTCCTACTTTCTGTCCTGAGGCTAAGACTGATGGGAGTTCTAGTCCAACAAGATCAGGAGGGCTATCTTCACCCCTGACGTAAAGGTGTGGAAGCAAAATAGTGCATGTGTGCATCTACCCAATCTAACTGAGCCCTGTTTCCCCCATAAAACATCCAGGGGTAGCCATGTTGACCATTTAGCAAATTCAATAAAAATCCACCAGTGATACCTTTATTGGCCAACCAAAATGCACAATATACAAGCTTTCAAAGCTTCACTGACTTCTTCATCAGGCAAGGTGTTACAAACCAAACAGAAGAAAAAAATTGAAGATGTTAGTCATAGGTCTGCATTTTGCTGCTTCTGTTCTTAGTTAAGATGGCATGGAGGGGCCAGTCTGCAAGAGATGCCCCTCCATACCATCTTAACTAAGAACAGAAACAGCAAAATGCAGGCCTATGACTAACATCTTCAATTTTTTTCTCCTGTTTCCCCCATGTATTTGCATGCACATTTTACTTTCAAATTATGTGCTTGCTGTGCAGAACACAAAATTCCTGGAAATATATTGGAAATATATAGCACAGCCCATTGTTCAGCACTTTTCCACCCATATTCTTGTTCCTTAACAGTTGATGCATAACTGTTACTCCCAAGACAGTGATTCTCAAGCTCAGATCCTCCAGGTGTTTGGGACAGCAGCTCCCCAAATCCTGAGCCTTCTGGGAACTGAAGTCTCAAGCATAAAGGCTGAGAACCACTGCTTTAAGAGCCAAATGGTCTCTTCCTTTCACTCTTGTTCCAGAGCAAACTCTGGACTCCCAGATGTTCAGTCAGATCACATCTAAGTAGTTGCCACTTCATAACCCAGACCTCTGCAAACTTTGGAGGCAGCAGGAGTCTGTGCCCATTTTCTGCAATCCTATTTTCTGACCTTTTCCCTCACCTGCAAGAATCCAGATGTGCTATGCTGTAGGTACAGCAGTGATAGATAGCAGGAGCAGAGAGGGAACAAAGGGGAAAAGTTGCCCTTGCATTGCTTTCTGCTTCAATAGGGAATTTAAAGCGGGGATGGGGAGTCTGTACCCTTCCAGATGCTGTTGGGCTGCAACTCTGAGAAGGCAATAGCTTCCAGCTGGACAATGGTGCAAGTGGAGTTCTCCAGGTACATATAACCTGGGTCCAGTTGTGTAGGGGAGGCAGAGCTATGTCCAGATGCCATCCAAGAGCCATTGAGCAGCCTGGGGAAAAATGTTGCATGAGGAGGTACTGGATATCTCTTTGTGTGAATTACTGACAATATGTATGTAAGTTAAATGTGGCTGACATCCCCTACCAATTTATGTAGGAGCTGGCCCCATTTAGTGCAATGGGTGGGGATTAGTCATGTAGAGGATTAGTCTCTCTTTCCAATCCCTAGGGCACTTTAGTAACATTTACAAAGGTATTGCATTCCAAAGTTAAAGGCAGTCTTAATTTTCAATTGTGAAACCATACCATTATCTATATTAAGGTCAAATATACTCCTCCATTGTTCATAGCTCTCATCAAAACCCATAATCATATACTTACCAGGTCTGAAATGCACCCCATTGAGTTTCATGGCATTTCCCCCCCAAGTAATCAGGTGGAGGATTGCAGGTTTTGCCCTTAAATCTCCAATTGAAAAGCAAAGCCAAAATAGCAGTTATATTTGTTTACCTCATCAGCGAATTTTCCAGCATTTTTCTTTCTAAATTTCTTTAGCTTTGTATCATAATATATTCTTCTATATTTCAGATCTCCCATTTCCCCACAGCAACCCACATGAAATTTTGAAAAAGTATTTTGTTAGCAATTCCTATCTATTTATTTATTATATATGAGTTTATCATTTACCTTTCTACATTTCAGCATTGTCATGATTGTCAGTGCCACTTATTGTCATGATGTTTGTTAATTTGGAGTTGGAAGAAGGGAGACTTGAGGAAATATTTCACTGAATGTACTTTGCTACTATTTTCAATATAATTTAACACTGCTGATAAAAATAACAATAGCAAAAAGTTTCTCCCTTTCTCCCTGTAATATTTCAATTCATCCTTGACCTTCCATTCCCAGTGCTGAAATTTAGATGATTGCTGCTCAGATAAGGGTTACTTTCATTACTCTATGAAGTGCCAAATTTGTTGAGTATCTGCAAGTTGTTTCCAATTTATGACGCTCCTAAGACAAAGTTGCAAGTAGATAAATCTATGCAAGTAGATAAATAGGTACCACTTTGGTGGGAAGGTAAACAGCATTCTGTGCAATCATGCGGCCACAGGATCACAGAGTAGTCTCTGACAATACTGCTCTTTGGCTTAGTAACAGAGATAAGCACCACCACCTATGGTTGGACACGACTTGACAACTTTGTCAACGGGGAATACCTTTACCTTTACCTTTTAAAGACATGCAGTTATGTTGGTAAGATTTGTTGGCAAGATCTGAGGCTGAGAGCCTGTGACTTGCCCAAGGTCACCCAGTGAAGCTCTCAAACCTCTACACCACACTGCCTCTTGAAGTGCCAAGTGCATTATGTTAATCTGACATATTGTCGTTTGTGACATAGTGGTTTGAGTGTTGGATTCAGATTCTGGAGACCAGAGTTCGATTCCCAGCTTGGTCGTGAAACCTTGGGCAAGTCACATGCTCTCAGCCTCAGGCAATGGCAAACCTCCTCTGAACAAATCTTGCCAAGAAAAACCCTTGTGATCTCTTACAAATCTATGATTCTATTATAAGTGCTGCTTCTTAACTGACCTAAACCTGTGGTCAGCCAGTTTGACCATATGTCCTCATAAACCATTAAACTCACTTGGATTAGTCATTCTCTCTCAGCCTGACTTACCTCACATGTTGTGAGGATAAAATTATCGAGGAAAAGAGCTGCATAAACCACATTGAACCCAAACGTGTGGTGTAAAAATACATAGCAATTGCATATAAACAAATGTTATTCATACTGCAGTTGGCAGACTGAGGGGGGAAGCAGATGGGCGGCCGTGGGCCACCCCGGGAAGCTGCGCTGCGGGGCCGAGGTATCCCCATACCTCGGCCCCGCGGCGCAGCTTCGCCGCCCCTGGAAGGAGCGCTAAATTAGCGCTCCTTCCACAAGTCGCCGAAGGTGCGCTGCAAAAGGCTGCCGGCGCACCTTCAGCGACTCTTCTGCTGCAGCATGTATGGACGCTGCAGCGGGCGGTCATCCTCAGAGCGCTGGCCGTGTGGAGGGCCGGCTGCTCCGAGGACGACTTGGGGAAGGGGTTGGGGCGCCCACCGTGCGGCTGCCCCTCCCCTTCCCTGCCCCCAAAGTGGCCCTTTTGGCCATCTGCTTCCCCCCTGAGATACAAGGTTTGAAATTTTGATATATTTGATGGAAGCCATGAAAAGTATTATTATCCAGGACAACTTTTATTCCATTTTCATTTTCAATTGGTGGCTATTTCACCTCACAACTAGATGGGATTTACACTCTAGCTCTTAACGCAATCACATTTCTAGTGTAATTGAGGCTTACTGACAGCATTATTATTGTTTTTACATTGATAAGTTTTTAATTTGTTTCTCTTGTGTCCTCAGTGCCACCAGACACACAAAGCCCTCACCTCATACTTCGTTTGTCTTCTCCTCTCCATTCTCACATATAGGCCTCATTTCCACTTACATTTAAACCGGTTTGCGATTTGCCTTCACTCTGTGTCGTTGAATCGATTCCAAAAGGTCCTTTCCCACTATGAAAGTGCATATTTTCATTATTCCCTTGTAATCACTTCTTTTTTGGCACGATTGTCGTTCTCACTAGTTTGCGCTGCTTCAAAATGCATGTCAATCATCTATGCATCATAGGTGACGCAAATGGCAACACAGTGAGGATGGGGCTAGAATGGGGTGACTTTAGCAGGCTGCTCAAGAGTACCCCATTTCCCCTTTGAGCAGCCTGGCTTGGGAACTAAATTAAAAAAAATTGATACAAGATTCGATCCATTGATTTTGCAACTACTTGTTTCATGAGCTGCCATTGGCCCAATCACCTGGCATGCCACCAAGTTGCAAAAGTAACAGATCATATTTTCAGTAATTCAGTATTATATGTGCCCATAGGTCACACAAGCACAAAGGCAGCACTGGGGGGTGGGTGGCGGATCTCCCCAAAACTGAGTCAGGATGGTAAGCACCCCTCTGCCATTAGTTCCTCCTTTTCAGAATGATGCAATTCAGATCTGTCGTTCCCACTTGTTGAATATGCTTCGGAATCAATTCTTTTCAAAAGAACCGCCAAAAATCTAGTGTCAGGGAACAGCGGGTTTTTTGTGTTTGCCTCGTTTCATCATTTCAAGTGGGAACGACAGTCATATAACCCGTTATGCAGTTTGCTTTAAATCATAGTGAGAACGAGGCCATAGAGACACAGGCAGGCAGGAAGAGGTTCAAAACAGAAACAAAAACCTCTTGTGTGTGTCACTGGGTTGGGAGCGGGGCAGGGGAGAGCATGAAGGGGGGGAGCCTGCTAGCAGCAAGGATTGCACAGCAAAACAGGCACCTCCAGCGTGAGTCCAGTACAAGAGGAAGAAGAGGAAGAGGAGTGTCCCACAGCAGCACAGCAGCTGCTCTTCCCAGGTTCTTCTTCTCCCCCTCCTTCTCTTACTAGCTGCATCGTTTTGTCTGGCTGGGGGAAAAGCAACAGAAAGCTTCCTTGGAGCTCTTGAGTTTCTCCTTTAACTTGTGTGCTGAGAAAAAAATGAGAGAGAGGAAGACTGTTGAAGGAAGAAGTGGTAGGGTGGTGAATAGCCATACTTTCTGGCCTTTCAAAGCCTACTGCTGCTGAGAGAAGCACAGAGAGAGAGGAGGTTGCAAAGGTGCTCCTCATTCTCTTCCCTCTTTTCTTTCACGGGCTTCTTCCCTTCCTCCAGCTGCAGCAACAGCTGGCAATATGTGTGTGAGAGAGGGTGGGATTATGCCCTCTGTTCCACAGGCATTTTTAAAACCATCTTTCTCTCCCGGCCAGCAGAGCAATCAGAGCTGGGAGGCGATCTCATCACTTCCTGGGTCTCATGGCTGGAGGCAAAAGGAAAGAGAGGGGCTATGCAGACAGGCAGCTCTGGGCCGCCCCTGCTAGCGGTAGATCGGGGCCGCGGCAACCCCATGCCACGGCCCCGATCCTTCCTTTTGCCGCCCCTAAAAGAACGGCAAAATGTCACTCCTTTTAGGGGTGACAAAAGGCTGCCCTAAGAGCTGCCACCGTGGCTCTTCCATGCCCTTTAGGCGCAGCGTGTCTGCACGCTGCGCCGGGAGGGTGTACTGATGCCGCGTGCTGTGCAAACGGGCGCACGGCATCAGGATGGCATCGGGGTGGGGTTGGGGGGGCCAGTGTGCGGCTGCCCTGCCCTAACTCCACCCCCAGGCCGGCCCTTTAGCCCAGTCTGCAACGCCCCAGAGTCTCTTTACCATCCAGGCAAGAGAGGGGCCACAACCGGAAGGCAGCCCCTTTCCACCAGCACACTGAGTGTCACCCCCTCTGGGGTGTCACCTGGTGTGATCCACACATCCCGCACCCCCCTAATGACAACACTACTGATGTCATCACCCAGGGAAATTGCAAGCTTGCATTTAAGCCATCAGCAAGAGAGCCTTGTATGCAGACCATATTATAAGAAAAGCAGGCTTGGACACAGAAGAAGGAGGAGTGAAAATAGGAGGAAGGAATATCAACAATCTAAGTTATGCAGATGACACCATAATACTAGCAGAAAACCTTCCAGACCTGGAACACCTACTAAGGAAAATCAAAGAAGCAAGTGCTAAGGCAGGCTTACTGTTGAACATAAAGAAAACAAAAATAATGACCACCTTCACCTTCACAAATTCAACCTAGACAATGAAGAAATAGAAATAGTCGGCTGATACACCAACTGCGCCCTTATCTGGATAGAAGGGACCTGGAAACCGTGGTACATGCTCTGGTAACCTCACGTCTAGATTTCTGTAACGCACTCTACATGGGGCTACCCTTGTGCTTAACTCGGAAACTGCAATTAGTCCAAAATATGGCAGCCAGGTTGATTACTGGAACATCGAGGAGGGAGCATATAACACCTGTGCTAAAATCCCTCCACTGGCTGCCAATTAGTTTCCGGGCGCAGTACAAGGTGTTGGTTTTAACCTTTAAAGCCCTACATGGCTTGGGTCCATCTTATCTTAGGGACCGCCTCTGCCCGTACAATCCCCCCCGCGCCCTGCGGTCCTCTGGGAGGAACCTGTTGCAGCCGATAAAGACCAGGCTTTCACAGACCTCCCAGAGGGCCTTCTCCGCGACCGCTCCCAGGCTTTGGAATGGCCTGCCGGACGAGATCCGTCTTATTACTACTCTTACTGCCTTTAAAAAGGCAGTAAAGACGGATCTCTTTCGGCAGGCCTTCCTGGAATAACTGCCCGGCTCGGTGAAGACTTAATGCTGAAACTGTTGTCAGTTGGAATCTTTTTAGCAGGTGATCCTCAAACATCACTATCCAACTAGCTACCTGGCTGGATAGATTTAATTGTTTGTATTTTATCTCGGCTTTATTTTTAACTTGTTAATGGTTTAATTTTGTTTTAAGGGGTGGGTGGGTGGGTGGGAGGTGGGGGGGCAGGAATTGTTTTACCTATTGTATTTTTAAATTGATGTACGCCGCCCTGATTGCCGAGCAGAGGGGCGGGTTATAAATAAAACTTATTATTATTATTATTATTAAATAGTCAAAGAATTCCCATATCTGGGATCAAACATTGATAGAAATGGGGATTCAGTCAGGAAATCAGAGGAAGACTAAAAATGGGAAGGGTACCTATGAAAGAACTAGAAGAGGTCCTAAAATGCAAAGATATACAACTCAGAATAAAAGTTAGAATCATACAAGCCATTGTATTCCCTATTACTATGTATGGAAGTGAGAGCTGGACAGTTAAGAAAGAAGATAGGAGGAAAATCAATGCATTTGAGATAGTGTGGTGCTGGAGAAGAGTGCTGAGGATCCCATGGACAGCCAAAAGGACAAACAAGTGGGACCTAGAGCAGATCAAACAGGAAACCTCCCTGGAAGCCAAGATGACTAAACTGAGGCTGTCGTACTTTGGGCACATCATGAGAAGGGAGGACTCTTTGGAAAAAACAATAATGCTGGGGAAAGTGAAGGGAAGTAGGAAAAGAGGAAGACCATATGCTATATGGATGGACTCTATGAAGGATGTCACTATGAGGATTAAGGGGTTGCAGGAATTAAGCAGAGCAGTGGAGGACAGAGGGTCTTGGAGATGTCTCATCCATACAGCCGCCATGAGTTGAGATCGATTTGAGGGCAGTTAACAGTACTGTTCTCTTTCTGTAGTTCTTTTAATAGGATGAAGAGACTATTATTTGGAATTGCCCTAGTTTGAATTACACTAATATGGATTTATTTTTATTTATTTTTATAGCCATCCAAGCTACTTTTGCATCCTCTCCCACCCTCATTTATGGCATCACAAAGCCAATCTTAACTACAATTCCTAGCATGCCTTGCTTTGTTTCCTGTGTTCACCTGCTGTCATTTCCTTTGGGAAATGAGGAAAACCATCTTGCCTACAACTCCCAGAGAGCCTTGCAGGATGAGCTTTGATGTTTTCCTTAACCCTTTATTTACCACTTCACTCTTTGGATGTAAAGACTGAGGCTACATCTGCATTGAAGAAATAATGCAGTTTGACATTACTTTAACTGCTATGGCTTCATCCTATGGAATCTTGGGATTTGTAGTTTGTTGTGGCACCAGAGGACTCTGGCAGAGAAGGCTAGATATCGCACAAAACTGCACATCCCAGAATTCCATAGCATTGAGCCAGGGCAATTAAAGTGGTGTCAAACTTCATTCAGTCTGCAGTGCAGATGCAGCCAAAGTTACAGTTATCACTTTACAAAATTACAGTTCCTGTTCCTAATGCTCTACCCAGGAACCTAACACATTTTTTAAAAGTATGCAGGTAACACTTTTTCCATTACAGTATTTTATCTCCTTGCTACAAAAAGCTCTCTTTTGTTGGATAATAACTTGTGGACTGGACTGAAGACTCAAGGCGAGATAAGATGGCTCAACTCACACATACCTATTTAAATTAATTAATGTATATAATAAAGTTACAGCTCCAGGACTGATGTGTTTCAAAATGTGTTTATGTACTGGAATTTGGATTTCTTTTCATCAATCACTCTGCAGTATCTGAAGCACCAAGGCTGGTTTCAAGTTTACTCTTTTTCAGGCTTTAAAAAAATACAGCACCAAGGGGGAGCATTTAAAAAGTATGGTGCAGCTGTCCGGTCTTTCTCTCCTTAATGGATTTTCTGTGGTTAAGAAACCAGATGGGAAAACACAGAAGGACAATGAATAAAATACATTTGCATTTTTGCAAATACATTCTGCATTTTTGTTTCACTTGTCCTGTAGAATTTGGAACTTTGTTGGGGGGGTTGTTTATGTTTTTATAAACTAGGAAAATGTTAGGATACATTCAAACAGGAAGGAGGAGGCAACAATTGTCTTTCAGAAGATTCAGGTTTATTCTGAGTAAAGGAATCTTAGCACCTTTACAACAGTAGGCCCCTCGTTTTGTTTGTGGTTTCAACAGAAACACCAGAAATTTGGTTTTATTTATAAGAATGTAACTTAACTTTTAAAAATAAAATCACCTTCTCACAAGTCACGGCTGGTTTAGTGTGTAAGGGAAGAATTTTGCACACAATATTCTGTTGTGTGCAGGTTACCTAACCTGGCTAGATCTCTGTTTTAAATAAAATAAAGTTGTTGTCCTGGGCATTTTCCTTTCCTTATTTTTCTCTAATATTTGGTGTGTTTGAAATCTCAGCTATTTCTATCTATTGTGAAAGTATCCTAACAATTGTTTACACTCTTGCAACTGTGTTAGGCAGCTAGGCGCAACCATGTGCCTGCAGGAAACAAGAATGTATTACATCTAAGTGAAATGCCCAGTTGCTATGCACTTTTTACACTGACAGTATATTTAAGTAATTAATGTCTCATCGTCAATGAATGTTTAATAATGAGATGGCTCATTGTCAGGGGAAAAGAAAGACTCTTGTTCTCGTTTTGCATAAAATTGTAATTGTTTTGTTATTGCCAGCCCTAGCAAATGGGATTTTCAAAACATATCAATGACCAGTAAGATAGTGGGGGCAGAGAGAGGGAAACTACTACATGCTCACATTTTGTAAATTTCACTTGTCAGGGTAGGCCACTGCACCTCAGGGTTATAAAAGGAAAAGATGCATAAATTTTAATTAAATTTGATGAATTTTTATTTCAGAGATACTCTCCTTCTCAATGCCTGGCTCAAAGCCATCCTCTTCTCCAGTCCCCAAGATATTGCAGCCTTCCCCAAGAAGAGGCATTCAGAACCGCCCATCAGTGGTGATATGTGCTGGGCCATACAAGCAGCAGGTATGTCCCAAGGCGTAACATTGATGGACAGTTGGCCCACTCTTGGCAAATGTCAAGAGGCTGTTAGGGTCAGGCTGCTGTTGAGGTGTACCAATGAAAGCAACAACAACAACAAAACTCCCAAATCCTGTTCTTTGCACTTGCTCTCTGAGCCTTATCGCATGACAAAAAAAAGCTGAGATGGAGTGGCAGAGAAGTGGCTTTCTCTCTGTTTCTCCACATGCTGGCACTTGCTCCCTGCTTCTCCACTAGTAGAACTTCCGTTCTCCTTCCCCAGGTAGACAGTCATAAAAGCGTGTCCTTTTCTAAATGGGTTTTTCCAGCATGACAAAAGGCACACTTTTACAACCTTCTCCCTTGGGAAGAGAACAAAAGTGCTACAATGTCATGCAGAGAGGCAAGGAGAAAGCCACTTCTGCCACTCCATCTTAGCATTCTTTTGTCATGTAATAAGTCTCTCTCTCTCTCTCTCTCTCTCTCTCTCTCTCTCTCGGTGTTGATTTCAGATGAATCAGACTTTTTATACCTTTACAGCAAAATAGAATAACCTGCATAATATTTAGAAGGATCAGGATGCTTGAAGTCCCATAAAACTATGGATCAAGCTGTGGTCCTGTTATTCCAAAATAACTGCAGAGCTCCTTTTACCAAATGTGAAATTCCACATTTGGTGGAATTGTAAATATGCTAAATAAATAAATAAATATTTAAAAAATGGCAAAAATCATATGTTTCAGAAATTTCAAACTATAAAGAAAGATTAGATCCTAAGCTATATTTACTCGGTATGGTTAATAATGAAGATCTGGAAAACAAACATGGCAAACTTTTATTTTACATGACAACTGCTGCACATCTTATATGCTGGCAAATGGAAGAGAAAAGACTGCCTGGACAGTAAAGAATGGTTGTTAAAATGTTAATTATATCAAAATAGATAAACTTACATTTTTATTAAGAGGAGAATAATGAGAGAAACATAAATTAGTTTGGAAACCTTTAATAATCTTTTTTTCAAAAAGAATGGGAAGATAAAGTTACTTCAGGGTTGATATGAAAAAGGAATTTCCTAAAGTATTAATGGCAAGATAGAGTAATATCAGATTTTGCATTATGATTGGCTTGCAACAGATGGGCAAAAAGTTCCTCATTGAGGGCATGGAGTGCAGACCACACACAGACGCGCACACACACTCAGATTGGCTGGAGGTTGCTCTGGGACCTGAAGCCGGTTAAAAGAAGAGCAGAAAAAGCCACTACTTGCCGCTGGCCCATTTAGGACCACGGCAGTGGCCAGCTTCAGGACTGCTCCATCTGGTCGCTGCAGTCCTGGGTTGATTGGGGGCCAATCACAGCTAAAGCGGCCAGAGGCCGCTCCAAGCCACCAGTTGGCTTCACCCCATTGAGAGATAAAGTGGAGTGAAGAATTTATTATTTTTAGATGAAAAAATAAGTTGGAAAACTATAAAAAGTGGTCAAGGAAGGAGTTCAGGAAGTCTATTTTTCTTTTGTTATGTTTTGTTTTGCATTGTTCTGTTCTACTTAATATAAGTTGACATATAGTTTTATGTGGTGTTTTATGTAATATAGTGGTTTGGTGTATGGTTATATGGTTTGTTATATAGTGTTTGTCTGATTTTTGTATGATGTTGATTTTAATGTATGAATAAGAATGAATTTAAAAACAACAACAACTGCAGAGCTCCTTTCCTCCTTCTCAGGTGCATTCATCATTGATACTAAGCCAACCAAAGTCCATCATCACTTCTCAGGACAAACAGAACCGAGCAGTGCCAATCCAGCAGGTATTCCTAGCAGCAGTGTTCCACACTGGGGTGTCACCTGGTGCAGGGGGTGGGACTTCTGGTGGACTTCTGGGTGTGGGGGTGCATGGGAGTGGCTGTGTGGCTGGAAATGGTGCCTGCATGGCTGGAGGGGCAGCTGCGTGGCCAGAAGTGGCACTCGTGTGGCCGGAGGGGCAGCCACATGGGCTGAAAGAGTGCCCGCGTGGCCAGAGGGGCAGCTGTGCAAGCTGAAGTGGTGCTTGTGTGCGCCTGGGCAGCACCCGCATTGGCCTGGGCAGCAACCATGTGGGCCCGGGCAGCACCTGCAGGGGCAGGGGGCCAACTGGGTGTCACCCCTCTTCTAGAGTGTCACCCAGCGCGGCCCACCCCCCTGCACCCCCCATTGACGCTACTGATTCCTAGGATCCCTAAATCTGCCAAAAGCTATGGGGAGTATATGAACCAGTCAATATAAGTACTTTCAGAAATCTAGAATTCCAAGATATGGTAGCTAGAAATCTACAGTGCATGTAACTTCTTTTAAATATTTTAGCCCCTCCTTCTTTGCTAGCAATTATTTTCCAGATATTCAAGTAATATAAAGAAAAGATTACAGTATGAAACATTCTGAGCAGAAAATGTATGATGAATGGGCCTCACCTCCTCATATTATGCAAGATAAAAAAAGTATAACTTTCCTGTTTGGCCCTAAACAGCAGATATCAGAGCTTTTCCATTGTAGGCCTCCTGAAGTCAAAAATATAACACCCCTTCCAGTTAAACAGTCTGCTTAGCCTCAGCTCAAGAGTAAGTACAGTAACCCCTCCCAATTCATGGGGGGATCCATTCTGGAACCCCCCATGAAAATGACAGCTTGCAAATATTTGGGCCCCATTGAATATAATGATGCACATGCCCATGGCACGCATGGGGGGACATGCAGGTGTGCACCACCATTTTAGCCCTCTTTGCTTGTCCCTCCCATGAAGAGTGGGACTGCAGACTCGAAGTCCGCGAATGGGGAAGGACAACTGTAGTTGAAAATGAATCTCCTCTTTATTCTTCTCAGGTCATCTTCACAGATAGCAGTCAACAGGTACCTCTTCTTTCTGGGCCTTTACCGCAGGAAGTCCAGTCAGCAGGTTCAGGCCTTAACCCATCCTCCCGTAAGTAAAAGCAGGGAAGAAAAAATCGCATTGGTCAACATGGGTGCTTTTCCACTTACTCTTCTTCTCCTCCCTATCTGGTTTTGTTGCAGGGATTAACACTGAAAAATGGGATCAGTCTCACCAGGACTCTTTCACCACAATCCACACCAAAGAGAGGTCCCCTGGAAAGCAAGTTGTGGACACCACCCCTTACTTCCATAGCCTTGTGGAAAGGTGAGCAGACATACCTTCTTCTCTAGTCCTCTGCCTAAAGCATGCTCTCTTGTTCCAAAAGCACCAGCTGCCTTTAAAAAACAAAATTTTCAGGTAAGGGGCTGAGTACTTCCTATTGCCATTTCTTTCATTGCTGTGTTCTCAGAGTTTTCAGAAGATTTCCTAAGATTTCTCTTGCATCTGTTTTCCTATTGCTTACAAACAACCCCACTGCATTTTATCGGTATTTAAGACTGGATCACAGGCTGATTTTACTATTAGGCAGAGTAGTAACTACCTCAGGCAGCAGATGCTCATGGGCTATAGGGAGGAGGAATACTGGTAAGGTGATAATGCTTTGGGCCCCACATAGCCTATTTTCCTGGGTACTGTTGCAGGTGGTGTTAAAGTAAGAATCAACTTCCAGTCCAGTTGACTTTTGGACTTGGAAAGCTCAGATAGCAGTCTTGTTTTGTCTTTTGCCTCAGGCTGGGTGTCCGGGAAGGCAGACAACAGCTGATAACAATTCCAAACAAACACTCAGAGTTTTGTGGAACAAGATAAGTCTTGAAAGGCAAAAGGCAGAATCCAGAGACAAAGTAAATAGGCAGTCCAAGTATAAGCCAAAGGGTCAATTCAAGAACATGGCAGTCCAGGGTCAAGGGTTCCAGAAAAGCAGGGTGGTCAAGTCAATTTGTAATCCAAAAGTTCAAGCTGAGAAATCAAGAGTCAGGAACAGGGTGCTTTCGCCAAGGAACTCAGATAGCTTCTGACAAAAGCACTGGTGCCCTTTCTGATCTTCTCTGGCTTAAGGTAAATATGTTATCCTCTTCCTCCTCCATCTCAGACTCAGAGCCCTCCCCTGAGTCCTCAGCCAGGCTGGGCCTGACACTAGGTATGCATGGGTCAGAATATAGCCTGGGGTATTCTGGCCCTGTAACTGCCCCTGTTACCTAGAGTTCGCCATTGTGACAGCAGGCAGTTGTTCACATTGTGAGTCCTGCTGTTGTGATCATGTATGTCTGTTTACTTTCCTTCTTTCCTAGGCTACAGGATGAAATCCCAGCTGATTTGGTTCCAACCTCCACTTGTTCCCAAACCAACTAAGATTTGGGGGGCATGTGATAAATGGGAGTCCCTCCATTTATCACAGGACTTCTTCCCAGATAACAAAGGGTTAAATATTGGGGGAGGTACATTTTAAGGAGGGTTTACATCACATTTGATGAGATGGCAACTGTCTAATGAGATGGGGAGTTGGGGAGAAGTGCAAACCTTCAAGATGGTTCTGAGAGAGAAGTTTTAGAAAGCCTGGATGCAACACAAGGCTTTTGGTCTATCTGTTTGCCTGCTTGCCTGTTGGCTGGTGGTTTCTGGCTCCACTGAGGCAGACCATGCGGAAGTCTAGGCTGCTAGTTAGAAATACCAAGGACTGCAATTCTCATCTGAGCTGTGAGTAAGATTAGGCACATGTACTAGTTAGTGGTGTTAGCAGTGACCAAGAATGGTTGTTTTGAATGTGCAGTAGAATAGTAGGCTTAATATCAAGAAATACATGTGGGACTGCGGGGAGGGGGGACGCTAGGGTTTTCACCAAAGAAGAAAGGGAGTGGTAGCACAAAAAAGTTTGGGGACCACTGATTTAAAATAAAATATAATTTTAAAAAACCCTATTAGTACAAAAGTTAAAAAAGAATTAAGCCTGAATTCTGTTTAAAACACACGGATTAAAAGCCTGTTTAAAACATATTAAAATAGAAACAAAACACCCCACCATTAAAAGTGTTGTCTGCCTAAATATAGTTTTTGTATGCCTAAATAAAAAAGGCATTTGCCTGGCAGTGGAAATACAGCAGTCAGGGGAACAACTTGACCTCCCATGGAAAAAAGTTCCACAACTTGCACAACAAATCTGCAGTGGATTTCTAACCTAGGTGTAAGGGATGTGACCAAGAGTAGAATGTGTAGTGCCTTTCTTTACTTCTCTTGCCAAGATGGGTCATGCATAAGGAACCCTGGGGCCAAAACCTGCCATGTGCTTGCTGAGATAACTACACTCTTCTTTCCCCATAACATAGTCCCACTCTCCTGCATCCTCACCAAACATGCCTTTGAGGGTGGTGGGACTGAGAGAAAGCTCTCCTCCACAGATCTTAACGCTTGGGAGGCTAATATGTTGCTGTAGGCTATATTTCAGAGGAAGGAATTGGCAAAACCACCTCTGAGGATTCCTTGCCTAAGAAAACCATATGAAATTCATGAGGTCACCATAAGTCAACAGGTGACCAGACAGACAGACAGACACACACACACACACACTTTCAAATAATTTAGACTCAAGCTGTGATATACTCTATTTCAGGCGTAGCCAAACTTCTGCAGTTTTTGGAAAGTACACTGAATCCCTAAATCCTTTGAAGGCTATGTAATGAGGGCTGAATAGAGTGAAGCAGTTGAGAAGATTAAGCCTGCAAATGAGGGGACAAAATCAAAGCTTGGATAACCATACCATTTCATTGTCCTGCAAATAAAACTGACTTCTTTGATGGAAGGTGGTCAATTTTAGTTTCATGTGAATATAAGAAGAGCCTTGCTGGATCAGACCAAAGTCCTGTCTAGTCCAACATTCTGTTGCCACAATGGCTAAGCAAATGCTTCTGAGAAATCCACTAGCAGGACATTAGTACAAGTGCATCTTCTTTCTTTCTCTCCTCCACCACCCCACAAGACTGACATGCATGTGATATATAGCCTTCCTGAGTAGTAGCCACTGATAGCTTAATCTTTTATGAATTTATCTAATCCCCTTCCAAAGACATCCAAGTTGATCACACTACAATTGCATCTTGTGGCAGGAAATAGCACATTTTCACTAGGTGCTGTCTGAACAAAGCAGTACCTTGTGGAAAGATTTGAACTCTATGTTCTACAAAAGGCAGTAATTGCTATGGGACTGTTCAGTGCCTGACTTCCACTGGGCAGCTTGATTGTAGAAGGCAGAGTGGACAGGGAGGCAAGCAACAAAACAGTTTTTCCTTGGGAGTGTAGGCTTGCAAACAGGTACTTGGGATTTTTCCAAGTGGTCATAACAGAGGCCTGTTTTCTCTTGCAGAGCTACAGGCAGGGAATGCAGAAGGAGTTATACTGAATGGCAGATGCAAGAGGAGCTGGTGCGTAAGTTGGAAGATCAGGTAAGGACAACCTCAGTCGGGAAAGAAGAAAGGCACACTTAAGAGCAAAGCCATATATATTAATACTAGTTTTGAATGGTTTTACCTATATAGCCGAAATGGCAAAGGCCATTTACAAGAGGGGAAGATTCAGGGTAGTCCCAAGATTTGTAATGCAATGTACGTGTGTGTGTGTGTGTGTGTTAAAAGTAGTGGAGGTGGAGGAGATTAAAAACAGCCAAATGAGGATTATGTGTCTCTAGTGCCTATAGAATTCAAGTGGGAATGGGGTGATGGCCAGAAGACCAGGGAGGATGGAATGGTTGAATGGCCAAGAAAGGACATAGTAAGAAAACCATAAATGAACCCATTGGTGCTCTTGCACATCTATAGTCCTCTGCCCATCTCTCTGAGCAGTATCCTCTTCTGCATGAGTCCTTCTTCCATGTGGTCAGTGGTACATGAAATCTGCAATGGATTTCTAACCTAGGTGTAAGGGATGTGACCAAGGGTAGAATGTGTAGTGTCTTTCTTTGCTTCTCTTCCCAAGATGGATCATACATAAGGACCCTGGGGCCAAAACCTGCTGTGTGCTTGCTGAGATAACTACATTCTCTTTCCCCATAACACCATCATTTGAGAGTTCCTTCCTAGCTTTCAAACATGGGATGTTTCTTCCTTCTTAAAAAAGGCCTCTACTAAAGCTTAGTTTCTGGTGGTAAGAACTTTAAATATGTTGGTGGTGTCACTTGCCCAACCTATTTAGGGAATGAAAACCTCTGAAAATTAATTTGTTCCCCAAGAGGAAAGAGGTTCCTTACTCTAGATATAGATTCTATAAAGTGGATGTGTTCTCTTATTTCTTTGCCTCCATGATCTCTAGCTGGCGCAAGAGAAGCATAGATTGTATCTTATGCGAGCAGAACTGGCACCCAGCTCCCATTCACAGCATCCATCTGCACCTGGGCTAATCCTCCCACACCAGAGCAAAGACCCAAGGATTGAGCTCTCCTTTTCTAACCACCATGAAGTCCATAGTAGTGCAGGTAAGTAATTAACTTACTAGGGATGGAAAAGAATAATAATTGAATGCTCAAGGAAAAACAACAACAAAGGGGTTTTTCCAGTGTCTGAAAAATCCAAGGAGAATCCTCCTCTTCATCTACTGGTAGAGAATTATACATTCTCCCTTGCGGAAACAAATATTTTGACACAGTAAATTCCTTTCACTCACAGGGATTGAGGGCTGGGATTCTGTTTCCACCATTTGTTTTGGAAACTGGTGTGCATCAGATGCAAGGTTATTCACTATAGGGAGAAGCCAACATGGGCTTGTGAAGACTTAAAAGAATGTTGCCTACTTCTGAGGAAGAGTGAAATTACAAGAATTCAGACCATACAGGCAAGAAACCTCTGGGTCCATATACCAAAATCTATATATAGTTTATTCTTACCTGCTCACATGGGATAAGCATCCCATTTAATGGTCAATTGCATTGATATATGATTTGCTGGTCTTCAAGTCAACTCCAGTTTAAAGCAACCCTCTCATGGGGTTTTCTTTGCAAGATTTATTCAGGAGAGGTTTGCTATTCTCTCTCTCTTTGGTGAACAGAGTATGACTTGCCCAAGATCAACCAGTGAGTTTCTGTGGCTAAGCGGTGATTTGAAACCTGGTCTCCAGAGTCCTAGTCCAACACTCAGACCACAACATCACACTCATTTCTCAATATACAGTTGTGTTGTTCTGCACCTTCAAGTCATTTTCAACTTATGGCAACCTTAAGGCAAATCTGATATAAGGTTTTCTTGGCAGGATTTGTTCAGAAGGAGCTTCCCCTGAGGCTGAGAGAATGTGACTTGCCCAAGGTCATCCAGTGGGTTTCAGTGACAAACAGGGAATAACTCTGGTCTGCAGTCATAGTCTAGTGCTCAAACTACATCATGCTGGCTGTCACTGATGTATGGTACTTTTCCGCATTATTAGAGGTCTGCAGGGTAGTACCTGTATTTCCAGCTCTTGATAATATCTTTTTTATCTTGTTAAAGGTTTTGGCAATACTAAGGGCCTTTGCAGACTGGCAGAAATAGTGCACATTAAATTGAGGCACTGCCCTGGCTCAGTGCTAGGGAATCATGGGAACTGTAATTTATTGTGGTACCAGAGCTCTCTGACAGAGAAGGCTCAATGTCCTAGAAAAAAATACAATTCCCATGACTCCCTAGCACTGAGCCAGGGCAGTGCCTCAATTTAATGTGCACTATTTCTGCCAGTCTGCAAAGGCCCTAAGATAGCCTCAGAGATTACCCTGAGATGTACCCAGGTTCTAGATTGTTCTCCTCTCACTAATAGGACAAGAAGACTACTTAGGAATAAAAGTCAGTTCCATTTTGCAACTAAACACATTTCCGAATAAACATGTCTAGCATTCAGCGCTGGCTTAATGTCATACTGACTGAATGATGGTAAGTATATGAAACCTAAGTGTAGTTGAGATTAATTAGCTGCAAAGGACTATCCTTGAACATATGCAGGGTGCTCTTTCACACAGATCACCACAGTCAGCCTTTATAGCTCTACTGGTAAGCAATCCTACTCAGGGCTAAAGCTAATTTACTGGGTTCCCAAGCAGGACAAGAAGACTCCAGTGAAGAAGAATTGCTGTTACTAACATTTCCATCCACTTTTTCCTCACCCCAGAAAGAAATCCCAGCATGGCAATTTACAGGTACACCACTGCCCGCCCACCTTTCACGTATGCTGCCCTCATTGGTTGGGTAAGTTATCGCAAAAAGGGAATAGGAAACCCCATGCAAATAGTACACAACTATATATTTGCATCATTTTACCATGTAATCTGTTTTTCCATATATGACTGAATTCTCCCAGCACCATTCCTGCTAGCCCATGTGGCATTAATGTTCACCTCTTCCTAGTTACAGCACAGTCCCATCCTCAGAGAAGACCTATTCCTTTGAGGCCCTGAGGGAAGTTGCCTTCAATCTGGGTCTGTTTCCTGTAGCTGACAGTCTTCTTGGGTTCACTGCATGGCCGCCAGACACCCCCGGCCCCCTTACAAGAACAATGTTGTAGTGAAGCAGTTTTTTTTCTAATTAAATTTTTATTGAGTTTTTACAATAAAACACATAATGTCTGTAGAACAACAACAACGACAGCAATTAACTACAAGGTATGTATCTGAAGAATAGTTATTCTGCAGCAGAATAAAAAAAAATAGTTTTCAGCAAGAACCAGAGAGTCTGGCTTGTCAAGGTGTAGACAGGTCTGTCCAAAGATCTATCTGTGAAGTTGGAGGTTGGATCCGGTGGGAGTGATGATTAACATAATCAATAAAGATCATCCAGTCTTCTTGAATTGTGTCAGTACTTTTCTGGCCAATGCAAAACCTTATTGTAGCAGTTTCTCCATTAACCACATATCCCAAATTCTAGAACACCAGTTCTCAGTGGAGAGATCACCTGACCTCCAACATTTGGCTACTTCTAATCTGGCAGCAGTAATAATAAAAATGATCATTTCCTATGTTTCAAGTTAAAATTACTTTTAACAAACATATAAAACAAAAGCAAAATTGGACAGAAATTTACAGTTTGATCAGTGATACATGAAGTTTGATAGAGAACTACATCCCAGAATGTTTTCACTTTAGGACATTCAATCCACATATGCGTATAAGAGCCTCTAGATTTACAACCCCTCCAACATTTTAACTATTTTAGACAGTGTTACAGGTACGAGATAACACCTATGGATGGTTTTCAAAGTATTCTCCCTCAGAGATGCTGAACAGGATTTGTATGGGGGTGAAGGCCAAGTATGAGCCCATTCAGTGTCTGAAATCATGGTTTTCAATTCTTCTTGCCAAAATGAGTGCATATATTGGCATGTTCCAGGAGATGTTTGTAGACAGCTGCTACCATCCCTTTAGTATGAGAAGTGGAATTCAAACAAAAGTTTTCAAGAAAGGAGAGTGGACTCTCCTGCTGAGGCTAGGTGTGATGCAAAGGAAGCAATTTGGTGTACTTTGGAGAATTTGGAGAAGAGCCTCCCTCCATTACCATCTGATGTCATCTGGGGGAGAGACACTAAGCCCAGCACCACCCAGTCTAAAATAAGAAGAACTCTTATTTCTTAAATGATGGGTGGGATTTTATGTTTTGTTTAATGGAAATTGTAATATTGTAAGCCGCCCCGATTGCTCTGCAGAGGGGCGGGATATAAATAAAAAGTATTATTATTATTATTATTATTATTATTATTATTATTTATTACTTGAAGCCAGGTAATGTTAGTTTGTTGTAGGGAAGTTTTTATGGTGTTGGCAGGCTTTGGTAATCCACCAGAGAACAGGTCTAGGATGCGGTAGAGTCCACATCTTCTTAGTAACCTTATTAGTGGGAATTGAACATCAAAGTGAGAAAGAGGATGCCAAAATAATAATAATAATAATAATAATAATAATAATAATAATGGGAGAGGGGCCTGGAGCTAGTATGTGTTTTCATTTATGCCAGAGGAGTAGGGAGCTAGATAAAAATGGATTTGATTACCTTCTAATTTTATATTTTGAAGTTTTAACGTAGAGGCAAGTAAATTCAGTGGACTTCATGGTTTGTTTTAATTATGTGTTTGAATCATTGTTTTAATGTAAAAATTGTTTAATTCTTTTTTAAGGGGTGGGGGAGCTGTGGGATTTGGATGGTATTTTAATATTGTATGATGTTTTTAAATTGTTGTGAGCCGCTTCGATTGCTGGACAGAGGGGTGGGATATAAATAAAATTTATTATTATTATTATTAACTTCTAGATTTACCCATCTGGTAGCACTGTTGTCCTTAATTAATTGAATAGCTTGGCTGAGCTGGAAAGCCTAGAAATATAGTGCAATATCTGGGACTGCCAGACCACCGTTCTTGGAAGTGATGTATGTAGTGGATTTGGGAAATCTAGGTCTCTTTTTATTGAAAATAAATAGATCAATTAATTTTTGCCATTTCTTGAATCTATATGGAGGAATCAATGGGATTGTTTGAAACAGGAAAAAGAGCCAAAGGATCATGAACACCTTGACTAATGCAATCCTGCCAAGGATGGAAAGATTTAAAACCTTCCATTCTTTAGATTTATGTAGCATCTGTGTGTCTACTGGGTTATAATTTAGGGGTATGAGCTGCTGGATGTTTCATGATGATTATTTCTAAATAGGAAAAACCTGAGGGATGAAGTTGCAAGCCCATTAGGTCCTGCCAGGATTTTTGTTGTTGGTATGAAGTGTTTAGAGCAGGGGTCGGCAAGTTCCCCTTACCTGGGGCCGGTCCGGGGATCCTCGGCTCTTCCGCAGGCTGATGGTGGTGGTGGTGGGAAATAGTGGCTCGTGCGCTCATGCGCGCATGACCCCCGCCGCCCCCGCCACCCCCGCGTGCGGTGCGGCCGCCATTATGTTTTCCAAAATGGCGGCCGTGGCTCATTCGTGCATGCGCAGGAGTACTGCGCATGCGCAAACGAGTCGTGGCCGCCATTTTGGAAGACAAATGGCAGCTGCGATGCACATGGCGGCGGCAGGGCGGCAGCACGCACAGCAGCGGCGGGGGTCAGTGGGGGTCAGCAGGGGCTGGTCCAAAGGCCTCAGGGGGGCGGACCTGGCCCGTGGGCTGTAGGTTGCCGACCCCTGGTTTAGAGCCATTACTGTGGATTTATTAAAGTTAATTTTCAGACCTGAATTCCTACCAAAGGACTCAATTGTCTTATTCAGAGGCAGAAACATCAGCACATCATCAGCATAAAGCGCAGCCTTATGGTGTTGGTTGTTGATGCAAAGGCCAGTGATATCAGCATTATGCCTAATCATGTTAGCTAAGGGCTCTATTGTCAGTGCAAATAGGAGGGGTGACAATGCGCATCCTTGTCTGGTGCCTCTGGAAAATGCAAAAGGTGTTGAATTGAGGCCATTGACCAACACCATTGCTCCTGATTTCTCATAGCCATCTCCAAAATCCATTCCTTGAAGGACTCCAAAAAGAAATGGCCATTCCAATCTGTCAAAGGCTTTCAAAAGCATCAAGTGAAAGTAAGGCTAGAAGAGTCTGACTGGTTGGAACGGTGGATGATATTGAGTACCCTGTGGACTGGGTCTGCTAGGCATCTGCCCGGCATGAAGCCCGCCTGGTCAGGATCAATGTATTCTAAAATAAACTCATTTATTCTGGAGGCCATAATAGAAGTAAATATTTTTGCATCTTAATTAAGGAGTGCAATAGGATGGAAAGATTTAGTTTCTGGGATAGTCCTCTTTGGTTTTTGGGATTGGAATTATTCGGGTTCTATGCTAACTTGTTGGTACAGGAGCATTATTAAGAATGGAGTTAAAAAGGGCAATAAGATGGGGTGAAATTTGGTCAAATAATTTGTAAAATTCTCCCGAGAAGCCATCTGGGCCTGGACTGTTAGGGCCTTTACAAACTCCCAGAAATAATGCAGCTTGAAGCCACTTTAACTGTCCTGGCTCAGTGCTAGGGAATCATGGGAATTGCATTTTTTTCTTCTCTGTCAGAGATCTCTGGTGCCACAATAAACTGCACTTCCCATGATTCCTTAGCACTGAGCCAGGACAGTTGAAGTGGCCTTAAGCTGCATTATTTCTGGCAGTCTGTAAAGGCCCTTACTCTGTTTCAGTTTAGATATTGTCTTTTTGAGTTCATCTGGGTGAATAGGTTTGTTTAACAGTGATTTATGAGAGTCTTTGAGCTTCTTCAGATTTAGAGATTGTGTAAATTGGTCTATGTCCAAATTTTGTGACAGTTCAGAGTTATATAGTTTAGAATTAAAGTTTTGAAATTCTTTCATAATTTTGTCAGTAGTTTTCACTATATTCCCGTCAGAGGAACTGAGAGTGGATATGGTTTTCCTCCCTACCTTACTCTTGACAGCTCTAGTGAGGAGTCAAGAATTTTTGTTGTTAGATTCATAGTAGTAAGATTTAGTGTAATGTAAGGCAGTTTGAATCTTTCTATTGTCAAGAGCTGCCAACTCTGCTTTTTTCTTCTGGAGTTGAATGAATACCTGTGAACTGAACAATTTTTTTATGAGCTAATGACAGCTTTTCTATCTCTTGGAGAAGGCTTTGCCTCATGGCTCCTTTAAGTCTCTTTCGTGTAGCCCCTTCCTTAATAAGCCTATGAAGACCACCTTCAGGGTATCCCATAACAAGGCCTCAGATGCCTCAGGTGATCTATTTTCAAGGTAAATTTGTTTAATTTCATCTTCAATCTGTTTTTTTAAAATATTCATTTATGAGGAGATACAGACTGAATCTCCAGATACATGTTTTTGGCAGATCAGGTTAGGTTAAAGTGCTGGCTGCATGGTCTGAATAAATGATAGACTCTACCTGTACAACAGCAATCTTAGGAAGGGATAATTTTGGAATGATGAAGTAGTCTATTCTAGAATAGGTGTGGTGTATGTTTGAATAAAAAGTGTAGTCTCTACAGGATGGATGTAGAGCTCTCCAGGGGTCTATAAATCCATGGCTAGTTAAGAGATCAGAGACTGGTCTGTATGTAATCTAGGACTTCATTTGCATCACCCCCTATAATGATATTGCCCTCTGCAATCTCCTCTAAGGTTTGTAGGAAAGAAGCCAGAAAGGCATGTTGGTCATTGTTTGGGGAGTAAAATGTGGCCAGTGTGAAGATTTTGTTGGTCAGGATACCTTTCAATATTAAATAAAAACCCAAAGGGTCCTGGATTATTTTGTCAATCTGAAAAGGACATGTTTTATCAAACAATATCGCAACACTTCTGGATTTGTTAGAATTTCTAGTTATATATTGAAAGTCAAAGGGAGATCGTGCAAGAATATTTCCCATGCCCTTTCTATGCGTTTCCTGTAAAAAAAAAAAATGCTTGGTTTAAGTTTTTTCAAATAATTATTAACCCGGGTACGTTGTGGGTTTTTTTTGGGGGGGGGGGAAATCCAAGTCCTTTTACATCGAGAGAGACAATCTTAATTTTTTCCACATTTGCAATAATTAAACTCTAAGTAAGAAACACTTAGAAGAGACTTCAAAGTTTGCAGTGCCCTTCAAACCCAGGCTTCTTTAAGCATGAGGGTGGAGGAAGCTCCAGCTTAAGAAATATACATACCAATGCGCAAAAGTACAAACAATTAACCATAACACAATACAAACAACAATTAACAGAAGCAAACCAAGAGGAGGAGTATGTGGGGTGAGTCCAACGTCTGTATCGAGCCATTGAGTGGTGATCCCTTCTAGGGTTGTGGGGTGAGCATTATTGGCATACATTTTTGGGGGAAAGATCTCAGCAATCAAAAATAGAAAGAGGAGAAGGTAAATGGGAGGATATAAGGATACCCATCTAAAAGATGAGAGGAATTAATTAACATTAGGGGTGTTCAGATATTTCCATATATGAAGGCAACATGGAGACCCCAGGCAAGCCAGCCAAGGTATCAGAGGAGCAAGAGCAGCATGCGCACATACAAACCACCCACCCCAGGCACTCCAGGCAAGTGCACACACACACACACCCAGGGAAAAGCCTGGGAAGGAGGAGGAGGAGGAGGAGCGCACACACACGCAGCAACAAACTCATGAATAATCGAAGCTACAAATGTCAAAGCTGCGAAAGTCAAGGCCCAATTGCACATTCAAAACAAGAAAATGGTGGCACATTCACAGTAGTGCTAGAGTGTGAAAGTTGCAAGAGCCATTTGCATTCAGGGGAGTAAAGAAGGGGATGGTAGCACTTCGGTAATAGTTTTAGAGTAAGGAGTGGGCTGAGAGAGGATTATCTAGGTATAAAGAGAGTTAAAACAATAAAAGTGAAATTTAGAGTGAGGCTATTTGTTTGCAAAAGGCCATGTTGCAAATGTAGAACAATTAACAATTAATTTCAAAGATGGCTCCTGTCATTAGGATTAAGGTGGGGAAACAAGAGAAGAGGGAGAAAGACAAGATGGCGGGGGTGGGGGCAGAAAGTTGTGAAGAATATATGAGAAAGATACAAGAAGTGAGAGCAAGGCAAGGGTAGTTATGCTTAACCATTCACTATATGATGTCAAAAAAGGCAGGGAAGAGGTCTTCTGTGCTGTAATTTGGTTAGAGTCAGTGTGGCTCTGTGGCTTTCAGCTGTGCACCAAGCTGTTTGTGTTTTCTGTCTTGCTGGCATTCATGGTTCAGCCTGTTGTCCGGATTTGGGTGCAGCTGAAGAGGAGACATTGTTCTTCACCTCTTTCTCAAGGTCTCAGAGCACCTTAATGTCCAAGGCTTCACATATGTGAAGAAGCTGAGTTTTAATTGCGACAGTCATGAACTCATTATGCCTTTATGAAAGATGATTAGTTTAAAAGGGAAGTCCCATTTGTATTTTGTAGTGAAGCAGTTAGGAAATTACTTGCAAGAGAAACATAGGGCAAGGAGGCAGCTGAAGTTTTACATCAGTCTCACTTGGCAAGGCACTGCCACACAGAGGCAGCTGAGGAAGACGGGGCAATTGCAAGAAGGGCTGGCTTAGGGCTTGTCTGCATGGGTTATTTATTCCAATTCCCTCCAGACTCATTGCAGGGCCAAACACCCAAATTGGGCACAGACTGTTTTCACAATGTCTCCACTCAATTTGGCCTTTCCTTCCCTTAAACCCAATTTTAAAATCTTACTGTTTACTTCAGGTTTTTGGCTCTCTCCACACTGACAATGGGTGGCTGCCTTCCCATGTGGTCCTTGCAAGCCACCTGGCACTGCTGCTCTGGGTGCGAGTTGCTCTGAAGTGAGAACAAGGCGCTTAGCATCAACATGGCTGGACACCTCGGCAGTGGCACCAACAGCAATCACATGGGAAGGAAGCTGCCTGTCATTGCTGAGGAAAGCACAAGTAATGGGGGACTATGGGTCCAGAATACTCCAGGGGCAGCCCAAAGTATTCTGGCCAGAAAAGACAAGCCCTTAGTTCCTAGCAAGCCAAGTACTCCTTTTGAGTATCAGTACCTGAGGGGCTACAGGGTATGCTGTACCCGTGGATCCCCTAGCAGTGCCACACAGGTTGCCAGAGCACAGCTCTCCAACCATGGGCAACTACCAAGTTGTCTTGAATTGTCCTGGCAACACAATAGATGATCCTGGGGCCTACTTTTCAGCCTGTATAGGACAGCCACTGGGGGAAAAAGCTTCAGATGACACTTTCAAACAGGCCGTATTAACTGACAATATTAATGTGGGTGTCAGGTTCTCCCAAGGGTTGTCTTACTTGTTTTCCTCTCCAGTACTTCTGCATTATAATTTTATGTTTATGATTTTCAGGCTATCTTAGAATCTCCCAAGAAGCAGCTCAGCCTGAATGAGATTTATCGATGGTTCAACAACAACTTTGGCTACTTCAGACACCACATACCTACCTGGAAGGTAAGGAAGCTTTGCATGGAGGAGAGAATGTGTAGTAAGTAGTACACGCCGTGGAGAATGATGGGATTGGGAAAGTCACCTCAGAGTAGGAGAGGAAAAGATAATAGAAGAGACAAGGCATTGTGAAGAAGGGGTATCTCTTGATGAATGAAAAGTCTCAGGCTTTGAAAACAGGAGCCCAGATTCTCCAGTTCAGTAATTAAGCAATAAGTGACTTATAACTGGAAGCACTTTTTTGATCACAGACTGGAGAAGCAGGATTGGGGGTGAGAGAAAAGGACAGAGGTACCATGGAAAGTATAGGAAAGGTATGTAGACTGAAAAAGGAAAGCACTTTTAGGGGCACATGTACACATGTAAAGATGAACATTCAGAAATGTTTTGATTCTGCTTTGCCCAAAAGACCATTTGAAATGTCAGCAGGACAGTGTTGGAGACTTAGTATGCAGGTGATCCATTGCTGAAGAGGTTTCCAGAAGCATTCCTAGGAGAGAGCTTTATCGCTTGGTCTGGGGAGCTGGTGTCAATTAAAGTAGACTGTGCTGGGCCATACAGACCAGTACAAGGCAACCCTTTTATATTCTCTTGCTAGTGGTCACTGAGCATGTGCCTATTCATTTCTGTAGCAAATGTTTTGTATGTTACTATTCCTAGAACACTGTGGAAGGAGGTTAAGGAGCAAACAAGGGAGATATATCAGATCGCAGTTCAAGGGGACTGAAGGCCACTTGAGAGCATGAGTGAGGAGGGAGGAATGGGCATGGCAAGCAGACTTAAGACTCAAGACCTGGCCTGGCCCTGTGTGGATGTGTGTTAAGGAACTTGTAGTCCAAAAAAGTACCCTTTTCAAGCTCTGCCACAAGATAAGGGATACAGGAGGCTGCTGTCTTAACAGCCAGGAACCTCCCTTCTCAGAGACTCTCCTCAACCCACAGAACGCCATTCGACACAACCTCAGCTTGCACAAATGCTTCGTGCGTGTGGAGAACACAAAGGGAGCTGTCTGGACAGTGGATGAATTTGAGTATCTAAAGAGAAGAAATCAGCATTGCTCCACTTACCCACATCCATTTCTGGGGAACCATGGAGCAGCAGCAGTTTCTGGTCAGCCCAGCCGAGAACAGAAAGAAGCGTCCATTACAGACCAGGATACACTGTTCCCTTTACTGTTTCCCCAGGGAGTGTGAGCTGGAGGAGTGGAAATTGGGTTTGGAGGGCCTGTCAGGGTGTGTATACATGTTTATTTTGAGATGGCTTTCCATACCACTGAGGTCTAGCTGTGCTGAACTCATCACATGCATACACCAGAGCTTGGAAGTATTACCCCTTTGGACTACCTCTCTCAGAATTCCCCAGGCAGTAGGGTGATTGCCCATGCTAGTTGAGAGATACTGGGAATTGTAGCCCTCAAAGTCAACTTTTCTGATCTCTGCACACAACTTACAGTTGACTGCTTCAAAAACAGACAGCAATATTGCAAAGGTATTCAATTTGGAGAGACAGGATTTGGAAACTAAGGCAGCCTAAAATTCAGATTAGCACTAGTATTCTGCAAAAAAAGAAAAAAGAAAAGACGAGTGATTTTATTGTTTGATTCCAAGGAGAGGAAAAGAAACAGGCTTTGTTTGAAATGTTAAGTGAAGTAAACAGTGCCTTTTGCCTCAGCATCTGCTTCTTCAATATACAATCTATTTCATAAGAACAGTACAAGGGGTCCACTCTCTCCCATTCCCACCAAAAATGTGCCGCATTTTGGCTCAGTTTTAGGCACTCACAATGCATAGAGAGCCTGGAAGGATGAGCACATACTTGTTCCCCATGCCTTTTCTTGTTAGAGGCACAGCAGAGTGGGAGTGTGGGAGACAGAGGCTAGGCCCTCAGAAGCACCAGGTGACTGTGTGTATTGGAAGAGAGACCTTCACGTTTCTTGAGAATGGCTGAGCAATGCTGCATTCTCCTGTTTCATGGCCCGGTAATCACCCAGAATCCTCTCCAAATTGCTCAGGGTTTTCTTGCTAGTTTCACTCTCAATCTGGAAAACAGAGAAAGAGAAGGGAGTGGTTTAAGTTTTTGTGTATATCTGTAATGGGAGGGAAAATTTTCATTTAAACCAGAAGCATGCCTGCACACCTTGTTACCTATTAGACTGAACCAGCCCATCAGGTTACCTGAAAAAATGTTGGAAGGCCACTGTGCATTAGAACCTTGAAATGACTGCTTTCACATTAAGGGAAAGGTGACTGCCAGCACCCATCATATTTTTCATCCTTGATAATTAGAAATGTAAAAATCTATAAAAAGGGCAGACAGAGCTCTGACAACTTTCAGGCTAAAGTGACATCTGGGAGAAACTTTTAGTGGCAATTCTAAAGGTGCTTCAGTGTCCCACACCCCATAAAACCCTAGTTCTCTGGCAGTGTTGTGCAGCAAGTGCCAGTCAAAGCTAGGACTCCAATTACTCCATTTATTACTGTGCTGTTATGGTCAAGAATCTTTAAAAAACAACAACACAACATTTACTGTTTCTACTCCTGAACAGAGAATGCTTGTTAAATCAGAAAGTATTAAACACCAACCTGCTTCCAAACCATAGTGTGTATCAGTTGTGTAACACTGTATGCATTACAAAGTGCAGTGGATCTCAAGCTCACTTTCAGGCATAATAATTCAGATCCCACTCATTGTGGGGAAGGGCAAAGAAGCTCCATCTCCTATACACTGGAAATCTGCTCATCCATCCACAGACTTTTTATTTGCAGCCTTAATGATGACAGACTTGCCTGTTTGTTAAATGGAAGCCAAGACTCTCAGGATGTTAAAATTTTCCCAGTACTCACTAAATGTATAGCACGACTGCACAAATCAATTAATGATACAGAACTAATAGTGAAATCCAAAATATTTAGGTATGGACATTTACAAGTTTTACCTCAATATTTATGTCGTGGCAGAACTGACAAACTTTATAACAAAGAAAATTAAGAGAAGCAAGAGAAGAATCATAGTAAAGCAGGAGAGGCAGGCATTTTTTGTTCTTTTAAAGAAGGAAATGCCAAAAAGATTCTTAGAATTTGAGCAAAGAAGCCTATCTTTGCTGTCATCTCCTACTGAAAGACAGCACTGCCCATATATCTGAGAGCCACAATAATTTCCTGTGCCCACATCCCTTGAGGTAAGCCTGACCTGCTCCTCTAAGTCCCGGATTTCCCGTAGGATGGTGCCTGTGTCTTCAATAGTCTGGATCAGCTGACTGCAATTCTATGGGAGAGAGAAGAGACAGCATCAGCTGGGAAGGGTCCTGGGAGAGCTTGTAGCAGGGAAGGTAGGCATGCTGGTGGTTGTGGATGACATAATCATTGCTGCAGGAAGCCTCTCACCTCATGTAAGGCTGCCAAATACTTATATGCCTTCCGCACAGCCTCATCACGTTTGGCATCCTATAGAAAGTAATGTGGAGGAGACACACAGAAAAAGTTCAGGACTGGAAGGCCAGCTAATGGGAATCCCCCATTCCCTGATTCCCATTAAGGTCCCATTCCCTGATACCCATTAAGGTTCACCTTAAAGACCAGCTCATCAGTGACAGCAAAGGTCCTGTCTAGCTTCCCAGTGAGGCCATTAATCTCCTTCTGGAGCTCCTTGGTATCAGACAAGATCTGGAGAAGCAAAACAAAAAAAAAATTAAAAAAAAACCCACTAAAAACAGGAACTAAGAAAATGAAGCTTTAGAAATGGAGATGGAAATGAAAAATACCTTTGAAAAATGAAATGAAAAATATCTTTGAAAAAAAGAGAGGCTTCCTAAAATATAAAAACAACAAATGACAAGCCTTCCAGGCTTTGAGCAAGTACTAGCCTTGGTGGTCAGCATAGCCAGGCACCTTCAGGGGTTCACAAGACAGTCGGTAACTCTGCTTACTGACAATGCTGAAAAACTTAGCTTGGTGCCATACTCTTTGTAATGCCTTGGTGATCAAACATTTACACAAGGGGCACACATATTCAAAGGCCTTGGAGACTGTGAGGACCACTGGAAGTAGTGTGACTGAATTTTTAGTCTACTAACCATTTGTCACTTAAACATCTTGGACAGATGGACTCTGATGGCATCCTTCACAGGTTGCACATCTGGCCAGGAGCCTAGCAACCCACTAGAATTGACCAAACTTGGTAACAGCCATGCTGGCAGTGAAGAACAAAGACACAGAGAGGGAAAGGGACCAGAAAGCATGTGTACCTATATTTTGTCCTTTGTTAGTACATGACAAGAGACACTTTCTTGATTTTCTTATCTGCCTGGGAGTGTTATGTATGCATGCATGTCTTCATCTTGTGGGTTAGTATTAGTAAGTCTACAGGTTTATGTGCATGCACATACATGTGCACACTAAACACATACATAAAACAGAGAGAGAAAATGGGGACTGTATATGTTTGCATGGATTCCTGTATCTACCTTTTGTGTATCGATCGGTAAGATATATGGGGAGCACCACTAAAACCTAGAACTAGCCATGCTGAGGACCAAATGATAAATTCATGTGTGTAAAACATGGAAGACCTTCAAGATCATAGCAATTGTAGTAGCCAAGGAGACAAGCAGGTGAGAACTGCTGAAACCACCCTGAATCCTTTTCATCAAAATTCTTTTCTACCAGTAAATATAGCTTCTAGCATTGCAATTTGCAATCCTTTTCATCAAAATTCTTTTCTACCAGTAAATATAGCTTCTAGCATTGCAATTTGCTTGGCTGAGAAAAAAGCACCATGGTGGGAATAGACTGAGGGGAGGGGAGCCACAGGTAAGATTCAAATGAGATTCAGTGCCCTCATCTGCATGATCCTTTTGGGGTTCATTTTGCTGCCTCCTATGACATTGAGGCAGTCCAGCATTTCAACCCATATATCTACTTCTGTCTAGTTTAGCCCCAAAGATGGAACATTCAAAAACATTTAAAACCTGAGCAGAGAAAGTGCAAACACTTTAGCATCTTTCCCCCCATCAGATCAATGCAACTTTTAGCTGCATCTAAAAGCTGTAATTCTTGAAGGCATCATCTTTAAGGCACATCCCTACAATGCCAATCTGTGTGACCTCTTGGCGTTAAACAAAATGTACTGGATACAGGGGCAATATCAGGTGCTTTAAATACACACACACACACACACACACACACACGCCAATCCTACCTTTCTAGAGGACTGCAAATCCCATGACTTCCTCAGTTGTAAGATAGCTCAATCAATGACAGAGATTAATGAGAAACCAAAGGATCTATGATTCTATGCCACAGTTGCTAGCATGATGAAAGTACATGCCATTTTCAATTGGACCCACTTCAGAAACTACAGATGCTCCCTAAAGATGCAGAGGCCTCCCAGCACTACTTAGAAAGATGCACATTCATCCCTGTTCACTCCCTGTCCCAGTTCCATATCTGAATCTAGGCTGAATAGGTTCTGATGTGCCACTCCCACCACATGGACAAGTTTGGACATACATATATAACAGCGATAGTCCATTTATAACTCCCAAGGCAAATCTGTGGCAATACAAGTGATAACAATAAACCAGTGGTAGATCTGTGGCAATACAATACAATAATCATCACAATTAGTGTTAGTTTTCACCTTCTCTGCTCCCAAAGTTCAGGCTCTGTATAACTAGTGGTGGTTTTCATCCCCATAATTATACATAGCCTGAATTTTGGGAACAGAGAAGGTGAAAACTAACACTGATTGTGATGATTATGGAGGCAGGGTAGTAATATTCTATCTTTTGTTATTTCAATAGACAAAATGCACCATGCTTTGTATACTATTGTTTGAATGGAAGTTTGGTATAGTTATAGAAAAGATGCCAGGATAACAATGATCCACTGATCTAGTGACTGTTTCCATCTCTACGGTACAAACCAGACAACAGGAAATTGTTCTACTGTTTCCTGATCAAGGCTGCAGCTAGGAAACATTTTGCCTCCTAGTGGCAAAACAGCTACAGTGCTTTATTTAGGAGGTAAGAATAATTTTTAAAAGGAGGGGCACATTCTCACATGTATGTACAGTCCATCCTCCATATCTACGGATTCTGCATCCATGGATTCAACCAGCTTGAAAATATGCAACAACAACAACAAAAATTCCAAAAAGCAAACCCTGATTTTGCCATGTTATATAACAAACAAGTTTACTATGGCATTGGGAGTTGAGCATCTGTGGATTTTGGTATCCACAAGGTGGGGTGGGGTGGGTGGGTCCTGTAACCAAATCCCAATGGGTACCAAGAGCTCACTCTACATCCCTTAATAACTGTCAGTTTAAGAGCATGAAGAGCTAGCTGACTGCTGAGAAGAACTGTGGTTGAAACACATAGGAAAACTCACTGTTGATTGGTCCAGGAGAACCATTTCACAGCTGCAAGTTATCACATGAAGCTATCAGCCTTAAGATTTACCAAAGATGCAGAACACACAGTCAGAAACCCATATGATATGGGTTCCTGTGGACTGTGCTATTCCAATTTGGTGGCGCAGTGGTTAAATGCCTGTACTGCAGCCACTCACTCATAGACCACAAGGTTGCAAGTTCAATACTAGCCAGGGCTCAGGCTAGACTCAGGCCTGCATCCTTCTGAGGTCGCTAAAATAAATACCCAGCTGTTGGGGGGCAATGAGCTTACAACTGTAAACCACTTACCATAGCGCGATATGTAGCGGTATATAAATGAAGCTGCTTTTGCTTTGCAATTAGGTTTTTGAAAGCACCCTTCATGTATAGAGCTTCCTGCACATTTAAATCCAGATGAGTAGCACAGCCTTAAGAAGCTACTTCTCTAGATGCAAAATGTCTTGTTGCTGTTGTCTTAAATTCAGGGAGAGCATGGAAACAGTCATTTCCATCCCACCCTCAGTCTGAAGTGGTACAGTCCAGATATATTATTGGGAGGCACTAACAGCATATAGTAGACTTAACTTTCAAGGAAGAACTGCTCAGATGTGTTGAGTTTCCTACCTTTGTGATCTCCTCCTTCTGCTTCCGAATGTTGCTGACAATCTCCAAGATGCGCTGGGTATAGGCAGAGCGAGAGATGTCCTTAGGAAGTGATTCCAGCTCCACAACCTACAGGCAGAATGAAAAACAGAATGGGACTGGCTAAAATAAGGAAAGGTTTCTTCAGGGGGTGTAGGATTTAGTCCCAGACCACTGTACAGACCTCAGAAGTTTATTTCTCATCTAGGCAATAAATTTCCATCTTCTTCTTGTTGTTGTTATTGTGTGCCTTCAAGTTGTTTCTGACTTATGGCAATTCTAAGGCGAAGCTATCATGGGGTTTTATTGGCAAGATTTGTTCAGAGGAGGCTTGCAATTGCCTTCCCCTGAGGCTGAGAGCATGTGATTTGGCCAAGGTCACCTAGTGGGTTTCATGGCCAAGCTGAGAATTGAACTCTGGTCTCCAGAGTCACAGTGCAACACTCAAACCACTACACCACACTAGGCCATACTAAATTGGAGGTAGGGGCCCACATTACTGAATGTTCTTCCAAGTACATAAAAATCCCTGTACAGATGAAACTAGCATGCTCTTTCTGGAGATTGGGGAGGATATTTTGGGATTACAACTCCTAGAATCCCCTTGCTGGAACAGCAATTGAAAGTGATAATTCAGAAATGTTACTTCTCCAAGCTCAGGCTATATTTCCGGGATAGGCTATATTTCTCTGAAAGGTCTGGTTTCTTTTTTTAAAGGAGTATAAGCCAGACAAAGGCTGACCATGAGAAGCTGGCTAACAGTGAACAATTTTGAATGGAACGTTAACCCAACATTTAGCATTACTCCTGTAAAATGGAATGAACCTGACAACGCAAAACCTCAAGATTCACTCCCCTGCCTTTTTATCTAGCCAAGTTTTATTTCATTTTCTAGGAAAGCTGGCTTGTGATTACCTTTTGAAATTGTACTCTAATAGAAATTTAGGTTCAATGAGCGAAACAATCTAGGATTTCCAGTTAGCATGTTTTGAACCTGTCTAGAGTTTGTTATGATATCTGGTTCTGATGCAAGAAGCCGCATTTCTAGAAAGTGAAATTAAATTCTGCCAGGCCCCTCCTCTTGGCCATAAAGGAAAAGAAGGGCTATGAGAACATGCAGTCCCAAGGCTTTGCCCAGGTCTGCTTCAGCACTGAAGCTTGACTCGGTAGGCTGAACACACCAGGACAAAAAAACAGAAAGAAAGAAAGAAAGAAAGAAAGAAAGAAAGAAAGAAAGAAAGAAAGAAAGAAAGAAAGAAAAGGGGCCAAAGCAAGGGATATTTGAATTCTGTAAATATGTAGCAAGCAAAAGTATTTAGACATAATTGTATTCTACCTAGTAAAGTAACAATTTGCCTATGTCCTTCCAGCATAAAGGGAGATGGTAAGCATTTATCAGATAATATATTACCCATGCCATGTTAGCTAGTATATTCTCATTACAAAGAGTAAAGGGACAGTAGAATTGGGGAGAAATATTCTGGTGATACTCTGTAGAATCACACTCATGTAGATATATATCCAGGGATAGCCATGTGGGCCATAAAACAAAGTGCAGTAACATCCAAATCCTCCAAAATAATAATATTTTTATTGGATCAACCAAAATGCACACTATATATGTTGCAAGCTTTCAAAGCTCATGTTTGAAAAAGCATGCATCCTGGTAACTGCCTCTTACATGCTGAACTCTGCTTTGCATGCATGTGAACCCCATATAACCCCCCCCATATAAACCCCATATAAAAGAGCCCTGGTGGCACAGTGGTTAAATGTCTGTACTGCACCCACTCATTCATAGACCACAAGGTTGCGAGTTCAGTACTAGCCAGGGCTCAGGCTAGACTCAGGCCTGCATCCTTCCAAGGTCGCTAAAATGAGTACCCAACTGTTGGGGGGCAATGAGCTTACAGTTGTAAACCGCTTAGACATCCCATTGCGTGATATGAAGCGGTATATAAATGAAGCTGCTTTGCTTTGCTTTAAACCACTAACCAGCTGCTTGTAGAGATCATCCTTGCGCTTAGCCTCATCTGCGGCTGATCGAATCCGCTCATGCAGTTCCCTGATCTCTGAAAGGCGCTGAGAGGACTCCATCTGCAAAGGAAGGCAAAGAACAAAGGTCAAGCCTTTCACACCTTGAGGAAGGGGATCTGTTCACACTCTTTTGCTCACTGTCACCTCTTTGGAATCGTGGAGGGCCTTGAGGTCCCGAAATTCTTGGATCAGCGGCACTCGGTGCTTCTCCCACTGGGCAGCCAGCTGGATAACTCGTTTGGCACTGCTCTCAACCATCACCTGAAAGGGACAAAGAGGGGCTGAAACCCAAAGCCCCAGCATGCTGTCCTCTTTTGCTGGTATTTCTTTCCTCCTTACATGATGTTCGCTAGTATTCTTCAACACAGGGTGGAAAAGAGAAGAGGGAATACCCTATACATCTGCAGGGCACCTCTAGTTCTCTGGGCCATAATGGGATAGGGACATGGAAAAACTGTTGTTGTTATCATTTGGACTACAACTCCAGGAATGCTCCAGTCAAATGGCCACTGGTTCAGGAAATTGCAGTCCACTAGTTTCCCAAGTTCTGAGGATATCGAACAGATGGATGGTAATGTGGTAGCAATATGTCTTTCATGAAAGGTCATCCTGAGTGCGATTCAGTATGGTGTTCCTTCCCCTTCAACATGGTCAGAGTCTCCTTTGCTCATACCCATTGCAATACCTACTTACCTCCTTCCTACCTGCTATGACAGGGGTTGGCAACTTTTCCCCTTTAAGAGCCGAGGGACTTCAGCTCCCAGAAGCCTCAGCCATGTCGGCCAATAGTCCCATGTTGGCCAATAGCTCCTGGGATTCTGGGAGCTGAAGTCCCTTGGCCCTTAAAGGGGAAAGGTTGCCTACCCCTGTGTTATGATGATGATGATGAAGTATTTATACCCTGCTCTTCAGCCAAAAGGCTATCAGAGTGGCTTACAAATGGATTAATTAGACCAGGGGTAGGCAACCTTTCCCCTTTAAGGGCCAAGGGACTTCAGCTCCCAGAAGCCTCAGCCATGTTGGCCAATAGTCCCATGTTAGCCAATAGCTCCTGGGGTTCTGGGAGCTGAAGTCCCTCGGCCCTTAAAGGGGAAAGGTTGCCTACCCTGAATTAGACGGTTCCCTGCCCTCAGGCTTAGAATCTAAAAAGACAAGACACAAAAGGAGAAGGGGATGGTGGTGGGGAAGGAGAATAAGTCCAGCAGATCTTCTCTCCCTCTAAAGCCTGGACCAAAGCAGATGGACTGAAGGGAGGGCCCTTCTTCTTACTGTGGCTAGGCCCTATGGAGCTGGCCTGCCTGCTCTCCCTCTGAATGATGGTGGATGGAGGGAGGGCCTTCTTCTTCTTCAGGCTAGGCCCAATGGAGATGGTTTGCTAATAACTCTGTCTGCTCAGGTTGACACTAAGCAACGCAATGCAGTATCTTGGCCTTGGAGTTCTCAGTTAAGGTAAGGTAAAATGAGGTTCATACACACATCCAGAACATTTTGTCCAGTTCACAGTATGGAACTGGTAACTGGGTGGCAACCACAGGGTTGGAGGACATTAAAAACCAGGATGTTGGATCCAGATCTGCAGCACCTGGAGCTGCAACTACTGTGGCCAGAATCCTGTTAGGGTCTTTTGTTTTACGATTCCTACCAATGAGCCATGTATAGGGTTTTTACAGTTGCCTTTCCAATTGCCATCAGGAAATCTGCAATTATATCAGGAAAAAAAAAATCCCAAACCCACCCCTACCCCATTTGCTAAATTCCTGGTTATGCCCCATTACAAGTCAGTAGAAAAGGCTTCCCCTTTCAAGTCCTGTTCCCCTGCCCATTTTACCTGCAGCTTAGCCATGTTATTCTCTGCATCTGGTAGGAGCTCCACAGTCTGTCCCTTCACACGCAGGGCCTGTTCCTGTTCCATCACTCCTAACTGTCCCTGTCGCACCTCTCCTTCCACCTGAGCAAGAAATGGAGAGATGCAGATGCATGCATGTATGTACATTACTAGGTACATACATATGTACACACACATACACCCCAATTAAGATAAATGAAGAGGAAGTTCAAATGGTGCCATCACTTGTTAATCATAGAGTTGGAAGAGACCACAAGGGCCATCCAGTCCAACCCCCTGCCATGCAGGAACTCCCAATCAAAGCATCCCCGACAGATAGCCATCCAGCCTCTGCTTAAAGACCTCCAAGGAAGGAGACTCCATTACTCTCTGAGGGAGTGTGTTCCACTGTCGAACCGCCCTTACTGTCACATACAGTAACATACAGACAAGGTGAGAGAGATCATTTCCCTCCAAGATGGCACCAGGTGGCCAGATAGCAAGGGTGCTTCATCCCATTTTGTTCTCACCTGTGTCAGGGTCAGCCCCAGTGTAGACATTTGACCTTCGAGCTCTGTAATTTGCCCCCCGAGGTGGTCCAGTTCACTCTCTAGGGCTTCCAATTCTGCTGCCTGGTGTTCCCGTAACTCCTGGAAAGAGAAAAGGGAAAAGGAGGGAGGTGAGGGAAGAGCAGGACATGGCAGTAGCAGGGGGGGGGGGAAGGAATCAAAAGGGTTTCTCAAGAGTCAGCGTTTTTTTGTGGGGGGGCAAGGAAGGATGGAAAGGGAAGATTGTATCTAGAATTTTTTCTTCAGAAATTCCACAGTATGCAAATATTTTTATTTTCAACAGGAGTTGATGTTAAACAGATTCATAGGGAGAAAATTAATTTTGGAAACAAGTTTCTGTAGTTTGCTAGGATTCTTTATTTATTTTAAAGAGGAAGTTAAGATCCACAAGACATCACCAGGTGCTGCAGGCTAGAGCAGCATTTCTAGTGACTGAATTACTTCTTCTCTAATATGAGGTGAACTGTTGGCTAGGGAAGTATATTCATGTTTACAGCACAGGAGCAACTAAGGTGTGTTGCATTGCACACATGCCTTGTTGCAAATGCAAAATAATTATTTATCAGCAACCAGTTCCAAATAATCCTCACAATCTTAAAGAGGGCAGCTTGCCAAGAAATGTTTCAGAATGAAGGGAATGTTACCAGCAATGCCCAGTGGCGTATCCTGAGCCCTCAATAGATTCTGATGGGCAAGGTCTCCATGCCCGGGCCAACATCCCTCCTTCAGTTCTAAAGTGATGCCCTTAACTATAAACAAAGTACAGGTTTTAGCCCCAAAAGCTGATTCTTGGCCTGGCTTTTTCATCACCCTTCCGACTAATCACATGCTAAGAACATATTGCAACAGGTCTCCAACACTTTCATTCCCTTTTTGTTCTCTTCTGAGCACAGTTCATGGTTCTGCTTATAAAACTCTTGATACACCTCAGGCCCAGCATTCTTCAGGCTAGAGGAGGAGTAAGAACAGTGGGGAGCCTTTGGCGCTCCAGATGTGTTGGACTTTAACTCCCAAAGGCCTCAGCCATCACAGTCAGAATTGAGAGGGTTGTGGAAAGGGTAGCCTAAAATATCCAGCGGACCAAACATCTCCCACCCCTAGACCAGAGATGGGCACTTCACATACATCCTAGTACAATGTTTGAGATCTGCAATAGATGGTCTCTTAACAATATTCTCTTGCTATCAGGTTCAGACAGCAAGGAAACAAGAAACAAGAAACAGATTTGCTGCAGCAGCCACCCCCTACCAAGTCCTGTAATTACCTCCTCCTGGCAACTCACAGTTCAGTCTTGGACACTTTTCATAAGTGTTTCATAATTGTCTGTTTGGGCTCTCAGGGCTAAGTCAGCAAAGGCCATGGGTTTTCTAAGTGATATCTTAAGGTGACATTTATTCACTTTTGCTACATTTATTCACCCTTTTGTTCCTTACCTGCTCTCAGGCTCTGGAATAAGGTGGGCTATGAATCTATGTAAGTGACTATTAGCTGTCTCTCAGGATTCACTCTCTGAGGTTTTCACATCCAGCTAAGGTAAAATAACTTGAAATTGGCTATCATTGGCACACTTTACCTTTTACAGCACCTAAATTTGTCTCCATATGTGTCAGTATAGAGGCTTCTCAAGGGACTCACTATATTCTGTCTACAAAGGTGCTTGTAGCCTTGCACAGGACAGATACAGGCTACATTTCAAAGGAACCGCCTTTGTTTCTCACAATGAAGAAAAAGAGTTTATTGGCTTGCTTTGTTTTTCTGTCCCAAATGCCACATGGCCAGCAAGTGGTATGGCCTTTACCTGCATTGAACCTCCCTCCACCACCATCTTAAAACTCAGCTTTAACATCTCAAGAAAGATGCAGTTCTGCGACCCTCCACTATCACATTTTTTCTACTAACTTGACTTTTAACATCCCTGCCTGTGAGCTTTGAAAGCTTGCAGAATATATATTTGTGCCTTTTGGTTGATCAAATAAAGGTATCACTGCATTGTGTTTTCTGGAGTTTGCTATTATCTACTATTGGGAGCTTGTTTCTAAGCACTTAGTACAAACTTTCTTCCTCCTATTCCTACTATTGGGCTGTCTGCAATGATGAGAGCTGTAGGCTTGATTTTTGGGCAATGGAACCCCCTCCCATTTTGTGAATTCACCAGCAGTTCTTATATTTTGCACTAGAATCAGACTCCATGGTCTGGGGCATAAGACATTGTTATGCAACAAAATATCCGTACTAAAATACAGATATGGAATACATATGAATATACAGTGGTACCTCGACATACGAGTTTAATTCGTTCCGTAACCTTGCTCGTATGTCAAATTGCTCGTATCTCAAAGCATCTCAATTTTCCCCATTGAAATTAATTGAAATGTAGTGTGCGGTGTAGTGTGCGATTCCTCGTATCTCAAATCTTGCTCTCATCTCAAAGCAAAATATTGCTCGCTGAGCGGCTCGTATCTCAAAACACTCGTATATCAGGGCACTCGTATGTCGAGGTACCACTGTAGTATACTTATATTGAAAATGGCACCATTAGTAACTATTCCAAAATGTTTCAGCAAAGATGAGATACAAAATACAGCCATGTGCTGCTGCAGGGCTGCTTATTTTCTTCTTGTTCTGCTCTATCCTTTTTTCCTTTTGTGTTACATCTTTTTAGGGTGCAATCCTATGGCCATGGGCTGTCTTTTATTTTACATATTGCCTTATAAGTAAATGACAGCCAGTGTGCTGTAGTGGTTTGAGCATTGGACTAGAATACTGGGAGACCAGGGTTCGAATCCCCACTCAACCATGGAAACCCACTGGATGACTTTGGGCAAATTACATTCTCTCAGCCTCAGAGGAAGACAAAAATAAACCTCCTTTGAACAAATTCTGCCAAACCCCTCCCACTTCACGATAGGTTTGTGTTAGGGTTGCCAGAAGTCAGAAATGACTTGAAGGCACACCATCACCACCACCACCACTTATATGTAAGTTGCACCGAGAGCTTCTTTGATTGTGGAGCAGGATAAAATTGATTTAAATAAGTATAGAGTGTGAATGGATAGGCATGTTGGAACAGTGTTCCTTAAACTGTTTGTAAAATATTTTGAGTGGCTGGAATTGCTGAGTTAGAGCACTTGGCATGATGCAAAAGTTGGTGGTGGAGTGGTTAAATGCCTGTACTGCAACCACTTACTCATAGACCACAAGGTTGCGAGTTCAATACCAGCCAGGGCTCAGGCTAGACTCAGGCCTGCATCCTTCTGAGGTCGCTAAAATGAGTACCCAACTGTTGGGGGGCAATGAGCTTACAGTTGTAAACCGCTTAGACATCCCATATTGCGATATGAAGCGGTATATAAATGAAGCTGCTTTGTTTTGCTTTGCTTCTACAGAGATTGCATCATGCTGAGTAGCACCACGTGATGACTCTTAGCCAACTCTGTATATAAGTGCACTGAGAGTCAGGGCATGTGTGGCTTGATGTTGGTGGATTGTTGTTAGTGGGTTGGAGTTGGTGTGTTGTGAGGGTCATTGCTGAATTGATACTGATGGTATATGTTGATAGGAGTCGAGAAGAGAGTTTGTAAATATTTGTATATATCAGAACTCAAGATAAAGAACCTTCAAGGACTTGGAAGAAATCAACTGTGTTGCTGAGTTTGTTTATGGAATGTGGTCAGGGCATTGCCAATACTGTTAAAGTGAACTGGTGCTTCTGTACTTTGCTACAGTAAGCTGCTTCTGAGAGTGTTTACCTCAGATAGTGCTGTACACTGGCTTCTCAAATGGGCCAGGGAAAGGTAGAAAGTTTAGAAGAGAGGCAACAAGGTATTACTCAATTACTTTAAAAGGTGAACTGGGGAGAATGTTCTAATGTTAATCAAACTCCTCTTCCTACAACACAGCATCCCTTCCCCTGTCTATGTTCCTGTGTGAAAATGGATCTTATAGCATGTTTGACACTAACTGAAAGAAGCAGGTAGCAAGAGTTTTCATAGACTTGAGTCTACTTCCTCTTGCATTTGAGGAAGTAGACTCAAGTCTATGAAAGCTCATGCCACCTGCTTCTTTCAGTTAAGGTGCTACAAGGTACTTTCTCTGTAGAACTTTTGCATAGTGATTTTCCAGACTAACATGGCTATGTCTTTGAATTCTATGTTCCTTATGAAACACACCAAAAATAAATGTTTTTCCACTCCAACACATTACCAGCATCTTAAGCCCTGCTCCCAATGTTGTTGTTTTACCTGTTCTGATGACCGGGAGATGGGTAACGTTTGCACTTGCACTGGGGTCTCTGCCTCCTGTTGGGAAACCAGAGGGTCAATGTAAGAGTTTGCCTCTTCTCCCCAGCACCTGCCCCTTAAGATGCTTCTAACCATCTGGCGACTGATACATACCCAGAATCACTTCAGAGCCAGAGTAAATTCAATTGTCTCTCTTGTGCTCTCCTACACTCCTTCATACCTGCTTGTAGGCCAAGTGCTGGGAATGAATGAAGCGAGACCCCTTGGCCAGAGCCCCAGCATGCTCGTGGCCGGCGCCAAAAGTACCCAGGAGCTGAATCAGGTCATGTGATGTCGTTCCTGGGTGGGCAGGACCAGCACGAGGAACTGTTTGCCGGAGCTGCTCCAGGAGGCGACGCTGCAACCGTTGATGTTTCCACTGACGGTATTCCTGAATGAAACAAAAAGAAGGAGAGGGTGATGGTATCATACTCTAGACTGGTAGGAGAGAAGAAGGATAAGCACTGATTCCTGGGAAGAGCAACCTGCCAAATGGGGACAAGATAGCATGGATCTAATTCCATCTCTCAGAGACTTAGGAAATCAAGTAAGTTCCAAAGTTTGTAGCAGGGAAGAGGGACCATTTTACCTCGTTTAGAAAATCTAGGAATCTAGCCAAGCACCCTGCATATACTGTGTAGGCTTGCTAAGAGGCTCACAGAAAAACATAATGAAGTGGGGGGAGGAGGAGATAGGATTGTTTTCTTTTTGGAGAAAACCTCCTGAACCCCTCTTCAGCCATTACCATCATTCCAGTTTAAAAACATGTTCCTGGCCCCTACCACATCCTCCTAGCTGGAGGAAGTGCTTCTCTACCCATTGTTTAGGTATTCAGGCAGGAAGTTGTAAAAAATCCCACAGTCATCAGAAAGGCAAAGCAAAGGCCTTTAGGTTTCAGCAGCTGCAGAACAGGCAGGACTAGAATGGCGAGGGGCAGGAGGGGCACCTTAATTTTCACAGTCTGACTGATTTATTTAGTTTTCAAAAAATTCATTTCTGCTTACAAGAGCAGATAGGAAGCAGAGCTGCCACACTTCCTTTTCTACAGAGAAGGTACCTTGATTCCTCTAGTAACAATTTTCATCACATCCCTCATGCCAGGAGACTACGTTTGGGAGAGTCCCATGATAAAAGAAAGGAATCCATGTTATGGAGCCTGAGGCTTGATGCAGAGATTGAACTTTGTATTTCAAGTACTACAGTCAATGCAGCACAGCAGTTATGAGATGGAGCTCCCATCCCTGGTTCAAAATATTGTAGCTAAACTCATTAGATGGTCTCAGGCAAGTGCATTTCTTCTGGCTTCAGTTCTTCAAATATTCACCCACCCATTCCTTTAAATCTGGGGTGGGGGAAAATACTTACATAGCAGTTGGAAAAACTGGTGAGGGTGTAGACGAGTATCACTGTAATTGTCAGACATTACCATTATACTGCCAGTACTATACTGGAACAAAGAGATTACAGGATCAAAGTGCTGGGATATTTTGCTTGACAGAAATGGTGACATCATTAGCACGTTCCTTGGGCCTCTGCCTCCCTGCATTTCCTCTAAGTTAAACTGTAATCACTGCAGTAGCTGGGGGTAGCAGGGGATGGGTCATCCCAGCAACAACAATCTTGTTATGCAAAGGAATCTTGTAGTATATTTGAGACTGAGTGAAAGAAGTTGTAGTATAAGCTTTAATTGACTTGATCTACTTCCTCAGATGTAACCAAGTTTATGAAAGCTTATGCTACAACTTTTTTCACTCAGTTGTTCTCAAAAGTGCTATAAGATCCCTTTGCATGCTGATATGCCAGACTAACATGGCCATGTCTCTGAATATTGTTGTGTTTCATCCCTGTTGTAATGTAAAGTGTATGTCTGTGTGTGTATGTCTACACATAACACACATACATGCATAAACCAATGTGGTTCTAGACAGCTGAGGGTACTTGGGGGCATGGTTATAGGGACCGTCATGATGGACGTCTTCATTTCTGAGTTCATCTCTACATTACTGTACACTATCAGCTGCTGAGCTGAAATCACTTCAGTCTGCCATATCCTACCTCTGGCATCATGCGTGATCCAAGACCCTGGCTCTTCCACTCATTCTCCCACTCTTGAGCTGCGCTTAGTTCAGCCATATTGAGCTCCAACAGGGATGGCACCAAGGATGCTGGTCGGAGCAGCTGGGCTGACACAGGGGGCAGGAACTTGTCAAAGAACTCTTTCCTCTCTAGGGAAAAGAGGAAGAAACCAGTTGTATCAGCACATCTTTTGGTACAATTCCCCTCCTCTGGGATTTCACAAAAAAAATCATTATTTGTTTGTCTGGCTATGGCTTGTTTTTTAATTATGTGTTTCGATTTATCTTGTTTTAATGCAAACATTGTTTAATTCTTTTTAAGGGTTGGGGCGGTTGCGGGGGGGTCGGGGGATTTGGATGGTATTTTAATATTGTATGATGTTTTTAAATTGTTGTGAGCCGCCTCGATTGCATGACAGAGGGGTGGGATATAAATAAAATTATTTATTATTATTATTATTAAATCACCAAAAATGAGTAATAACATTCATTTCTTGCCCAGGGGTTGGGTGGGGCAGGAAACATTTGCAATACCTCATTTTTGTTTGCAAAATTCATATCCCTACTAGTCAAAAGCCAAAGACCTGGCCAAGCAAAAATATCCCACTTCCTGGGTACTGGTCTCTTCTGCTGAACATGGACTATCAAACATTGTAATCATGTTATTTTCTGTAAGCATTGCACAAGTCTATCTTGTGCAATACCTACAGCAGATATTTTCAAGAATCTGTTTGAGAGGTTATATTGGAGAATTTGGCATAAGTATGAGCAACTGAATAATTGCACAGTCTTCCCTTGTGTACTCCAGCACTTCTTTCTATTGTAGTTTCCTTCATATCTGTTTGGTAGAGTAAGCCTCATGAGTCAGGGACCTCTCCTAACATTATTTTCAGAACCCCATACAGGTTGAGTCTCCCTTATCTGGAATTCCAAAATCTGAACTATTCTAAAATCCAAAATTGTTCACATTGATGGCTGAGAAAGTGACACCTTTGCTATCTGATGGCTCAGTGTATGCAAACTTTGTTTCATGCACAACATTATTAAAAATATTATGTATAACTGACCTTCAGGTTATGTGTACAAGGTGTATACAAAACATAAATGAATTGCATGTTTAGACTTGGGTCCCATCTCCAAGAGAATTCTTTACATATATTCCAAAATCTGAAAAAAATTGGAAATCCAAAATACTTTGAAAAAAATTGGAAATCCCAAGCATTTTGGATAAGGGAGGTTCAACCTATATTTACATTAATGCTACCACACAAAATATCACCAGACTGACTATGCAGATGTCTCCACCCTTGGTGCAGGCAGTCCATAAGAGACACAAAACTGGAGCTTGGGAAACCTGTTTTGAATTGTATCCCCCAAGCTACATGTGGACTGTCCAAAACAACTTTTCCAAGTTTTTCAGAGAACTAAGCAGTAAAGTCCATCTCAACAACCATTTAGTAGTTTTCCTTGTACGCCTTTTCTCCAGAGTCTTGACAGCAGAACTCACCTTGGGATATCTTTCCAAGGAAGGGATCTGACTCCCGAGGAAGGACCAAAGGTTGAGCCTGGAATCGCTTCAATAGGCATGAACCCTAGCAGGAAGGGAGGAGAGAAAAGAGAGTCTGAAAAATATACTCACCCCATTAATTTTAATTGAAAAAGAAAAGAACCAAAGGATACTATGGGGGAAATGGGGTCTGTAGGGAATAAACTGAAAATTTAGGGCTGAAAGGAGAAATATAAAACACAACATCTGAAGAAGAGCAGCAAGGAAAGAGCCTGGAGCAGAAGAAATGACTCACTGGAGAAAAATATCTTGACCTTTTCCCTTAAAATAAATATCTCAATGTATATGAATTTGCCTGACCTCCATTCAACTACATATTTTGTTCGGAACTTACTGCCTGGGTTTCTGCAGATTTCATGAGAATGTCATCAACCAGAGGAGGTAGTCAAGTGAAGGACAAATGACTGGAAAAAACATCTCAGGGAACTGAGCAGACCAGGGTCTGAAGGTAACAGATAGAACTTGTAAATCTCCAGATGTCATTAGAATGCAACTTCCGCTAGCACTACCTTGTGTAGCCAATGATGAGAGATGACGGCATTTAAGAGTCCAACAACATCTGGAAAGCTACGAGTTCCCAATCCTGAGACAGAAAATCTTCCAGAACCTTTTGGAAACTCTTCCCACAACCATTATTCCTACAATGTGAGAGAAATAAAAAAAAATGCTTCTGAGGGGCAGGTTTACTATCCTCAGAAATAAAATTAAGCACCTGGTTCTGCTTACTGATATGTCTTAGGTCTAGAATATCTATCTGAAAAACATTTATCTCCCTATACTGAGGTTTTAGGATCCTGGGGAAGGGGAGTTTTCTCTTGGTCCCACCTCCATCATAGGCACATCTGGTGAGAACACTAGAGAGAGTCCCAGACTATGGAATTTCCTCCCATGGGAGCTCAGGGTTGCTCCTTCAATGGTCTGTTTCTGCCAGCAGGCGAAGAACTCTATTTAAGCCTTTGAATGTCACCTGTCCATAGCAGAAGGTCTTTTTAGCGGGTTCACTTGCATTTTCATCATACTTACTATTTATTAATAGTCTTTGAAATGAATGGTTTAACTTAATTTAATTTAATGTTTTAAATTAATATGATTGTTTATAAATTATGTACTTATTAGCTTGATGAGAACAATGAGGAAACACACCTGTAAAAGCTGCAGGCGGCGTGTACGGCAGGCGGGGGGCACCCAGGGGATGGCCAGCTGCTCCTTGATGGCAGCAGCAATGGCTTTGTGAAACGTGGTTGACTTGCCTGCAAAGACAAAGCACTTTAGAGAGACCCTCGCTCTGCCAGACCCAGCCCTCCTGAATATCTGCCCTGAATCTCTTTCTGCCCAGTGACCTCCATACCCACAGGCTGGTCGGCATCCTCTGAGGCATCCCGTGGGAGTTTCTCTACCAGGAAGAGGAGGAGGCGTCGAATTTCAGGCTCACTGCTGTATAGGAAAGTCTGGTAGCCAACCTCTCCTTGATAGCCTAAGTCCTGGATGATGGAAAATACAGTGGAAGCTCAGAAACTAGGGTAGAATAGCATGGCAGCCAAGAGTGAAGGATGGGGCTCAATTTTAAGAGATGACCGAACACCTAAACCAGGGATGGACAACATGTGGCTGTCAATGATATAATTCTCAGCATCCCTGTGCTAGCTAAGGCTAATGGGAGTCAGTGGCAGCTGGTGGCTTCTATGTCAGCTGGGCAGGTTTTAGTCTAAAATTTAAAGATGGTACGAACCCCGTATCAGTGGGGAATACGCTCCCAGACTTACCATGGTTAGTGAAGGTCATGGATGATAGGCACTATATTTCCAGTGCAATTGATCAGAGCCTCCAGATGCCTCAAGAGACATTTCTCCCACAGACATAGCTAAGTGAAACCACCATTACCAGACCAATAGATACGGAGGTTGTACTGTATCCCCCAAACAGATTCAGCACCATGGATAGCTCCTCTGATGCAATCCAATCCAGAGTGAATTCACTACTACATTGAGCTGGGCACTATCAGTTAACTCCCAAATATTCCCTGGTCCTGATCTACAATTTCCAAACAGAAAAACAACCCCTTCAATTTACAGCAGAAAGTTATGGTTGATGCTATAACCCCTTCCCCCAGCAAGGAAACTGAAAATACAGACCAATTCTGCCTTCCCTCAACTAAAAATGTGAGTACATTATTAGACTTTGTCCCACATTGGTGAATGACAGCCATCCATAAAGAGTGGGCAAGAAGAAAGAAAGAAACCCACAGCATCTACCACTTGTTTATTTTGGGGAGATAACATGGAGATAACATTTCTCAGCCGGCTCCAAGTTCCACTCTCTCAGCTTCAGAGGATAGCAAAGGCAAACCTCCTTTGAAGAAGCCTGCCAAGAAAACCCTATGATAGTCTTAAAGTTGCCATGAGTCAAAATGACTTGGAGGCACACAACAACAACAAGTTCCAACTCCAGTATTTCTGAATGCCCCTAACCAGGTTTGCAAGGTGCCTGAATTCAATGTAATGCCCTAATACCTCACATAATTGACTAAAACCAATGTAGGATTATGGGCTAGTTTATATCTATTTATTGCAATGTGACACTTCCAAGTTTAAAAGCAATTACCTATTGCACTTATGAGGCTAACTAATTACCTCAAGCGTCTGTTTAGTACCTGTAGAATGTTTGAAAAAAACTGTTTTTTGGTACTACCATAGAATGGCTACACAGAGTATTGTGAAACTGATGCCATGAAGTGGGGGTCAAATTGCATTTATTTCTGTTACCAAACACTTATTTCATATGCTTTCTATGAAATAAGTGTTTGGTAACAGAAATAAATGCAATTTGATAACAGAAATAAATGCAATTTGACCCCCACTTCTAGCAAAACTAGAAGAGCAGCATGCTCCTCTGAACCCAACTTTCACTTCCAAAAACACACTTATTTTACAGAAGGGCAAACTAGTTTTCACAAATTGTCTCAATGCTTATACAATCACTCCCCTCCAAAATGGGAAGAGTCCCTCAACTCATTTCTCCAACCAGTTGTAAAGGAACACACATGAACATGCACACTGCTCTGCCAAAAGACACGAGACCTGAAATATACCCAACCACAATGCTTCCCCACAGGGTTTCCCTCGCTGACTTTTCTATCTCTTCTCCCCTATTCCCTTCACTACATTGCTGTCCTTCCTCTGTCCCACATCTCTCTTTTCTGCCCTTTGAAGAAGTAGACCAAGTCTGCAAAAGCTCATGGTACAACTTCTTTTGCACAGTTAGTCTCAAAGGTGCTGCAAGATCCCTTTGCATACTCTCTACTCACAAAAATGGTATCCCAAGCACTCCCCACCCTTTTGTTTTGTCTGGCCAGAAAGCAAAAGAGCTCCAGCTTACAAAACCCTTCCTTTGCCCAGAAGCACTTAGGACAAGAGAAAGGAATGGACTGGGCTGGCTGCAGGTAGGAGATTTTAGAAGAGGTTTTAGTATGGAAAGAGCAGGGGCTCTAAGGCACCAACAGGGTTGTCCAAGAGCCCACAGGCACTGTGTTGCTGACCTCCAAATTACCATCCTGAAGCATGAACTTTCAGGGACAAGAGCCAACCTTACTCAGTGTATCATGGCCTGGAACTTAGCTGTACTCACCTGGCAGGCTTGTGCCAAGCTCATGCCAATCCGGAAGCGAGCAGACATGCCTGGAGGCAAGATGTGGCTGAGGCCTGCCCCTACGGAAGGACTGATGACACGGAGGCATCGCACCACGGATTCAACAATCAACTCGGTGGTGAATTCACGGATGCTCTGGACTTCATCTGGGATATCCCTGGGAGGAAAAGGCAGAAATCTAGGCATAACAGGCCCTCCCCAAAGCATTACTGCTGCTTTGTCCAACATTGCCACACCTTTCATTCACTATAACATAGGTGGCGCACCTCTAGGTTCAGATCTGACAACAACTGCTCCAATCATCCTTCACCACTGTTGGACTGGTGGGCACTGGAGCCCAACAAGAACTTGAGGGCCATAGATCTCCCAGCTTTGGCCCGCATTTTCCATTCCATACACTACTATAGAGATGAACAAAGTGCAACCTGCGGACCACATGCAGCCCCAGGAACCCCACTTTTGTGGACCTTGAAGTCTCCATCAGTCTACCCTGCCCTTTTTGTAAATGGCATAGTTTCAAGTATATTTTTTTTTGCCTCCAAATCATGCAGAAACCTCCCAAGACAAAACAAACAAAAATACTCCCTCCATCCCCACAATTCTATACTACTCAGAAATACCTCTATTTTCCTTTGCAGTTCATCTCGGGATTGCAACACAAAGTGATCTGACATCCCTTCCTGCTGCCGTTTTGAGAGGGGATGCAGAGGAAAACAGGTATTTGGGATTACTGTGTGGAGTGACCCACAAGGAGATCCAGGGAGAAATTGGCCATTACTTCCCAGCCACAGTTGCTCATCCCTGATTTAGTGAAAGACAACCAGGCCATGGCAGACAACATGACATGGCTGCCTAAAATGACACACAACATGTCTTCTGAATTCTGCATATGAGAATGGATTGCCTGCTGCCACATCCTTTTGCACAGTTTGTCCAAGGCAGGACAAATGCCTTGTTATTAGACTACATATCTAAACTGCCAACTTGTAGGAAGAACTGGATATAGTCACCTGCCATTTGCATCAAAGGAATTTAAGATCTATTATGCCAACTTTCTCCTCAGAATGCCAGTGGTTTATAGAATGCAATGTCATGCAACTTCTATGGGAATAAGCCACACTGATTTACTTGTAAGTAAATGTGTATAAGGTTTGAGTTTACATGTTTGGGTAAATATGCCTATGGTTCAAATCTCACCTCAGCCACAAGGCCAACTGCTGTTATCTCAACTTTAGCTCCAGAACTTCCAAATGCAACACAGGGATACTGGCCTCCCTATTGTATACCATTGTCATAAAGAATACTGCCCTGATATTTTGTCAGGGTGGGAGAATGTGTGACCTTCCTGATTCTGCTAGACTGAAATTCCCATCATCCCTCAGCAGTGGATGTGGGAACTTCAATCCAGTATCATATCAATGGTCAGACATTTCCCATCCTTTCTATATAGAAAATGCTCTCTAGAAGAAATTTTAGAAAGAATAAAATGTGGCTGTTATTAATGGAGACATTTTTGAGGCTTACTTTGATTTTAGGTATTTTGAATGCTTTCATGACCTATTTCTGCATTTAATTGCACAATCATGTTAGCAGTTTTGAGGCCAAAAGCATATACAGCTCTCTATATCCACAGATGTTTTATCCACAGATTCAAGCACCTACGATTTGAGGATTCCAAAATATATAAATTCCCAAAAGCAAACCTTGATATGCCCTTTTATTTAAGGGACACCATTTTTACTATCCCATTGTATATAATGCGACTTGAGCATCCAGAGATTTTGGTATTCATGGGAGTCCTGGAACCAAACCCCAGCGGATACCAAGGATCTGCCACACAGTCAGCCCTCCACGTATATGACTTTCACTTTGCAGCTTTGATTATTCACACATTTGAGTAATATGGTCTCTCTAGGAATCTCTAGGTCCCCCAGCGCAGCTCTGCCAGAAGTTGACCATTGAGACGTGATGGAGGACCTAGAAATTCCTAGAGAAAAAACTTATCTAGGCATTTGTAGGTCCTCCAGTATGATTCTATGGTCAACCTCTGGTTGGAGGTTGACCATAGAATCGCACTGGAGGACCTACAAATGCCTAGATAGGTGTTCTCTCAGATAAAAAAAGTGGTTTATTTGCAGGTTTTCCACTTTTACAGGGGGTCCTAGACTCACCAAGACACCCTGGGCTTGTCAGTCATGTACAGGTAGAGCTGAATAAACCTCCAGTTTTTGCTGCCTGCTCAGGATTGCAAGAGCAAGAAGACTGTTGTCTTGCACTTGGGGATCCAATGCATAGGACTGCAAGGTGGGTGGGTGGGAGTGGCTGCATTTAGGTCGGTGGGGCACAAGTTTGGCATGTTTGTGATAAGCTAAGGGGTTGCATAAATGCTAGTTATTACTCCTGTTCAAAGGAAGTCACAGAACCACCAAGGTGGTTCTGCAGTCCAAGGATTAATGCAACCCTTGTTACTAAGCAACTGCCAATGGCTTCCTCCTACACAACCTTTGGAAGCAACAAAAGGCCTGGCAGAAGTGAAAGGAGTGCTATCTGCAGGGGAGCAGAGATCTCTGTGCAAAAAACGGGGGGACAGTGTGACATGGCAAAAGGCACAGATATGTAACCCCAATTAAGTTCTTGCCTGGGCTCAGAGAAAAACCTGACATAAAGGCTGTGAATAAATTAGCTCCTCTGGGAAGTATTTCAGTCTATCCCCTTTGTGGCTTTGCGTTATTATAACTTCGGACAGGAAGAATGTCATGGACAATGCCTCAAAATCCCCTAGCTAACAGCCATTTTTGACAAGCTCTGCTTGTGACAAGCCATAAGAAAAGGCTCCAGGGCTCCACTACAGAAGGAGAAGAACAGCAGCCAAAGACACCTCCGTCATGCCTGGGCTCCACTACTGGTGCTGGGGAGAGAACTTCCTGGCAGCTTTCCATCTCTCCCTTCTCTGTGGCTCATGCACATTGCAGAATTATAGCACTGTCGTCCACTTTAACTGCCATGGTTCTGTCCTATGAAATCCTGGGATCTGCAGTTTGGGAACAGACATTTAGAATTCTCAGCCAGAGAGCTCTAGTGGTTCAACAGACTACAAACCCCAGAACACCCTAGGATAAAACCATGGCAATTGACATGAAGAAATAGCACTATAATTCAAAGATATAGCCATGTTAGTCTGTAGAATCAGTATGTAGAGATCTTGCAGCACCTTTGAGACTCACTGAAAGAAGTTGGCAAATGAGCTTTTGTAGACTTCAGTCTACTTCCTCCAATGCATTTGGTCCAAGTATAATCCCTCCAAATACATCTGAGGAAGCAGACTTATGTTTACAAAAGCCCATGCTATAATAATAATAAAATTTATTTGTATCCCGCTTATTGAAAAAAACAATCCAAGCGGCTTACATAAAAACCCATACAATATAACCCCAAAGACCAAACCACCCCCTGCTGCCAACTTCTTTCTTGGTGCTACATGAGCTCTCTACAAACTAGCACTATAATTGTCCTCAGGCACATCTCCATCTTGTCTGAAACTAGATTTGGTGGCTGCCATCAACCACAACTGCATAGGAGCTCTTTTCATGTAATTCTTAATTTTGCTGAGCAACCAGTGGGTGACTGGGCAAAGGCAGCTACAATCCAAGTGTTCTTGCAACTCAGAGTAGGGCACATTAGAATGATCAGCTGTTTGCTCACACAGCAGCTTGGGAAACACTTGATCAACTAGGCATAGCTTCCTTTCACACTACACAATAACAACACTGTGATCCCACTTTAACTACCTGGGATTTGTAGTTTAAGGAGGGCATTTGGAATTCTCAGCCAGAGAGCTCTTCTAGGGCTTATGACTAGTCTACAAATCCCAGGATTCCACAGGGTACAGCCATGGCATTGGAAGTGGAGCCATAGGGCTATAATTGTGTAGTGTGAAGGGATTCACAGTACAGCTGTGAGAAAAGAGCAAGCAATGGCATAGGAATATACCTTTTCCTCCCTTAGCTGTCAACTAACAGCAGCTATTCCAGCAGGCTGCCTCAATCCATTTCTATCCACTTGATCATTATAAGCAGCAGACTTTTTTTTTTCTTGTGTGTTGTGTCTTAAATTTAGATTATAAGACTCAGGAGCGGCTATTGTACTATTTATCATATAAGCCCCTTCTGGGAGCCTTTTTGACTAAAGAGTGGGGTATAAGTGCTACAGATAAATAAGTAAATGTGAAGTCCACCAGTACAGCACGATTTCAGACTCTTTCTTAACCCTTCCTTCCATTCAGCAAAACTCCAATCTCTTTTTAGCTACATAGTACCATCTCACGTCTCCCTTCCAACCTAAAACCCATGAGTAAGGAAACATTAAGACAACACAGCAACAAAAATGGCCTTACGTCCCAGAGAGGCGGAGGGAATGTATGAGGATCTTGTCCACCTCCTCCATGAGGCTGGAACATCTAGGGATAGGACCCCTGTTTAAAAAGAAAGAAGAAAAGGATGAAGCAGCAATAAGAGGGTCAATTGTTTTGATGGTTACAGCAGCAATGCTTATGTAAGGGATCCCATAAGAAACAAGCTCAATGAGGTTGTTGAAACAGGTCTCCCCTACACTCCCTGTATAACAATACATTGATCCGTGACAGCCCCCACTCCCAGATCATCACTGCTGCTGGAAAATTATAGTAGCCTTGTGAATAAAGTTCTCTGAAGTTTGGTGTTGTTGTTGTTGTTCTGTGCCTTCAAGACATTACTAACTTATGACGACCCTAAGTAAATCTATCACAGGGTTTTCTTGCAAGATTTGTTCAGAGGTTTACCTTTATCTTCCTCCAAGGCTGAGAGAATGTGACTTCTGACTAGTCTAGAAATCCCAGGGGTTTACCCTGGCTGAGCAGAGATTTGAACCCTGGTCTCTAGAGTCATAGTCCAACGCTCAAACCACTACACCATGCTGGCTCTTTCTCATCTACAAATAATTTTTAATTGTCTGCTTGCCCACATGTGCCTTGGTTAAACTGTAGAATTTACCACCTCCTGTTATAACAATGATCAACAGCTTATCTTTAAAATGGGACTTGATACATCCATGGAGATTGGCACGATCAATGGCTATGAGTCATGATAGATACGTGCTCTCTCCTGTACAGTATGCCCCTGAGTCTTGCTTATGTGTCTTCCAACAGGTAAATCGTTAGCCACTGTGGGAACAATGCTGGATGAGATGGGCCTTTGCTCTGATCCGGCATAGCTCTTCTCAGATTCAAGCATCCATGGCTTGAAAATATTAAGAAAAAATAAAGAAACCTTGATTTTGCCATTGTATATAAGGGACACCTTTTTACTACCCACTGTATTCAATGGGACTTGAACATCCATGGATTTTGAAATCCACAGGGGGGTCCTGGAACCAAACTGCAGCAGATGCTGAAGGTCCACTCTATATATTTTTTAAAATTCAAAAAGCAAACCTTGATTTTGCTGTATATAAAAGGACTTGAGCGTTCACAGATTTTGGTATCCTCGGAGGGTCCTGGAACCAAACTTCAGCAGACACCAAGGTCCCACTCTAAAAGAAAACAAAGAAATCCTTTTTCTACTTGTTCAGTTCCTTGGAGATGGTTCTTAACACATGGCCTTGTCTGCATTGACCAGGATCCTTGAGGGGCAGCCTGGAGTATCCTGGCCCCACAGCTGTCCTGTTTCCCCGCTATAACTTGGCCCCTGTTTCCGTGGGGTGGTGGTCATTTGCAATGGTGTCCTGCTGGGCTATCCGATGCATCTGCTGATGCTGCGGGTCGCTCACTTCTGAGGTCTGAACGAAGCACCTAGTGACATTCACATGCTGGGCACCTCACTCTGACCTCAAAATGAACAACCTATGTTGGCAGTGGACATGCCAGGCAGCCAAGTGAGGACACCTATGCTGACAGCTGTTGTGCCACGGAAATAGAGAGTTCCAGATCTCCCAGGAAGAGCCAGAGTAACAGGTAAGTTTTTAAAATGCATTTAAAGCTTGTTTTGCCCTAGTTCTGGTGGGGGACTTCATATGGATTGGCTGCACCAGAAACAGGGTTTTGGTTATGCGTCGTCCGAACAGGATGATGTCAGAGTGGAGGGGAGAAGGGAACGGGACTTTTGGCTCATGCAGACAAGGCCCACGTCTAGACTGAAGTGGAAGACCAGGAAAATATTTTGTCTTTCCAATAAGAGAGTAAGAGCAACCTGAGAGCAGCACTGGTGAATCAGTCCAAGAATCTATCCAACAGGTTCTCCTTTAAAAACGATACAAGCTAGTGGTCATTTCCAAGAGAGAGGAACAGTTACTTTTTGGCATTCCAATTTCAAGATTTTGCTCACAAGTAGCAATGCTGGCGGGAGGATTCTGGGAGCTCTAGTCCAAAAGCATGATTTTCCAAAGTTTGTCATAACCAAGTAATGTAGCAGAGAATTTCAAATATATATTCTGTGTTATGTATGAAGTCCTTTCTTTTATCCACCCCGAATTTACTGCAGCTGTCACAGTTTTGTGAGCAGATGAAGTTAATAATACAACTACCACTGTCAATACTTTCTGCCTTGAGCTCAAATCTTGCATACTGTATAGAATAACTCATATTTGAATAAATTTATTAGTCTTATAAATGTCACAAAGCTCTTTGCTGTTTTAATTGCAACAAATGACACAAGTTTCCTCTTTGAAGGCACAATCTATTTCACTGGATTATTTGAGTGCTACAGGAGGAGGAGACAACTTTCCTTTGCCCACTCCAACATACCTTTCTCATGTCTCCTCCTAGGTGCTATTGTTTTTCTAAGCCAACATATATGACATTTTCTCTACCAGTGTTTTTGTGAACTGTGCAAGGGAGAAGGACCAAGGCTAATTCAGGGAAGAGGCTTACAGAACTGAATTAGCACCAGCAGAATGTGGGAGTGAAAAGAGTTTACCAAATTTGCTGGCATGGTGAAGAACAGATGCAAGCAATAAGTGTGCAATGACAAAATGGAAAAAAACAACAAAGGGTTTATTCAGGGGCAAGATCTCCCCCATCAGGGAGCCTAGATTTCCTAATTTAATAACAGAGGGCTGCCAGGGAAAAAAAAAAAGGGGGGGGGAGTGACACTACCAGATCGCCAGGTAGCTGCACTCATTCTTGTTTCCTCCATATATATTGTTCAAGGCTTAGTTTGAGATAGAGTTTCTTCCTGGCAGAGTAGTAGGCTCTTGGGCCACCTTAAATCAATTCAATTCAGCTATTTTCATCCCCAAATATCTCCAAATAATGCATATATAGAGCCAGCATGGTGTAGTGCTTTGGGTGTTGAACTCCCAACTTCAGAGATCAGGGTTCGATTCCCAGCTCAAGCATAAAAACCTGCTGGCTGGCCTTGGGCAAGTCACACTCTCTCAGCCTCAGAGGAGGGCACTAACAAACCCCCTCTGAAGAAACTTGCCAAGAAAACCCTATCATAGGTTCACCTTAGGGTTGCCATGAGTAAAAAATGACTTGGAGGCACGGAACAACAACTATGCATATATACCTATAAATGCTGTTTTGGGAGGTACTCCAAGACAGGGAAAAATATCTCCCCAAACTGAGTTAAAATGATTGCAATATTACTTATGGTTCTTTAAAATGGTGCCGCTGTGGCCTGCGTATGGTTGAGGGGATCTGAAAATGGGTCCTCAATGTCTATGTGCACCTCGTTCTGTTTTAGTAGAAGGACAGGGATTCTGTTGTTCTCTAGATGTTTTTGGATGGCAGCTTTCATAATCCCATTAGTTCTCCTGGCTAAGGCTAATGGGAGTTGTAGGCCAGAAATATCTGGATGGCTGCAGTTGCCTCTGTTTAGGTATGTGCCTTCAAGCCATGTGTCAACTTGCAGCGATGCCATTAATTTCATAGGGTTTTCTTAAGCAAGACTCAAAGGTGGTTTTACTAGTTTCTTCCCTTGAAATAGAGCATATAGCACCTAGTATTCATTGGCTGTCTCCCATCCAAGTACTAACCAGAGCTGACCCTCCTTAGCTTCCAAGATCTGATGGGATCTGGTGCCTTTAGGGTACCAAATGCCTACCCCACTTTAGAAGACTATGTTCAGTGATGTATGATGGCACAAAAGAAGAGTACCTTTGAGCAAGTACTCGAAAGTACTCATGTGACATGATTATTTTAAACTTATGTTTTAGTATTAGTATTACGGTAGGTTTTTTTAACTTTTGGAACTAATGTTTTAGCTCTATTTTTTTAGGTTATTGTAAGCCATCTTGAGTCCCATCTTGGGAGAAAGAGGGGATATAAATCCCTTAAATAAACAAATTAAACAAAAATGATGCAAAGCCATATTGTAAGACACAAAGAACACCTGGCATGTTGGGACATCATATGAGTCTCCCGATGTTTTGGCTGACATCTCCCATCCAAGGTGGCTGATGGGAAAGAACTATGGGACTTACAACTCAAAATGTCTGGAATATTAAAGGTTTTCTATACCTGATACTGTAGCATAACAGAGGTTGCCATCACTAGTTTCTATTCCATTACCTCTGATATGCTGTTGCTTTCCCTCTCCTCTGCCAACTCCAGAAGCTTACTTCAGCATAAAGCTAATTTTTAAAATAAATCACCAACAAAATTAGGAAGGCCAGAGCAACAGGAATTTACAGCTGTAGCAATCTATCCTGCTCCATTAATGCCAAGGCCAAATTGTGTGGGTTGGAATTTGGCAACATCACACTCCCTCCAACAAATAAACTCTATTACAAAGCCACCAAAAATTTAAGACCGTGGTAAAGTGTGGTGGTTTGAGCATTGGACTATGACTCTGGAGACCAGGGTTCAAATGCCCACTCAGCCATGGAAACCCATTGGATGACCTTGGGCAAGTCACACACTCTCAGCCTCCAAGGATGACAATGGCAAACCCCCTCTGAACACACTTGTCACGAAAACCCCATGATAGGTTTGCCTTAGGGTCGCCATAAGTCAGAAATGACTTGAAGGCACACAACTACAAGGAATGTGGTGTAGGGGTTTCAGCATTGGATTACTACTCTGAAGGCCCGGGTTCAAATCCCCACTCAGCCATGGAAACTTATTGGGTGACCTTGGGTGAGTCACACTCTCTCAGCACCAGAGGAAGGGAATGATACACCTCCTCTGAACAAATCTTGCCAAGAAAACCCCTAAGAGTCACCACAAGTCAGAAACAACTTAAAAGCACACAACAGCAACAACAAAGGAACGTGCAGCCTGCCAGATGTCACTGGACTCCAACTTCCAGTACCCCTCATCCTTGGCCTTGCTGGCCAAGACTGGTAGGAGCTGCAGTCCAACAACACGTGTAGAATCACAACATGTGCAGAGCTGTGAAGAATACATTGGACAGATACATGCAGGGTGACCAGACACCTTCCTTTTCCAGGACATGTCCTACATTTCAAACCTCTGTCCAGAAGAATGCCAAAATGTCCTCCATTTTGAGCATCACTAAGAAGCAGGTTGATTAGCACTGCATTTGCTGTTCCCTTTCAAGAAACTCATTTATTTGGTTGCCTGTCTTTGCTGCAAATAGGGGGATAGGGTGAATCCTTCTTAAGTTATTTTTCCCAGAGACAGCAGCAGACGAGATTCGCACCCATAGCTCAGGGCAGAGGAGAAGTGGACAGCAAATGTGTTAGGCAATGGGTTGCTTGAAGATACAATGCAAATGAAAGCGTTTTCCCCCCTTAATTTCAGCACAATGGACAAATGAAAGGAATGCTTTAAATGTAGATTCAGTCTAGGGTTCCTTGCTAGTAAAGTATAATTTTAAGCAGTTGTTTTGCTCAGAGCTCTACAAGTATATTGCAAGCCAGCAAGGCATTTTAACGAAGATACGTTCATCAGAAAAATACAATTGACTACATGAGAAAGAACAATATAAGAAAATACAATAAAGAAATAATAATACATAATAATAAAGTAAAAGAAGGAGCCAGCATGGTGTAGTGGACTGAGTGTTGGACTACAACTTTGGAGACCAGGGTTTGATTCCCTGATCAGTCATGAAACCCACTGGGTGACCTTGGGCAAGTCACATGCTCTCAGCCTCAGGGGAAGGCAATGGCAATGGCAAACCCTCCCTGAATAAATCTTGCCAAGAAAACTCCAGGATAGGGTTACCATAAGTTGGAAATGACTTGAAGGCACACAACAACAATATATTTAATATAGCTGTAAATAGACCATATGAAACAAAATTATATTTCTATTCTTAGCCGCCTTGAGTCCTTGTAGTGGGAGAAAGGTGAGATATAAATGAATAATAATCACCATAATCTTTTATTTAGTCATGTCCTACATTTTCCCTTGAATGCCCTACATTTGGAGGTGCCTTGTCTTGCCTTGCAGTTAGGACATCAAGCCTTCATCCACACTGCAGAAATAATCTGCTGTGACACCACTTTTAACTGCCTTGGCTCAATGCTAGGAAATTCTGGGGTTTGTTGGGGCACCAGAGCAGAGCCATGGCAGTTAAAGTGGTATCAAACCAGGTTATTTCTGCAGTGCGGATGCAGCCTTTAGAGGTGCATCTTCACTGCAGAAACAATGCAGTTCTGACACCACTTTAAGTGCTGCAGCTCCATCCTATAGAATCCTGGGGTTTGTAGTTTTGCAAGGTGTACCATCATACTACAACAACAATACCCCAGAATTCTATAGCCTTGAGCCAGAGCAGTTAAAGGGGGTGTCAAATTGGGTTATTTCTGCTGTGTGGATGCAGCCCTGGTTGCCCTGGACACGTGTCTCCACCTCCCCCCCCCCCATTATTACCCTACCATTAATGTCCTTCAGACAGAGTTTGCATGCATTGCATCAAATAATATGAAGAGTTTAAACCCTATGAAAGAAAGAAGAAAGAAAGAAAGAAAAGAAAAGAAGAAAGGAAGAGTGAGTGGAAGGGAGGGAGGGAAGGAGGGAGGAAGAGAAAGAAAGGGAAGAATGAATAAAGGAAAGGAGGGAGGGAAGGAAGGAAGGAAGAAGAGAAAGGGAGGAAGAGAGGGAGGGGAAGAGGAATTAATAAAGGAAGGGAGGGAGGCAAGGAAAGAAGGGAGTAATGGATGGAAGGAAGGAAGGAAAGAAGGAAGAAAAGAAAAAAGAAAGAAAAAGAAAGAGAGGGAGGGAGGGAGGGAGGGAGGGAGGAAGGAAGAGAAAGAAAGAGGAATGAATAGAGGAAAGAAGGAAGGAAGGAAGGAAGGAAGGAAAAGAAAGAAAGAAAGAAAGCGGAATCAATAAAGGAAGGAAGGAAGGAAGAGTGGAAGGAAAGAAGGAAAGAAGCAAGGAAGGGAAAGAAAGGAAAGAAGGAAGAAAGGAAGGAAGGAAGGAAGGAAGGAAGGAAGAGAAAGAAAGGAAAGAAGGAAGAGTGGGAGGAAGGAAGGAAGGAAGGAAGAGGAAGAAAGGAAAGAAGGAAGAGTGGGAGGAAGGAAGGAAGAGGAAGAAAGGAAAGAAGGAAGAGTGGGAGGAAGGAAGGAAGGAAGGAAGGAAGGAAGAGTGGAAGAAGAGAAAGAAAGGAAAGAAGGAAGAGTGGAAGGAAGGAAGGAAAGAAGGCAGGCAGGCAGGCAGGCAGGATGAGGAAGGAAGGGAAGGGAAGGAAGGGGGGGGCTCCAGCATTGCGTGGGTCTGTTTAGGGGGAAGCCATTTCCGCCTCGGCCGCCTGTGTTTTGGGCGTGTTTGTGGCAGGGCGCTGGGGTCTCGGTGCCCGTGGGGAAAAGGGTCTCCAGGGGTGAAGGCAGGCAGGCAGGCAGGAGTACTCACCGCTCCCTCTGCTCTGAGCTGGGCCAGGCAGGGGCTCAGTCACAGGACCTGCCCCAAAGCCCCATGGGAGATGTAGTGCAGAGGCCCTACTGGTCTTTGCGCGGCGCCTTGCATGCTGGGCGTTGTGGTCCTGGAGGACTAGGCCAGAGGTTCCCTATGAATGCTCCGGTGCTGGGATCTCTCCTGTGGCTGAGAGAAAGCAGCAGAGAAACCCAGGGTTTTGTTGTTGTTCACGTTCACAGAATCATAGAGTTGGAAGAGGCCTGGGTGACCAGACGCCCTCCTTTCCCAGGGCATGTCCTCCATTTCATCCTTCTCTCCAGCAGGGCTTCCAAAATGTCCTCCATTTTGAGCACGACTAAGAAGCAGGAGTTTCTATTCCTATGTCTAGGAGTCTCCTGGGCTTTTCATTTGGTCAGGTCCTGCTACGTTTTCCTTGAATGTCCTCCATTTTTTGCAGGACCTTTTTTGTTCCTGTTCCTATTGTTCCCGTTGTCAGGGTGACCAGAGGTCCTCCTAAAAGCAAAGGAGGACAAGGCACCGCAAAATGGAGGACAAGAAAAATGGAGGAGGACAGGGCCCAGTAATAAGCTCAAGGCACTCCTAGAAATGTAAATTCATGCTTCTCCGTTATCCAATGGAGGACATTTTGGAATTCCTCCTGGACAGAAAGATTAAATGGAGGACATGTCCCGGGAAAGGAGGACTCCTGGTCATCCTGTTGTTGTTGTTGTGTTCCTTCCAGTTGTTTCTGACTTATGGCGACCCTAAGTCCATCATGGGGGGGTTTCTTGGCAAGATCTGTTTAGAGAGTGTTTGCCTTTGCTTTCCTTTGAGGCTGAGAGAGTGTGACTTGCTCCAAGTCAGCAGGGGGTCAGATGTCCCTATCCCTACCGCCAAGGAGGACAAGGCACTGCAAAATGTAGGACGTGCAAGGAAAACGTAGTAGGACGTGACCAAATAAAAGCTAAAAAGCTTGAAGGCGCACAACAACTAAAACAAGAAACAAGAAGTCTTCAAAACTCCATCTCCTTCTACGTAAGAAGCTGAAAGCTCTACATGTTTTCGAGTCTATGTTTCCTGACGCCCGACGCGAGAACGGAGAGCATCCTGGGAAGTGTAGTCTTGGCGCCGGAAGCGGCCCCTGAGAGGGGGAGGAGTTTGTTGTGGCTGGAGCGCCTGGTAGATGCGCGCCATTAGGAAAGAGCCACTGTCTCCTAGCAACCGAAGCAGAGGCTTCTGCAAAGGGCTGCCTAAAATTGCGGTGTTTTTTTCCAGAAAATGGGGGAAAATGGGCCGGTTCAGTCTGAAAACAGCAGAGTTGGTCAAGACCCTTTAATAGTTAAAGGACAGGTTGAGAGCACACACACACACACACACACACACACACCAATATCCAAAATACTTGGCACCAGAAATGTTTTGGATATACTGTATTATTTTTCTTCAGATTTTGGAATATTTGCATCTACAAATGAGACATCTTGGAAAAAGGACCCAAGTCTAAACGTTAAATTAATTTATGTTTACTAGACACCTTATACATTTATTTATTTACGGTCATAGACCAAAATGTAGACCAGGATATAAAGTATAATTATACATACACACACACTTTATATTCTGGTGTGTGTGTGTTTTATATTTTACATATATATACATATAATTATACTTTGTATTCTGGTGTGTGTATTATATATTATACACACACACACACACATACAGACATATATAATTATGCTTTGTATTCTGGTGTGTGTACTTTATATCATAGAATCATAGAATTATAGAGTTGGAAGAGACCACAAGGGCCATCCAGTCCAACCCCGTTTTTACACACACACATATGTAATTATACTTTATATTCTGGTATGTATTTTTTATGTTACACACAGAGAGATATAATACTTTATATTCTGGTGTGTGTATTACACACACACACACACACAGACATACAGTTGGCCCTCTATATTTGAGTGTTGGATTAGGACTCTGGAGACCAGGATTTAAATTCCAGCTTGACCATAGAGACCCCCTGGGTGATCTTGGGCAAGTCACACTCTCTTAGCCTCAGAGAATGGCAAGGGCAAACGTTCTCTCAACCTCAGAGAATGGCAAGGGCCTTAGAATCGCCATGAGTTGGAAACAACTTGAAGGCACACACAACAACAACAATAGCAGAGGCACAGAATCTAGCAACCATTTCTATACTCTAATTTGTGTATCTGAATAATCAAGCAGAGGTGATAAGTAAAAATTTTCTAGTCATCAAGGAAAATCTCATAGAATTGGGATAATTAAATTAAAGCAGATGCCGTGATAAAATAGTCAGTATAATATGACATGGGCTAAGAGTCTCTGTGTCTTCATTTGTACAAGCACAGGTATGGGTTTTTGTGGGTTTTTCAGACTATGAGATTGTGTTCTAGAAGATTTTATTCCTGGTGTTTCGCCAGCATCTGTGGCTGACATCTTCAGAGAATGCTGGCATGGAAGTGAGTGGGATACACACACACACTGTGTGACCCTTGGTTGAGAGAAGGTGATTTACATGTTAATCCGTGTGCTGTTCTGTTGTTGAATGGCAAGGCCTCAAGGTGGGAGGATATGCAAGGAGGCACTGTGAGTATTTAATTAATGATCCATTACTGGGAAAACCTCTGACCCTGGGTGAAGTTCATTTGCATTTTGCTGGGTCTTGATTTTGATGTTTTTCAGGACTGCCAGCCCCGATCCAGCACTTTGCCACTCCAAAAAGAGCTGGCAAATGCTGCTCCTTTTTGGAGCAGCAAAAAGCCACTCTTGCCATGGCGGTGGTAGCATTTCTGCACTCTTTTGGCACAGTGTGTTTGTACGCTGCACCAAGGGAGCGCCCTGACACCACCCGCTGTGCGGTGGGGCGCATGGCATGAAATGCCCCGACTCCACCCCAGGCCGGCCCTTTTGGATGGTCTGTATAGGTTGTTTGTTTACTTTAAGGGTTTCTTCTTTTCTGTTAAAATTGTCTAGGTGTTTGTGGATTTCAATGGCTTCTTCTAGAACATAGGTCGGCAACCTACGGCCCACGGGCTGCACCCGGCCTACGGACCCCCGCCAACCGGCCCCTGCTGCCGCTGCCGCCGCCCCCTGCCGCCACGCGCATTGCGGCTGCCATTTTGTTTGCCGAAATGGTGGCCACAACTCATTTGCGCACGCGCAGTACTCCTGCACATGCACAAACAAGTCGCGGCCGCAATTCTATGGCAAACAAAATGGCGGCTGCAATGTGCGCGGCGGCGGCGGTGGGGGCTGTGCATGTGCACGTGAAGACCTGGGGACCAGCGACCGGCCCCAGGTACATTGTTGCCGACCCATGTTCTAGAACATGGCCACATAGCCCGAAAAACCCACAAAAACCCATGGATGCCAGCCGTGAAAGCGTTCGACTTCACAAAGCACAAGTATGTTTATCATATGGAGTTTTTAAAAATTTGTCCTTCAGTACTGCTGATGGAAGTACATTAATACTTGCTGCCTTATACATATAGCCTAAAGGTAATTTTATACACAAGATTGTTAATAATTGTGTGCACAAAATAAAGTTTGTGTCCACTGAACCATCAGAAAGCAAAGGTGCCACTATCTCAGCCACCCATATTCACCATTTTGGAGTATTTTGGATTTTGGAATTCCATCAGGGCTTGACGAAGTCATTTTGCTGCCTAAGGCTAAAGACAAAATGGTGCATTCCCTGTTTCCATTTCTATATGCAGAAGCTGACTAAGCTCTTCCACACTGCAGAAATAAAGTAGCTTGACACCACTTTAACTGTCATGGCTCCATCTTGTGTAATCCTGGGATTTGTAGTTTGGTGAGCCTGGGGATTCTGTAGAATAGAGTCATGGCAGTTAAAGTGGTGTCAAACTGCTTTAACTCTGCAGTCTGGATAAACTCTAGACTGGATAAACTCTAGACTGGTCCAACAGAACTGACAGCCAAGGCAGTAGGCTAATGTAGGGAACAAGCCATGAGACCAAAATGGGTCAGTTCATTCTGCTATATCCCTCAGCAGCTACCTTGGACTGCTGCCACACTGCAGAAATAAAACAGTTTGACGCCACTTTAACTGCTATTACTTCTGTGCTATGGAATTCTGGGATCTGTGAGATGTTTAGCCTTTCTTGTTAGAGATCTCTAGTGCCCCTGTTATTGTTGCTGCTGTTGTGTGCCTTCAAGCCATTTCCAACTTATGGCAACCCTATCATGGGGTTTTCTTGGCAAGATTTGTTCAGAGGAGGTTTGCCATTGCCTTCTCCTGAGGCTGAGAGAGTGATCCACCTATGGTCACCCAGTGGGTTTCATGAACAAGCTGGGAATTAAACCCTGGTCTCCAGAGTCATAGTCAACACTGAAACCACTACACCACAGTCAGTTTGAAGGTACATAACAAGAAGTGCAATTATTAAAATTACAAAACATGGGAGGAAAACTATGATGAGTTTAATGGCCAGTTTGCTGTCCTTGACACTGTCTGGGGTCCATAAGATTGCCAAAAGAAAATAAAATTCAGAAGACCACTTCTAGTTTTGAAAAACAGGGGCAGCCTGTGTGAAAAGTGAACTGCCATTTTTGCAAGCTTTCAGGAAAGGCAATTCACCCCAAGTTCTCTTTTGCCAGAAAAAAGGGACTTCCTGGGGAGTTTTGAAGGGTGAAAATGTACCTGGACAGACTTGAAGGTCCATATTTGACCCACTCCACTTATAGAGTTTCAATCCATTGTATCTGATATTCATAGAAAGAGAAGAGATGATTATAAAGTGTCCATAATTAATAGTGGGTCCAGTATTGTATGCTGGCATGAAGGGTGTGGGATGGAAGACCAGATGTGAAAAGGTTTTAACACTGCAGATTTAAAGGACTCCTTTTCTGAGATCTCTTTGCTCCAAATAATCCAGTCTGAGACTGCTTTAACTGCCCTGGCTCAGTGCTAGGGAATCCTGGAAATTGTAGTTTATTGTGGCACCAGAGCTCTCTGACAGAGGCGGCTAAATATCTCACAAAACTACAGTTCCCAGAAATCCCTAAAATTGAGCCAGTTCAGTTAAAGCGCTCTCAAATGGGATTATTTCTGCAGTGTGTTTTGGAGCTTTGACTCTGCAGATATTGCTGTAGAATACTAATTCCATATCACTTCGACTGTCATGATCCCATCCTACAGAATTATCCTAGTTTAATGAAGTACTTAGAATTCTTTGCAGAAGAATACTAGAGCTCTCTATCTAAAAAGTCAACGTAGCTCACCAAACTTCAAATCCTAGGATTGCATAGGATGGACTCATGGCAGTGAAAGTGGCATGAAACTGAGATAATAGTGTAGTACAGATGTCATCTTTCCCTCTCAAGGTCCAAAGCCATGGGTTTGGGTTTGTCAACCCATAAGATTAAGATAAGATAGAGATGACAGACTGCATCTATATTGCAGAATTAATTCAGTTTGACATTGCTGTGTCTGAGTGCTATGGAATTATGGGATTTGCAGTTTTGTTAGATATTTAACCTTCTCTGCCAGAGAGCTCTGGTGCCACAACAGACTACAAATCCCAGGATTTCAGAAAATGGAGCTATGACAGTTAAAGTGGTGTCAAACTGCATTAATTCTGCAGTGCTCTCCTAGAGTCCAAGTCCAACACTTAAACTAGGGGTAGGCAACCTTTTTGAGCTGGGGGCCGGGTTGCTGTCCCTCAGACAATTGGGGGGCCGAAGCACCAAAAATAAATAAATAAATATATAAAAAAACAAAAAAATAATTTTTTTAAAAATATATATGCATGCACACTCTCTCAACCCCAGAAAAGCCATGGCAAAACCCCTGTGGAGATATTGCCAAGAAAACCCCAAGAACAAGTAATAACAATAATAATCAATATAATCATGGCGGGGGGTAGTGGCGGTGGCGGCAGGACCGGCCTGGGGCCAGTCCAAAGCCCTCGGGGGGCCACATCCGGCCCCCAGGCCTTAGGTGCCTACCCCTGACTTAAACTATTAAGCAATTTTTGTCAAATGCAAGTGGCCACTGAGGGATAAAAAAGCTGCATCTGCTCAAATCCCCTCTTTTGCTTAACTGTTGGAAGTAATTATACCTCTGTTGTTGTTGTTGTTGTTGTTGTGTGCCTTTGGATATATGGTGATCCTAAACATATGATAGTTTTGCATTTAGTCACCCTGTCTCCTTCTGTATGTTTGTTGGTGCCATTTATCTCTTTTTCTTTCTCTCTTCTCTTTTACAAACAATTAAATGATATTAGCGATGTTGCTCATTTTAAGTCGACAGGTGACCAATTGGTGAGTTCATGCATATCAATACTTTAGGTTTTCTCAAGCCAAACTAAAACCTAACTGCTGCTAGGAGAAGGCAGAAAGGCGGAACAAATATTTCTCATGCATTCACTCTTTGTCAAAATTTAAAAATTGCTGGCCTAAGATTTTATTTTTATTTTCATTTTTCTCACTGGGAACTGACAACATTGTTTGAAGTCAATTTTTTTTAACTTTTCTTTCCCCTTTTATTAGAAATAAAATTCCAATGACATAATATCCATGTTTCTGAACTCACAGATAAATTATATCATCTTCTTACATGACTTCCAAATCATTCATCCTTCTACATAGAATAGATAATCTTTTGTTGACTCAACCTCAGTTACATAGTTGATAATATTTCCTTCAGTATTTAGCTTGATACACAGTTATGGATAGAAACAATAGTAACTTTCTGCTTCCCCTTTGTTTCAGTGCAAAATTAAATAAACACATCTCTCCATATGTCTCTTTCATAACTCCATCTCTCTCTTTTATTATATTTGTCCTTGTCGATAGTAATATATAACTTTTCATTTATGCTTCTTGTGATTCCACTGAAACTTATGAAGCCTCTAATGATTCTGAAAAAGATTTTTGTTTATTCCCCATATTCTCTTTCAGTATTCCAGAATTAGTAGCCAGTCTTTATCTACCTTCTGCATTGATTTGTTATTCACCATAAATGTTAACCTGTTTATCTCTCTCATCTCACTAACATGCATACATACTCACATACATACATAAAGACATTTTTACTAATATTGACCCAACCTGAATTGCTCTCTCTCTCTCTCTGTCTGTCTCTCTCTCTCTCTCTGAAATATTAACATTATTATTAATTTGTAGATCAGTACTGGAACAGATCACAAGCAGTCTTAATGTTAGAATGCCTAAAGACTTAGAGCATTCTTCTTAATGTGTATGTGTTTCTTAGCTGAACTTGCATATCAGGCCCATAACACAAATTTTATTGGCAGCTCACCAAAGAATGCAAGATTAAAAAATAATAATAATAAAAACAGGGAAAAAATAATTAAAAGACAGCTTTTAAACTGGGAACTTTTAAACATTTATGTCACTTATCATTTAAATGTTTGAGTAAGACATGGGGGTCATTCACACTTTTTTTAGTGCAACTATGTGAATAATCTCATGTACGCATTCTGGGTTTGTCGTTTACATTGCGGAACTGCATCTCTGCGCACCTCTGCAAGTTCAGTTGCTCACATGTGTCAGCACTCAAATAAAGATGGAGTTGATGCTATGGATCTGTTAGAAGCACATTCAAGGCATGCAGTTTTATCCCAGTTTAGCTGCAGATGACATCATACTACTAGCAGAAAATATCATAAAATAACTGGAACTACTTAGGACGTTATCACACAGGGTCAAATCTGCTGGTTAATCCACACAAATCCCAAACAGAAACTGGATTTTTGCCTCTCGTTTTCACACGATGTCACACAGAAACTGGACAGAAAGTGGACAGAAACTGGTGTTAACTGAGATCTTTTGAAATTTGGTTGTTTTGAGGAAATGCAAATGCGAAATTAAGGTAATTCCGCATTTGCCGTAATGTGAAAAGCAAATGCGCATTTGGAAGCATTTCCCCGCATTTTCCCATGGTTCCGCGGGGTCCTGGAGGCAGCGTAAGCGTCTCCTTCCCCCTCAGCAGATGGCTTAAAGGGCCGTCTTGGGGGCAGGGAAGGGGAGGGGCAACCACACGATTGGCGCCCCAACCCCTTCCCCAGGTTGTCCTCAGAGCAGCCGGCCCTCCGCACGGCCGGCGCTCCAGGGAGGACCTCCTGCCGCAGCATTTGCACGCGCTGCGGCGGAAGAGTCGGCGAAGGTGCGCCGCAGCCTTTTGCAGCACACCTTCGGCGACTTGAAGGACAGGCGGCCGTGAGCCGCCCCGGGAAGCTGCACTGCAGGGCCGCGGTATCCCCACACCTTGGCCCCATGGTGCAGCTTCGCCGCCCCTGAAAGGAGCGCTAAATTGGCGCTCCTTTCACAAGTCGCCAAAGGTGCACCGCAAAAGGCTGCAGTGCACCTTTGGCAACTCTTCCGCCACAGCGTGTGCGAACGCTGCAGTGAGAGGTCCTCCTTGGAGCGCCGGCCATGCGGAGGGCCGGCTGCTCCGAGGACGAGCTGGGGAAGGGGTGACAGCCACAGCGAGCATAGCTATATCTGCGCATGTGCTAGAAGATCATTTCTAGTACATTTACAGGCTTTTCTCACTTGTGTGTGAACGTTAAATGCGGTGTTAGCATGAGCTTACTGTAATTTCGGAATTAAGGTAATTACATGTGAAAGCCATTTGCGGAATCAAGGTTTATTTTCGGGATGTCTCATTTCCACTTTATTGTCAGTTTGTGGCCCACATGTGATAACGTCCTAAGAAAGATCAAAGAAGAAAGTGCAAAGGCAGATTTACTGCTGATCATAAAGAAAACAAAAATAATGACCACAGAAGATTTACACAGATTCAACCTAGACAATGAAGAAATTGAAATAGTAAAAGAGTTCCCATACCTTGGGTCAAACATTGATGAGAATGGAGACTGCAGTCAAGAAATAAGAAAAAGATTAGTAATCGGATCCAACTGAGCACAAAAGTTAGAATTGTACAAGCCATTGTTTTCCCTATTACCATATACAGATGTGAGAGCTGAACAGTGAAGAAGGCAGATAGGAGGAAAATCAATTGTGGTGCTGGACAAGTGTGCTGAGGATCCTGTGGTCAGCCAAAAAGACAAACAAATGAGTCCTAGGACAGATCAAGCCTGAAATCTCCCTGGAAGTCAAGATGATAAAGTTGAGGCTGTCATATTTTGGTCACGTCATGAAAAGGAGTCACTCATTGGAAAAGACAATAATGTTGGGAAAGGTGGAGAGATATAGAAAGAGAGGAAGACCTCATGCTAGATGAATGGATTCTATTAAGGAGGTCATAGGTATAAATTTACAGGACCTGAGCAGAGCACTGGAAAATAGGGAGTCTTGGAAATGTTTCATCCACAGGATGAGTTGGGATCGACTTGCGGGCAGTTAACAACAACAAACGACAAAAATCCTGGGTCTATTTGCATCAGTTATTCACACAGCTGAGAATCTGAATCTTTTAGAAAAATTGGGGACAGATGGACAATCTAACATCAATTATCTCATGTTAAGTGGATTCATTCAAAATGCATTTGAACAACAAAATTCAACCCAGATTCTACCTGGATTATTTTCACCATCTGAGCAACCCCTTGGTTAAATAGAAAAAACCTTGCAGTAGTGATCACAAGGATGACGGCAGGTAAATCCTTCTGCATATTAACTAGGATGGTGCTGCTACCAAAAAGGACCCTCTTCCTAGTGGTCACCACTTCAGTTCATTTGCCAGGGTTGCCTGAAATAAGACCACTATGTGTTTTGTGTGCCTTCAAGTAATTTCTGACTTAAGGCGACCCTATCAATCATGGAGTTTTCTTGGGAAAATTTGTTCAGAGGGGTTTGCTATTGCCTTCCCCTGGGGCTGAGAGAATGTGACTTGCCAAAGGTCACCCAGTACATTTCATGGAGAAGCTGGAAGTCGAATCGTGGTCTCCAGTTGTAGTTCAGCACTCAAACCACTACACCATGCTGACTCCCTATAGATGTTTTTTTTTTAAAAATAAATCTTATTTAAATAAAAGAAAAATTAATTTTCAATAAGAAATTCATCAATACAGACACATTCACTTGCAGGGCATAGGCCAGTCAGAGAGTTATGGTCAAAGTATCCATGGAGAGAAAAGGGGTGTAGCTACAGGGAAGCAAAATCACTTCATTGTCCCCCAAATAAAAATTCCACCCCCCTCAATGAAGTTCCTTCAGTCCCCAAATTTCTAGCATTTGAATAATATAACACTTCAGTTGAGTATTTAGAAATACACTTTAGGTATCCAAAGTAAAGGAAGCAGGCAAAGTGACCAAGGGAATGCAAAGAGTACAGCAAACAGAAGAGTTCTTAGTGCGAATGATTTTAAAATGTCTCACTCTTCAGATTTCTGGTAGTTTAGGGACACAAGAAAAATTAATTTGGAGGGGCATCATTTTTTGGGGGGGAGGCAATACCCTCATCCCCATATAACTACCCTACAAGGAAAGCTGATCAAAATTAGTTCATCACCCTGCTTGAAAATGCAAAGAAAATGTGGTCCGGAGAATACATCCTTTCATGAATTGTCATGTGATGAATGGGAAGGGTATAACAATCTGAAGATTATAATTTACAAATGAAATAAAATGTTGCTAAGTAATAAAAATTGTCTGTTTCACAGTAATTTTCTTTCTTTCTGTTAGTACATTAATTTTTCCATGAGAGCTAAATTCCACTGCCTATTTTTCTAATCCATTATAGAGAAGTTGTTAGTGCCTTTCCAGATAGCAGCAATGTCTAAGCTTACAGCTAGACAACAAAAATTAATTCAATCCCTTTTCTTCAGTGAATTCTTCATTATATCCATTCTATTAAGAGAATAAAGCCAATTCTGGATTTGGGATTATGGGTGTATTGCTAAAGTTCTTAGCGTCTTCAACATTTTTATCTTCCAAAACAGGTTGAGCCCACATAAATGCAGATAGGAACCTATGCCTGTTCAATTTTCCCAACATTTCTGTGACATTTAATTAGTAATAGAACTTAATTAAACAGGATGGAGTTCCACCAATTAATTAATTTAAAATGATGTTCTCTAATTTTAGCTGCCTCTGCGGAAGTTTTTAAGGCTTGAAGGGATGCATATGAGCGACGGGGTCTTTCAGGTAAGGGAGCAAGGTTATTTGAGATAATCAAAGAGCAGTCTGAGCTGGGAATGACTTCTCCCAGCATCTCATGATGAGCCATCAAAAAACACAGGCGAACACATCCCTGAGCACACAGTAACCTCTGGCAGGATGAGTGGCAGTGCCAACCAGGATGGCCTGGAAAAAGAAGGGCAGCTGTTCTTGCGCTCATAAAAGACTTGGCACCTGCCCATTCTTGGTGATAGGGAGATCTGTCATATTTGGAAGAGTTCTTTTTTTGCTACTTAACATACATAGGTGCAGACTGTTAGATTTGGTGAAGGCCGTTCCCATTTGACTTACATCACTGACAAGAGCACCTTTTTTTCTGGGCTTTGCTGGCTGCCTGGGATGTCCCCAGCTCTCCACAGTCAGTGACCTAACCAGCTGTGAGCTCCCTCCTCCCTGCCTCCCGCGCTGCCCTTTAAAGTAGGCAATCTGCCTTAATCCTCAACCGAGCGAGGGAACGAAGCAGGGAGAACGACAGAAAGAGAGGGAGCAAGCTGAGAGCATGAAAGAGACACAGGCAAGGGGGCTCCAATTCCTTTTGGAAGGAACCCCCTGGTGAGAACCAGGAGGGGATGACATCCAAAAGAGGGGCAAGCAAGGCTCCTGCTTCTGCCTCCCCATGAGAGCAACAAGGGCTAACCTGGCCCTTCCTCCCCATCCTGGGAGAAAGGTCAAAAGAATGGAAGATCCACCCTTAAGAGTTGGAGAAGTAGTTAGGCCGAAGTGCTAGCATCTTTTGGGGATTGGCACACCTGCCCTTTTAACCCTCCCAACCAGCAACAAACCATCAAGATGTCAGAGTCGGAATGCAATGGAGGACGTGAGTGACCCCATGGCGATGGGTTAACCAGGGTGGGCTTAGGGGTTTGGAGACTGGTAGGAGTTTGACAGCTCGATCTTTGTGCATGCTTACTCAGATGTGGGAGACTTGCTGTGTTCAAAGGGGCTTGCTCCTTAGTAAGTGTTTAGTCTGACAACAGTCTGATGGGTTAATTCAGAAGCCACTGAGGAATAAAATAGCAGTAAGTAAATTGGTTTCTAGGGGTTAGCAGAAGATGGCTGATGTGGAGTCCAGCTGTTAAGAGTGTTGGACAAAACTTTGCCGTCACCGTGGCTTTTGGAGGTATGGAGTGCTGTTGTGCTGAGAGGGTGAAATGAAGAGGGGGAGGTCAGTTTTGGACTGAAATAACAGAGGCATTTTGATATACAGCTGGGGGATTGGATGTGTGTAAATGTTTGGGTCTGCTCCCAAGGTGTAGGATAAATATGGGTAGTTTTATTTTGGCCTTTCTTTACAGGGGCTTCCACCTTGGAAATGTCTTTCATATACTGGATATATTTTCTGTTAACCAACTGCTCTTTTTGCACAATCTTACAGATGCTCAATTTTTTAAATGGAGAATGGATGCTTAATCTGTACCTTTACTGAAGATTGAGGTAATTAAGTCTCTAAAGGCATTCAGAGTCCATCTAAAAACCTCTCTCCCTTCTTTCTCTCCCGCTGGCCCACAGCGGCTGGCACTCCTGAAGTGCCACACTCAGCGACTGAGGCTTTTGTGGAGGCAACAGGCCAGGCCCTGGCATGGGCGCTGACCAACGGGGGCACAGACACTCTGGGCTCTACAGGCAGCAATGCTCAGAAGAAGAAGCTCCAGCACAACAAGCATAAGACCCAGGGTACCAATGTAGTCCACCGTTCACCCCGAGCCCTCTTCTGCCTCAGGCTGAACAATCCCATCCGCCGGGCTGCTATCAGCATTGTGGAATGGAAGCATCCTGCATAGACATATTGGGAGAATTTTGATTTGGGAGGAGGAATGGGGCTTGTTGTTTTCTTTCTGAGTGGGAAGAAGTAGGGTGGGATGGGGAGAGAAGAGGTTCTTGTTTGATTCCTTAACCGAATGCTTTCCAGGCCCTTTGACATCCTCATTCTTATGACCATCTTTGCCAACTGCGTGGCCTTAGGAGTCTATATCCCCTTCCCTGAGGATGACTCCAATGTCGCCAACCACAACCTGGTGAGTGCCTTTTACCAGACTAGATAAATGGAAGCAGGTTATAGGTGACTGCAGTGGTGGAAGGGCATTATAGAATACCCTTCAACTGTCCCAGTTTCCAGGGACAGTCCTGATTAATCCTCTGCCATCTCACTTTTTCAGCTGATTTTAAAATGTCCCAGTTTCTCTCTCTCCTATTCCCCTTTGTTCCCAGTTTACTCCAGTTGCTGCAAACTGAGTTCAACATGCAAAAGTAGTTTGCGTTCAATTAACTCAGCAGTAGGGAGAGGAGGGGAGGGGGCAGAAACTTGCTTCCCTGTTGTTGTTGTTATATACCTTCAAGTCGTTTCTGTTTCCGACTTATGGCAACCTTAAGGCGAACCTATCATGGGTTTTCATGGCAAGATTTGTTCAGAGGAGGTTTGCCATTGCCTTCCCCTGAGGCTGAGAGAGTGTGACTTGCCCAGGGTCACCCAGTGAATTTCATGGCTGAGCTGGGAATCAAATCTAAGTCTCCAGAGTCATAGTCCAACATCCAAACCACTATGCCACTATGGCTCTTGTTTATCCCTATAGGCCAGGGGTAGGCAACCTAAGGCCCGGGGGCCGGATGCGGCCCCACGAGGCCTTTGGACCGGCCCCAGGCCGGTCCTGCCGCTGCCGCCACCGCCCACCGCCGCCCACCGCCCGCCATGATGATATTGATTATTGTTGTTATTACTTGTTATTGGGGTTTTCTTGGCAAAATCTCCACAGGGGTTTTACCATGGCTTTTCTGGGGCTGAGAGAGTGTGCATGCATATTTTTTTATTTTTTTTAAAAAAATATTTATTTATTTATTTATTTTTGGTGCTTCAGCCCCCCAATTGTCTGAGGGACAGCAACCTGGCCCCCGGCTCAAAAAGGTTGCCTACCCCTGCTATAAGCCCAGGCAAAAGCAAATTACGGTACTGCACCTTCTCCTACCTTGTGTATTATTGGTGTATTAATAATTGTTGCCATCTTGACCACATTAATGTTGCTTGGCTGCATGTATTCAGTTTTCATCTGTGAAGTGTTGAAAGGGCTGTAATAGCTTGTATGCCAACACACTGAATTTTGCATGCCAACACACTACATTTTGGGCATTTCCAGTTCAAATTATTTTGGACAGCAAGAGTTAGGAAGGCCTGAGAGACCCTTGAGAACAGCTTAAATAGGCAGTACAGTGGGCCCTTGGTATCTGCTGGAGTTTGGTTCCATGACCCCCCAGTGGATACCAAAATCTGTGAATGCTCAAGTCCCATTAAAAGCGATATCATAGTAAAATGGTGTCCCTTTTATAAAATGGCAAAATCAAAGTTTGCTTTTTGAAATATTTATTTATTTATTTTGGAATATTTTTCAAACCGTGGATGCTTGACTCCATGGATAAAAAAATCTGTGGATATGGAGGGCTGACTGTAGGGGACAAATGGCCTGAGCGAGCATTAGATGAGCCAGGAATCATGACTCCAATTTCCCTTCTCTTTCTCTGACCCACTGCACTTGACTGCGCTCAAATAACTTAGAAACTTGGATCAGGGCCCTTCACCCCACCCCATGCCACCTCCTTTTCCTCCTCCTCCTCCTCCTCACTCAATAAACTCTTGCTCTTAGCTTCTTTTCTTAATGATTCCATCTTTACCTCTTGATTTCTGCTAAAGGCAACACGTTAATGCTAATTAAAACTATTATCTCTTAATAACCATTAATCCACCACCTGACTGAGGCCAGCTGAGGCAACTATCCCCCACCTTGCTTCCCTGGCCATCATGAAACAGGCCTGATTTGGGGGACTAGCAGAGGGTCTTGCAATGAACCTGGAGTGGCTCTCCTATGCAACTGATCTGCTGATTGCAGCTGGGGTCAGGGCCAGAGTTTGATCTCAGCTTCCCTGGAGTAAATCCAGAATAATCCCTTGGCTGAAACTGGATGGGGGCCAGTTCTTGATTCCTGTTCCCCGCTCTTGGGGTAAATGCAGACATACTTGACACCACCGAGGTCAGGGGCAGAACCTGATCTCATTTCTATAGCCTGTCTCTGTCCCTGAAACATAAGCATAGCAAGATGCACAGTTCACACAATACATATATTAGGGACACATTAGGGAAGGAAGGGTTTTTCCCCATCATTTACCATGGCAAAATGGAGTCCTGGATTTCTAGTTTCTGTTCTCAGTTGAAGAAAAAGAGATGTGGAGGGATAACTGGATGGCATATTGTTTCTGGTATTTGCAGGAAAGTGGTGCCTGGTGGTGAGGATACAGTAGAAATGAGCTGTAGACCTGGTCTAAATAGCTCTTTTATTCTGTGTGTGTCTTCCTAATTTTGCATGCTGCTTAACATGCATGTGCCTTTTGACCAGAATGCATGCTTCCATATTGCCACACTTACTGCCTACATATATATGCCTTGCTGGCATTTATGTTTGTATGTCATTCCTGTATCCCCAATAGCTCTGTAAGCTGCTCATGCCATTGTTGAACGGAGACGTTGCTAATCCAGAGAAATCCTGGTCATTTTTTTTCTTGATCAGAATTTCCAGTCACTCTTTCTGGTTTGTGCTTTCCAGAACTAGGATCCTGAGCATTTTAGAATCAGTGTAGATGGACCTTTATGGGATTGCCCAGGTTTTTCAGCTTTTCGTTTTGAAATCCCAATGAGGTGATTGATAGGTACTTCTCAGAATGCAAATGACAGATACTCGGAAAGTAGAATTTGTGGTTTCTTCTTCCTCCTCACTCTGTAGGAACAAGTAGAATATGTTTTCCTCATCATCTTCACTGTGGAGACATTCCTCAAGATCCTGGCCTATGGTCTGGTCATGCATCCCAGTGCTTACATCCGGAATGGCTGGAATCTTCTTGATTTTGTTATCGTGGTGGTGGGGTAAGTAATAATAATCTTTTGTCTTGTAATGGATTTGCTTTAGTTTAAACTTTTGTTGTTGTTAACTGTCTTCACGTCGATCTTGACCCATGGCAACTCTGCTGATGAGACATTTTCAGCCCCCCCCCCCCCCCCCATCCTCTACTGCTCTGCCCAGCTCCTGCAAATTCAGGGCCTTTGCAGACTGCCAGAAATAGTGCAAATTGAGTCCACTTTAAATTGAGGCACTGCCCTGGCTCAGTGCTAGGGAATCATGGGAACTGTATTTTTTTTCTAAGACATTGAGCCTTCTCTGTCAGAGAGCTCTGGTGCCACAATAAATTACATATGTATTATATATGTGTATATGCATGCACACTCTCTCAGCCCCAGAAAAGCCATGATGGCAAAACCCCTGTGGAGATTTTGCCAAGAAAACCTCAAGAACAAGTAATAACAACAATAATCAATATCATCATGGAGGGTGGTGGCAGGCGGCAGTGGCGGCAGCAGCGGTTGCCTACCCCTGATCTATGCAGTCAAAGTCTTTACTATAGTCTATAAAGCACATGCTGACTTTCTTTTGGAACTCCCTGCTCGTTCCATTAGCCATCGTATGTTTGCAATGTACCCTAGTGCCTCTTCCTTTCCTGAACCCTGATTGGATCTTTGAGATTTCTCTCTCCATGTATGGTAGGAATCTGTCTCGCAGTATTTTGAGCATAATTTTGCTTGCATGAGAGATTAGTGCTATGGTTCTATAGTTGCTGCAGTGTCTTGTGTCTCCTTTTTTGTGGATGAGGATGTTTTAATTGTATGGATAGTTTAATTGCTTTTGAACAATAACATTGCATGTGTTTTTTATTTAGCTCTTTGAAAGTGCTTTAAAGTACATTTGCTTTACTTTTTAAAGACTGCTTTGATTTCCAGTAACAGGGAAATGGTGGAATACAAATGAATGATTTAAATAATAACAACAGCAAAAATAATAATTTTCTTGTGTCAAAAAATGGTTTCCAGATTTGCAGGTTGCCCTGTCAAATATTTTCTACAGTGGGCTATACAATAGTATTAGAGGCTTGCTTAATTTCTCTCTTTTTTTGATTTAGAACTTGAAAACACTATGTTTTTGAACAACAGTTTTACAGTTGCAAATTGTACAAAAAAGTAATGTTTCCAAGTTCTGCTTTGGTTGGTAGGAAGAATTCTGGAAGTTGTAGTTCCCAATCTCTTTTTTGATTTCATAATCGCCATGCGGGAACTGCATTAAACAGAGATTAGGAACAGGATGGGGAGCCCATTCATTTTAGGCTCAGGAGAAGCCTTTTCTTGGCAAATTCCTGTTCAATTCTGTTTGAGAAAAAGGCCTCTCCTGGACCCAACAGTGCCCCAAGAGAAGCAAAAATATAGTGAAAATGTCCTCTGCACCATCTAGAGAACATTTTGGGGCACTTTATGACCTCTGGATGTATAAAATGGCCCTGCAGGTTGCATTTTACCCACCTCTACTCTAGGGAGCAACTGGCACTCCAAGTAGACGTACAGCAGTGGATTACATGACTGAAAAGTAACTCTGATGCAGGATAAGTCAGGATCTGGTATTCCTGTAATATCTTACTTTAAGAATTTACTAAGGCAGTTGATGACCCTGAGAAGAAGTCTAGAACTTTGAATCTTTCATATCAGCTGTAGACATGGGCAAGCCTTCCAAAAGACTATATACAGTCGCCCCTCCATTCTTGCGGACTTGGGATCTGGGTCCCTCACCTATCCACAGGCGGCGAATGGAGGGGGACAAGATGAGGTGTGCCCCCATGGGCACACACCTCCATTCATGCCTATGGGGCTTGAATATACGCGATTTTCTGTTCTCGCGGGCTGGTGGTGGTCCGGAACGGATCCCCTGCGAGAATGGAGGGGCGACTGTAATTTAATGAGTCCATCCTTTACAGGTTATCCTGTGTGATCCAGATACAGCCACAGTCCACAGATGTACCTTCATCGTAATGGCTGTGTGTGAAACCTACCACCACCAGGAGGCCTATTCATAGTGCTTTGCGATCCTAAGCACCTCAACCTCATTATATCACGAGGCCTTAACAACTTGTTAAGAGAAACAATGTGGAGTGTTACTTGATATTGGTACCAAAAAAACACTGCAGAAATAATACAGTTTGAGACTGCTTTAACTGCCCTGGCTCAGTGCTAAGGAATCCTGGGAATGGTAGTCTATTGTGGCACCAGAGCTCTCTGACAGAGAAGACTAAACATATCACAAAACTACAGTTCCCACAATTCCCTAGCTTTGAGCCAGGGCAGTTAAAGTGGTTTCAAACTGGATTATTTTTGCAGTTCCAATCTCTACCCAACAGTGAAACTCACAGAATGAACAGGGAGGCTTTTTGCTCTCTGTTATGAGAAGAATAGAATAGTGTTACACATACAGTGCCCTGTGCTTCCTTGGAGGAAGGGAACGATAACACAATGCATTAAAAATCCATCTTAGTTCTATAAAAGTTGCTCCTAAGAGAGAAAATAGAATTGTATACAAGTTCAGAGAAATCTGTTACAGCAATATTCTCTGGATGGCACAGAAGAGTGGTCTATTCACTCATAAGTTATTTCTTCACATGCCAGGGTATTGCTCCTCTTGCTATCCAAGAATGAACATTCATGGTAACTACCAACCTCTCATTTTAGGATTTAACTCTAGTAATGATTAATTCCTTGGTTCCTTAATTTCCCCCAGCATTAAACATCTAATCCAAAGCATTGAATCCTGTCCTCAGAATACATTCAGCACTTTGGATAGCTCTTTTAAAATTAAGGTGTTTTTTGGGAGAATGCTCCTTACCTATTGCATCCAACATTTCCCCCTACAGCCTCTTCAGCGTCATCCTGGAACAAGTTTCCCACAAACCTGGAGAAGCGCATCACATGAGTGGGAAGCCGGGTGGGTTTGATGTCAAAGCCCTGAGAGCCTTCCGTGTCCTGCGACCTCTGCGCCTTGTCTCTGGTGTCCCCAGTAAGCATCTCTCCCCTTTCATTATATCTTCATTTTATATATATATATATAGTTTGAGTGATGCTTATTGTATGGGTGGCCATGTTGTACTACTATTGCCTGCATGTCTCATTGAGCTGCAACATACCTGGCCTCAGTGCTTTGTGAAACTACATGCACATAGTATAGTATACACTTGCACTGATATGCCTCAATGCTATTGTAGCTCTACATAAGTTTCCCCCACCCCATACTCCACATGATGCCATCATATTGCATTTCATATTCCATGCACTTCATACTCTTATACTCCACATGATGTTATACTGTGATAGAAAAAAGTGACCACTGCCACTTTTCTCTGACAGGGTGGGTATGTTTTCATTTCGCACTGGATTAGGTTATTATGCAGCATTATATTACAACTCATATTTAAACTATTACATTGCCCTACAGGCAGTGTACCACCCACACTTGCACAGTATTAAATGTTAGTTTGCATTCAAACACACTGCATGGCCCATGTCACAGCTTTGTATGCTATCTTCACTGCCCAGTACATTGATGCATCTTGCATGACTTACTGTACCTTGCTTGCTTGTTGCTTTGCAGTTAATGCTTCCCTATTGCATGCCACCACATGTTCTGCAAAGCACATGACCCTAATCACCATGATTCAACAGTGCTGTTGGCACATAGCATGTTGACTTTCAATAGACTGTAGTGGGGGAACTATCTCTGCTTATGTATGTAACTTGACCCAGAATCAGGTCATCTACAAATGGGTTAGTTCTCTACACACAATTGTGATAAGGAAGATAAGTATATCTCTTCTAATTGCACTCCCTTCCTGAGACAAGAGAGATCTCTATCCTAGACCATCATTCCAGACCCTGCAACAGGGGTCAACTGAGGCTGTAGTGCATGTTGAAGCAATACTCTCAATCATACTCCTGCAGAGCTGATGCCTTTAACTTGAATTCTTCCCTCTCACCAGGTCTGCATATTGTTTTGAACTCCATAATGAAAGCCATGGTGCCCCTTCTGCACATTGCACTGCTTGTCCTTTTTGTCATCATCATCTATGCCATCATTGGCTTGGAGCTCTTCATTGGCCGGATGCACAAGACCTGCTTCATCATTGGTTCAGGTATAGTTCAGCAGCTCCTGGCAAGGAAGAATGGAAGGGAGCTCTTGGCCTTCCGTTTCCAAAACTCTTGGGAATGGGACCAATCCAAGTGCACCAAATCTATCAATCCTGCTTTCTTCTTGTAGACTTCAATATTTTAGGGAAAAAATGGATTTTGAAAATTTAAATAAAATAAATCAGTAAAGAAAATAGCATAACTACAAATAGAAACCCTGAGTGGGTAAGTAGATATGTTTATGTGTGATTTTGAGTATTCCCCTGGAGATAGAGCAATACTGAAAATATGGTATATTTTGATGTATTGGAAAACCTTTGTGAAACTAGGTTCCTCTTAGCTTCTTCCTGACGTCACCTGCAGTCTCTCTACCACCTTGCAGATCTGGAGGCTGAGGAGGACCCATCACCTTGTGCCTTCTCTGGACATGGCCGACAGTGCACAGTGAACAACACCGAGTGCCGTGGCAAGTGGGAAGGACCCAATGGTGGCATCACCAACTTTGACAACTTCTTCTTTGCCATGCTGACTGTCTTCCAGTGCATCACCATGGAAGGCTGGACGGATGTGCTCTACTGGGTAAGCCAACTGAGGTGGGATTGGGGAGCTGCATGCTTGATACCTCCCCAAGATAATCCATGCAGTGCAATCCATCTGAACGTGTGGCTGTTATCTCAACCTTTGCATTCTCTGTTTACCCCAGATGCAGGATGCAATGGGTCATGAACTGCCCTGGCTTTATTTTGTCAGCCTTGTCATCTTTGGCTCCTTCTTTGTGCTCAATCTGGTTTTGGGTGTGCTGAGTGGGTAAGTCAGAACTGTAGCATACATGCCATGTCAATCAGATCAGCTAAAATGGGGGTAGGGGTGAAACAGCCTTTCATTAATATCAATATGTATTCATTTTGTTAGTCCAAAATTCATGCCCACATCAGTGGGTAAAAGTAACTTACGAAGTAGGCATACATAATTTATGTCTACTTCATAAATTACTTTTCTGCATAAGAAAGCTTGGTTCTGTGACCTGCATAAATTATGCAAATCAAAGGTGCTTGAATATTTGTGCTTTATTTACTCTTGTTATTATAGTATATCCTAGTGTGGGTAATCTTACTCAGCCTAATCTTTTGGTTTCTGAATTTTCACTGTGCATTACTTACAAATTTTCAAATATACAGTCGTCTCTCCATATTCGCAACTTTAGCATTTGCGAGTTTGGTTATTTGTGAGGCCTCTCCTGACCCCTGCCATGCCTGAAACAGCTGATCTAAGCATCGGAGGGGTCAGGACAGACCCCACATGGGCCCTTCTCCCTGCCCTCTCATGCCTGAAACAGCTGATCCAGGCATCGGAGGGGAGGGAGCCTTATTCACAAATTTTCCATATTCATGGGGGATTTGTTCTGTAATATGGAAGGGCAACTGTACTTTCTCTACCATGAAATCTAGGGCCTTTTTAAAAAAATTAAAGCTGAGATTCTCAGGAAAGTAGATTCTATATACAATATTATATTCTACATTTGCTGAGAATCAGAGAATCCACAGAGACCTACAACCATTCCAGAACTGCAAAGATTCCCCCATGAATGATTTGTTGCTGTTTATTGCCTGTTTATTGCCAGGATAATGTCTCTTTAATCCCGATGTTGTGTGAAAATCTTTCACCCGATCGTGGGATAACGGCAGGGTAATGGCTCTTTAAACCCCTGCTTTTCTCCATGTGATAAAGTCCAGAGAATAAGAGTATTCCTCTCATTATCTTAGTATAACTCCTACTTTCTAAGTTACATCCGTTCTCACTCCATATGTGTACAGTTGTCCCTCCCTGTTTGCGGACCTCAAGTCCGCAGCCTTGCTCTTCGCAGGAGGGACAAGCGGGGAGGGATAAAATGGTGGTGTGTGCCTGCATATGGCCCTGCGTCTATGCCATGGACACTCATGGCATTATTTTCAGTGGGGCTTGAATATTTGGGAGCTACCGTTTTAATGGGGGTGGGTGGGTCTGGAACGGGTCCCCTGCGAATTGGGAGGGGCTACTGTACACATGATGTGAGCACTGCCATAAATGGATAAAAGTGGTGGTTTATGTAGACAGGTAGAATTATATCCCCAAATATCTACATAGTATTTGTATGTCATTTTATGTTTCCAAAGTATTATAGAGTAGTTGTGGTTTTAGGATTATATTTTCCCCAGAGAGAGGGTGGCAAGTTCATACAGTAGGGCAATTCAAGTTTCCTAAGGCTTCAGCCTTTGTTAAGGAAAAAAATAATAATATCAAAAATGTCAAAGCCTATTAAGGTCTAGCTTTAAATCAGCAGAGTAGAAGAAATGTGTCTTTGGGTGGTACAGACCAGCACAATATGCTGGCTTCCCGGCGGTTTGGGGGCATGGCGTATTCATGACACACATCCTCAAGCTGCTGGGAGGCTGCTGTGAAGCTGCCCAAATGACCACATGGCAGCAGCTTTTAAGCGCTCTGGTGGCTGAGGTGTGTAGACATCACACGCAGCAGCAGTGGCGAAAAACCACTGCGGCAGCGGCAAAAGCACCTTTTTCTCAGTGCAAAAAGGAGTGGCTTTCTGCAGCTTCTTTTTATGTTGGAAAATACCGTGTTGTTGCATGGCATGGGGTTGCTGCAGCGCCACGGCAGCCCCAATCCAGTGTTTTTGGGATGTCTGTTTTGGCCCTTAGTCTAACTATGTTTCTTTAAGAAATGAGACTGACTCAAAAACAACACAAGTAGCTTGTAGTTTAAACAAAAATTTACTAATGGTTTTAATCTACATAGACATAGGATGTTATCACACGGGGAGTTGCGGGGAGAAAGTGGAAATAAACGGGACGAGCGGAAGACTTTAATTTACTGGATTTGTTCCGTTCCGCCTCGTCTGATAACTAAATTCGAATGTAAAAGGGGGTTAATTCGAACAAAAACCTGATCTTTTCAAATCGTCAAAAATCCCGAAAATGAAAAGATCAGGTTTTCGTTCGAATTAACCTCCTTTTAAATTCGAATTTAGTTATCAGACGAGGCGGAACGGGACAAATCCCGTAAATTAAAGACTTCCGCTTGTGTCCGTTTATTTCCACTTTCTCCCTGCGACTCCCCGTGTGATAATGTCCATAGAGGCTATATCCTAATCTAGCTAATGAATAGTTCAGGTGAAGAAGAAATCTTTATCTCACCATCTTTCCAAAGAAAGTTTAAAAAGGAGGAAGATGGAGAACCCAAAAGGGCAGAAGAAAATCTTTTTGTGAATGTGTACTTCCCCAAAAGGGTGTGTGTGTGTGTGACCTGAATCACATGGTTTGTTTACCAGTTTGCAAAGTTATTGCCCTGTGATACAGCAGGAGAGACAGCAGAATTTGCATGCAGGAAAGTCTACCTATCTAAGGAGGGGAAGAGAGAATGCAAAAAATCATCCAACACATACAGTGAAATAATATTCATCAATTCACATAAACATAAACATATTTCCATAAATATGGGAAAGAATCAAGGGCCCAAGTCACATGGTTAATAGCAATTAAAATAAGCTCATTGAATTGATTGTTGAATGCTAAATCTTATGTAAACGGGCCTATTCTAATTGGTACTAGGAACTGGATTTAAGTCAGAATTTGCCAAATATAGCATGGGGTCAATTCATACCCTATAACATTCCCTTTGGCTGGATTTGGTGTGTGGGTTTGCCGATTTTCCGAAAAAGGAATTTTTATATTTGATGCCAGGGAATATTCTTCTATCGTGCCCTTTCTCAGCTAGGGACTCTGTATGGGCGGCATTTGGTCCTTTCATCGTAGCAAGTGATATGATTTGCTTGAATTGTGCTGAATTGTTATGATTTATTATATGTATGGTGCTTTTTAAAAAGTTAACATTTCACAAAAAAGGGTAGAGGAGACAATTCCTTGCATGTAGGCTCACAGTCTTGGTAAGGATAAAACATAAGAAAAAACAAGTAGAAAATTTAGTTATTTGTATGACTTCTGAATTAACATAGCAGAATCAGAAAACATGGCCTGAAGTTGGCTTGCATAATATAGTTTGTGCCAATTATGGTTTGATGGGATGCCAGAATTGACATAACATAATTGCCTCCTGCTTTTCTGTCTCTTAAGACCACTATTCCATAAAAATAGGATGAACCTGAATGCTGCTGAGGTAGAAAGTTGAAATTTGTCTGTCTAAAAACCATGGTTTATGTTTTGTAGATTTGGAGGCTAAAATTAAGTTCTTTAAACTACAGTTACTGTGATCCATGGTTTGGTGAAATATCTGCAGTGAGTCTAGAATAGCATATTTAATGACATCTTGTGGCTAATGTAATCCAGGCTCTGTCTTCTATCTTCTCTGAGGAGGGGCCAAAAACTACCAGATGATGAATTTTGGAGCTGTTTGAGTGATGACAAATATCGCTACTAGAGAAGAATTATTCAGCTGCATGCTCTGTGTTTCAAGGCACATTGGCATGCTGTAGACCAGTAGGGGCTAGATTTGGAGGTGGGGGGGCAAACACCCCACAAACCCCAGTCAGAATATTAGTAGATGTTCTATACAACATATGCAGCCTTGGGTCTTTGAGTGTTTTAGTTTCCAGTCTACTAATGAGTGGAGAAGACAGGAATTCAGAGTTGGCAATTCAGGCAGAGGTTAAGGCCTGATTCTACATATGTTAAGGTCTTCTTGCTGTGGTCCAGGAATACCACAAAATGCTGTGGCTCACATGCCCATAGGCAGCCCACCCATTGGGTAACACCTTCTGTCTTTGACATTTTTTGGCCCAGGTTATTGTCATAAACTTGTGAGTAGATGGTGTGCGCAGGGATTGCACTGGCTTTTTAAATTTTCATTTGCTAGCCAATATCTCAAATGATATTCACCAAATGATATAGGTGAGGGAAGGGATATTTATTTACATTAGCTAGTTGAAAACCTGTGTGCACTCTCGGGTTGTCTAATATTAACTCACCAACTAACTATCAATAAATCAAAGAAAAAGGGAATGGTAAAGGGGGAGAGACTTCTGGAAAAACAGAGATAGATAGATAGATAGAGAGAGAGAGAGAGTTTCTGTTTGGTAAAACATTTCTGTTCCAAACTATATCATGGGAATTCAGAGGGTGCAAAAATAAAATAAATTCAAACTGTTTAAATCATTTTGAATTTTAAACTAAAACAATTCAGACAATTGGAGGGGAAACCTCCCAAAAAAGAGAATGAGAGAGAGAAGAAAAGAAAAAGAAAATCACTGTCAAAAGAGAAAATCAATTGCAAATCATGAAAATTGAGTTCAAGAGTGCTGACCCTGTGAGTGAATGATCCTAGTATGTGTTGGGGAGAGGGGGGAAAGAATGTCTCTGTGTTGTACTTAACTACTTTATAACCAACCTTCTGATGTTTTGATTCTGCTTTGTGTATGCTTTAAACATCTAGAGAGTTGTCACACTATGCCAAACATATGACAACTAGTCAGATCAAAGGGAGTACTATCAGCAGGTGGGCTTTATATCTGTAGGAACATTTCAGAAAGATGAGGGGAGGGGAAGGGAGTCATCCTGCCCAGTTAAATTGACCTACTCTTTTACTCTGCAGTGAATTCTCCAAGGAACGAGAGAAGGCCAAAGCCCGGGGTGACTTCCAAAAGCTCAGAGAGAAGCAGCAGATGGAAGAAGACATGAAGGGCTATCTAGATTGGATCATGCAGGCTGAAGACATAGAGCCTGATGAGGAAGGAGACGAGACAGATGAGAAGCATACCCGTAAGGCTCTCCCATTACCACTGGCTGCGCTATTCCCCCACCTCTCCATTCTGCTTGATCAGAGCATGATATCTCACTGTGCAAGAGGGTGGTTTAGTTAGCAGCCTGGCTGCTACCATCTGGGTCTTGTGGCAGCTCTAGGCAAAGGGATTAGAGAGGAATCAATCCAAACCGCCCGGCAGTGCAAGATTAGCGGGAACCTGAGTAAATTGCCAGCTTGGGGAAGGGATCCTGCTTAGACGTGAGGAAGCAGGGAAAGTCTCATGGTGGCACATAGTGTGTCCATACTGAGACAAGCAAAGGAACCTTGATAGTTGTGGGAAGGGAATGGACTGGGTGGCAAAAATAAAACAGATGAGCCGGGTGGACTGATTTCTCTTTAGTTTCTAGTGCTCAGCACTGTTTCTATCATCCTTCTCTCCCCACATCCACCCCATCTGCCTTTTGGTGAAGGAAGGGATGCAGAGGTTGTGCTCTTCCCTTCAGCAGTGCCCAGAATTGGCCAATTAGTAGCATGTTTTACTTGAGCATACCCTTCCCCCTGGCTATGTACAGCAGCAAGGAAAAACGGCAGGGAGTTCCAAGGGTACAACCCTTGGCATTGAGTTAATTAACTCTCTGGGACCTGGGTAGCTGCTTTGGGGAGGTCACTGTGGCAGTGGTGAGAGCAGGTAAGGCCAGCATGGCAAATAGATGTTGTTGTGAGCAAATGCTGCCTTTCTTTGTTCAGCCCATCATTTTGTGTTTCCTCCTGAGTCAGCTAAGGACAACTTCTATGAATCCCAGTGCTTCACTCTTCTCTACCATCACCCCCCCCCCTCACACACCATTTTTCATAGGTCCCCCAGGATGCTTCCACAGGACTGTGGAATTGCCAGACTTTCCTCATTCAATTTTATAAGGTATCTACAGTATTGCATTGTTGTTTTGGTGTGAGTTCCCTTGCTACATCTATCTTTTTTTTACAGACCACAGAAAATAACTTCTTTCCCCTAAGTCAGACAGTAACACAATCTTCATAGGAATAGATCACCTTAGCACTATTCCATCTTGTAAAAAAGTGTAGTTTTGATACATATGCAGTGAGATAATAAACCAGGTAAACCTGTCAATCTGCACTTCAGTAAATCCTTCACTGTTGTTTTTCTGGTAGGCACCAATTTAAGATTGGTGATTTGCTTGGTGTTTTTATTAAAGATTTACTTGGTGTTTTTTTAAATCATTCTTTTAATTTGTGTAAAATCAGATGTACAGTCAGCCCTCCATATCCACAGATTCTTTATCCACAGATTTAACTATCCACGGCTTGAAAATATTCCAAAAATATATAAATCCTGTAAAGAAACCTTGATTTTGCTATTTTACATAACAGACACCATTTTACTATGCCATTGTATATAATGGGACTTGAGCATCCACGGATTTTGGTATCCACGGCAGGTCCTGGAACCAAACCCCAGTGGATTCCAAGGGCCAACTGTAATATTTTAAAATAAAAATATAATTTGTACAATAGAGTTTACACTTAAAGATGTTCTAGTGCATGCTTCAATTTTTATTAAAACCAACACACTGCTTTCTCATTCAGTGCCATTTTAATATTTAGCATTCAGTATAACACTTATTATTTAATATTTTAGTATTGCTTTAATTTTCCCTAGATCTATTAATTATCAGTAGAAGACTTTTTAGCCTACCTTTAAAGACATGTATCTTATGATTCACTCAAGAGATGTATTCAAGTAATGATACAATAGTGACCATTACTAGGCTTTATCACTAATGTTAAAACCGAGTCAAGATTTAATTGAAAAGGCACATTGTGTTTAAGTGGATTGTAAGTGGCCCTTCCAGAGCCAGTGTGATTTGAGTGTTGGAACATGACTCTCGAGACCAGGGTTCAAATTCCCACTTGGCCATGGAAATCCATTGGGTGACCTTGGCAAATCACACACTCTCATCCTTAGAGGAAAGCAAAGTCTAACTCCTCTGAACAAATCTATAGGGATGCCTTAGAGCCATCATAAGTTGGGCACAACATGAATGAACACACAGCAGCAGCAACAACCACCTTCCCTTCTCCATGGCTAATTCCATCCATGTGAAACTAAAGGCCTCTACAGACGGGCCCTTTGGACTGTCCTGGAGGCAGGGATGGGGAGGGGCAGCTGCATGCCGGCTGCCTCAATCCCTCCTTGAAGACGCCCTGATGCCGCGTGCCATTACACAGGGCGCATAGCATCAGGATGTCCTTCCAGCGCAGCCTTTTGATGCGCTGTGCTGGAAGGGACACCAAAGAGCTGCGTGGTGGCTCTTAGAGTGGTCTTTTGCTGTCTCTGAAAGGAGTGGCATTTTGCCACTCCTTTCTGGGCCGGCAAAAGGAAGGATTGAGGCCATGCTGTCCGACAGTGTCCGGGAAAGCAGACAGTGGAGTGACTGATAAGAGCAAGCACACCAATGCAAGTCTGAAGCACAAAGACAGTTCCAAAAGTACAATACCAGTCCAAATGTTCCAAGAAGCGAAACCAGGGGCAAGCCAAGGGTCCAAGAGTCCAGAGAGCAAGTCAGTGAGTCCAGTCCAAAGGTCAAGGGTTCCAAGACAGTCTGAGGTCTATAAAGCAAGGCAGCCAGGGAGTCAGAGTCAGATGCTTTCAACAGAGAACGCAGATAGACTTTGACAAAGAAGCTCAGCATCTCCCAGCTGTTTATATTGGCCCATCTCCCAATCACAGCTGTTTAGTGTTAGCTGAGCATTTCCCATATAATTTCAGAGAACGCCGAAGGCACGCCCTTTCTATCCTTCTCTTTCTAAAGGTAGGTACCTCCTCGTTCTGCTCCTCTATCTTTCCCAGGCCTGGAACCTCTGCTGGGGGGAGGCTTTCTGCTGGGAGGAGGCTAGGCTGCTGAGACATAGGCTGTGCAGCAGTTGTTACAACAGAGCAAGGTCCACGCTCAGCCAACTCCACTGGAGTTGGTAGAGTAAAGCTAGGGCCTGGCTCAGCCTCTTTGTCCTCCTCGTCCTCAGCCTGCTGGCCATGACATTACTCACCCTCCTATCACCCACCCCCTCCCCCTGAGGAGGATGAGGCCAGTCAGGGAAGCGGCGATGGAAAGCCCAGACCAGGCGAGGAGCATGCACATCGGAGGCATCTTCCCAGGAGCGCTCCTCTGGCCCTTAGCCGACCCAGTCAACGAGGTACTGAAGACGGCCCCGGTGGCAATGGGAGTCCAGGATCTGGGCCACCTGAGCTCCTGTTCCCCATCAACCAGGACTAGATCAGGCGGAGGCATGGAACCAGCGTTGGGCTGGACCCCCGAGGCCAGAAGCAACAAAGAGTGGTGGAAGACCAGGTGGATCCACCAGGTCCGCGGAAGTTGGAGCCGGAAAGCCATGGGATTTGCCTGGACCACGATCTTATAAGGCCCCATAAACTGGGCATCCAATTTCCGACATGGCTGCTGAAGTGGGAGATGGCACGTGGACAGCCATAGCGAATCCCCCACCTGCAAAAGAGGACCTTCCTTCCGGCACCGATCTGCGCCCCGCTTATACGCCTCCTTGGCCACCTTGAGCTGCTCCTGCAGCAAGGACTGAGCAGCCCGGAGTTCCTGGAAGCACTGGTCTGCTGTAGGAACCGCCGAGACAGGAGCCACAGCTGGAAACCCCCGTGGATGGAAGCCGCCGGTGGCGAAGAAGGGCGTCTGCAGGTTCGAAACATGGACCGAGTTGTTGTACGCGAACTCGGCCAATGGCAGCAGGTCTACTCAGTTCTCCTGGCAGTAGCTGGAGTAACAGTGGAGGTACTGCTCCAGCATCCCGTTAGTGTGCTCCGTCTACCCGTTGGACTCAGGATGGTGTGTCGAGGACAGGTGAGGTGCAATGTCCAGGAGCCACAGCAGGCTGGTCCAAAACCGGGCGGTGAACTGGACTCCTCAATCAGAGACCACCCCCTCGGGAAGGCCATGGAGCCGGAAGATGTGCTGCACAAACACCCAGGCCATCTCCTGCGCCATGGGGAGGCCAGCGCAGGGCACGAAGTGGGCCATTTTCGAAAAAAGGTCCACCACCACCCAAATGGTGGTAAAGCCAGCAGAGGGGGGCAGGTCCATGACGAAGTCCATCGAGATGAGCTTCCAGGGCCCTGACGGCATTGGCAAAGGCAGCAGCAAGCCCGCGGGCCATCCTGGGTGGTCCTTAGTCCAGTAACACACGGGGCAAGTGTCCAAGTACTGGACCACCTCTGTCTGGACTCGAGGCCACCAAAACTCCTGGGTGAGGAGGTCCAGGGTCTTACAAAAGCTGAAGTGCCCTACTGGCTTAGAGTCATGGCACAACTACAAGACCACCTCCCGACAGGACCCGCTGGCACGTAAAGGCAGCCCCGGTGGCAAAGCAGGCTGTCCCGAAATGCAAAGGGAGAGGCGTCCCCCTCCGCCGAATGATGCACCACAAACGGGTCCTGGCCCTGGAGGTCCTGGATCTGGTCCAACAGTGTGGCAGCCAACGGAGTGACTGATAAGAGCAAGCACACCAATGCAAGTCTGAAGCACAAAGACAGTTCCAAAAGTACAATACCAGTCCAAATGTTCCAAGAAGCAAAACCAGGGGCAAGCCCAAGGGTCCAAGAGTCCAGAGAGCAAGTCAGTGAGTCCAGTCCAAAGGTCAAGGGTTCCAAGACAGTCTGAAGTCTATGAAGCAAGGCAGCCAGGGAGTCAGAGTCAGATGCTTTCACCAGAGAACGCAAATAGACTCTGACAAAGAAGCTCGGTGTCACCCAGCTGTTTATATTGGCCCAGCTCCCAATCACAGCTGTTTGGTGTTAGCTGAGCATTTCCCATATAATTTCAGAGAATGCTGAAGACACGCTCTTTCTGTTCTTCTCTGTCTAAAGGTAGGTACCTCCTCATCCTGCTCCTCTATCTTTCCCAGGCCTGGAACCTCTGCTGGGAGGAGGCTAGGCTGCTGAGACATGGGCTGTGCAGCAGTTGTTACAACAGAGCTAGGACCAGGCTCAGCCAACTCCACTGGAGTAAAGCTAGGGTCTGGCTCAGCCTCCTCATCCTCCTTCTCCTACGAGTCATCAGCCTGGCTGGGCATGACAGGCAGCCTAGGCCTCAATGCTCTGCTTCCCAGAGTGGCCCAGGGCCGCCCGTCTACATCCCCCCTTTGTAGGATGTACACAAATACCAAAACAACAATACCTACTGATGTGTGGAAAGTCGGCTGCAATTCCAGGCTCCTGACAGCCTGAAAGCAAGCCTTAAAAAAACTGAATGAGAATTTAAATTCCTTCCTTTTCTTCATTGTTGCCATGTGACTCTCATGAATTTATGTTGTTCTTCATTTACATTCAGCCTTGTTCTTAAATGACTTTTCTTTTTATCCCTCTTCTGCACTCATTCTTCCATCTACCCCTGCCTCTGTTATGGAAGGTGTAACTGTGGCAGACCTGACAGAGAAGAAGAAGAAATGGTTCAAACACAGCGATTCCACCGACACCCATAGTAATTTTCTAATTTTCTTACATATATGTCCATGTTTTGTTTTGCTTATGCATTAAGCTTCAGAAGAGATTCTAAGACTATTATGTGTTTCCATCCCATAACCATGTAAGCTTCATCCATGGTCTGAATTGATTTCACTTAGCTCCCATTGCTGTGATGATCATATTGAGGACACCTACTCCCATCAGATTTTTCTTATATTCAGGGCATTTGATGGGTAGAGTCCTTTCACACTACACAATTATAGCACTTTGATCCTACTTTAAGCACTGTGGCTGCATCCTATGAAATCCCAGAGCTTATTTGATCAGAGACACTAGACCGTTCTCTGGCTGAGAATTACTCCACACACCACTTCAAATCCCAGTATTCCACGCAGTGGAGTTTTAGCAGTAAAAAGTGGAATCACTGTGCTATAATTATGTAATGTGAAAGGTCCCAGAGCAGTGGCATCACTAGCAGGGTGCAGGAGCTGCAAACTGCACCAGTTGGCACCTGGAGGGAGAGTGACACCACTGATCCTCAAATATCTGCATTGGGCAGAAAGAGGCTCTGGCATTCACCTGTGTCCCATTAAAATGCTGAAGAGATGATGTGAGTGAGGTGAGGTTCAATGAGAAGAGAAAGGAGAGGCCTAATTTTTTAAATTAAAATTTCATTTTTAATTAAAAATTGTAGCAATTAAAAAAAATAATTTAAAAATTTTCTATAAAAACATCACATTTTACCAAGTTTTCACTTTAGCCACATGAAACTATGTATATGTAAATACATTTAGGTTATGCATATGATATTGTTATTTAAAGATATAATTTAAATTTTGCTAGTTATTTATGTCTTGACTCTGTTGATTGCAAGATTGATCCAGGTGCTGCATGATGGGGTGAGCTCCCATCACTGGTCCCAGCTTCTGCCAGACTAGCAGTTCGAAAGCATGCAAATGCAAATAGATAAATAGGTACCATTTTGGTGGGAAGGTAAACAGTGTTCTGAGCAGTCATGCTGGCCACATGATCACAGAGTAGTCTCTGACAATGCTGGCTCTTCATCTTAGTAACAGAGATGAGCACCATCCCCTATGGTCGGACATGACTTGACAACCTTGTCAACAGGGAATACCTTTGCCTTTTACTTTTAGTTGTTTATGTCACAACTATTACCATTACATTCAGTAATATATAGGAATTATGATTTATGAGTTAACATTGGTACTAAAAACATTACTAAGGATTCTATATGGGTGTGGTATGGGAGAAGGTCAATCAGGGAAGGTGACACTATGAGTTATCACACCAGCCTGGAGTCCCTTGCCAACCTGATATCTACTCTGGAAACTGATTCTCCCTATTGGATTCCCTTCAGGACAATATGTTTTCTCCCTTGTTCCCTTAATATATTTAGAAGATGCAAGCTTCTTTTCCAAAGCCCCCATGTAAACATTGTATGGTCTGTTGGCCAAACAGGGTGCATAGCTCAGTATGAGACAATATATTTTCCATACGTAAAGCCTGAGGCTCAGTTCTCAGCATCACCATTTTAAAAATTCCAGTTAAATTTACATTTGGTTGGTTGGCATGTTCATCCATTAATAAAATTGTAAAATCAAGTACACCTGAGTGTACCTTGTGGCTGAAAGACAATATCTTTAGTATATTTTAACATTATACCTGTCTTCACCCTAACATTGCATTCCCTAGGAGAGTTGAATGCAGTTTGAAAGAAAGATTAATTTTTTGTGTGTTTTTATGTGCTGCACTTCTCACTCTGGTAAGCACATTTTTATATTGGTTTCAGAAAAACCCACACAACATGTTTGGTGAGAGGAAAGAATGTACAAATACCTTGGGAAAAGATGCCTGTTTCCAACAAACTCTCAAATACGTTTTTAAAATTTTGTCCCCAGCCTTATAAAACTTTGCAAAGGAACCACAATTTCTTGTGTAGGTTGGAGCCAAAATACATCTTATTGTGATGGTAAAATGGGGAAAGAGCATTTCATTTATGGGAAAGGAGATTGGGGATGAATTTTGTAGTCACTGTGGAAATTGACCTCACAACTTTGTCGTGCTGCTTTCAGTGGCTATTTTGTTTTGCTCACAATACCTCAGAGACAATACTACATGATGGCATAGTGTCATTGGAACATTATGGAGAAAACATAATGGTGGTACCAGGCAGAGGCCACTGGAGTAGTCCTATCACTTTCACCACAAAAGAAGTGGCAGACACAACAGTATTTAGGCCAGTTCATTTCTTTTCTCCCTTTCTACTTAGATGTAAATCCTATTAGGTTTTTCCCCCCCAAATGTTAAACACACCCTTACCATGAAAGTAATGAATTGTTCACAACACTGGGGAATTATTATTTTATGTTCATGGTAAACAATAGGCCTGGATAGTTACAGAAATGCTGCAATTTGGTCTTATCACAAAAAAGGTATCCCATTTTTCTTGTCTCCCCAGCCAGTCTTCCTGCCAGTGAAACCACCTCCATGAATACAGAGAATGTCGGTGATGAAGAGCACCATCAGAACAATTGCTGTGATGTGTGCTTGTGAGTTTACTTGGCCAAAGGGGGAAGTTTTGAGGGTAGAGTAAGGGAATGCTGGATTTTCTATGATAGCCGAAGCTGTATCCTATAGAATGACAACAGGATATATGGATTCTTCGCTGGTGTTCTCCCCACACACAAGGGTAAAGTACATGGTTCTCAGGTAGGGTTGCCATATTCCAGTCCTTTATATCTGGGCATCTAATTTGCAAATTATACAAATTATTATAATTATGCATATTATTAATTTGCATTCTGATTATGCCACTGCCATATTTTAACCTATATGTCAGCCTAGGAGAAATCTGGGATTCACTGTTTCAACTGGCCAGGACATTTTTTTAGTTCCTTGAATCTGGGATTTTCCAGGTTTTCCAGGATGAATGGCGACCCTATTCCCAGGTCAAAGGTTTCAGTCCCTCCCATTGCCTGTTGAAAGGATCTTAAATAGCGAATCTGATCAATGATGAGCCTCATGAAACTATATTGTAACTTCTTAGTTCCAAGCTCTGTTTCAAATGTACAGGATAAGGGCTAGTTACATTAAAAAGAAAAAAGCTGACAGCTCTATATGTGTTTGGAATATCTGTGAAATGTGACAACCAAACAGCTCTGAGCACACTAATCTCATCTCATTTTAGAAACTAAGCAGGGTCAGCCCTGGTTAATACTTGGATGGAAAATCACCAGGTAATGCTGTTGGTTATTGAATACCATTTTCATATTGATCTTTTGCATAGGCTAACTATGTTGTACAGTATTTTAATTTGTAAATTGTCATCACTCACAGTTTTGTGGGAAAGGCAGGGTGTAAATACATAAATGTCACAATATTAAAACAACAACAACAACAACAACAACAACACTGCATGTCTTGCAAATGTTTTGAATACATCTGCATCACAGACTCCATCTTTATTCGCAGTGATGAGGAGGTTCCAGGAAAAAACAGTGAGAACAGCAAATCAGGAATGCATGACCAAGAATATTTGCATAGTTGCACTGCAAAACAAAACGTGTAGACGTTATCTACACATTTTGTTTTGCAGTGCAACTATGCAAATATCCTTGGTCATGCATTCCTGATTTGTTGTTCTCACTGTTTTTTCCTGGACTAGGAAATAACAACTGCCTGGAACCCCAGAGGACCATTGTTGCTGGTCAGAGTTAACAGTACTGGGCTGGATGGACCAATGGTTTGATGTAAACCTACTTATGTTCCTGTGACATATCGACAATACTTACATCCTTGTATATAATATTTTTCTATGGTTGATTTTCCTGCAACTTTTTGTTTGATTTCATTTAATCTCCCCCCCCCCCCATTTTTTCACAGAGCAAAGCTCTCAAAGACCAAGTTTGGGTGAGTAGAAGGAAATCTGTCTTCTCATGTGTGTTGTATTCTTCTGCTTGTTGCCATTCATCACTACTAACTTCTCTACCTCCTTTTCTGACTTAGCCGCCGTGTTCGGCGCATCAACCGTCTCTTCAGGAAGAAGTGTCGCCTGGCCGTCAAATCTGTCACTTTCTACTGGATGGTTTTAATCCTTGTCTTTCTCAACACCCTGACCATTGCCTCTGAGCATTACAACCAACCTGACTGGCTCACACAAATACAAGGTAGGGCTGCAAGAGACGACAAATATGGGCAAGCCCCAGTGAGGGAATGTCAGGGCAGTCTCTTTGGAGAATACATAAGAAAGTTAGTTTAAACATTTCTAGTCAGGGTAGAGCTCAATGTTATGTAATTTTGGAAATTGTAGTTTTGTGAGACATTGAGCCTTCTCTGTCAGAGAGCTCTGGTGCCACAACAAACTACAGTTCCCAAAATGCCATAGCACTGAGTCATGGCAGTTAAAGTGGTGCCAAACTGGATTATTTATGCAGTTCAGATATAGCCAATGAAGCTTTGGGGTGAGGTATAGCCTACAGTAGGGATATAACTTCTCAATTATTTCATTACTCACATGCAGGGACAAATAATTATGGTAATTTTCTCTATGCTGCATGAGAAAACAAATATTCCATTGCATTATTCTTCCCATATTCAAATGTGCCAAAAATTGAGTTAATTTGCTTGCAAAGACAAATTTGTTTTTTAAAATGTAAACTCTTATTTTCTGCCCAGACAAAAAGGTTTTGTTTCCAAGAAACAGCGTTTTCAGTACAGAAAGCAGTTTGTGTGTATGTGTATGTGTATATGCAGAAAACAGTTTTGTATTTTTTTTAAAAACAAACATAATTGCCTAAAATTCCTCTGCAACACTTCAGGATGTTCAAATACATAGAGGAGATTGCACAAAATTCTTACTGTTCTATTGTTCTTCCAGATGAGGTTTCTTAATGGTCAGGAATCCTCTTATTTGACCTGGGGAGGAAAAATAATGAATATTCTTTCCATTTCTAGCCTACACTTTCATTCCTAACTATATATTTATTTATGTATTTATTTAGCTCTTGAAAGTAGCAGCCTTGCACCTCTTTCCTTTTGAAGGTTGCCAGATGACATGACATGTCACAATTGAAATTTCTTCTCTCTGCTCTACCCTTCTCTACTCAACCCTAGAAATTACTGAGCTCTTATTCCCATTTTAATATTCCCATGATGTGGAATATTAGGGGGGCAGGGAATGGAGAAAATATTCCTGATGGTTGCTCTATCTTTTGCTATAGTCCTTGGTTTTGGTTTTAAAATCTCCAACAACAACCAGATGACCTTGCTTGTTTCACAGAACATATTGAAGCAATTCCCAGTACAAACAGAAATATTTTATTCCTGTCTAGAGTCTGGGTTTTGGTAAAATTTTCAGCATGCATTGCAGAAAACCCCCCACAAAGATTTATAGATTAAATGTCATTTTTACAGATGGACAGGTGACCACAGAGCCTTTACATTAGAGTAGTAATGTTTTTGGAAGATTGTACCTTTAAAAAAGAAGGCATGCCCCATTCAGGTTGGTCTCCAGTGCCAATAACAAAGAAGTGCAGAGAATAGATCTATGATTAGCCAATTATCTATAGTATTATGAAATCTGAATGTTTATTGGACAAATTGCTTACCCAGCTTCTTTCACCCTCCTTCTTCTCCTTGCTGGCTGGAGAGGTCCATGTGGATTAAAAATGCATTTGTAGAAAGTCTGAACTGGTAATAAATGAAGGTTTCTATTGTGAGATCTCTCTCTCTCTCTCTGTTGCAATAGTTTGGATGGGCCCAGTAGTCTTATGGTCTGTACAGAGGACCCAGAGTATTACTGTGTGGCACTTTTTAAATATATATATTTATATTTATTAGTTTCACATGAAATATTACAAACTAACATGTAACAGTTAAGGTAGCAAGAAATGTATCAACAAGAATTGAACATAATGAAGTAGAAAGTAAAAAAAGGAGTAAGGATGCTAACAGGGAGGATTACAGGTCTACAGCAAAGGACTGTATTGATACTTCAAGCTGCATTAAGACCTCTCAACATCTCTTCAGATCTCTAAATGATGAGACGGTGGGTTGACAATATGAGAATTAATATTAATGTAATCTAAGAATGGAAATAATTTCTCGGTGAATGAGTCATGCACTATAGAATTCTTCAGTTTATTCATTCTGCCTGATAGTTTTGTCATGTGGCTTCTCTTTAATGTTAGGTGGCAGGAACCGTATCTTGTTCAAATTCCATCCACCCACCAACCCCTGGGATTCATTTTTTCCCCTAGCACAGTTGTTGTCAAATGACTTGGAGGTACATAACACACACACACACACACACACCAGAGCAACATATGGATGTTCTTGACCAGGGGTAGCCAACCTTTCCCCTTTAAGGGCCGAGGGACTTCAGCTCCCAGAAGCCTCAGCCATGTTGGCCAATAGTCCCATGTTGGCCAATAGCTCCTGGGATTCTGGGAGCTGAAGTCCCTCGGCCCTTAAAGGAGAAAGGTTGCCTACCCCTGGCCTAAATGGAGTTCTCAAGCCATCAGTGATCTTTGAACCATAATGTGAGAATCTTATCCCTATACTTTTTATCCTTGCAGCTTATGCCAACAAAGTACTGTTGTCACTGTTCACCATGGAGATGCTGCTGAAGATGTATAGCCTAGGCCTGCAGGCCTATTTTGTGAGTTTTTTCAACCGCTTTGACTGTTTTGTTGTCTGTGGTGGGATCCTGGAGACCGTCTTGGTAGAGTTTGAGATCATGCAGCCTCTTGGAATCTCTGTGCTCCGCTGTGTCCGCCTCCTGCGAATCTTCAAAGTTACCAGGTCAGTGGATGGCCATTGGCTCGGAGGAAGGGGCAAATTTTGCCAGGGTTAGCATGTGTAAATGTTGTTGTTGCCTTTAAGAAGTTTGATATTAGCTTTGTTATTGCTTGAGGATATTACACAGAAGTAACTTGAGAAGATAATTGGATTTATCTGCTTTCTTCCAAGAGCGCAGAACAGCTTACATCTGGCTTCCTGTGTAGTAATTGTTTTATTATTACTAGAGAATGTTACATTGAAGTAGCTTGAGGAAGTAATTGTTTAGTTAACACTAGAAATTGCTACTGAGGACGTAACTGGAATTAGTACTTACTTATTTGCTATAATTATACCCTGCTTTCTCCCAAAAGCTCAGAGCAGCTTACATTTGGCTTTCTACAGGTAATAGTAATGATAGGCACCTGTGAAAATTTGTGGGATGGCATTGGCCTCCTTGAGGATCTTGGAAGGTTGCACACTCTGCACTGTTGGATTTTTAAAATTATTACTCTTTCTTTGTTTGTTTTTAAAAAGTAAATCATCCTTATATCCTCTAGAACAGGGGTAGGCAACCTTTCCCCTTTAAGGGCCGAGGGACTTCAGCTCCCAGAAGCCTCAGCCATGTTGGCCAATAGTCCCATGTTGGCCAATAGCTTCTGGGATTCTGGGAGCTGAAGTCCCTCGGCCCTTAAAGGGGAAAGGTTGCTTACCCCTGGTCTAGAAGATGGAGGACAATTTCACCAAATGTTTTGGCTCACGCAGGGCTGGGCCTAAAACAACCTAGGCATGGATGTAAATTGTCATAGAAAATGTGGCCCTAGCTGCTTATAAGAGCTGTGGGTGCAATTTGGAAGGACATTTTTAAAAACTGGGTGATAGAGGGTACTAAAAAAATGCCCTAGTGGGGCAGAACATAACCATTGGGCTGCATTTTCCCACCTTTGCTGTACAGTGTTGCCTGGTTTCCTAAGGGCACGTGCATCATTGTGAAGGAATGATAGAGAATGACAGAGCAGGAGGTTGTAGAGCCTGGAAACACTTGATGAAACACTCTGTCCACGTTAAACAAACAGGATCTCAAGACTCTCTTTCTAACTGACCATCCATGTGGGGCTATCATCCTCTTTCCAATGTGATTTTGGAACTGATTATTTATGCTTGTCTCAGTGCAATCTAGACATGTCTATTCAGGCTGAAATCTCAGTGAGTTCAGTGAAACTTCCTTTCCAGTATAGGATTGCAACCCAGAGCTTTATTACACGAGAAAACAAAGCGGAAATGGTGCTGAAGAGTAGCAGCTTTCTCCATGCCTTACTGCATGATGTCATAGTACATCACTTCTCTTCCTATGGGAGATGGTCATGTCTTTTGTTGAACAAATTTTTCCAGCTAGACAAAAGAAGTAAAACCGTCTCCTGTGGAAAGAGAATGGGTGTGCTACACCATCATGCGGTAAGGCATGGAGAAAGGCGCTATTATCCATCTCTGTTTCCACTTTCTTTTCTCATGTGATAATGCCCTCAACAAAGGTGTAGTTATGAGGGAGGGTAGAAAAAGGGCATTGCCTCCCAAATAAGAATTCTGTCCCCTCAAATTAATTTTGCCAGCAATCCCCAAATGTTTAACATTATAGTATTTTTTAAATTTTTTATTAATTCTGTTTATTATACATTTTCATTAAAAACATAAAAAACATTTTATACATGCATACTTCAACCAAATAACAAATATACATCCAATATAACAACTACATTCCACATACTTTACATACAATCAATATAACTGATAGATATCCTAACTAACATTTCTACCTCACTGTAATTCCTCAAACATTGCTTCTGCATTCGTTACTTCCCAGGCGATAATGAAAAATTGAGACAAAGTGGGCTGGGAAATGATATAAAGGGAAAACTACATTGAAGGTGTGAATTAACACTTTTTCTTTATTTATTCAGTAATCACAATTAACAGAAGTTAAGGAAGTGGAGATGAAATTTAAAGGACAGGATATTTTATATTAACAAGAAGTAGGGCCTTTACAGACTGCGAGAAATAATGCAGCTTGAGTCCACTTTAACTCAGTGCTAGGGAATCATGGGAACTGTAGTTTTTTCTGAGACATTGAGCCTTCTATGTCAGAGAGCTCTGATGCCACAATAAACTACAGTTCCCATGACTCCCTAGCACTGAGCCAGGGCAGTTAAAGTGGACTCAAGCTGCATTATTTCTGGCAGTCTGTAAAGGCCTGTAGAGATACCAGAATAGGATAGTAAGAAGATATACAAAATATCTTTCTCTTTTTTTTCTCTGAAGATGCCAGCCACAGATGCTGGCGAAACATCAGAAAGAAACTCTTCTAGAACATGGCCACACAGCCCGAAAAACCCACAAAAAACTATAGATATACAAAATGATTTTCTAAATTGAATATACTAAAATACTCTAAGATGGAGTTGCTCGGGAAGTAACATTACAGTATTTTAAAACTTTAATTGAACATTTAGAAATAGTGTTCTAAATTAGAAATTTAGAAACCTTAGGCATCCAAAGAAAGGAGGCAAGTAAAGTTACCAAAGGAATTCAGACACAGGAAATAGAGAAGTTCTAGATGTGAACAATAATCAGTGTCTCACACTCTGCAATACTGTCCCTTCACTCTGAATTCTGGAAGTGACTTGAGCTTCCTTGTCACCTCTTGTGCGGTAGACATGTGTCCCTAGTCAATTACGCAGTCACCTACTGTCTCACAGTGGCTTCACTTGCTTTCAAACCATTCTCTAAATAAGGGATGGACAAAGTGTGACTCTCCAGATAAAGGTTCCTAGCATTCTTCACCATTAGCTATGCTGTCTATACCTAATGGGAGCTGCAATCCAACATCAGAAGGGCCACAGTGTACTGTTTAGAAAGCTAGCTCCCATCCAACTTCCGCGTTCAAGATGGATCGGATAGAGAAGATGGAACATTTAAGATCAAATTGGGGCCTTGTATTAACTCATGCGACAGACTATTCAGCTAATTAGCTAATTAGCAAAACATTTGAGAATAAATGGGAGATTATTGGTTAAAAATAAGATAGAAATATTTATGGGGATATCATTAAGTCTACCGGCTTGGTTCTTAATATATACAATCATAATGTCTTTGTTTTTCTATAAAAATCCAATAGAGTGACATAATGAAATACATATTTTTTTAAATAAGTAAAAGTGATTAAATATTAGCCTGGGTGATAAAGCCAAAGATTACAGGACAGGAAGTCACTATTTGTTATTATTGTATGAAATTAGTTGTTTGCATTTTTTTGTTATATTGTAGTTGTCTTTGAAAATGTTGGGTTTCTTTTCTTGTTTGTCGGTTTTTGTTTGAATACCTTTTAAATAAAAATTCAATAAAGGGAAAAAGAAAGAAAGAAAGAAAGAAAGAAAGAAAGAAAGAAAGATCCTACTTGTGAGCCAAGCATCCCCAAGTAACTTTAATCACATTTTCACACTTTATCTTCCAGGCACTGGGCCTCACTGAGCAATCTCGTGGCCTCTTTGTTGAACTCCATGAAATCCATTGCTTCACTGCTTCTCCTATTATTCCTCTTCATCATCATCTTTTCCTTGCTGGGCATGCAACTCTTTGGGGGCAAATTCAACTTTGATGAGACCCAGACTAAACGCAGCACTTTTGACACTTTCCCCCAGGCTTTACTCACTGTCTTCCAGGTAAACAGATGCATGTAGTGCAAACAGGATTTGCATCCAGTGGTTTGTGAAGCGGGGGTGCTTGCTTGCCTAGGAACCAGTGTGACCAACTTTGCATACACCCTTTGATCTTGTTGGTTGCCATGCCAAGAAAGAGTGCAGCCTAAGTCTGTTGGGACTGTTGATGCTGAGAGTATATGAGTTTCAGGGGCTGATCTTGGAGTGGCATAGGTCAGAATGGAGAACCTGGTGAAGCAGGGGCAGAATCTGGAATCCTTTCACTCCACAAAGTTATAATGCTTTGCTTCCACTTCAACAGGCATGGTCCTGCAGAATCATGGGATTTGCAATTTAGGGAGAAAAATTTGGACTCCTCAGCCAGATAATTCTCCTTTGGTGCCTCTGTTTTGCAGAGGTGCATGGTTTTAAATGGTCTCAAAACAGTTCTATTTGGTTTTGATTTGCCAAATTGTTTAATACGTGTTTTTCATCTGTTTGAATTTTTCCTACTGTTTTAAACTGTTATTATTATGGTACACTGCCCCGAAACCCTTGGATATAGAGTTGTTGTTGTATTGTGCATTCAAGCCATTTCTGACTTATGGTGACTTTAAGGTGAACCTATCCTGGCTTTTTATCTTTATTTTTTGGCAAGATTTGTTCTGGGGGGGGGGGGGGTTTGCCATTGCTTTCCTCTTAGACTGAGAGAGTGTGATGTGTTCAATGCCATCTAGTAGGTTTTCATGCCTAAGTGGGGATTTGTCTCCTGGAGTCCTAGGGGATATTCAGATGGTAAAAATAATCCAGGATGAATCTGATGAGCTTATTACACCACACTCTTAAAATGGAGCTAGGGAGTTTATCACACGGGGGAAATCCCGTGCAGAAACAGGATTTAAAAGGTGGGGGAAACCTGCAAAAGCAGGCAAATTTTCACACACATTGCTGTTAAAATGGGGTTAACCCGAACGGAAAGTAGTCAGAAACTGCTTCTTTTAACTTTCGGGATTTTCCAAAAGTAAAAAGAAGCAATTTCTGACTATTTTCCATTCGGGTTAACTCCATTTTAACAGCGATGTCGTCTGAAAATCTGCCCGCTTTTGCAGGGTTTTTTTCAATTTAAAACCCCATTTCTGCACGGGATTTCCCCCGTGTGATAAACTCCTAGGTTGCTTTAACAGCTCTGAAAGCCTCCTGTTGCATTTTGGGGTTTGTAGTTCCGTGAGGCTTAAAGGTTCTTTGGCTGAATATTCTAAATGCCCCTTCCTAAACTACAAGTTCCAAAATACAACAAGAGGCAGCCAGAGCAGTTAAAATGACCTAGCCCCATTTTAAGAATGTAGAGCGATAGTCTCCTAAGTTGAATCTTCATTGTTCACACACATCATGAGTACACCTGACCCGGGAAAAATTCTGCATGCCTTGAACATGTTCCAAATGCATTAAAATTGTCGACTTCATCTTTATCTGAATGCTTGACCATGTGAGCAACGGAACTTGCAGTGATGCGCAATGATACAGTTCCATAGTGTGAATAACAAACCTGGAATGTGTGAGTGAGATGATTCGCATCATTGCACTAAAAAAAAAAAATGATATCACTGAAAGCACTACACTATGCTGGCTCTCTGGATATAGAGTAGGAATGAATGAATAAATAAACATTCTTAAAAGGCTTTGAGTCAAACAGATCTCACCTGCCCTCCCTTGATTCTTGCCCCTCATACTCAGATTTTACCCTGCCCCTCCAGGAAACTCTAAAAAAGAAGATAAAACCCTGAAACCACAGGTTAGACTTATTATTTGAGATCTTTAACTGATCTCTGCTCTGCAAGTTAGTTAAGGGGGGCTGCTTTCTGAAATTGTCCAGTGGTTCACAGTCACACCATCTTTGAGCTAGCGGTGCATGAGACCACCTAGATGCATGCATAATAATTACATGAATTTCAAAAGATAATCTGAGGAGAGTACTATGTTGCTCTGTATCTAACCCCTTTTCCCTTACTGAAGTTCCAGTCTGGTTGAGGCCGTTCTACCTACTAGTTATATGTGTGTTGGGTGGGGGAGGTGGGTCCCCGTATTGCCAATGAGGTATTTCTTCCCATGCAAATTGTGGGCATGTGTTTCCCAGTCAAGATGTGGGGCATTGTGGGGAAAAGAAGGTTAAAGCCCCATAATTTCTCTCCACTATTTGCCAATCAAAATCATGTTCCCTGGTTCTGCTACTTTCTTCTACTTTCTTCTAAATTTCCAATCATACATCTGATGTCTTTATGAATAGAGTTTTGCTCTGATAGGGAGACTCTAGAGGGGAAAAACTTTAAAGGACTGCTGAAAAATATATTGTTTTCTAAACATCTTCTAATTCACTTCCTTCAAGATAGGTTGCCAGGTTGGGTTCTTGTAGCTTTAATTGTTAACAGATTCTGGCTAGAAATTGGGTGTTGTCGTTCTATCAGGCAGAACTATGGCAGGTCTCCTCCTTCACACACACCCCAAACCCCACCTTTTAGCTTCTGCTGCTTCCTCAACACAGCTATTTACTGACTAGTGAAGAGTAGGTGAGGGTGCAGAAAAGCGTCCAGTTCTATTTCTATACCTGCATACCCAGCAATAGCATCACAGAACTTTATGGTACTTCTTCCTCATCCAGAATCTGTAAACAATTTTAAAAAATTTAAAAGCCTCTCCCTTTTTTCAACTTGGCATCCCTACTAAAGACCCAGCCTGTTCTGAATGCTATGTTGGAGTGTGCTTTTTGCTCAGGATTTGGAGAAATGGCAACAGTTGTCAGGGCAGGTTTTCTTAGACTGGTGATTAATACTAGGAGCTGCTCTGAGGTTCCTGACTTAGGTATATCCTTGAAACAAGGCTAGAGAATAAGGGAACAACACAATCATATAAATAATAGAAAGGTTGTTGTTAACTCCTGTACACCAAAGTAAGAAGAGCTCAAAGTTCAATAGAACTGCATTTTGCAATTTTAATTGGTGTATGTTACAAGCTGAGAAGTGTACATGCTACAGGCTAAACTTCTCTGTTTAGATACTCTCCTTTGCTAAATCCAGGTGCTTTTCTGTCAGAGAACTGCTGCAGCCCAGCACCATCCCCCCCCCCCCATGATGGGACACCAAAGCTAGAAGTAATTCCCACCGGGATTAAAACAATAGGGACAGGTTGTTTTAATGGCTGAAAAGACAGGCATTTCCCCTGCTCCAATTAAATTACAATTTCTGTCCATTGTCACTACCATCACTCCTGACTTGGGTTTGCCATTATTACTTCTGGTTTGGACCTGCAATTATAACTTCCGAAAGAAATAGATATTATTCCCTTCCCAGATCTTTTCCTCAACAGCAACAGCAAGCTGCAGGAAGATGTGATGGGTCTTGACTGCCTAGTGCAGAGGTGACATTCTTCAATGTTTGGGAACCATTTTCTGTTCATCCCACCACTTGGGGAGGGATTTTTTTTGCTGTTTACAAAACAGTGGAGGGAGGCCAAAACAGTGTTAACATGCAAAACTCAAAGACTCTACAGTCCTTTGTGGCAAAATTGTCCCTTTCAGTCATTTTGTTGTTGTTAAAAAAACAAACAAACAAACAAGGGTTTGGCGCAGGGATGCAAGGAGTCCCAAGAGCCACACAGCCCCCAAGGGCCACATGGGCTGCATCTCCACTGCATAAATAATGCAGTTCAACATCACTTTATTTATCACAGCTCACTGCAATGAAATTTTGGGTTTTATAATTTGGTAAGATATTTAGCCTTCACTGTCAGGGAGCTCTGGTGCCACTACAAACTACAAATCCTACCACTCCACAGGATGGAGCCATGGCAGTTCAAGTGGTGTCTAAATACATTAATTCTGCAGTGCAGATGCAGCCATGGTGGCCCTTGAGCCAGGCAATTCCCCTTTCTGCCCTATTTAGGTAGTGGTGATGAAATAAATAAATAAATAGCAGTATGTGCATCAGATGGGTTTCACTGGGTACACAATGCATATCTGTAATGTGTTCCCACCACCCATTGAAATCATAACCTGTGGCACAGCTTCTAGTCAAGTGTGAATGACCCAAGTTTGATGGCATTGTTTGTGGTCGAAAGAGCTTGTAATTCCTTGTGAGTGAGAAGAGGACTGGTGGTCTCAAAAGGCAAGCAGCCTTAAATCTTGATTGTATAAAAGAACAAAAGCTTTGTCATGACCATAACCCATACTCACTCGGGTAAGCCTTGGTTTTGCTCCTGCTCCAATTAAATTACAATTTCTGTCCACTGTCACTACCACTTCTTGGAGTATGGCACAAAGATATCTTATTCAGGGTGTGCTTCCAGGCAATCTCAACCATGTTTTGTTTTTCCTTTCCTATGCCACAGATCCTGACTGGGGAGGACTGGAACGCAGTGATGTATGACGGGATCATGGCCTACGGAGGCCCCTATTTCCCAGGCATGCTGGTCTGTGTCTATTTCATCATCCTTTTTATTTGTGGCAACTGTATCCTTTGACTCTTGGGATGGCTGTGAAGATTAACAGATCTTAAAGCCAGAAGGATTATGCTAGGCTGCCCAAGTGCTAATTAGTTCAGAAATGTGCTGTTGTCTCTGCCCCCCCTCCCATTAGTGGAAACAGATGGAAGATGTTGATCAGAGATTTTACCTGTCACCAGACCACTTTCTGTTTCACTAAAAGGGGTCACATTACCTGTATTTGGGGAACTGTTACAAGTAAGATTAACAGACTGGTTTTCTATGGTTTATTTGCAGGATCATCAGTGTTTGGGCCAATTGCTCACTGGATGAATCACAGTTCATAGCCATCTCTCTCTGTTCGTGTTGTTTCATGCACTCACTCTGTGCAACAGAAGGCTATGACTAGTAACTGTATTTCTGTTCCATGTGTGGAGTTGCCCACCCTTTTCTTGTGATGAATAGTTCCTGTGAGCTGGTTCTTACGCATACATTTGAACCCATTGCCTTTCTCTTTCCTAGCTAGTTAGCAATCAAGCTGATCTTTCACGGCTTTGTGATGGTTGTGTATGACTGAATGCTGGGAAGCCAGTATAAGGTCATTTACATGTGAGATTGTTAGCATACTTGGTTCTGAAATGTGGCTGCAATGATTGCTTTATTTTAAAACATTTTGTTTTCTGAAGATGAACCCTGATTGATTAGGCAGGAAATCATTTCTTAAAAACCCAGGGATGGCAAACATTATCTTAGGAGAGGCATCCTCTCTACTGTCTCACACAGACAGGAAGGCATACTTCTTTTAAGATGGTTCCTGCTATGGTGCATTTGTGCATCTTCTAAGTACATGAAGTTAGGCATCTTGCTTCAAAAAATATTGTGCTTACCTTATGAAAATGTGATTGATGGATTCATTAATTGTTTCACTCTGGTATGAGCTATCTGTTAAAATGTCTTTAATTAGGTTGAAACCTTGTTCTAGGAATATATTCATTCAGAGCTATTTTCCTTTGCAACAAGCTATTTGCTCCTGAACTTCCACCTCCAGATATCCTACTCAATGTCTTCTTGGCCATTGCTGTGGACAATCTTGCAGATGGGGACAATATCAATTCTTCCAAAGAGGGGGAGCATAAAGACAAGTGAGAACTGACACTAATCAGGATGGGTGCGGGGGGGGGTGTCATTATTGTTAACCTAAGTAATGTGGATGATAGAGATTTAAAAAAATTTAAAATGAATTTTGAAAACTGTATGATAAACTTTATCAAAAATATTTTTGAAAAGGAAAAAAAAAGTTCCTTTTGTTCCAAAGGAGATAAGCAGGGTAGTAATGGATTGTGTAATGGATTGTGCACAGGTAGGATAAAGGGAAAAAGCCAATGAAAAATGTGTGTTATTTTACTGCTTTTAAATTTCTGGTTGTAAGCCACTTTGGAGACACTTTTGTCTTTAAAGGACGGGTCCATCCACATAAACAAACTAATAAAGAAGAGTCCAGGGTTATTATTATGCTGTATAATTTAGGAACATAGACGATGAGAACTGGGACATCTAAGGGCCTTTGCAGACTGCCAGAAATAGTGCAAATTGAGTCCACTTTAACTGCCCTGACTCAGTGCTAGGAAATCATGGGAATTGTAGTTTATTGTGGCACCAGAGCTCTCTGACTGAGAAGGCTCAATGTCTCAGAAAAAAATACAGTTCCCATGATTCCCTAGCACTGAGCCAGGGTAGTTAAAGTGGACTCAATTTGCACTATTTCTAGCAGTCTGCAAAGGCCCTATGTTATCTGCAGCTCTTGAAGAGAGTGTAAAGTCATGGAGGGGGTGTTTATCAACAACTTTTAGTTATATGGAATTTCCATATTCACACTGAGTGCTAGATGCTAGGGACAAGTAAGAAAGGAAGTCAGCTAATTTGGACTGTCAGGGATAATCCTATTTGTATTTTGAAATGGCAGAATCGCAACTGTTTAGAACTAGAAAAGGATCCTCCATTAGAAAATACCCCTTTTTGCTGTTTGTGAGTATGAGTAATCTTCTGTCAAAATCAGACTCAAGGATCCCCTTGTTGGTGCTGCAATTCAGTGGCATAGTACAGTGGAACTCAAATCCTACCTGACCTCTGAATTTGGGGGGGGGCGGGGGGGATGTATGTGTGGCCTTATATGTCTTATGTATACACTGATGCATACATCTCTTCCTAGAGCGGGAGGACCTAAAGATGGTAATGCTCTCATTGGTGACCTCAAGGTTGAACTTTTGCAATGTTCTGTACATGGGACTATCTCTATACCAAATTCAAAAACTTCAATTAGTGCAAAAAAAATGGCAGCCAGTTTGGTTACTGGTGCATCTAGGAGTGATCATATTATTAAAATCATTCCACTGGCTGCTAATTAGTTTCCTAGCACGGTACAAAGTCTTGGTTGTTACCTTTAAAGCCCTACATGGTTTGGGGCCAGGTTACTTACAGGATCTCCTTCTCCATATAATCTGTCCTGTGCACTTTGGTCCTCTGGGGGAGATTTACTTCAGTTAGTCAGGACCAGGCTGGTGACTGTTAGCTGAGGATTTTTTCATCACCTGCCCCCAAATTGTGGATGATCTGCCGGAAGAAATCTTACAGTTGGATACACTCTGTGCATTTAAAAAAGCATTAAAGACCAATTTCTTCTGGCAGGCCTATTCAGATGGTTTTTAAATTGTGAGTTTTTAAAATTATGGATTGATTTTTTAATATGTATAATAATAATAATAATAATAATAATAATAATAATAATTTTTATTTGTATACCGCCCCATGGCGAACCAATCCGGGCGGTGAACATAATAAAATACAATATACAATGGATACAATCTAAAACAACACCATTCCCCCCTCCCCCCTTAAAAGACTATTAAGTCAATCGATTTAAAAACAGAACACAACTAATAAATTATAAAAAAATTCATACCAACCAGTGACCCCTGCTAAAGGGAATTTAACAAGAGTTTTTTGAGAACAGTCGGTCGCAAGTCTCAAGGTCTCAAGGCCGGGTTGTTTAATCTGGAAATGCCTGCCGGAAGAGATCCGTCTTGACAGCCCTTTTAAAGCTATCTAAAGATGTCAATTGACGGATCTCATCCGGCAGGCCATTCCAGAGTCTGGGAGCGACAACAGAGAAAGCCCTCTGGGAGGTCCCCGCAAGCCTTGTTTTTTGAAGCTGCAGCAGGTTCCTCCCAGAGGATCGGAGAGCACGGGGAGGATTATATGGGAGAAGGCGGTCCCTGATATAGCTTGGATCCAAGCCATTTAGGGCTTTAAAGGTGATAGCCAACACCTTGTACTGAGCCCGGAAACCAATAGGCAGCCAGTGGAGGGACCTCAAAACCGGCGTAATGTGATCCCTCCTAGATGTTCCTGATAAAAGCCTGGCTGCCATATTTTGAACCAATTGCAGTTTCTGAACCAGACACAAGGGTAGCCCCATGTAGAGCGCGTTACAGAAGTCTAGACGTGAGGTTACCAGTGCGTGCACGACAGTTTCGAGATCCCTTACTTCCAGAAAAGGGCGCAGCTGGCGTATCAGCCGAAGCTGATAACAGGCGCTCCTGACCGTCGCATTAACCTGATTCGTCATCAGGAGCGACGAGTCGAGGAGCACCCCCAAGCTGCGAACACAGTCACTGGAGGAGAGTGTGACCCCATCCAGGACTGGAGGTTGCAACCCAATTCCTGGTTTCGGGGCCGCTACCGTGAGCACCTCCGTCTTGTCTGGATTCAACTTCAATCTGTTTTTCCTCATCCAGCCCATTACCGCCTGAAGACAGTCATCGAGAGAAGAGATGCCATTGGAATTCGAGGCCGAAGAACGAAATATGGAGAAATAGACTTGGGTGTCATCAGCGTACTGATAGCACCCAGCACCATAACTCCGTATTATCTCACCCAGTGGCTTCATGTAGATGTTAAATAATGTCGGGGACAGAATAGCTCCCTGAGGGACCCCACAAGTGAGTTCCCTCTTATTGGAGCTACAGTCCCCGAGCAGCACCCTCTGGGACCGACCCAAGAGGAAGGACCGGAACCACTGCAAAGCAGTGCCTCCGATACCTAACCTTCTCAGGCGGCCCAAGAGGATGCTGTGATCTATTGTTTCGAAAGCCGCTGAGAGGTCTAGGAGCACCAACAGGGTCACACTACCCTGTCGATGCTCAGACGCAGATCGTCGGTCAAGGCAACCATGGCAGTCTCAACCCCAAAGCCAGTCCTAAAGCTGGTTTGAAATGGGTCTAGATAATCGGTTTCATCCAAGACTGCCTGGAGCTGAAGAGCAACCGCCCTCTCGATTACCTTGCTCAAAAATGGCAGCAATGACACAGGCCTATAATTTTTCATATCCAGGGGGTCCAGGGAAGGTTTTTTTCAGAAGCGGCCTAACAGCCGCTTCCTTTAAACAAGATGAAACATGTCCTTCCCTGAAGGATGCATTGATGATATCCGTGAGGAATCTCACCAATGCATCCCCCCCCCGGATGGCCAGCCATGATGGGCAAGGGTCGAGCGGGCAAGTCGTCTTCCTCACCTTACCAAGCAGCTTGTCCACGTCCTCGGTACTCACAGATTGGAGCTGATCCAGTAAAACCACATCAGCGGAGTCGCTGGACGCCTCAACTAATGACTCTGTTACAATAGTGGCATCTAAATCGGCTCTTATCTGAGAGATTTTATCTGCAAAGTAGTTATTAAACGCGTCACAGCAGGCCATAGTTGGGTTAAGCAAGGGATTTGGCACAGTGGGAACCTGCGTCATCTCCCTTACCACCCTAAACAGCTCTGCCAGACGAGACTCTGCAGACGCAATACGTGCAGAGGAGAAAGCTCTTCTCGTTGCACGTATTGCCTCCCGATAAGAACTAAGAAAATTCCTATGGCGAGTTCTGTCAGATAGGAGTCGAGTCTTCTGCCACTCGCGCTCTAGTCGTTGTCCAAACCGCTTCATTCTCCTAAGCTCTGGAGTGAACCAAGGTCTACGGTTCGAAGCGGGTTGGCAAGGACACTTGGGAGCGATCGTGTCGATAGCCCTGGTAAGATCGATGTTCCAAGTGTTAACCAGAGCATCGACAGGATCACCGGCATTCCCAACCAATGAACCCTCCAAGGCTTTCCGGAATCCAGTGGGCTCCATTAGCCTTCGAGGGCGGACCATTCTAATAGGTCCACCACCCCCGGAGGGGCAGATATTGGCTCTAAGCTCCATCTTGACCAGGAAATGATCCGTCCATGACAATGCGGAGGTACTTACCACCTCCGCCCACGGATATTCCTGTTCCGTACTAAAGACCGCATCGAGTGTATGACCTGCACAATGTGTGGGCCCGTTGACCAATTGGGATAGGCCCATGTTTGTCATGGTCTCCATGAACTCCTGAGCCGCACCTGTTAGACTGGTCTCGAGCAGTCTGGGGGTCTCCAACAGCAGCTCGGAGACCAGCTGTGTCAGCTCGGTCAGGGAGTCTGCTAGACAATGGGGTGGTCGGTAGACTAGCAGAATCCCTAAGCTATCCCTGGTCTTCAGGCTGAGGTACATACACTCGAAGTGGATCATGTTCCGGACAGGTATCCTGGTCAAGGTCAAGGTGTTCTTATGGACTAGAGCCACTCCGCCCCCCCCCCCCCGCCCACTTCCCCTCACCTGCTCGCTAACAGAGTACCTGGCTGGGAGGATCTGTGCCCAAATAGCCGCACTATCCTCCCCCAGCCAGGTCTCCGTAAAGCATGCCAGGTCGGCTTCCTTAAAAAGCATACATTTAAAATGTATGCTTTTTAAACAGATGTTATGCCCTTTTAACTGATTATGCATTTTTAATTGGTGTTTGTGTTTTTAACTTTGTTATATGTCTATATGTTGGTGTATTTTAATCTACGGTATTGATGCCCATCTCAATTCTTTAGGGAGAGGTATTTTTATTATTATTATTTCACATTACACAACTATGGCTATTAGTGGTATGTAGTGTGGAAGAGACTGTCTATACACTTTCTGTGCAAGACTGGTTTGAGAATGTAATGGAGAATAATATATCTAGTATATAAAAAGAGGTTTGCTCAGTATCTATGAAATAATGGTTCTTGGTTGTGAGATGCGATATGGAGAAGACCTCCATCATTTCCGGACTGCAGACTCTAAGGTAGCATCCAGTGTTTTACTTTTTCTCTTCTAACCCACTCTCCCTATTCCTCTTTTACAATACAGAGAGGCGCCAGCAGAGGGGGAGCAGAGCACCGAGAATGAGCAGAAAGAAGTCAAGGTGAGAATGGAAATCCTTGACCTTCAGCTTTGACTGTGGCTTTGGAAGATGTAACTGAGCTCCTCCAGGCTCTGAGAGCCACAATTCCACAAAAATTCTATATGTATAACACAGGCTAGTGTATTCAATGACAAACCACAGTACTGCAAACTGGCATGAAGTATCCTAAGGAAAAAATCCAATTAGTGATCTAAAAAGTCTAAATCCCAAACCTGGATGTATCATGGGCTGCAAAAGGATAGTTGATTTTGATTAATTACAAGTATAGGGAATTCTGTGTTTATGGAGCAACCATTCGGAATATATCTGTGCGTGTAATTTTGCCCAATAAATATGGTAAAAGTGCAGACTTGAACAAGATATGCACTAGACTGGAATGCAATTGGTTCACCTCACCTAGAGTAGAGCTATTAAATCAACTGTTGAATAGTGTGCCTACATCTAGGTAAATTCAATAGATTAAGTGGATCTATTCCAGTCAGTTCTCACACTTAATTCAGACAGGACAACACCCAGCATATTTTGTTACTATAATTTCTGTGTGTTTGGCTTGCCTGTCCTCAGAGAATATGAATGGTGGGCTTCCTGACTACATCTAAACTATAGAGTTGCAACAGTTTAATACCATTTTAAATGGCAAGGTTCCATCCAATGGAATCCTGGAAATTATAGTTCCACTCTCCTTGTTAAAGATATCTTGCTGAAAAGTCTAACTATCTCATCACATAAAGATCTTAGGATTCCTCTAGATAGAGCCATGACAATTGAACTGCTATATTGGTATAGTATAGATCTGTGGTGGCAAACCTGTGGCATGCGTGCCCTCTCTGGCACACAAAGCCATTTCTGAGGGCACATGGAGAGACGGGAGGGTGGGGGAAGAGGAGGAACAGGTGCATGCCTGTTCCTCCTCTTCCCCCCACCCTCCTGGGCCTTTAGCTGTCTCTGGGTAAGTCCTGCCCCTGGAAGGCAGAAGTCCCCCCAGAAGTCCTGCTCCGCTGCCCCCTCCGGCACCGGGTAACACCCAGTGTGGGAATGCCTTTGAGTTTGGGCACCTGGTCTGTAAAAGGGCCAAGGGACTTCAGCTCCCAGAAGCCTCAGCCAATAGTCCCATGTTGGCCAATAGCTCCTGGGATTCTGGGAGCTGAAGTCCCTTGGCCCTTAAAGGGGAAAGGTTTCCTACCCCTGCACTATACCACACTGGCTCTAAAGATATTTTTACTGTTAATATTATTGTTGTTGTTATTTAAATCATTTGTTTCTCATTTCCACCAGAACTGTTTATTTATATGCTACTTTTTACAGCATATAAAAGTTAAAACAAACATTGTTTTAAAACCCTTGTTGTTATGTGCCTTCAAGTCATTTCCAACCCTTACATAGTCATAAACAAAAACATACAGAAAGTAATTGTTAAAATGCAATTAAATTGCCTACAAAATTAAACCAATTAAAACAAATCCATTGAAAATATTAAGATCCATTTGGATCAGCAAAACAGCACACTATTAAACGTCCCTGCAGTCAATTTTTAAAAGACCATTGGAACAGATTTTTTTTGTTGTTGTTTGCCAAAGGAAGGACATCAAGGAGAACATCAGGTCTCTTCCTAGTGGAAACAAATGGGGCCACTCTGTGATATAAAATAATCCCAGGTACAGAATGAGATTAAAAATATGGGTCCTCTGGCTCTAGGAAATCTCATGGGGTTACCATATTAATACAAGGAAATTTAAATTTTAAAGTAAATAAGGCCCACAGGGACCTTAGAGAGTGTTTTCTATTTATAGAAGGGCTCTTCATTCACAGCAATCTTTGTCACAGCTGGGCACAAAATGTGGGCCAAATGGGATTTTTCCTTCAGAGTTTTAAAATTTAAATAACTTTCCTTCTGGGAGTCCGTGGGGAACAGGACCTCAATTGGAACCTCCAAAGGGATGGACCTGGGGACCTTAAGTAGTGATTAATTATAAAAGGGGATTAAAAAATATTTGCCTTCCTCTAAAGTCATGCCTTACCTTGTCACCTTATAGCTACTCAGGGACAAATCACATTTGAAAGCACAGACATTTTGCTCTGAGACCATTTGCTGATTAGGACTAGAACTACTTCTTCTTATTGCACTTGGCTTTTACCTTGCTGCTTCATTTATTGTTATTAGTTCATACTGTTTTCCTGTTTATAGTTTATTTTTTATACTTTTTTCCCTTGGTATGATTTGAATGATTTTACTTGTTGCTTACTTGTTTTAATGTTATGGATCTGAGTTGGGGGGGGATATGGCTCACAAATACACTCCCGTTCATTTCCATGAAGCTTAGGCAGGAGCACTTACTGGACTAAATCCATTGGTTAGGCTTGCTTGTCTCTCAGTCTGGTAACTGTATGTGTATATGCCTTCAAGTCACCTGTTCTTATGGCAACCCCATGAATTTTACAAGATTTTTTAGGTAACAAATACTCAGAGGTGGTTTTGTCAGTTCTTTCTTGAGAAATATAGTGTACAGCACCTGGTATATGTTGGCAGTCTCTCAGCCAAGTACTAACCAGGGCTGACCGTCCTTAGCTTCCAATATCAGAAAGGGTATGGTTTTTTTTAGGGTATATACTTTGTTGTTCTTGTTGTTATGTGCCATTGACATGGCCAAGTGGAGAATCAAACCCTGGTCTTCACAGTCATAGCCCAAACTTAAATCACTATGCCATGCTTCCTGTATATACTTTAGGGTGACTCTAATGATACCCAAGTCTGTCATGTAAGAGCCCAGCTAGAAGCAAGAGGGCAATTGTGTGTTTTCTCTATAGCTGTTCTATTCCTTTCAAAATAATGAAGTGGTGCTTCTAATTTTTATGAGAATCAAAATGTATTTGTTTTGATACTGTAACTTGCAAAGACTCTGGGAGCAGTGTCAATGTATTTACCTAGGAAGCTTTTCCTTCTCATTCATTATGGTGCCACTCTGCTTTGTATCTACTGTCTGGCTTGAAGCAAGTAGGCGAGAGCAAATGTTTTTTATCCCATCTTCTCATGTAGATGAGAAGGAATAATTCCCTCATTTCAACATGATCTGAGAACAGGCCCTTTAGCTAAGATTTCTGTCTTAATTTCCAAACATGAAAGTGTGTTTTGCATGTGTGTGTGCATCTCACTTTTGTGTTTGCGTTTGAATGACAAGCTCTGAGCTACTGTGGTTGGTATTTAATGCATAATTCTTAATGTCATCAGCAGTTGCTGTCCCTAAGTCTTAGGCTTTGGGCCAGAAACCCCAGGGTCTGGGATGATCCTGAATTGGCAACCATATTTAAAGATAAAGAAAGCTGAACTCCCCCCTGCCTTACCTTCCTATATTTTTTTACACCAGAGTATCCTTGCCTTATACAGCTCTGATATTAGGCCAAGGAGAAAAGTGCATGAAGTGGGTAGGAAGGGAGAGGATTCATATCACTTTTGTTATAGAAATATGGCCTGCTTACCCATCCACCTTCCCTTCAGATATGAAGAGAGCAAATATAGAAATGAGAAGATATGTCTGTCCCTACCATGCCTAATACAGGTATCTCACCATCTTACCTAATGTCAAGGGGAAAAAAACTTTGAAGGTAGGAGACCATGGAGAAGAGATACATGCAGATTTCTGCAGATTTGCTTGAGACCCTCTTTATTTGTGGACAGAGGGACAGGTCTAGGCCTGAAGGGCTTACTGTGCCTTTCTCTATGCAAGACCTAATGGGAGTAGAAGTAATAGTCTGGAAACTCAAGAAGGTCTTATCTCACTCTTTCTCTCTCACCCTCACCAATTGCTCAGCTTCTTCCTCCTCCCCACAATAATAATATTTTTCATTTGCTTTTTTCTAAGGTGGAATGCAGTGAAGATGAAGCAGCAGAAGAAGGAAGTGAAGAAGCAGGTGAGGAAGGAAATTCAGGTTATGTTTGGTTATGATGAGAGCCACAGAGATAATTATACTACTCTCTAGGGCATGCTGAGATAAAATAGCTGTTTCAGAAATAGGTGAGAAATTCATTTAGGATCATATTTCGGTACAAATGTACCAGATTTGCACTTCCCATACCACTTTTCAAGGCTGCAGTTTGCAAAGACTTTAGTTTGGGAAAGGCATGCAAAACTGTGTATTTAAAAATGTGCTTGCAAAAATGCATATATTTGAAACTATGTATATCTGAAGTATTCAGATACATGCACCAAAACAAAACAAGACCTTTAATGCATCATGTAAGAGTTAGGAAAATGTATCCATGTGAAAATGCTCTCAAAACTGCATAGATTTGGACAATGCACCAAATATGTGTCTGTTTTGAAAAATACACATAAATTTTAGTACAGATGAAAAGAAAAAAATATGCAATCTTAAGATGGAACAAAGTGAGTACCTGGGAACCTCAGTGAAGTCAACGTCAGATTTTCCCATCTTTCTGTTATTTATGTTTTCAAAAGAAAGCATAAAGCAGGTATAGAATTCAGTCAGCTAAGTAACTAAAAGTAAAATCTACAATTCATCAAAGTATTCATTCTGCTGGTTTTATTCCATACTCACTTCCACATAAAACAACTACCAGACAGACATTAACATAATTTTGACTTTGTCTTCTGGAAGGTTTAAGGCTCAGATATGAAAACAACCCCACTATATCACAGGGAGAAAGAAAAAAGAAAGGATGCTAAATGGAGGGGGGGGGGGAGAGAATAAATTTTAGAGTATATGCTATCTTGGGTGCTTGGATGCTTGTTGGTGTTGGTGTTGGTGTTGTTACTTTCTGAAGTGTGATGCACATTGATGACACCCATTATAGGCAGCAACAATTTGGAGTGGCAAGTAGGCTACAGTGAATGTGCAGGTGGCTATCCTTGATGTTTCCACTTGCTGGATCTTTTCAGACATTGCTGTCAATTTATGACATGTTTGCAGACCTTCTGTGACATAGAAGGTGCACTTCTAATACCCCTCTCCTTCCTCTGAGGATCATTACTTGGTCCAAGTGGGAAGCTGTGCGTTGTTGTTGCTGTGTGCCTTCAAGTAGTTTCTGACTTATGGAAACCCTAAGGCAAACCTATCATGGGGTTTTCTTGGCAAGATTTGTTTTGAGAAGGTTTGCCATTACCTTCTTCTGAGGCTGAGGGCATGTGACTTATCCAAGGTCACCATTACCTTATTCTTAAATTTCCAAATCAATGTTTTTACCTGTCTAGATGAAGGTACATATTTTTCCTTCTGGACCATGAAGAGTGGCATCCAGAGTGCACATGAGGGTCCATTAAGGGCATTTAAAAAGAGTACTCTTGTATTTCCCCCAGAGACAAAAAAGGGCCAGTCCTTTATTGAGGAGAAAGTGCCAGGTTAAAAAAAAGGCTGCCCCTTTCAACAAAAGGGTCAACAAAAAAACCTTTCCTTTTGCAGACTACAGTACTGTATATTTTGCACAGTTTATTCTGCCTTCACACAATGAGTTGAGAGGGATTCAGAGGAAAACTATATGTCTCAGGCTTCTCTTGTACTCTTGGCCAAGAGTAGGCAAACTGGTGTGCTCTGGATATATTAGATCATAACTCCCATCAACTCCAGCCAGTATGGCCAGTGGTTGGAGATGATGGGAGCCTCTTATTTATTTCTGGTTCCAGTTCAGAATCCACATGGCCTTGCCCCCAACTCTCTCTGCCTTTAGGCTCTTTTACACTATACAGAAAACATATCTAGAAGTAGCAGTGTTGGCCATATCACAAAGTACAGTATAATCCAAAATCCACAAAACATTGATACCTTTATTGGGTCAACCAAAATGCACATTATACATGTTGCAAGTTTTTGAAACTCCACTGGCTTCTTCATCAGGCAAATGTGTAAAAAATTATACAGGAGAAAGAAAGAAAGAAAAAAGATGATGTTAGTCATAGCCCTGCATTTGGTGAAGATGTTGCAGTTGTTGTCCTCAGTTCAGATGGTATGGAAGGGTATTATTACAGGTGGGCTCTTCCTCCTTCTGGTCATGTGGGTACTGGGAGATTCAGTCCAGGAAATAAAAGGAAGCTCTAGTGCATCAGATCAAATGCCAGGATTTCCTAAAATGCAGCTGTAGCCGTTGAAGTGGAATCCAAGTGCCATAACTGTGAAAGAACACTTGGTTTCTTCTGATATAGTCTTGCCTGTGTGAACTCAGAATTTTCACTCTTCCCTTTTAGAGCATTAGCAGGAATCCATTCAAATAAGTGCCTTCAAGCCACCTCTCGATCTATGGCGACCCTATGAATTTCACAGAGTTTTCTTAGGCAAGGCATATTCAGAGGTGGTTTCGCCCTTTCCTTTCTCTGCAATGTCACTTACAGCACCTGGTATTCATTGGTGATCTCCTATCCAAGGACTAACCAGGGCTGGCCCTGCTTTGCTTCCAAGATCAGACGGGTATTTAAGCTCTACAAGCAGAAAACTACAGCAATGTGAGGAAACTGACTCAGTCAAATTAAACTTGCAGGACATTGGACAGCTCCAAGCAGGCAACTCATTCCAGCAGTATCTATCACAACCCAGCTGAGCACTTTCCCTGACCTGGTCTTGGCTGGGGCTGATGACTGTGTGTTGTTGCTGTTCGTTGTTGCCACAATTATTTGTTCATTGCTTTCCTTTCCTCCCACAATTCCCAATGTGATTGATAAGAAAACAGATTTTAAAAATTCTTTTAAAATAAATTTAAACCTATTGTGAAGAACAGGATTTTTGTTTTTTGTTTTTTAATAAAACAGTTTAAAAAACTAAAATCCATACAGAATAATAGGGCTGGGTCCCAGAATTATGTATGACCTGAAGCAATGGCTTCATAAAGATGTTGAAAAGCATGCTAGACTGAGTTGTAGTCTATTGTGTCTGGACAACACCAGCTTAGAGGAAGTTGCCTTTAGTACTATTGGGTCTTGGCTTTACTTCCTTGCTGGGGAGTGGGAAACTTTGAAAGGTGCACCTTCTGGCCTGGAGTCTAGTTTAGTCCTCTGGGTTCATTTCTGGTAAGTGCATTGCCTGCAGTGGTAGATAAGTTCTCTAACATGTCAGTTGCACTTGAGTAATGATGCAGTGGTTTGAACATTGGTCTACAATTATAAAGACTAGGGTTCAAATCACTGCTCATCCATGGAAACCCACTGGGTTACTTTGGGCATTTCACATTCTCTCAGACTCACAGGAAAGCAAAGGCAAACCCCCTTCAAACAAATCTTGCCAAGAAAACCCCTTAGGGACATCATAAGTTGAAAATAACTGGAAGGCACATCACCACCACTAACAACAACCTGACTTTTAGATGAGGCATCTCAAGAGCAGCAGCCTCTGGAGGTCCTGGGTGGTCAGGAGTGGGCGCTCAGTCTTAAGATGTTGTTGTTTGTAGGCTTGACCTTGGTGTTGCTTTCTTCATTCGATCCTTGGTCTTCATGACTCAGATGGACCCTATCTGTCAGTGACAAGATATCTGCTTGGGCTTGAGATCACTATGGATCTCCATAAATCTCAAGCCTCATTCCTATTTAAAAATAAATCAGCTTGCAATCCAAATCGATGGATCAGTTTGACAGCAGAGCATGGTTCACACTACATTTTCCCCAATCGTTATTTCTTGTTGCAAAATAACCCACTTGTCATTCACATTGACTAATGAATCAATTCAAAATGGACCTTCTTCAGCCAGCCGGCAGATTTGAAGAGCAAATTTAAACCGATTCCAATCTGCATCCCGTTCACACTTGCACTGAACCGATTTATTGCAAAAAAACATGGAAAAATGAGTGTCAAAAAGACATGCATTAAATGGGTCTAGCACAGGGGCCCCCTCACCAAACCGCTCAGTGATTTGGCTCAAGTGTGAACCAGGGTCATTTAACAGCTTCAAACTGGTTAGTGAACCAGTTTATAATGTAGTGGGAATGAGGCCTTTGATGATTTTTCACATTTTTCCTTTGCCTCTTATCCCTGGGACTTCATCCCTGAATACCTAAATGAGGCTGTGCCCCTGCACTTCCCTTTAAATCTCAGTTTCCCCCCTTTGTCCTCTTCTACTTATAGGCACTAACCTAAGTATGTATTTCTGAACCAAATGTACGTATATTCTTCCTCTTCTGACTTTGGCCTGTTCATTGCTGTCTCGTGTTTAATTTTAATTCATAAGCTCCCTGGGGACAGGGCATGAGTTTTAGTTGTTACTGTGTAATATGCCATGCACACTTATTGGGGCTATATAATGAAAATATAATTTGACTGATTAAACCTGCTTTCAGGTGAGGATGAGGAAGAGGAAGGAGACCAGCAAAGCCTGGCAGAATCCCACCTTGATAAACTGGAGGATATCCCCAAGGAGAAGGTGGTGCCTATTCCTGATGGAAGTTCCTTCTTCTGTTTGAGCAAGACAAACCCGTAAGTATGGGAAGGATGTCTTTCACCTTTAATGAGATGTAATCTTAGTTTGGTTATAATTATGCAAGACTTGCAGAATGAAGTCAAGATTTACTCTCTTTCAAAACTGGGAAAAAAATTACTTCTTTTGATTACAGACTTAAGACTCTCCCAACTCCAGAATCGTCTAGAGTCTACTGAACATGTGGCTGGAGCATTTTAGGAGTTATATTCCAAAAACTCCTCCAGACTTCCTCCATCTCAAATCTCTTTTAGATCTTTCCTGCCCCTTTGGGGTTAGGATTTGAAGTGGCCAGTTGAAAGAGCTAGAAGCAGATGTTGCTGTGCACTTTGAGATAAGTTTTGAAAACAGGAAACAAATGTCAGAGACAGCATATGCGAGCAGCAGAAATCTTGCTTTGGCTATTATCCTGGTGGAGTGGGGTGTTGCAGCAGACCAAATCTCAGGCTAACAGTTTCTTCAGCTTTGGTCATTGCCCTGATAGTGCAGAAAAGTAAGGTGCAGCCACAGACCCACCACCATGGGTTGTTCCCAAGGTATCTGGGATGTAGGAGTTATTTATATGAGTTTATGTGCCTTTAAGTCACCTCTCGACTTATGGCGACCCCATTTCATAGGATTTTCTTAGGCAAGAGATACTCAAAAGGTGGTTTTGCGAGTTTATTCCTCTGAAATATAGCCTACAGCACCTTATATTTGTGGATGGTCTTCCGGATGGTACTAACCAGAGCTCCTTAACTTCCAAGATCAGATGTAATGACTTTAGGGTATTTAGGCCCTGAGTGTATGTATAATGAGTGTATGTATACTGTCAACAAATGTCAATTTTATTTCCACTGACTTATCAAGTTGTGGTGGTGGTGTGCCTTCATGCTGTTTCTCAGCTATCATGGGGTTTTCTTGGCAAGATTTGTTCAGATGGGGGTCTGCTTTTGCTTTCCTCTGAGGCTGTGACTTGCCCAAGGTCACCCAGGGGGTTTCCATGGCTGAGTGGGAATTTAAACACTAGTCTTCAGAGTTCGACAGTCAAGCCACTACACCATGCTGGCTCTCTCATGAACTCTCATGACTTCCCCTAAAATTGGAAGTGAAGGGTTCAGGTGCTGCCTCATCCCATTTCCTCCTCTGCTGGATTGTTGTGGGCCACATCTGTTCATTGTTATTAAACTCTAGTTATTTGTGATTTCTAAAATTTGTTTTATTGGGGCTTTTTCAGACTTTGTGTGTGTGCATTTGTAGTAGGGCTTAAATGGAGGTATGATTCTCCATTTTCAATCTATATAGTGGGACCTTGGTATTCACTGGAGGACCCCACATGAATACAAAAATCAATGGATGCTTAAGTCCCATTATATACAATGGGGTAGTAAAATGGTGTCACTCATTTAAAATGGCAAATCAAGGTTTGCTTTTTGGATTTTTTTTGGGGTGGTGGTGGATATTTTCAAGTCATGTTGGTGAAATCCACAGATGCAGAATCCATGGATATGGAGGGCCGACTGTAAAAGTATTTAGGTTGATAATGGAGGGGTAGCACAATTTCCATCCCTGCTCTACAATATTCCTGGGAAGTGTAGGTTTTTGTTTTATTTTGTTTTGTTTTGTTTTGTTTTGTGAGGGTGTAGAGAACTCTAATGCTGCTGAGGTTCTTTTAGGAAAGAAAAGGTCTAATCAGTGTAAGACTATAATCTGAATTTGTCTGAGGTCCTGGTTCCATAGTTGTCTCACATTGCGAATCATTCTGTCAGAAGAGTAAGGAGCAGGTAGAAGCACAATGACTTGCTCTGCTCAGCAGGGTTAGTCAATTTAGTGACTCATTTAGATTTAAGGTTGCTTGAAATAAAACTTAGGGCTTATGCCGACGACATGGTGATTTATCTTTCTGATCCAATGGAGTCTATAGATTGTCTTATGTAAAAAATATTTGAATACGGCAAAGTCTCAGGTTTCAAAGTTAATAAAGAAAAATGAAAGTCTTATGTATAAACATGACAAATAAAGAAAAAGAATTTTTTAGTCAGAAATCAGACTTAAAACAGTTAAAACGGTGAAATATCTGGGAGTAACTTTCTCGATTAAAAACTCAGAAATCTTTAAAAATAATTATGAGATCATATGGAAAAGAATAAAGAAGAAATTAGAAATATGGAAAAAATTACAACTATCCATAATGGATAAGATATCTGTTATTAAAATGTATGTCCTACCTAAACTGATGTTTCTCTTCCAAACGATTCCAATAATTCTAAATAATAAACCATTCAAAGAATGGCAGAAAGACCTGGCAAATTTTATCTGGGCCAGAAGAAAGCCAAGAATAAAAATGATAATACTGCAAGATGCATTGGAAAGAGGTGGCCTTAGTCTTCCAAACTTACAGCTTTATTATGATGCTTGTGCATTAGATTGGATAAAAGATTGGATAAGATTAATGGATAGAAGATTATTATTTTTGGAAGGTATAAATAATGTGTATGGCTTCCATGCGTATTTATACTATGATAAATTAAGATCAAACAAAGAATTTAATAATCATTATGTTAGAAGATCCCTGCTAAAAGTATGGGAACGTTACAAATATAGAATTAATAGGGGAATTCCTAGAACAGCATCGCCAAATTAAGCATTTCATCGTAATAATTTTATGATAGAAAACAAGTGGATGACATATATAGAATTATTGAAAAAAAAGATTTAAGGTTGCTGGTATTCGAAGTAGTTTAGGAGTTTTTGCTGTCTTCTCATCTTCTAAGAGAAGGAGTAAAATCTCAAAGGAAGGGACTAGTGTCAGAGGAGTAGCTTATTCTCTCATTGCCTTTGAAAGATTGGCTATCTTCTACAGTTCAGTCTACTCACTCTACTCAGGCTCTCCCTAAAACCTTTGCCCTGAACTCTGCCACTCCTTGACCAAGATCCACCCTTAATCTGACAGGATTATCTTTCTTTTTGCCTCAATCTTCCCAGTTCCTGCAGGTCTAAACCTCTGTAATCTCATTTTGTGTTACTGGCTCATTAAGATGGCTGCCTTTCCTTCCTCCACCAGGCTCCGTGTTGGGTGTCACAAGCTGATCCATCACCACATCTTCACCAATCTCATCCTCGTCTTTATCATCCTCAGCAGCATATCGCTAGCAGCCGAGGACCCTATCCGAGCACACTCTTTTCGTAACAATGTAAGCCACATGCTGTGGAAATAGAAGAAAGGAGGAGGAGACAGAAGCATCTCGCTCTCCTCTTCTCTCTCTGTTTCTCTTTCCTTGTTCTCTGTTCTTCCCTCCCCCTCACTTTTTCTTTCTCTCTCTCTCTATCTTTCCCTTCCCCCTCCTCCTGTTACTCAGATTCTGGGTTACTTGGACTATGCCTTCACGTCTATCTTCACTGTTGAGATCCTGCTCAAGGTACCAAAACTAAGTAAAGTGGAGGGTGAGAGGGACTGAAACAGGGTGGAAACAATGTAAGGGGTCACCCCACCCATTGGAAAGAGGAGGCATTTGCTCCCAAGGCCAAGTGTACAGGTTGACACCAAATAACCAGTTGCTCTTGGCTGGCACTGCTGTCATAACTCTGGGGATGCTGGGTGGGAGAGTGTGCGGCACATAAGGATGAACTAGTAACTGGAGTGGAGGGGGACAGGGAGAGAGGGATGTACGTGCTCCACTTCCAAGAGAAAAATGTCATGAATGCACATCTCAGCTCTGATGTCCAGCTTCCTGTTACTGTTAATTGTTGTCATCATGTGCCATCAAGTCCACTATGACTTAGGGAGACACCTTCGCATAAGGCTTTCTTGGCAAGATTTGTTCAGAAAGGGTTTGTTGTCGTCTTCTTCTGAGCATGACTTGTTTCCAAGGGCACCCCATGGGTCTCCATGGCTGAACAGGGATTGGAACACTGTTCTCCTGGAGCCCTAGTTCAGCACTCAAACCACTACACCACACCTGTTAGCATTATTTTTAACACTGGGCACACATTTAGTACCAACATTGCTAGGCAATGTTGTACAGAACAATAGTGGGAAGAAGGTGGAGTGCATTCAGCTAGCAGTTTCCAGCTAGCATCACTGTGAGCTCTTGGGCCTGCTGAGTGATTGCAGTTTTTGTTATGATGAGTGCTGCACTAGGTAGACCTTGGCTGATCAATGCCTCTTTATGTTCTCAAGCATGAGTCATGCAATGTGGGGTGATATAAGATGGAATAGTTGTGCTCTAACTGTTAAGAGGTCTTGAAGGTGCATTCTTGTCTTTGTTGTTTTAATGTATAAGAGTGAGCTGAAGGTTAAAATGCAGCCTATCCCTAGTAGTGATTCAATGCCTGCCATCTACATGACTTTGATGAAAGTACAAGCATTATGGGACAAAATCAAAACAGAGCTGTCAATATTTTACTGCCTCCAAATTAAAATTCTGCCCTGTAAGAAAAGCTTATTTTTGCTACCCTTTTTGCATCATACACATTAACAAGACTTGTGTGTTTTGCCTTATTTTCTTGTTTTTCATTACTTATTCTGATTTTGTCAGCAATGGGGAATGGAGATGGGGATTTAGGCAAGACACAGAAGCCCTGATTTGGCCACTGGGAATCTTGTTCAGTCCATCTCTGTGATTTCTGAGAATGCATAGGTATTGTCCACACACAGAGACACGCATCTGGGCAAACTGGGGATTAGAAGTGTGATCATATATGCTTAAAACAGAAGAAAACACATTGTCAGGAAGCTGAATTTTGCACCCTGTGCCAATCTTGTGGATTTTCTCCATATATATTGTCAGTCAGTCAGTCAGTCAGTCTGTCTGTCTGTCTGTCTGTCTCTCTCTCTCTTTATCCCTGTATTATCTGTCTTGTGTGTCTGTCTGTGTCTGTCTTTCTCTGTATTCCTGTATTATCTGTCTGTCTAGCTTTGCAAGACTTATACATTCAACCTTGTTACCATCCTGTCTCTCGAATATAACTAAAATTGGCAAGTGGGGAGCAAAACCATTTGGTCAGAGTGGAGCAACTGGGTGGGGAAGTAGGGAGGAGGGAGAGGAATATGGTCTTTCGAATGGGACACTTAGCACATTTTTGTCCTCAGATGACTGCTTTTGGTGGCTTCCTGCACAAGGGCTCATTCTGCCGAAACTGGTTCAACCTTCTGGATCTCCTGGTTGTCAGTGTCTCACTCATCTCCTTTGGCATCCAGTAAGTCTGAGAGAGGAATGGGCAAAGTAGGTGGGGTAGGTCCTAAAAGAAGAGGAAATGAATTACACTAATTCAGTCCAGGATTAAAGGGCAAGATTAAGTTGTAACCTGTATGAAATAACAGAAGAGAAAGTTGGATTTTATCCAATGCCTCTGACACCTCCCTTCCTATTTCCACCTCAGTTCCAGTGCCATCTCTGTAGTGAAGATCTTGCGAGTGCTGCGAGTGCTTCGTCCTCTCCGAGCCATCAACCGGGCCAAGGGGCTCAAGGTGAGGGACTTATTTGAAGGGCAGACATTGAGGATGTGGAGCTGGAAGATGTTCTGACTCTTCCTGCCCACAGCATGTGGTCTAGCAAGATGTGGGCATTCTTCCCCCTTGCTTCTGTCTCTCCTCCCATATAACACTATGGAGGGCTGGGATAATTCCCTGCTGGCCATCTCACATCCCATGTGCCTCCTTTCTCAACAGCACGTGGTACAATGTGTGTTTGTGGCTATCCGTACCATTGGCAACATCATGATAGTCACCACCCTGCTACAGTTCATGTTTGCTTGTATCGGTGTCCAGCTGTTCAAGGTAAAGTGTGAACATTTCTATGGGGTGGTTCAGATTAAGTTTGTATACAGTGTGTGTGTGTGTTTGTGTAGAGTGCATGTATTCATACAGTATGTGTGTGTGTGTGCATGCTTCTCTCGGGCAAGCGCCATCCCGTCAGTGTTTCCTAGCAACACATCCTAGGCCTCACTGTAGATACCAGTCAATTGATTTGTTTGTTTCAATCATAAGTCATCACAAGGAAAAATGCATGTTCAATGGAGGTAAAAGAAGTATACATACAAAGGCATAACAGTAAAAAAAAATAATCAGGGTAAACTAGTCATAGTTGTTATATAAGCATCTGAAAAACTTCCTGTCAAATGGGCTCCACTATAGGGCTTGCTTTTCATCATTTTTTCTGTGCAACACACATATGGGTTCCACCCCATGACAGGAATGGGAAAAGAGAGGCCCTCCAGAGATTGTGGGACTACAACTCCCATCATTCCTTATCATTGGCTATGCTGGCTTAGGTTAATGGGAATTGGAATTCCAACAAAATCCTGGAAAGCTGCCCTTTGCCCACCCTTGACCTTCTCAGAACTTTGTCTGGAATATTCTCCAGCTGAGCACAAGGCCTGTCTTCCCACTCCACTGCAATGCTCATGGATGCATATTCTCTCTTACTGCCTTTTTAACTGCAATTTGAAAGAATGTTCTCTTCACCTTTGTTAGACTTGACTAACTTTTGCTTCACCACCTTTATTTCTTATTGTTCTATCTATGCCTTTGTCTATTTGTTTTCTCTTCATCCTTTTTGGTACAAGGATTTTGCCTTCTGGTTTATGATTTTAAGGGCTTCCAAGCTTTTTTGGGATGTATGTGGAGAAATGTATTAGCTATGGAAGAAATGTTCTCCCTCCAAAGCCTCACACATTGATGGGCACAGGCAAGGCCTCTGGTGCTCTGGGAAGACTTGTGGGATGAGCCGCTGTCACTATTGCTGAAGCTTTACCAAGCAGGCCCAGAGGATCTAGTCCTTGAGGTTTAGCGCTAATTTTTGCAGAAAGATGCTTCAGGCTAGAAGCTGACTTTGCCTTCGATTCTAAATTTACTCTCCAGCAATGTTCAAGCCTTTGTACAGCATTGGCTCTGGCCACTTTGCTCTTGGTTTAGGATGACCCTGAGGCACCTTGGGAACTCCTTGTCCAACACAGACTTCACATATCCAGCAGTTTGTACCATGAAGCTTGATATCAGTGTCTTTGGTTCCAGTGAGTAGATACAGTGCTCCACTGATGACTTCCATCTTCAGATCTGTTGCATCTACCAGTGCCCAGAAGGTCAGTGATGCTCACTCTTTCTGACTGAAGGCCAAGCAATATGTGCTGAGAATATGAGGAATCTAAGAAGCAAGAGCAGAGGAGAACCAAATTCCATAGTCATCTTTGGGAATGACTCAACCACTATGCCACTAAATGCAAATCTGCCATTTAGATGACTAGATCCTCAGCATCATCAGTGATGCAATATTAATGAATCCAACCATCCTCTTTTCTTTTGTTTCAGAAGAACCTCATTAAAAAAGCAACACAGGAACAACCCAATCTTCCTGTGATTTAGACTTAGTTAGGCAGCTATGAAGACAGTGAGAGGACCCAGGACCAACTCATTCAAGCCTATTGATTGGTCACTTTTAAAATTTTTGCTTCCTAGGAGCTACCCAAATCCCAGAAGAATTCTTCCATCTGTGAAATAGATTTCCTTTGTCTTCAGGAATGCAGAAAGATGAACCTCCTCAAAGGCAAGGGATGTGTTGATGGACATCTTGAACTGTGTCTAAACCTGCAAGCAGAAGCTCAGTCCATGCCTCCAGGTCTTCTGTAGATAGGGAACCCAAGATGTAGATCTGTTCACTTCTTTGGAGAGTCATCAATGTTCCCTCTTCTTCAGCAAGGCAGGCTTCAACCTGATGCCACTGAGGGATGCATTCACCGCTGCTTAGGAGTAGTTCTTCACATATTCCCCAGTCACCATCTCCTGTTCAAAGTATTCTCCAAAATACACTGTGAGAAGAAAGATCTGCATAATGACCATAGCACAATGGAATCATTGGTTCCCAGTGATACCCTTGTTGCCTTTTTATCCAGAAGTGCTCTCTCACTGAGGGAAAAGGTATATTGTTTGGACATCTGCTCTCTGATGCCATGGCATGTTCTTCCATTCAAGAATTCCCCCTTGGGATCTTTGAAGACCCAAATTCAACCCGCAAGTCTTCTGCTTGGAAAATCCTTTTATTAAAAGGACTAATTTCTTTGAGTATTGTACCAAGCATAATGGAGATCCTCCTTCCTGTTATCCATCCTGCTATTCTCTTCTCAGAATGGGCTTGCATTTTCTTCAATTATGGTCTATCTGGTGGCCATTTTTGCCTTTTTATTCACAAGATAACAGGATTGGGGGTGTTCTTTTAACTATTGGTGAAGTTCTTTCAGGGATTGCAAAAGAAATGTCATACTATTCTAAGACTTTTCTCCAAACTGGAGCCTATCCATTGTATGACCTCAGTTTATTCTGAAACTATTTGAACCTTTTGTAATCCCTGTCATACAAGTTGGTGTTTCTGGTTGCAACTACATCAGCCTGAAGAGCTAGTGAACTTTGCACCTTAGGGTGGACATTCTCAAAATGTCATGGTATGGTGCCCAACCTAGACTTCACCTTTCTCTCCAGGCTTGTGTCTTCATTTCATGGCACTCAAGACATTGTTCTACCAGCATTTTTCCATCAGCCTTCTCATGGCTTAAAGCACTCCACACACTTGCAGTGTTCAGGGAGCCCTCATATTTTGTGCCAGCAAGACAACATCTTTCTGGAAGTTGCTGTTTAAGAAGACACCTATTTCAACTGATTAATTTGGTTTCTGGGTCACCTGTACTCCTCTGCTGAACACATTTAGAGCCACTCTGAAGAGGTCTGTCACCTCATCCACAATGTTTTCATGAGGGGTACTTGTGCTGGAGGTCTCTGGATCTACTGCCTTGGCAAAACCTTCCACCTTTCCTTGTCATGCCGTATTATATATATTTTAATGCTTGCCTGGATGGCTGAGGAAAAATTAGTACAACATTTGAGTGAGCAGTATTTTTGATCCACCATTTTTGCTTTATGTGCCCATCCACTTTCTGCAGGTAAGCTTGCTGTTCACCCATATGTATGATGCATAAAGGCCATCATTATGAAGAAAAGGTTGCTTACCTATCACTGTGGTTCTTCAAGTAATCATATCTGAATTGCCCTTGTTCTTTTCTTCCTACAAGTGTACTGTCCAGGGGAACTGAATGGGAATTGCAGAAGCCATTCCCTTGAGTGTGAAAGGTAGAGTGGGAAGCTCAGTACTTTTAACTGTAGAGCATTTTGAAAGAAACTCTGTGCAAGCATAGAGCCTGAATGTGTGACCATGCAGATGGCTGCTCAGAAAACAAAGAACAATAGTGACAAGTAACCAATCCATTCTTCTTCTGTTGACGGTACCCTAGTGATGATCTCTCAGAACACAGAATAAGAGAAAGACAGCTAGAGAAGGGAGAAGCTGATTCACACAGACAGAAAGACAGAAAAGTCTGGAAATAGGTATAGCAAAGGTAAAATATGCAAAATACAAGGAGACATAGCGTTTGACATGGGGCTCTGATTTCCCTGTCTCTTCTAAACTTTTTACGTATTCTTTTCTTGCTTCTGTGTTAACATAAGCTCTGTGACATCATGTGAGGAAATGTATGACATGATGATGTCATGGCAGATGTAATATGCCTTAAACTTTGCAGGAACAAGGAGGACAGCCCCAACCAGGGCAGCCATTTTAAGTGGCAGCCACATGTCAAGCATAGCATCCAGTTCTACATTTGGATAATGAATAAAAGTGTGTGCCACAACATAGCATAGGTAAAGATGGTTCTGCCTCTTCCTTGGATGCACTGGCTTATGAAGTGTCTCCTCCAAATGTAAGCAGCGATATTGTGTCATTGTGTACTAGGGTAGTAGTTTTCCCCAGGATACAATACTTCTTGTCCCATTACTGCCTACTCTCCAGTCTCGTTTTGCTTTTGTCTCCAGGGCAAATTCTACAGCTGCACAGATGAGGCCAAGCACACCCCTAATGAATGCAAGTAGGTACCAACCTTGCCTTGTTAAAAATACAGCTGTGAGCAGAGCAGAGTGCCTAGTTAACTACTGTATTCAAGACTCAGTGTTGTACCCTTAGTGTTGAGAAAGCCAACTAAGATAATTAATACATCAGTTTGCTGAAGATCAGTTAGTAGAATTCCATTCTTGAAGCTTTTGCTGACATTATTGTTTCCCAATCTATTGCTGTGTTGCTTTTCATTTTAGTACAGATTCCAATGAAACAAGAATGGCAAAAATACAGCACACATCATTACTTTGGTAGCAGTAATGTGATTGATTCATACATACAGTTGTACAGGAGTCAGAGTTAGAGGCTAGAATTTGAATTAGTACTAAATCATGGTCAGCAGGTTATGTGTCGTTCATGGGATAAACTAGAAGCAGACACCCAAATAAGACATTACATGAAAAATACCTGGGGTTGTGGTTAATTTCTTTGTTATATTTGTGTTCTGAAAAGCAGTCTTAGAATTTGCAACCATGAGTAAAAGTGGGAGCCAGGGACACTTGGTGTGTTTGCCCCTTTTCTTGCCTATGGCTGCTACCTTTCTGCTCAGAAATGCTGTCTTGTCCCAAGCTGCTTTTCCCCTGCAGCTTCAGGAGGGATATTTTGAACAGATAGAGGGTAAAAGAGGAAAGAGTTAAGCAGCCCTTCCTCTACTATCCCTCTCCTTAAACTTGCATTCTCTTATGACTGATTTTCATTTCAAAGAAGGACAGAAGATTGTCATTATGTCTCTCTCTCATGTAAAAATAATTTGGCACCAAAGAGACAATTTGGGGAAGGCCTGAGAAGCAGAAAGGAAGGTTGCAAGGGTAGTTTTGTAGTTAAAGTTACTAGTCTAAATCAAATTATTGGTACCACCTAGAGTAGCAGTAGGTCTATACTTTTGTGGGGCTAAAAACTGGATTTTTATTATTGCATCTTGTGCAGGCAGTAATTGTACCATATTAGTATCAGGTTTAGCATCTAGGACATGCTTGAAAAACATCCTAGGACTGGACTTACCTTCCTGAATTCTACTATAAGCCCAACTGTAACCCATACCTGCATCTTTTTCTGTCCATTCTCCTCTCCCCACCTTCCTGCCACAATTTCAGGGGCACATTCATTGTGTACAAGGATGGAGATGTGGCTCACCCAATGGTTCGTGACCGACTCTGGCTCAACAGTGACTTCAACTTTGATAATGTGCTGTCAGGCATGATGGCCCTATTCACTGTCTCCACTTTTGAGGGCTGGCCAGCGTGAGTTGCTATCGTAGGAACTGTGTATAGTCTGTGCGTAGGTTTGTGATATGCTTGAAAAGCATCCTCTCCTAGTGCTCACCATTCCTGCATTCCTATTTCATCCTCTTCCATCTTGCACTTTGTACACATTTTTGTTTATAAGTGTGACAGGACTTAGGTGTTATGTTGTGTGGGATTTATTTCTGTCTTTTTCTGCTATGAAGAGAGGAATGTGTGTGAGAGAAAGGGAGGGAGGAAGGGATTATTAAAGACCAAAAAGTGAATCCACTCCCTCATTCCCTCTGTATCTGCTTTACACTTTTACCCACATTTTTGGTGTCGTTACCCACATTTTGGTTGCTTATCTAATATCATCAGTTTCAAGGCTCCAGGTTTTGGGAAATCTTCCAGGTAATTAGGTCTAGCATTAGAGCCCCAGGCTTAGAAGGGATAAGTACTTCTCAAATTTGCAGATGACACCAAATTAGGAGGAATAGCTAATACCCCAGAAGACAGGATGAAAATTCAAAATGACCTTAATAGATTATAAAGCTGAGCCAAAGCTAACAAAATGAATTTCAACACAGAGAAATGTAAGGTACTGCACTTAGGGCAAAAAATAAAATAAAATGAAATGCATAGATATAAGATGGGAGACACTTGGATTAATAAGACTATGTGTGAAAGAGATCTAGGAGTCCTAGTAGACCACAAATTGAACATGAGTCAACAGTGTGATGCCGCAGCTAAAAAGGCCAATGCGATTGTAGGCTGCATTAATAGAAGTATAGTATCTAGATCAAGGGAAGTAATAGTACCACTGTATTCTGCTTTGGTCAGGCCCCACTGGGAATATTGTGTCCAGTTCTGGGCACCACAATTCAAAAAGGATGTGGAGAAACTGGAGCGTGTCCAGGGGAGGGTGACAAAAATGGTGAAGGGTCTGGAAACCATGCCCTTTGAGGAATGACTTAGGGAACTGGGTGTGTTTAGCCTGGAGAAGAGACGGTTAAGAGGGGATATGATAGCCCTCTTTAAATATTTGAAGGGATGTCATATTGAGGATGGAGCAAGCTTGTTTTCTGCTGCTCCAGAGAATAGGACTCAGAACAACTGATACAAGCTACAAGAAAAGAGATTTCACCTCAATATTAGGAGGCACTTCCTGACAGTGAGAGCTGTTCAACAGTGGAAGACACTCCCTCGGAGATAATGGAGTCTCCTTCTTTGGAGGTTTTTAAACAGAAGTTGGATGGCCATCTGTTGGGGGTGCTTTGATTTTGAGTTCCTGCATGGCAGGGAGTTGGACTGGGTGGCCCTTATGGTCTCTTCCAACTCTGTGATTCTACTGCAGCCTGGTTGCAAGTCTAAGATTCCCATAAATGGAGAAAATATTCTCAACTCCTTGCAATGTTGCAAGGAATTCTGAGGGATGCAATTTCACAAATTGCTAGGCTGAAATAGTGAGTGCTGTCTTTGACCTGACCAGTCCCCTACACCAGTGAAAGCCAAGATTGCTTTTGGGTCAATAGGCCTCTTCATTGTTCAGAATCCTGGCAATTCTGGTACCCCCCCCCCATAGTCCCATAGTCCCACATCTGGAAAAGCACTGGCTGGTAGATGCCTTGGGAAGGCTCACTGACAGAGCATCCTCTTATTCTCAACCTCAACATCCAGTAATTGGAAGTTATTTATTTATAAAATATTTCTGAACCACTTTTCAGTGAAATGGGAGGTCACATTTTGACTATGGAAAGTCTGTCTGTTCCTCTATCTCCCCCCTCCACTGTACTTTCTCCATAACTGGCCCTCTTTTTGCCACCATGCCCATGCTAGGCTCCTGTACAAGGCCATTGATGCCAATGCTGAAAACCAGGGGCCCATCTACAACTATCGTGTGGAGATCTCCATCTTCTTCATCATCTACATCATTATCATTGCCTTCTTCATGATGAATATCTTTGTGGGCTTTGTCATCATCACCTTCCGGGCTCAGGGAGAACAGGAATACAAGAACTGTGAGCTGGACAAGAACCAGGTATCTTCCTCACTGACCCTTCTTGTCCTATATTGGTGAAGATAACTTGTTTCTGCATATTTCCCCTTTCCCAGAGGAACAATAGTTTGCTCCTAAATTAACTCATTAAATTCAGTACTCAAATATTGTATCTCTCTACAATTCATTTGAATGGCTTCAGTAGGAATCAAATTATAATTTTCCTGTCTTGTCCCCAATATTGAGAAAAACGTGGTGATGACAAACTTTTTTTTTCTCAGGAGGGCACAAATTAGTTGGTCTGTAATACAGAACTGTTGACGTTATGTCTTTTACTTCTCTCCCAAATACAATTGGAATGCATGCCACTTGTCTTGAATCATCCAGTGATAACAAAAAACCCCAATGCCAATCATATCTACATCCCAATAATATATAGGAAGGTGTATATCCAACAATTGAACCAGTGATGAAAACATTTTTCTCAAAGGCACCAGATTTAGTGTAAGATGTTGGTGTCTGTTGCCCGCAGGGTGGCAAAATTAGTAACGTCATTATGACTTCAGCCCTGTACTGCTCCAAATCCTTCCCAACATTAGACTCAGTGGCACCTGTTTCTTCATGCTTTCTGTGCCTTCACATAAATGGGTTTCACACCTGCACAGGGACCACATTTGGAAACTTCTGGAGCTGAGGTTTAGGTTTAGGGAGTTTTCCAAGACACCTTGAAGTAATGAGGATAAAGAAAGAGGGGGTGCAGGCAGTCCAGTAGTTTAGGTGATGGTTATTCTGTTAGAGGAAGGACTAGGTTGAACGGTCTGTCATTGAAATGGAAGGGGTTGCAGCAACCCTAAGATCTTGACATCCATATCCACTGACATCCACATGTCAGTCCTAAAAAAATAGAGGCATATTGCCAGTGGCTATGGAAAGGGAAATTCATTCAAGGAGCTAAAGCTAAAAGATCAAAGAAGTTCTGTACATGTATATGATGGATTGCGTCACCCACCAAGATAGCATCTTGTTAGGAACATATGTATGCCATAAGTCTCCCTTAAATGTGTGTATGCCCACTTTTGGGTGCTGTGGGGATTAGTATTCCTTTCCTTCCTCCACAGTGCCCTAAAACCCTCCCTTGATTTCCTGAACAGCCTCTGAAGTCCTCTGTCTAACCATTCTCCACTTCATTGGGAGTGAGCAGGATTGCTGAGACATCCCCCTTTAAGCAGACAAGAAATGATGATATCAGTGTTGAGATCTGCCATGGTCCTCTGAGGACCTCAGTGTTGCTGTAATCACTTTGCATCTGGCTATGGGAACATAGCCAGATGCTTCTGCAATCCTGTCTACTCCCCACAAACCAAGGAATGGCTGGGTGTGGTAGGGTTCAGAGGCTGATCAGGGGTGGCATATGGCTCAGCCTTGCACTGGTCCACCAATGCAGACCTACAAGGCTGCACTGAGCCATACAGGATTGCAGCTAATGTGTATGCTGGAGATGGGCAGTGGCAGCAGGCACAGGGGCCATTTGCCCCTGTGACTCCTGAGCAGGCCAAAAGGTCATTCTAATGTTGTATTACTTCTGGTTCTAGGAATCAGCCTAAATATAGCTGATTTTTGCCACCAGGGGATACTGAAGCATAGTTGGGGGCAAGGGGAGATATTCACCATGTTTTTCTGTGGTCTGGGTATGGAGGGGTTGTGTGCTTTTTGTCCATTTTTTCGACTGAAAAAATTGGATGCTTTTGCAAGTGGGTTAGACAGAGGGTCTCTGAAAGACTTCAGGGACTGCAAATAGGGCCCCAGGGTAGATTGCAGTCCACGTCCTGGACTTTCACTATCCCTTATGTATATCACGAAGGCTGCTGGGACCATTTTCTTTCTGTGCTATTGAAAGGATGCTAGTGAAAGGGTTTTCCTTAATACAACTAATAATCAAATGGAAAGTTGTTTTTTCTGCTCCATGCCCTCTAAATGTCTTTTCCCTCCTCTTTTCCACAGCGGCAGTGCGTGGAATATGCCTTGAAAGCCCAGCCTTTACGGCGCTACATTCCCAAGAACAAATATCAGTACAAATTCTGGTACATGGTCAACTCTACTGGCTTTGAGTACATCATGTTCGTGCTCATCATGCTCAACACCATTGCACTGGCCGTACAAGTGAGTATAGCCAGAAGAGAGCAACAGTGGCTTACATAATGATAATGATAATTATTTTCACTTCTTTCTGAACTCTCCACAAGTCTTGAGGGTGAAAACAGGAGAAGAAAGACTGTTGATGGAGGACAACTAAGTCCCAATGGGATGGGACTGCCCAGTTTGTTCTTTCTCTGTATATGTCTAAAGCCATATTGAAGGATCTGGTTTTTCACAACAAAAAGAGTATGTAGATGAAAGGGAACAAAATCTCTCCCAGACTAACTTCCTTTTTCTCCATTGCCTCAGCTTGGTACAGGTATGGGAAGTGAGGCAGCCTGGAAGTATAGTAATGGAAGAAAGAAAAAGACTGAATGGACGGTTCAACACCCCTTATCCATATATTCTGTTTGTTGTTTAAAAAACACACCCTTATACCATACAACCCACAATTTCAGACTGAGGCAGAGCAGACACATTAATACAATAAAATCCTGCTACTTCTATGACAAAGAAATGTTGCATTTGCACAGTTACTTTGGGCATGAAAGGAATCCATTCCAAGCAGTAACTCTTGTTGTTTATTTATTTATTGCCTCTCCACTCACCAGGGCCCAACATTTTTATTTCTGCTTATTGACTTGTTAAATATCCCATTTTTACCCCAAAACTGGGACTCAAGGAGTCTTGAAATCAAAATGAATACAATATAGTTAAAACATAGGATGTGCTCTGAGACGGTGGGCAGTTTCATGCTGGAAAGTTTCATGCTGGAAAGATGAGGATAGGGAACATATGATGACAGGATCTCTTGCATCCTGAGATGCCTTGGTGGTTACAGATGATCAATGAGATTGCTCTTCAGGACTGGAGTTCTTCTTTATAAAGCATAAAAAGAAAGGGATTGGCAATCTAAAGATGTGAAAATGAGCCAACATTCAATATTGCAAAGGAAGTGGAGATGCTGGAAGAAGATAGGGAAGATGTGGAAGTCTAGGTGAGACCTAGCACCAGGGTAGAAAGGAAGTTTTGAGGACACAGAAGAATCCACAGGAGACCCGTTGAAAGCTTTCAGTGGAGACTACCTGACCTGGCACATCAGCTGTATCCACTGAGAGCAGGGAAGAGAACATCTCATTGCTACTCCATCCATGCGTGACTGTGGAAGGATGAGAGAGCCCAAATGTAACAAGGAGAGTTGGTTTTCTGAGTCCGAGCTTGGCTCTTTTTGTAAAGCAATTCCCAAGATTTTCTAGATTGAGACATCTCAAAATATGCCTACATGTATTTTATTTTAAAATTTAATTTAATTCAATTTTTATTTTGTGCGTGTCTCCTTTTCCAGCATTATGAACAGTCCCAGCCCTTCAACTATGTCATGGACCTGCTTAACATGGTCTTCACAGGCCTCTTCACTGTGGAGATGGTGTTGAAGATCATTGCCTTCAAGCCCAAGGTTTGCAGGGTTGCCAGTGGTTGGTGGGGGCTGGGGGGAGCAAGGTGGAGGAGTTGCTCAAGTGGTTATTTATTTTTTTATTGTGGTGTGTTTATTTTGCTGGGGGTGGGCTTACCCTTGCTCCTTGCAAACAATTACACAGTTTCAAGGTGACTCCAGAGCTTGCCAGAAACCCTGACATTAAGTCATTTGGCACAATATGGCTCCAACCTGGACCCATAATTGCCACCCCACCCCCAGTTTGAACATTTTCACATTTGAGGTTTTGAAGAGCTTCTTGTTCAATCTTCTCTATTGACAATGGTCTGATAAGGAGTGGCACAGGCAAACGAAGCTCCAGATTTTGTGAGCTCTCAGACAAGACACCCTTAGGACCTTATCACACGTGGCCCACAAAGCGATAATAATCCTGAAATGACAGATTCCGAAAAGAAACCGAAAATAAACCTTCAATCCGCAAATGGTTTTCACACGCAATTACCTTCATTGCGCATTTAAGGAAAGTGCTCCCGGGAACCATATTTGCCGTTCACACACAAGTGAGAAAATCCCGTACATGAACAAGCAATGATGTTCTTGCACATGCGCACTATGCTCGCCGCGGCTGTCATCCTTTCCCAGGTTGTCCTCAGTGCAGCTGGCCCTCCGCACGGCCGGCGCTCCGAGGAGGACCTCCCGCTGCAGCATTCACCGAGGAGGTCCTCCTTGGAGTGCCGGCCCTGCATCGGAGCGGCGCTCTGAGGAGGCCCCCCTTGGAGAGCCGGCTCTCTGAGGAGGTCCTCCTTGGAGCGCCGGCCCTGCGTCGGATCGGCGCTCCGAGGAGGTCCCCCTTGGAGAGCCAGCCCTGCGTCGGATCAGCGCTCCGAGGAGGTCCTCCTTGGAGCGCCGGCCCTGCGTCGGATCGGCGCTCCGAGGAGGTCCCCCTTGGAGAGCCGGCCCCGCGTCAGATCGGCGCTCCAAGGAGGTAATGACGGGGAAATGCTCCCCAATACGTATTTGCCGATACATATTTGGTGATCGCACTTACGGTAAAAGCGATATTAATCCTGTCGTGCAATTGTAATTCCTGAAGAAACCGAAATTCAAAAGATTTCGGATCATTCCGCATTCTGTCCGGGTTCTGCCAGGGTTCTGTGTGACATCGTGTGGAAACACGGGAAAATAATACGTATTAGGTCGGGATTTCGATTGGATTCTGTCTGGATTGGGCCCTGTGTGATAAGGTCCTTAGTGTGCTTCCTCCTCTTGCACCATCTTTACTTTTATCCCAGAAAAGTCACAGAGCATTTGGTCCAAGAACTCTCCATGCTGCTTCTGACATTCTTGGGTGCTGACTTTATATAAAGTCAGAATGGAAGCAGGATTATTGTTCCATCTTCAGGTCCTAGCAAACGTCTAACTGTGTCAATGGTTGGAGCCAGGCACTAGCAATAGAAGCTGAAAGGCAAATGTAAATATGTGAAAATGCCCTTTCTTGCCAAAAGTCAAGTTCAAGCAATTTACAGTGTCTGCAGCAGCAGACACATATCTTTGCATGAGATTCTGAAGCAGGCAGCATTACCACAGAGGAGCTGGTTGGCGAAATGCTCACTTTCTGTGTGTTTCAAGGAAACACTTCCAAAGAGAACGGGGCTGAGAGAACATATGACGAATGTAGTTAGATTTATAATTCAACCCATGCCAATAACTCAGGTTGAGCAACAAGACAAAACAGAATAAGACTCCATATACATTTCTTCCTCTGCTTCTGGTTCCAAAAGTAATCATTGAATTATAGAGTTGGAAGAGACCCCAAGGGCTATCCAATCTACGCCCTCCCATGCAGGAATACACAATCAAAGCACCACAACAGATGGCCATCCAGCCTCTGTTTAAAAATCTCAAAAAAAAAAAGGGGGGGGGAAGGAGACTCCACCACTTTCTGAGGCAGCATGTTCCATTGTTGAACAGCTGTTACCATCAAGAAGCTCTTCCTAATGTTTAGGTGGAATCTTTTTTCTTATAGCTTAAATCCATTGTTCTGTGTCCTAGTCTCTGGAGCAGGAGACAATAAGCTTGCTCCATCCTTAATATGACATGCCTTCATATATTTAAACATGGCTATCTCCTCCTAAGGCTAAACATACCCAACTGCCTAAGCCACTCTTCATAGGGCATCATTTCAAGAGCTCCAAAGGTCAGTCTGAATGAGCAGGTCTCATAATACTTCCAAGAGGTGCTCTCAAGCTGTCCTTTGGTGCATTAGAGGGATGATGTGCCATTAAGGACTCTCCCAAGACAGCATGTTGCCAAAGCAGAGTAACAAATATTGTCTCCCCGTTCAGCCACGTCAAAGGAACACAGAGCCCAAAGCATGCCATGTTATACTGGTACGTGAGGGAGAAAATCCCACAAGCACTTCTCCCTCTCTGTGACAATAAAAGCCAATAATTTCCTTTCCTGTCAAGACACCCCACATCTGCTGCCTGAAGTAACTACCTCACTGTGCCCAATGGTAGGGCCAGCCCTGGGTGGAGTAGACTTCTCTGAATGTTATTCCTCACACACATATTGGCAGGCATTCTTACATAGGCATTGTCAGTGGACCATAGACATTGCAATAGGATACAAGGGCACAACAGGATGTCTCCAAGACTCCATTAGGTCTGAACAGTGTAAAACTTTATGAGTTATGGGAGCCCCATGAATTGTGCCAAGAAGGGGCTAGAGAGCCAAGACAAGCCGTAGCACACAAGTGTAAAACAGCTCAGACCATCCTATTCCTAATTAAGAGAAATGTTCTACTATTTTGCTAAAATTTATATAATAGTAGAAAGGAGAGCCTGAGTGGTGTAGTGGTTTGAATGCTGAACTACAACTCTGGAGTCCAGGATTTTATTCCCAGCTCAACCATGGAACCCATTGGGTGACCTTGGAAAAGTCACATGCTCTCAGCCTCAGAGGAAGGTAGTGACAAACCTCCTCTGAAATCTTGCCCAGAAAACCCCATTAGGGTTGCCATAAGTCAGAAAGACTTGAAGACATGCAACAACAGCAACAACAACAGAAAGCTGGAGGGTGGATGAGCCTAGTTCTGGCTGCATTTTACAGAGATTGGTTTCCAAGAGGCCTTTTCTGTTGTCCTTCTCCAGCACTACTTCTGTGATGCGTGGAATACCTTTGATGCCCTGATTGTGGTTGGGAGTGTGGTAGACATTGCCGTCACTGAAGTCAGTGTAAGTTCTCCTCCTCCTTCTCCTCATCTTTGCCCTGTAAAACAGACGTAGTTTGGTTATCTTCTTATGGCAGGTCCCTGTGGGATGTTGAGACACATTTGCAGGAAAATCTGTTGAAAAGCTTTCAACATGTTGCAGTACCTGTGTATGGACTGAATGTGCCAACATGTGAATATATATATATATATATATATATATATATATATATATATATATTTTCAGACAGGGTAACTCAAGTATACCTTCACTATAAGAAACATGCTTTTAAAATGAAAAACAGAAAAAGAAAATGCTCTGTGCCAGATACTAGATTCTGTTTAATATTTTGCATATGCATAATGCAGGAAATGAAATTGATTTTGGGAAAGTATAAAACATCCTTCAAACTTCATTTCCTCTCCACTGTTAAAATCACCTATGTGCTTGTCTTTTGTTTATCAATCTGTTTCTTTTGTTTCCTACTTCTTCCCTACCATGATTAATATTATAAAATATTGTTTTCTCTTCACTGTCATCGTCGTCATCATCATCATTGTGTCATCGTCATCATCATCATCATCATCATGGACTCCTTTCACTATCTTGCACTAGAATGGATGGCATGTTGGAGAGGTACTTCTATATATGTGTGTCATCTCAACAAGGTTTGAGGGTAGGCAGTGGAAGAGCTGACTGTGTTTATACTGTGTCAAAGTATAAACAACAGAAAAATCCCTAAGACAGCCAGTGAAATGTTGTGGTTAGAGTGTTAGACTGAGCTTGAGGAGGCTGAGGTTCACATTCTAACTCCTGTAGCTCACTAGGTATCTTTGGATCAGTCATAAACTCTGAGCCTAATAAACTTTGCAGGATTGTTGTGAAAATAAAAGGGAGAGTGAGAATGAAGTGGGAAATGGAAAAAGAACAATATACAGCACCATATATATTTGACTATAAATCATACATGAGATATGATAAGTTGAGGACAGGTTTTGGGGGCAAAATTATGGATTTTGCTGTGACTCATAGATACATCAGTAGTAAAATTTAGTTAACAAAGGATATAAAAGATGAAGCAAAGGAAAACAATGCCCAAGAACCTACAAAATTCCAGCAGGTATAACTGTTCATGATCAAACTAAAGGTTGAATGGATAAGAGAATTATTCATTGGGGGGGGGGGGGCTGTCAGTGCTTCCAGGACAGATTACACCTTTTCCTTTTTAAATAAGAGTTAAAGTACAGTACTTACATTGACCTGTGAATAAGCTGACTCAAGTTTTTTGGATCAATTTTGGACTAAAATGTTTAGATTTATACATGAGTATATACAGTATGCCATTTTCATGGCATAAATACCCAAAAAGCACCAGTTCCCTTCTGATCTTGGAAGCTAAACAGGGTCAGCCCTGGTTAGTACTTGGATGAGAGACTGGCAATGACTACCAGGTGCTGTGGGCTACATTTCAGAGAAAGTACGGTAACTGGCAAACCACCTTGTATTCCTTGCCCTATGAATTCATAGAGTCATCATAAGTTGGCAGGCGAGTTGAAGGCACATACACAGGGTGACCAGATGTCCAAATCACAAAGGAGGACAAGGCACTGCAAAATGTAGGACATTCAAGAAAAATGTAAGATGTTACAAAATAAAAGCTATAAACACTAATATAAATATAAATTCATGCTTCTTAGTCATGCACAAGCTGGAGGGCATTTTGAAATTCCTCCTGGACAGAAGGTTAAAATGTAAGACTTGTCCTGGAAAAGAATGATGTCTCACCCAGCGCATATACCTTTTGAATGCTTCAGAGGAAAGAATGTATATTAAAGTTGGGAGTTGTACCATTTTGGTAGGCCACACTGGCCCTACCTCAGGTGTGGGGCCCTCTGTTTATCTTACTTGTCACTGGATCTTATCCCACTACTCTTGTTGCCACATTCCCAAAATGAACATCCCTCTTTCCCCTCCATCTCCCCAGTTTGTATTTGCTGCACACGGATACAGGAGAAAGGAAAGTAGCATGGTTGCCTAGCAACTGAACAACACTCTTCCCCTTAATCTGGGACCATTGAAAGGACTGGGCCAAGGCAAAGAAAAGATGGGGACTGGGGGGAATGTTGCAGCCACCCTTTCCCAGCTGTGGGATGGTTGTCCTCCTCCTGCTGGAGGCATGAGCTGCATTCACCTGAGAGCTAGGCAACCCTGTCATTTGTGGTTAGGTGAGTCTGTGTGGTTGAGGTATTCATTCCTTTCCTTTCCTTTCCTTTCCTTTCCTTTCCTTTCCTTTCCTTTCCTTTCATTTCTGTGCCCAGAAAGGGACCCAAGGTGGCTCACAAACAAAACCATTTAAAAAGTGTGCAATGAACATTTAAAAGACAGTTAAACATTTAAAAGACAATTAAAATCAACTAGCTAAAAACAGTATAAAATTACATAAGCATACAAAAGTTAAAAACATAGCTAGAAAGAAAGAAAGAGGGAGAGAGAGAGATTTATTGATTAAATCTATCTATCTATCTATCATCTATATGAGAATGTATAGTTCTCCCTCCCAGGATTCCACGTTGTTGGCTGTTGCTGGCTAGGACTGATGGAAGCAGTAGTTCCCAAATTATGGGAAGACCTGTTGTCATCCCTGAGCTTAAATGGAACCACAATATCCAGAGGCAGTATATCTCCAAGTGGCATTGGGTGTTTTGAGCAGATGATAGGAGAGGGGCATCTACTTCTGGCTTCTTCACTCATGAGCTTCCAAAGACTGCTGGCCCCTATGGAAACTGATGAGTGGATTGTGTAAACCGTGATTCCATCCAGCAACGCAGCATGGGTGGATTTAGTATCTGTGCACCATGTTTTATGTGTGTGTGAGACAAGTGTTTTGTCACAAACAACCTGATTTCTATCTCCACAGAGTTCAGAGGACAGCTCCCGCATCTCTATCACTTTCTTCCGTCTCTTCCGCGTCATGCGCTTGGTCAAGCTGCTCAGCAAAGGGGAGGGTATCCGCACCCTGCTCTGGACTTTCATCAAATCCTTCCAGGTTAGCTGTTTGCAAAGGAGGATGAGGGAACAGAGAATGCTCTTTGCCTCCTCTGGGTCTTAGACTTTAGATCCCAGCATATTTTTCTTCATCCAGATATCAGAACAGCTTGGGCAGTCTTTTTTTTGGGGGGGGGGAATTACAACTCCCATTAACCCCTTCCCCCAGCCAGTGTGGGATTCTGGGAGTTCTATGCAACAAAGTGTCAGGCTCTGGCATGCTTGGGAAATGTTGAATGTATGTGCCATGGGACACCTCTTGTCAGGACATGCTGACATTGGGCTAAACTGGGAGTATGAGAGAATGGCTGCTGGGTGAAATGACTCAATTTTCCAAATGCTCTTTATTATTCTGCCTCCAGGCTTTGCCATATGTCGCCCTTCTCATTGCCATGATCTTCTTCATCTACGCAGTCATTGGCATGCAGGTGAGCCTCTCCCACCTGTGTGCTTGTGTGAAGCAAATGAACTCCTTTGTGATTCTGAGTGACTTGTCTGTTCATTGCAGCTGTGAGTGGGCTTGCTCGCACTATGCACAACTATGCATAGATGGAGGCATGGGTGGATAGTGAGTGTTTGTGTTAAAATGGGGATATTCAAGAGACTTGCTTGTGTACTTCAGTGAGTGCGTGTATATGCTGTTCCAACTGGGCATGTGGTTTAAACAGATGATGCCTATGAGAAACCTAAGTGAAGTTTCACTTACTGGCCCTATGTAGGCAGAGCTTGGATTAAAGAAACTGGAAGCAGAAAGACAACCAGCTCTTGCTGAGTGCTAGAAGCATTCCCCTACTTCATGCTGTTGTTCTAGCAGCATGGTGCCATTGCTTTCATCCACTGCTCCCATGAGGAGACATGAGGGCTGGAAATCTTCAAAATAGTGTTGGGAAAAGACTGAATGCTGTTGGTTATTCCAGTTTGCTTCAGAAATATTTCACACCTAAATATTTCCTGTCTTGATCCTGAGAGTGGCTTCATTGCCTTCCAGACATTTGGCAAAGTGGCCATGCAGGATGGTACACCAATCAATCGGAACAATAACTTCCAGACTTTCCCACAAGCTGTGCTGCTGCTTTTCAGGTACTTTTCTTCTTCCTCCTAACTCTCAGGCGCCTCTTCCAATCATGCAGAGAAGAGTGCTGTTCCTCTTTCTCCTTCCCCTGTGGTTGAGATCAGGCAAAAGCGCCAGATTATCCAGGGGCACCTTTGCTTGCTTTTGATTTATCTTTGCTTCAGAATACATCAGAAGTAATGGCAAGCTTTGTTGTTGTTGTTATGCACCTTCAAGTCAATTCTGACTTATGACAATGCTTTCACAGGGTTTTCTTGGCATTGGTTTGCCCTTGCCTTCCTCTGAATACAGATTAGTCTTTCCTGGTGGTCTCCTTTCCAAGTACTAACCAAGCCTAACCCTGCTTAGCTTCTAGGTATTTAGCTTCAGGGTATTTAGGTAGAATAAAGTGCCATTATTTCATGACTAGGAGAAGGAGAGAGAGAACAGGTACAAAGGCACTAGGCAGACCCCTGATGTGATACAGCTGAGCTCTTCTTATATAAGAATTTTTAAAAGAAGCTATTTCTTATCTAAGAACTAATTATTTTAAAATATCAGTTTTGTCAACATGAGCTAAATAATCACAACCACACACATCTCTTTTAAAAAAGCATTTGGACATTTGACCAACATAGATCCATTTAATTCTTTACTGTGGCACTCAATGTGTAGTCAGTGAGCTCCAAACTGTATTGGAGGAGAAGGTACTTCTGGAGAAGAATCACAGGAGGGTCTGGAAGAGACTAGTGTCTAACTGTCCCTCTTCCCAATGCTTTCTTCTCAAATGGTTCTCCTCCCGAACTACAAGTTGGCTGCCTGTGCCTGATCTCCTTGTCCACCCCACCAGTAACATCTTCACTCCAAACCCAAGTGGATCACCTTCACTCTGTTCTTTTACCTGCCAACCCCCTCCAGGTGTGCAACAGGGGAAGCCTGGCAGGAGATCATGTTGGCCAGCATGCCTGGAAAACGCTGTGACCCTGAGTCCGATTATGAGCCTGGGGAGGAGTTCACTTGCGGCAGCAACTTTGCCATTGTCTATTTCATCAGCTTCTTCATGCTGTGTGCCTTTCTGGTAAGAACCTGCCGGCAAAATATCTGCCATTCTCTCTACCTTTCTCAGAGTCTTAGCCCTGTCATCCTGTCCATTAGACAAAAACACCTATTTCCAACAGGCCTGGGGATTTTGTGGTGCCAGTTAACCAGCCCTGTACCCTGAGATTAAAAGCAGACATTACCCAGGCAATATGTGAAGTGATTCCTTGGGTGGATGTAATGAAAAGCAACCTCAGAGGCTGCAATGGAAAGAAGAACAGCAGGATTTGTCTTAATATTTCCCATTCTTGCCATTTGTCCACTCAGAATTGCCTTCCAGCTGGTTTCTTTGCTGCCCTTGTAAGGGAAAGACCTTAAAATGTTCCTGCTACTTCTGTGCTTAGCCAATGAAGCAAAGAATTGCAGAATGACAGCACTAATGAAGTGTTTTAAAGGTTATCTTTTTGGTGGTACCCCTGCACCACCACAGAACCTTATGCTAGTTCTCCATAATCCAATTTATCCAACCTTCTTTCACTGCCGGCTCTAGCATATACTGGGTATATTCCCATACCTTATTGCTAAAATGAGGAGCACTGAGGCTCATTATCAAAAGCTTTCCTTCCTTATCCTAGCTGATTATCATATGACACTGTTATAGTGCTACTATTCCACTTTTACTATCACAGCTGCCTCCCATGGAATCCTGGGATTTATAGTTTAGGAAGGGGCATTTAGTGTTCTCATCCAGAGAGCTCCTAGGCCTCACTAAAGTACAAACCCCAGAATGCCACAGTAGGCAGCCATGCAAGTTAAAGTGGAATAATAGCACTATAAGTGTAGTGTGATAATGATCCTAGACACATATAAGATGCTAATTTTGAGAAGGCAATTGGTAGTAGGCCTGTTTGTTGTTGTGTGCCTTCAAGTTGTTTCCAACTTATGGCAACCCTATCATGAGGTTTTCTTGGCAAGATTTGTTCAGAGGTGGCTTGCCATTGCCATCCCCTGAGGCTGAGAGAGTATCACTTGCCCAAGGTCACCCAGTGGGTTTCATGGCTGAGGTGGCAATTGAACCCCGGTCTCTAGAGTTGTAGTTCAATGCTTGCTGTCATTATTTATTTCTGTTATGCCCATTCCAAGCTCAAGCCAGAACCCTGAAAATAGTTCCTGTAAGAAAGAATCCATGAGCTCATATGACACTGTGATGTGGCATCCCCCCTTTCAACTGTGGACACAATCTTATGCATGTTTCCTTGGGAAGTCAGCGTGATTTACTTCTGAGTAAACATTCCTAGGAGATTAGGCTGTTTGCCTCTGATTTCTTGTTCTCCTTGCTCTCCATGGGCTCCCTGGGAGCATCTGCTGATCTCTGTCTCACCCTTCCTAGATCATTAACCTCTTCGTTGCTGTCATCATGGACAATTTTGACTATCTGACTAGGGACTGGTCCATTCTGGGTCCCCACCATCTTGACGAGTTCAAGAGGATCTGGTCAGAGTATGATCCTGCTGCCAAGTAAGAGACAAATATATTTCTTTTTCTTTTTCTTGTAATTCAGGAACAACTGAGAATAGAAGTGGTATTTCTGGATGTCCCAGCAATCCTGGAATTTTCCAGTCTTCACTTTCCTTACGTAGAATATCCTGAAATTTTGGCTCCTATCATTAGAGTGGAGATGGGTGAAGAACATACTGGGAGTCACACTGAGGTCCCTCAAGCATATTTTTAGTCCCTTGCTCCTTTCTCAGACTTTCCCCTGGATCACCCTTTTTCTGGCAAAAAGGGGAAATTAAGTCTCCTGGAAGCCTCCAAAAGTGATGATTCACCTTTTCAATAGGTTGTACTGTTCCCTCTGTGTTGCTTCACATCATTTTTTAAAACCAAATTTTCTGCCATTTATTTACTTATTTATTTGCACACACACACCTGTTTGAAGGGCAGTAAATTGTAAACCACCCCTACATCAGAGGCAATGGGGGAGTGTTACTTCTAACCATTTGCTAGTTAGATGTGCACCACCAAGGCAGTAGTGATTGTATTCATATGAATGGATGCAGAACCCACGATGGTGCTAGCTTTAACTGACCTGAATCTTTATAAGGAAGAAGCACATAGAATCATAGAGTTGGAAGAGACCACAAGGGCCATCCAGTCCAACCCCCTGCCATACAGGAACTCAAAATCAAAGCATTCCCGACAGATGGCCATCCAGCCTCTGTTTAAAGACCTCCAAAAAAGGAGACTCCACCACTCTCCGAGGGAGTGTGTTCCACTGTCAAACAGCTCTTACTATCAGGAAGTTCCTCCTAATGTTGAAGTGGAATCTCTTTTCCTATAGCTTGCATCCCTTTTTCCAGGTCCTATTCTCTGGAGCAGCAGAAAACAAGCTAGTTCCATCCTCAATATGACATCCCTTCAAATATTTAAACAGGGCTATCTGGACACGCTCCAGTTTTTCAACATCCTTTTTGAATTGTGGTGCCCATAACTGGGCACAGTATTCCAGGTGAGGCCTGATCAAAGCACAATACAGTGGCACTATTACTTCCCTTGATCTAGATAGATACTATACTTCTATTTATGCAGCCTAAAATTGCATTGGCCTTTTTAGCTGCTGCATCACACTATTGACTCATGTTCAACTTGTGGTTTACTAGGTCTCCTAGATCCCTTTCACACATGGTCTCATTAAGCCAGGTGTCCCCCATCTTATATCTATGCATTTCATTTTTTTTTTTTTTTTGCCCTAAGTGCAATACCTTACATTTCTCCATGTTGAAATTCATTTTGTTAGCTTTGACCCAGCTTTCTAATCTATTACAGTCATTTTGAATTTTCATCCTGTCTTCTGGGGTATTAGGTATTCCTCCTAATTTGGTGTCATTGGCAAATTTGGTAAGCATACCCCCTATTCTTTCATCTAAGTCAGGGGTAGGCAACCTTTCCCCTTTAAGGGCCGAGGGACTTCAGCTCCCAGAAGCCTCAGCCATGTTGGCCAATAGTCCCATGTTGGCCAAGAGCTCCTGGGATTCTGGGAGCTGAAGTCCCTCGGCCCTTAAAGGGGACAGGTGGCCTACCCCTGATCTAAGTCATTGATAAAGATATTGAATAGTACTGGGCCAGGACAGAACCCTGTGGCACCCCACTGGTCACTTCTCTCCAGGATGAAGAGGAGCCATTGCTGAGCACCCTTTGGGTTCGGTCAGTCAACCAGTTACTAACCCACCTAACAGTCATATTGTCTAGCCCATATTTTATTATCTTGTTTGCAAGAATATAATGGGGGACCTTGTCAAAAGCCTTACTGAAATCAAGACATGCTATGTCTACCACATTCTCTTCATCTACCAAGCTGGTAATTTTATCAAAAAAGAGATCAGATTAGTCTGGCATGAGTTGTCTTTGAGAAACCTATGTTGACTTTTTGTGATTATGGCATTCCTTTCTAAAGGTTCACAGACTCTCCGTTTAATGATCTGCTCTAGAATCTTTCCCAGTATTGATGTCAGATTGGACGATAGTTGTTGGGATCCTTTTTCCCTCCTTTTTGAAGATGGGGACAATGTTTGCCCTCCTCCAGTCTGCTGGGACTTCTCCTGTTCTCCAGGAGTTTTCAAAGATTGTTGCCAGTGGCTCTAAGATTACATTTGCCAGTTCTTTTAATATCCTTGGATGTAATTCATCTGGTCCTGGAGTTAGGTTAACCAGGTATTCCTGTACTTCCTCTTTACTTATTTTGTGCTGCATTTCCCCTATTGTGTCCTCTGCTCCATTTTCCTCAGGTTGAACACCCTTTTCCTTTTGTGAGAAGACTGAGGCAAAGAAGGTGTTGAGTAGTTCTGCCTTTTCTATGTCCCCTGTTACAATTTCTCCATCTTCTCTGCTCAGTGATCCTACCATTTCCTTCTCCTTTCTTTTGCTTATGGACATAACCAAAAAAGCCCTTTTTTGTTGTGCTTAACCCCTCTAGCAAGCCTGAGCTCATTCTGTGCTTTGGCTTTCATGACTTTACCCCTACACGTGCTAGCTATTTGTTTGAATTGCTCTTTAGTGATTTTCCCCTTTTCCATTTCTTATACATCGCCCATTTAAAACTTAGTTCAGTTGAAAGTTCTTTTGTCAACCAACCTGGTTTCTTGAGACATCTCCCATTTTCCCCTCTCATTGGAACAGTCTGAGATTGTTCATTCAGCATCTCCCTTTTGAGAAACTCCCATCCATCCTGAACTCCCTTCTCCTTTAGTATTCCTGACCATGGGATCACTCTGTGTTTCCCTAAGTTTGTTGAAATCAGCTCTCCTAAAGTCTAGAATGAGTGTCCGACTATGCCTAGCTTCTCCTTTCCACTGTATAAGAAACTCCAGGAGAACATGATCACTTCCACCTAAGGATCCCACCATTTGCACCCCATTTACCAGGTCATCCCTGTTTGTTAAGATCAGATCTAAAATAGCTGATCCCCTTGGATCTTCCACCTTTTGGACAATGAAATTGTCTTTGAGGCAAGTGAGGAAATTGCTAGACCTTGAAGTATTGACTGAATTTGACTTCCAGCAAATATCAGGATAGTTGAAGTCACCCATCACTACTTCATCTCTCCTTTCTGAGTGTGTGGTCATCTGTTCTAGAAAGGCATCATCTAATTCCTCAGTCTGACTTGGGGGTCTGTAGTAGACTCCCACAATAACATCCCTGATGTTTCCTTCCCCTTTAATTTTTATCCAGATGCTCTCCATCTGATTTCCAGGATTTAAGTCCTGGATCTCTTCACAGGTGTAAACATCCCTGATGTATAATGCTATTCCTCCTCCTTTCCTGTTTGGCCTATTTCTCTTCAAAAGGTTATACCCCTCTATTCCTACATTCCAATCATGAGATTCATCCCACCAGGTTTCAGTGATGCCTATTATATCGTATTTGCTTTGTTGTGCTAGGAGGTCAAGTCCATCTTGTTTATTTCCCATGCTCCGTGCATTAATGTAGAGACATCTAAGAGCATGGGTCTTCCCCACTTGCTGCCTGTGTGAGATTTTCTGCCTCTCATTGTTAGGCCCTTGCATCATTTGCCTTGTTCCCTCTATAACATTTTGCCTATTATCTCCAGCCCATGATGTACACCTTCTTTCCAAGATACCTTCCAAAATACTGTCTCCCTCCCCCACATGACTCAGTTTAAGGCCCTCCTGATCAAATGTTTGAGGCTATTGGCAAAAATGTTTCTGCCAACTGGCGGGAGATGCAGCCCATCTCTTGCCAGAAGTCCATCTTCATGGAACCGTAGCCCATGATCCAAGAATCCAAATCGTTCTTGGCAGCACCATCTACGGAGCCAGTATTCACATCTTCTATTTTCCTCTCCCTTCCTGGACCATGCCCTTCAACAAGGAGAAGAGATGAGATAACAACTTGTGCATCCAGCTCTTTCAGCTTCCTACCCAAAGCCTCATAATCCCTTTTGATATTCTGAAAGCTATGCCTTGCAGTATCATTGGTTCCCACATGGACCAAGAGGAAGGGTAATGGTCAGCAGGCTTGACAAGTCTTGTCAGCCTGACTGTCACATCACGGATTTTTGCCCCAGGGAGACAACACACCTCCGGGACATCTTGTCAGACCCACAAACCACTGCTTCTGTACCCCTCAACAAGGAGTCCCCAACCACCACCACATGCCTCCTCCGAGGCTTAGCAGTGGCTGTTCCCTGCAGTGGTACTCTCAGGGTCCCCTGCACTGTCCCTGACTGTCCCTGCTGGTTTTCCTCTTCATCCTTGATAAGAGAGAGAGCTTCAAATCGATTCTGTAGCTTCAAGCTCCCAGAATGATCCTTGGTTTCCCTGCTTCTGTATGTGACGTTTCTCCAGCTGTCTACCTCCTGTGTGCGTGAAGTGACCTCCTCCCCAACAACTTCCTCTGTGTGGTCCCTGTCCAAGACCGTTCATTCCGCTCTCTCCAGGAAAACTCTTGCTCCCTAATATGCTGAAGTGTAGCTACCCAGGCCTCCAGCTGCTGAACTTTCTCTTCCATGAGGGCTACCAACTTGAACTTGATGCAGGTGAAGTTCCCCACATCTCTTGGCAAGAAGATAAACATCCCACAACTGTTGCAGGTGACTGCAGCAGTTCCCTCAATGTCCATATTGAGACTTCTTAAGTAAGCCCCACCCCCTCAAAAAGTCCCCCGGTAAAGACACACGAAAAGGGTCCCTGTTGGCTTGGTCTTTTCACCAGGATCTGTTAGCGAGCTCAATCAACTGGGTTTATAACTCTATAGAGAACTCCTGGATGCTACCTTATTCTGGAGGCAAGTCTTTGACTCTCTTCCTCTTAGCAAAAAACAACAACCCAAAAGCCCTTTAATTTTTTAAAAATTTTTTTAAGGAGACTCTCTAAAACAAAGTTCCCAGGCCCCCTTCTACCTGTGCTGTGCTTTCCCTTGTCTTGCAAAAAAATTCACCAAAGCCCCACCCCCTCAGCAACAAACACACTCTCCCAGGTGTTCTGAAAATTTTTTAAACACTCACCCACTCAAAATGGCTGCCCAAAAACTGCTTTCCTTCTTCTTCCTGGCAGGGACTGGCCTGGAAAGCCTCTGGGAAGAGTTATACAGAGCTAAGCAACTAGCTCCACCTTCATGTGACTCACAGATGTGACTGACCAAAGCTCCACCCCTCAGCAACAAACACACTCTCCCAGGTGTTTTTTTAAAAAATTAAACACTCACCCACTCAAAAAATCTTTAAGGTTGTAACATTATCTTCCTAGGGCTCATTCCCACTATGATTTAAACTGATCTGCTGATCGGTTTATATGTCCCTCGTTCACACTGGAAATGGTTTCAGACCTGACTGCATTTGCTATGAATTGTGGAGAAGCACGGTGAAGCAAGGCAAATGCAAAAGAATCACTTTTTTGAAGATGGATCTTTTGGCAGTTTAAAACCAGTTTAAATGCAAGTGGGAATGAGCCCCCAGTCTTCTTGTCTCATAGGGACTGGGGGCTTTGTCCCAGAACGGAGGTACTAAGGATTTGGACTACTGGATCAATGAAGCTATTCTTTAAAATGTTTTTAATTTTATTTGAATACTTCTTGGAAACTAGTGCTGTTTTGGTAAGGTGTGAATGAAATGGTATATATTTTCCCATATATCTGCTGATGTTAACAGTGTTTGGATTTTTTTTTCTTTAATGTTTTGTCATTATGTGAGATGACTTGGAAGGGCCATCTCCTAAAAAGCAACCTATAATTAAGGGAAATCCTACTATTTTGTTGTTGCCATTGTTGCTGTTGTTCTTCCAGGGGCCGTATCAAGCACCTTGATGTAGTGACTCTGCTTCGCCGCATTCAGCCACCTCTTGGCTTTGGGAAGCTCTGTCCCCACCGAGTAGCCTGCAAGGTAATTCCAAAGGCCTTCAGAAGTATGGGCCATTTCTGCTTCCCTCTAGCTAGGAGAGTAAAGTCTCCACAGCAGAATCCCTGCACCAGATTGTAGGACTTCATCCTTCATTTCTTCTATTATGGTCAGGAAGGGAGCAGAGTTGGGGAGGGAATAGTGGATGGGGAGGGAATGGGAGCTATGCAGAATTGGGGAGAGAATGGAAACTATGCTGGCTGAGGGATTTTGAGAGTTGTAGTCCAAAGAAGTAACATTCTCTAAACTCTGGTTTGAATGTGTTTGTCTCTACAGAGATTAGTGGCTATGAATATGCCCCTGAACTCAGATGGAACTGTCACCTTCAATGCTACCCTCTTTGCCCTGGTGCGGACCTCCCTTAAGATCAAGACAGAAGGTGAGGTACAAGATGATGCTCATGGCACATGTTCCCAGTATACACAGAGCCACTTCTTGCTGATGAAGGGAAAGAACTGTATACATTCCAGGCCCCCTTGCTAGACTTTCAAAATCCCCTTGCTTCACTTGCCAGCAGCAACTTTCCATCCTGTCTCCTGTGAGCATTACCATCCTTCCTGTCCAGCACAAAGATGCTTTCCCTCCCTGGAAATCTGCAGAGAGGGAAAACTTTGCTAATCTTTCTTGTTAGGCTTTGGTGGGATTTATGATAGAGAAGGGGTTGGAAAGATGCATAGTGACCACAAATAATAGCTGCCTGTTCAGTGAAACAATTATTATTTGTTGTTGTTGTTGTTGTTGTTGTTGCTGCTGCTGCTGCTGCTGTTGTTGTGTGCCTTCAAGTTGTTTCTGACTTCTTGTGACCCTATCATGGGATTTTCTTGGCAAGATTTGTTCAGAGGAATTTGCCATTACCTTCCCCTGAGGCTGAGAGTGTGTGACTTGCCCAGGGTCACCCAATGGGTTTTATGGCCAAGCTGGGAATCAAACCCTGGTCTTCTCAGTTCTAGTTTAACACTCAAACCACTATGCTACACTATGAAATAATTACATTTGGCATCATGTATGACATATCTCACACATAAATATGAGATATGCATGAATCTCAGCATTAGAAAATTTGATCTGATCCCAAGCTCTGAGGTTTCTGTTCCTTCTAAAAATGTCCTTTGTGACAATCTTGCTGCCATGAAGTCAGCTATCCAAAAGTCCTTGCTTCATTCCCAGGTTTTCTTGTCTCAACCTCATTTTACTTCAGCCTCACCTCTTAGTTCTAGAGTCACACCCCAAGTGTTGTCTCTGGGTGCTACAATGAGTCTCTAAAGGCAGGACTCTTCAAGAAGATTTTTGAATACAGGAATGTAGATTTTTACTTGAACATTAGAAGGAACTTTTTGGCAGTGAGAGCAGTTTGGTAATGGAACCAATTGCCTAGAGAGGTGGTGGGGTCTCCTTCTCTGGACACCTTCAAAAAGGCTGGACAGCTACCTGCTGGGCTGTTTTATCTAGAGGTCCTACCCTGAGCATGGGCTTGGACTCAGTGGCCCATAGGGAACCTTCTGACTCCATGATTCTATGAAAGTCTTGTTCTGCCCATTCCTATTATAGGAGACTTGGATGTGGCCAACATGGAGCTCCGTGCAGTCATCAAAAAGATCTGGAAGCGAACAAAGCCTAAACTGCTGGATGAGGTGATACCCCCGCCAGAAGGTCAGTACTCTTTCTGTCCTGGCAACAATAAATCTATCCTCTTCTCATGTGTTTCAACCGTTAAGGGAGAACTAAGGAGCAGGGATCAGAGATTATGTTGTTTACTAGGGCCTTTCAAAATCTGTGAGACTAGAGCCAGCTACCAGCCATGCTGTGTTTCTGGCACTAGTCACAATAGCCCTTGTAAAATAATTTTTACACACACACACACACACACACACTACTTTTATGTGCCTTCAAGTCATTTCTGACTTATGGTGACCCTAAGGTGAACCTATCATGCGGTTAAATGCCTGTACTGCAGCCACTCACTCATAGACCACAAGGTTGCGAGTTCAATACTAGCCAGGGCTCAGGCTAGACTCAGGTCTGCATCCTTCCGAGGTCGCTAAAATGAGTACCCAGCTGTTGGGGGGCAATGAGCTTACAGTTGTAAACCACTTAGACATCCCATAGCGTGATAGGAAGTGGTATATAAATGAAGCTGCTTTTTTTTTTGGCATGTTTTGTTCAGAGGAGGTTTGCCCTTGCCTTCCTTTAAGGCTGAGAGAGTGTGACTTGCCCAAGGTCACCCAGTGGGTTTCCATGGCTGAGTGGGGATTCAAACCCTTGTCTCTAGAGTTGCAGTCCAGTGCTCAAACCATTACACTACATTGGAGCTCTCTCTCTCTCTCTCTCATTAATAAAAATGATGATGATGATGATAGTGGCATGATATGTCAAATGGTTTTTTGTGCAAGATGGAGTTTATCTTTGGAACTACAAGTGCAATCCCATTATTCCATTGCTATGGGGTGGGAATGCTAAGGCTCTTGCAGCAACTTGAAGATAATTACTTCTCCAGTCGAGTTGATCGCTAAAGAGTTTATCACGTGAAAAATTGGAAGTTTAAACGGGTCAAAACCTGCAGTTATCCAACATATTAGGCACAACCGCATGAATAGTTTTCACATGATGTTGTGTGCAAACTGCTTGGAATCTAACTAGAAAGTGACATGAACCAGCAAATAGGCATTTTCAGGAAAATATAAATTCATTTCTGTTTCACTCATGAATTGGCTTTTTTTTTTTTTGCACAATTGCTCTAGTGTGAAAGCCATTTGCAGGATTTACCCTATTTTTGTACATGTTGCCAGATTTCCCATGGTTCTTTGGGGTGAGTAGTCAGGGCTCTTAAAGGAACAGTTGCTGAGGAAAAGGCAGGGACACAGAGAAAAAACTTGCTTCTCCCTAGTCTGTGTGAATGTCCCTTCCCCATTAGCCGGGTTCTCTTAAACTCTTAAAGGAACAGCTGCTGAGGGAAGGCAGGGACACCAGTTGCCAGGAGGGACACAGACTTTTATGCTGTTTTTTTACCTTTCCTGCTTCTTTGGGTAAGGTTTTGTTCTTTTTTACTTAGGTTGGATACCATTTATTCAAAAGCAAGGGACAGTACAGTATATTTTTATAAAGGAAATTGTGCAAATAAAATTATTTATTTCTCTGGGTGATTTCAGGTATCACAACTACTATTTCTGTGCGCACGTGGAAAAAGAGTGATTCGCAAACCATTATCGGGATTTACACACATCTGTGTGAAAACCAAATGCGTGTTCTACTCTCTTTCTTGCTTTAGTAATGAGCTTCTAACGCATTATTGTGTTTTGCATATGAAAACCATTTATGCATTGCACACTTTTGCGGGTTGCAGACGCTTTAATCATTATCAGGATGGAAGTACATATGGTTTCTGTGTGATAAACTCCTAATCTGCCTCAGCAGGCCTCTTTGATTTTTAAAAATCAGTCTTGCTGGTTGTATGGGGCTTCATGGAAGCATGGTTGTTTCAAAATAAACCATGCTTCTTAACCAGCATGTGCTTAAACCTTCCTTTGGCAGAGGAGGAAGTCACTGTTGGGAAATTCTACGCCACATTTTTGATCCAGGATTATTTCCGTAAATTCCGTAAACGGAAGGAGAAGGGGATGCTGGGACCAGATGGTTCCCCCTGCAACTCTACTGCCTTGCAGGTGAGTCTCTCCTTGTTGTATGTATGGGCTTCTGTGTCAGCTGGTCCCATGAACAAGGAATGCAACATGGAGTCTGAGCCAGCTCTGATCCTATTGTCGTTGTGCCTCTGTCCCATTCAGGCTGGGTTGAAAAGTTTGCAAGACTTGGGACCTGAGATCCGTCGGGCAATGTCCTGTGACTTGGAAGAAGGAGAGGAGGAGGAAAATGGGGAAACGGTGTGTGAGGATGAGGAGACTGTGACCTACAAGGTAAGCCTTTGACCTAGCATTCCTAAGCCTTTGACAGGAAGTAATTGTGCATTGAGGGGACTGTACCAATTTGGAGTTGCAAAGTCATGTGGCTGAATGCTCCTATGTGTAGAAATATTCCCTTAGGCAAGAGAATTTATGATAGGGAATTTTATAAACTACAACTCTTATTCCAGAGACACATTAATTTTCTGTTTGTAGGGAATATTTGTGTATGGAAGGGCAACCAGTTATGTGATTTCCCTCAGAAACAAATTTAACATTTCAATGAAACCAAGTTGTTTTCTTGTCTTGCAGTTGGAAATGTGATATTACAATGGGGCATCACTAATCTTTGATTGTATTTAGTAAGCTAGAATACTGTCTATGGAGTTTGAAGGCATGGATTTTGTTTCAAACTAACAACCAAATCAGTTACCAAATCTCCAACCAGGAAATAATTTTTCTGTGACTGGGGTGAAAGGATAGATTCTAATCTCCTCTGTGGTTTGATTCACTTTCCTGAGCCACCTAACTTCTTTTAGAAAGTTAAGGTACTCGGCACGAGTTCAGGTCACCCAGAAAAGGAGTGTGTTATAATGGTGCTTTGAGATGCAATGGTCAGATCTGAAAATAATTTGTAGCATAATATTGCATACAATTTGGTGGAGAGCATATTATTTTAAAACTAAAGCTTGTTTTCTGTTTCTTACCTTTTCTTCCTAGAAGACTTTGTGCTTAATGCAAATTAAGTACATCTCTACTAGCCAGTTCTCTGCTTTTCCATACCCGTTGTTCTGTGCTCAAATTGGAAAAGACTATAACCAAGTTTCTGGGAGAGCAGATGTGTGTACAATATGTTGCTTTGCATTGTAGAAAAGAAGAAACTGGAAGACTGTGAAATATTTGGGGGAGGAAATAAGAATTGTATTTCTAGCTTGTCTGGTTTCTAGCTTGACTGCAAATATCTCACCTTGTTGGGGCTCACCAGGAGTTGCCATGCCATCATTCTCACAAGAAAGTCAGATAGAGCATGAGTGAATTATTTTGGTTGGCACACATTCCTCCTCACTGAAACTTCCTTGCCTAGCCCAGTGCAGACCCCCAAATACTGGAAGGATGACTTTTGACTTGTAGTAGCATGTGGGTGGGTTATTGCTAAGTGAAGAGATGCAATGGCTCGGTGTATGCCCTCAGATTTAAAAGCCTTCTTCCCATCTGTGTACACACCTTTGGAATCTAGGATAGTGCTAATTTTTAGTGAGTAAAGTCACTTTGCACATGCTCAGATTCATCACTTGAATATTTCCCAGTGCTGAATCTTAGCATTACAAACCAATTCTATGATTAGTTTGAAATCACATCTGAGAGAAGAAGGAAGATTCTGGTTTCGTTCTTTGATGGAAGACTTCTGTGTCTGTTCTTATAATCAGAGGATCCCTTTACGTGTTACTTTTTCTTCTTCTTACACTGAGCTCATTGCTACATGGTATCTGCTCTTATGCTGCTACAGTGCAGCTGCTAAATCCAAGAAAAATATATGCACCCCAGATCTATATTGTGTAAGGAAAACATACATTGTAGTGCAAGAAGGTGAACCTGGTCATGCAGTTTACTGTCTGACTATCATAGAGAAATCAAGACAGGCAAAAGTATTCCTCCTGCCCCTCCTCTGGTTTGATGAAAGCAGATGAATCTGCAGAAAGGGGTGGAGGGCAGAAGAAGCAGGGACCTGAAAAAGCATCAGACCCAAGTAAGGAGGGTTAGATGATGAAGAGACTGAAGAGAGAGAAAAGTAGTAGAATCACACACAGATTTAATTTTCATTACAAACACAAAGTTGCCACCATTGACCATGAATCGCTGTAGATGGAGGGTGATATTATTCTAAACCTTAGCATCTCAGCCATAAAATCAAGACTAAAAAATTTTATACCAGAAATCCCAGTAAGGTCTGTTCCCCTTTGGAGAATGTTGTTGTTGTGTGCTTTCATGTTGTTACTGACTCATGGCGACCCTACCATGGAGTTTTCTGGGCAAGATTCATTCAGAGGGGGGTTGCCTTTGCCTTCCTCTGGGGCTGAGAGAGTGTGATGTGGGTTTCCATGGCTGAGCCAGGATTGAAACCCTGGTCTCCAGAGTATTATTACTACTACAGCAAAAAAGATTCCATCTAAACATTGGTAAGAGCTTTCTGATGGTAAGAGCTGTTTGACAGAGAAACACACAGCCCCAGAGTATGGTGAGTCTCCTTCTTTGAAGTTTTCTAAATAAGCTGGATGGCCATCTGTCAAGGGTGCTTTAATTGTGTGTTCCTGCATGGCAGGTGTTGGAATGGATGGCCCTTGAAGTCTCTTCCAACTATGATTCTATTATTCTACTCCAACATCCAAACCACTATGCCATGCTGGCTCTCAACAAATATAACGAAAGGAAGAGAAGGACAAAAGGGGGAACCTTACAATAGAAAGAAAACTCTTTGAATGGGAATATGAGGAGAAAGAAGATCAAATTGGGGAGGGGGACTATGGCCCTCCATATTTTTCTGCCTGCAACTCCCATGAGACCTCATCAGCATAGTCAATGGAGAAGGATTATGAGAGCTGTTGTCTAAAAATACCTGTAGTCTGAAAATGTCAGTGTGCCACAAACACCACCCAGGCTTAAGAGATGAGTAAAACAGTAGATTTCACATTGATATGAAATTACCAGCTTGATCTTTGGCTAAAGGACTTTGATGTTTATGTAATGTGTGAAGGGATCTGAAGACAACCATGAATGGCAGTAGGATTTCTGAGGCATATATGGTTTTTCCTTTCTGACAGAGCACTGAGGCATTGTATGGCAGTGCCCCTGACCATCATGTCTCGGCTGCTGCGACTTCACCAGAACAGGAGAGCAAGACTTTGATGAATGGCCTTGTGGGCTCCCAGCACCCCTCAAGTGTCAGCCTCTCCCACATGATGAATGGACCAACCCATTACGAGGATAATGCCAGTGGCCATGATGAACCCACAGAATTGCCCAACATGACCACACGACGTAGGATAAACAGGTGAAAACAAAAGGGGGTTCCGCTAGGTGCTGATGTAGACACTAGTCAATTGACTTGGACTTAAATCGGACTGAATTCACTTCAGTGACTTGACTTGGCAAAAATTACATACTGATTCGACTTGACTTGACAAGAGACTTACATATTTTTAGTGACTGACTTGCTGGTGCCATTTGGAGCCCTGGTGGCACAGTGGTTAAATGCCTGCACTGCAGCCACTCACTCACAAACCACAAGGTTGCAAGTTCAATACCAGCCAGGGCTCAAGCTTGACTCAGGCTTGCATCCTTTCGAGGTCGCTAAAATATGTACTCACTTGTTGGGAGCAATTAGCTTACAGTTGTAAACCACTTAGAGACTGCATAGTGTGATATGAAGCACTATATAAATCAGGGGTAGGCAACCTTTCCCCTTTAAGGCCCGAGGGACTTCAGCTCCCAGAATCCCAGGAGCTATTGGCCAACATGGGACTATTGGCCAACATGGCTGAGGCTTCTGGGAGCTGAAGTCCCTCGGCCCTTAAAGGGGAAAGGTTGCCCACCCCTGATATAAATGAAGCTGCTATTGCTATTGCCATTTACTTTGAGCAGCAGGCAAGATTTGCTCCCAAAGGTGGGGCACATTTCTAGGAAGACAACAGCAAATGCATTAGGCAATGGGCTTGAGGTGGAAGGATACTTCTAAAGCTTTTGAAAAGCTTTAGAAGGCTCCTCTGATGTGCAGTGGGGACAGGCTGCCAGGCAGATGTCAATCCCCGCCTCAAGCCCATTGCCTAATGTACTTGCTGTTCCCCTCTGAAAAATGCACCCCACCTCCTTTTTTCAGTTAAAATTTGACTCCCAGACTTGAGACTCGACTTGAAACTGGACTTGAAAGTATCTTGCAAGGACTTGAGACTCAACTTCAGACTTGAAAGCAGAGACTTGAGATTTGACTTGAAACTTGCACTAAAAGACCTGACTACATCACTGCTGCTAGGCTTGGAAAGGAAGCTGCAATTCTCATGGGGTACATAATGTGGCAGGGAGCTAAGATTCCAAGGTTCCTCACAAATCTTATCTTCTCTGTTCAGGCGGAGCTCTGATGGTAGCTGCATCCCACCAACTGTAAAAGAAGAGGCTACACACAATGAGGATTATGGCGAGGACACCTCAGTTGAGCAGGGTTACTACAGTCGGGAGGAGGACTCTGAGAGCATGGCCTCTCGTGAAAGGTGAAAATAAGACCTTCAAACACTACACAGAAGCTCTGGACATGACACTGGTCCTATTGGCAATCCTATTTATGTCTTACCCTGTACCATGGCATCCCAGGGCATACAAGCATCAGCATACAAATAGCATACAAGTAGAATCAGCATAAACCATTTAAAACAATTAGAATGTCAAACATTAAAACTAATTTAAACAGATTCAAAACAAACCAAACAATTCAAGTTAAGGGTTAAAATAGTTTGGAAAACATAATTTTGGGGGGAAAATAAACTAGGCCCAAAAGGCTTTAATAAAAAGCCTTGTTTGAATTTGGTGCTAGAGGGAAACCAATGTTGGTGCCAGCCAGATGTGCAGGGGAAGGTCTTCTTTCAATGCTCTCCCTACCCTCCCTGGGGATCAGGCAACATTGATGCAAGAAGGAATCAGACCTCTTCCTCTCTGTACATGATAACTAGAGCAAGGTAGAGCTTAATTCTATGGTAAGGTGGCATTTGGGCCCACTGTACTAACAGGCCCACTAGCAATTCTTCACAACACTGTATGTGGGAGGAATAGTCATAAGTGCTTAAGGCAAATTACATGAAGCTGGCATCCAACCTAGACATTGATTGGACACCTCGAGAGGATGGATTCCTGAAATTCTACCAAGATTTGGAAAAAGTTATTGTTTTGGACAGCAACTCCCAGAATCCCTTCAGCCAGCATGGTCATGGGAACTGTAGCCAAAAAAAAAAAAAAAAAAAGCAACCTACTGCTGCACACAGCTAAAGCAATGAAGAAGAAACATAGGTCAAAGGGGGGAATTGATTCTGAGGAGCACCATTCACTGATCTGTTCGGTTCTGTGTGTTTCTGTCCCTTGCAGGCAGCCCTCTCTACACAACCCTCGGCCCCATCGCCATCGCTGGGATAATGGCTATGGTGGCTCTTTGCCTCTCCCCTCCCGGCGTGTCAACAACGGGCTTGTCAATGGAGTACTGGATGGCAGGCAACCCAAGCGCAGGCGCCTCTTGCCTCCCACGCCTACAGGTCAGAGGGTGACGGGGATTTGGGCTTGCTGGGCAACTCAGGGAGGAAACGTGTTAAGGTTGGGCTTGTATGAGTCCCACAGAAGAAGTCACTATACAACATGGGTGGGCATTGCAGGAGAGAAGCATTTTGACCCTCCATGGAGCTTCAGAGAGCTGTGCCTCCCCAAAGCACCCAACCCTCCATTTTAAAGCTGGGGTGGTGGTGGTGAATTTTAGCCTAAAAAGCCCTCCCTCCTTCCAACTTCTGCTTAACTTCCTGTTTGAAAAAGAGCTACCCTGCGCCTAAAGGCTGGCAGGGGAAAGATGTAATGAAATTGCACCCCCCCCCCATACACACAGCCACAGAGGGCACAGGAGGAAATTTTTTGGCAAAAAAAGAGGTTTTTGTGGGAAGGAATTTGGGGTGCTGGGGGCCCTGAAATTGAAATTAAAGAATGCACAAAAAAGTATACACTTCCTACAAAAGAGACAAAACTTCAATTCCTGAGTATACTAAAGCTATCAAATATTAGAAGCACTGAGGAAGGCAAAAATTTCCTAGGAGGCAGGGCACTTTCCTCACCTTGGGTCTATAGGAAGCAAAGTCAAGGGGAAAACTCTCCTCAGAATATACCGCTTTTAGGTTAAGGGTTGCATACGTGAAAGTTCCCTGATGATGATGTATTATATCCTTCTTTCCCACCAAAATTAAGACTCAACGTCTCCCAATTTAAAAGGACAATACAATTAAAAACATAGAAAAAGTGAGCATTAGAATAGAATTAAACTATTGCAGTATTAAAAATACTTATTAAATCACTTATTAAAAGTTAATACAGTTAGAAAGATAAAAGCAATTAAAAACAGTACTGTTAAAACAGTACAGCACCCCCAGCCTGTTCTTTAAAAATGGGTTTAAAAGCCTGTCATGAAGTAGGGAGCAAGGGGAAGGGAAGTTCATGACAAATAAAACATGAGTCTGTCAGGGAGTCCAACCTAGCCTTTTCTCAGACATGTTATTCTATGTCTAGTTAGGTCTCTTCATGAGAGAAGGATTTAAATATTTGTCATTTCCCTACCACCCCCATGCATGTCCAACTGTGCGCAACGATCACCATGAGTTTTCCCGTGGAACAGACAGAAGGCAGTACATTGCCGTGAGAGCAGGAGGTAGGATTTCATTTAGAAGCAGCAGGGCCCAGGTTCAAAACATTTGGGAAGCACAACTGTGCTGTGTGAAAAGGGACTGTCATCCCTTGCCACCAGTGGCATCACTAGGGCTGGTGTCACTCGGGCGAAGCAACTCATGGCGTCACCACCACCCCATTGACCTCCTCCCGTACTACACTATACCAAATCCTTAGTGATGCTTTTTGTACTATATGTTGCTCATAAATCCTAATTCCCATACATGACTGAATGTAAAGGCAATGGTTGTCACATAAACAACTTGCAAAATTAATACTATACTTTTAAATTGCAATATCATATATACAGCCTAAATGTATTTACCTGTACATAGTTTCATATGGTCACAGTGAAAATCTGGTAATATGTGATGTTTTTAAAGAAAAATTTAAAATAATACAAATGTTTAATTATTTTTTTAAAATAAATAAATTTAAATTTAATTTTTTTTTAAAAAGCTGGGCCCTCTTCTTTCTCTTCCCACTGAGCCTTGCCCCACTCACAGCATCTCTTTAGCATTTTAAAGGGTGCATGCAAATGCCACAGCCTGTTCCTGCCAAAAAGCAGATTTTTGGAGAGCAGCCGTGTCACCCCACCCTTAGGATGTCACCTGATGCAGTCCACACACCTCTAGTGATGCCACAGCTTACCATCACCAGTGACTTCTGATGCTTTCTCTGTCATTTCCTTCCTATTGCAGGCCGGAAACCAACCTTCAACATCCAGTGCCTGCAGCGTCAAGGCAGCTGCGATGACATGCCCATCCCAGGCACCTACCACCAAAATGCCCCGCCTTGCCGAGCGCGTTCACAGGTAAATTCTCTCCAGTTTCCCTGTGTGAGATAGTGAGTGAAAGCTAAAAGAAGGAAATTTTGAAGAAAATCTGGTTGAAAATAATGTCTTTTGATGCTGGAGCTCTTTCCTCACCAGCCTTTGCATGCAAATACTGTTTGTTGGAAAGACACTCTGCCCACCCTGAAAGTCACTCTTCTGTATGATGGCTTCACTGAGGCTGACCATTGAAAACAGGTCTAAGGGTCCCTTCAAAACTAGAGGACTGAGGACCCCATCTCAAATGCATGAACATGTCTAATTTAAAGTACAGTTTGCACTCTGAGTACAGAGCACAACTTCATACTTTGGGGGTGCCTTTTGGGGACATGCAAATAAGACTTGTAAATTTTCTCATCCTAAAGTAAGGATGTCCAAATAAATGGCTAAACACTGAGGGTTTTTCCCCAGGATCTTTTGGGAAAAATTGCTTAATACACAACCAACATTTTGGAATGCTGGGAGTTGCAGTCCCACACCTGGAGAGCCACATGATTCCCACCCTTGAGCTACCTGGACTCTGTGTCACAGTTTTGCTTCCCCCCCCCCAAAAAAATCCTCAATATTGTTGCAGAGGAAAAAAGGATATTTTTGTGAAGTACACAGGTTCAAATCCCCACTCAGCCATGGAAAGCCACTGGGTGACTTTGGGCCTGCCACACACACTCAGCCTCAGAGGAAAGCAAAGGGAAACTGCTGCTACACAAATTTTGCCAAGAAATCCTGTGATAGGGTAACCTTAAGGTTGCCATAAGTTGGAAACAACTTGAAGGCACACGGCAACAAACAACAAACACAGTTTTCTGTGTAAAAAAAAAAGTTGGTCTTGGTTTTGCACAAAATCCATTTTGTGAACATCAAGATTTGTGAACAAAAATTCCAAGCTCTTTTGATTTTTTTGTTTGTACATCAGAACATACCAAATTTTCTTTGTGGAAACAAATTTGTTAAAAGTCCCAAATGTAAAAAAATGGCAAAAAATGTACAAAAGCTCTAATTTTGCCCAGTGTCAAAAAAATATTTGAAATGATATGGTCTTGCATGCAAAAATGAAATAAGTGAAGCTCTACATTCCTACTCTTTTCTAGCTGAGTACTCTACTTTCTTAGTGGTATTCAAAGACATAACCATGTCAGCTTGTATCAGTATACAAAGGGATCTTGTGGTACCTTTGAGACTAATTGAGAAAAAGAAGTTTGTGGCATAGGCTTTTGCAGATTCAATCTACAAACCTCATTGTTTAGGCTACAAACTTCTTTCACTTAGTCTCAAAGGTGTTACAAGAACCTTTTGCCCATTTTTTCCCAATACTTTTTTGTAGAATGTCTGCTACATGCCTCTCTTTGGAGCATGAGTCACCTAAGGGATGAGAAGAACATGGCCTTCCAGTTGCTGTTGGACTGCAAGTCCTGTCTTCCCAAATCAGTATAGCAGGGCTGCACAACTTGGCAGTAGGCAGGAGCCAAAATTAAAATAGGCTAAACTTCTTAGGGCCGCATATAGGTTTTAATTAAATATGAATTAATTACATATTCATTATTTACTATTAATTCCGTCCTCCTCCTCCCCTGCCCAGCCCTCTCCTCAGGAGAAAGTCAAGCGGTGGAGGAGCTTTGTCTGTCCTTCTCCTCCTCTGCCCAGATTTCTCCTCAGGAGAAGGCCTAGTGATGGAGGAGCCTTGAGGGGCGAGAGTTTGACCCCTTCCTCCTCCACCACCCAGCCTTCTCAGGAGGAAACTAGGTGAAGAACTTCCTCCATCCATCATTCTTCTTGGGAGAAAGCAAAGCAGCAGAGGCCATCCCATTAAACTTTATCTCACTTCTTCTTTCCTTCATACCAGGGCTATGGGAGCTATGACTCATGGCACAGTGGCAGCCATGCCTCAACAGGTTCCTCACAATCATGGGCTACACCACCTAAACGGAGCCGGCTGCTTTATGCCCCACTAATCCTGGTGGAAGGGGATGAGTTGCCAGGGCACAACTGGGAGAAGAACAGCAGTAGCCTTCCACCCATGTCGCGAGCACGCTGGTACATGAATGAGCCAGAGCTGCCCTATCGCTCATACGGCCATCTCCATGTGCCTGGTCCACTCAAGCACAGCTACAATGACAAGCGTGGCAGTGCAGACAGCTTGGTAGAGGCGGTGAGTGCAAGACAGGGTGCTTTCTTTATAGAATATAGTTCTTTGGGTTCAATAACTCTCCAGGGATTCAGAACTGGATGTGTGGGGGGGGGGGGCTGCAGTGAGAAAAAGAGAGAGAGATGTGAGACTATGGTTAGAATCAACCACCCCAGGACAAAAGCCCTGCAACTATAATCCTCTGTTTTGATAACAGATTTGCTGGTTAGGACATGATAGATCTGGTTACTGGAAAGACTGCATGCTACACTGACAATGATTTAAATGCCCAAAGCACACAGAAAGGGCAACCTGATTTTGTAGATTGAAATTAATTGTGCACAACAACCTATGTCTTAGCAGTTACTTTGCACTGTCAGTTCCAGTTTGCTAGCCCAGGCAGATTAGCAAAGAGGTAAAAGCAAGGTGATGCAATGGTTCAAGTGGTTAAGAAACTGACTCTGTTGATTGCAAGATCAGCAGGTTGGCAGTTTGAGGTGCTACATGATGGGGTGCTGCATGATGGGGAGAGCTCCTGTCACTAGTCCCAGCTTCTGCCAACCTAGCAGTTCAAAAGCATGCAAATGCAAGTAGATAAATAGGTACCACTTTGGTGGGAAGGTAAACAGCATTCTGTGCAATCATGCTGGCCACACGATTACAGAGTAGTCTCTGACAAAACTGGCTCTTAGGCTTAGTAAGAGAGATGAGCACAGCCCCCTATGGTCAGACATGACTTGACAACCTTGTCAATGGGGAATACCTTTACCTTTATCTTTACCTTTTAAAAGCTAGGCACTGAAGCCAAAGGACCAATAGAAGACTTGCATACTCTAGTCCCTGGCTGCTTTCTAAGATAGCACCAAGGACTGTCCATATGTTTTTGAGCCTATTCTTCCACCACAGTTAAGGCTAAAACCAGGCAATTCAAAAAATATGGGTTTTTGACATTTCTGAATTGTTATACCATTTCATAATATGACTTACATGTTGATGAATAGGATATTGAGTCTTTTTTCACCTAGAGCTCCTCTTGACTCATTATGCTTTTCATCTATTGAACCCACTGGCTCTATTCAGGCATCATGCCAAGCCCTGGATTATAATAGCCGTAAATCACAATCCAGGCCACAGTTTGAATTTCCAGGCATACTGCTGCCATGGTTTAGAGCAGCAATGGGCAAAGTGCAGCTTATGGACAGCGTTTGACATCCCCCCTGACCATTTTGGGCCCCCTGGGTTCCCCAGGGGTGAGAAATATGCTTCAGAATGCCCCCAATGCACTCTAGAGGGCATGGAGGGCATTTATACCATGTTTGGAGTCCCACCATGCCCCCTGGGATCAAAAATAATTTTTGCAAAATTTTCAAAAACTTTTTTTTACCCAAAATGCTCCAAAATGTCCACTGGGGAGTATGAGGTGCCTTTCCACCACACTTTGCAGGCACCTTGGGCCAGTTAAGGCTAAGAAGAGGGCTTTTTTGAAACCCAAAACATGGTGAAAAGATCCCTATATTTTTTAGAGACATTTGGGGGCAAACTATTATTATTATTATTATTATTATTATTATTATTATTATTATTGCAGGAGCAGATGTGGCCCTCTAATATCTCCTAGGGAGCTACTGCCTAGCCTTCCACAGTTGTCCACTCTGATCTAGAGTCTGACCTTCTTTTCTGTTACATTAGATTTAGGTCTATAAGCCTAAATCTTGTTTCCATAACACAGTGGCTTCTAGAGGCAGAGCAATGACCGTAAGTGTGGTTTTCCAGTTCAGGGCCTGTGTCAAAACACAGTGAGCGCAAACCTTGCATTGCAACTTCAGCCCACAGTTCCTGATTCTCCTTTGCTTGTTTGAATTTCAAATCCAAGTTCTGTCAATTCTGGCATCACTTTTAACCCATAGGCAAGTTTTCTTAAGTATGCTTTGGTCTGATGTCTAAACTGAATTACAGATTTGGTAAGTGAAGATAGATGCAACATTTTTTTCTTCTTCTGTATTCCAGGTGCTCATCTCTGAGGGCTTGGGTGTTTATGCCCAAGATCCCAAATTTGTGGCCTTTACCAAGCGCGAAATTGCTGACGCCTGCCACATGACCATCGATGAAATGGAAAGTGCAGCCACGGACTTGCTTAGCCGTAGATTTGTTGGCAGTGAAAGAAGCAGTCGCAGTGGCGGTGGTGGCCACGTCTTGTATAGCAGTGATGGGGAGCACAGTGGCGCTGGGAGCCTGGGCCCCGTTTACAGCGATGAGGAACCCTTCCGTTCCCCCCGCGAGGAAGAGGACTTGGCTGATGAGATGGCCTGCGTCACCTCTTATTGACCATGATGTGCCCCCTGGTGGGGCATGGAGAGACAATTGCCACAAGAGAGAGCAAGAGCTCTGGCTCTGGAGCCTTTGTGCTAAGGGCACAGAGATTTACGCAAAGGTGTGCCATAGTGTGAGTGACTTATTTGGAAAGGGAAGCCTAAGAATGGAAACCAAATGCTGCCCTCTCACTAGCCTATGCAAAACCAGCTATTAGAAACACTATGTACTTTTCTGGTTTAGGCAGTCTGCTCTTTGCTGCCCCTTCTTCAGGCTTTTGACTCCTCAATGGTTATGGAAAAACTGAAAAGCAGCCTGGACTACTTCCTCTAGGGAAGGAGTGTGGCTTTTGAAAAGCTGACGGTTCATAATCAGATTGGGAAATGTCTTCTTCTTTTTTGTATCAGAAACAATAAATATTGTTTGAAAGATGGGGCAGTCTGTTTTACTGGATCAACTGAAAAAATGTAGAAAAAAGAGGTCCCCACCTTTCCTTGGTTTTCCACCTTTCCTTGGTTTTCTTCAGCCATCACTCATCTTTTATAGAATCATGTATCTCATAAACAAATCACAATGTACTCTGTAAATATAATTAATGCAGGCATGAAACATTAGAAAAGACAATGATGCTAGAAAAGGTAGAAGGCAGTAGAGAGAGAGGAAGACCACATGCCAGATGGTTAGATTCAATCAGAGAAGTCAAGGGCCTGAGTCTGCAGGACCTATGCAGAGCAGTGGAGGACAGGGAGTCTAAGGACGTTATCACACGTGGGCCACAAACCGACAACAAACTGGAAATGACAAATCCCAAAAATAAACCGAAAATAAACCTTGATTCCGCAAATGGCTTTCACACGTAATTACCTTAATCGCGCAATTAAAGTAAGCTCCCGCTGAAACCGCATTTAACGTTCACACACAAGTGAGAAAATCCCGTACATGTACTAGAAATGATCTTCTAGCACATGTGCACTATGCTCCCGCGGCTGTCACTCCCCGCGGCTGTCACCCCTTCCCCAGATCGTCCTTGGAGCAGCTGGCCCTCCACATGGCCGGCGCTCCGAGGAAGACCTCCTCGCACATGCTGCGGCGGAAGAGTCGCCGAAGGTGCGCTGCAGCCTTTTGTGGCACACTTTCAGCGACTTGTGAAAGGAGCGCCAATTTAGCGCTCCTTTCAGGGGCGGCGAAGCTGCGCCACGGGGCCGAGGTGTGGGGATACCTTGGCCCTGCAGCGCAGCTTCCCAGGGCGGCCCACGTCCGCCCGTCCTTGAAGCCGCCGAAGGTGCGTCGCAAAAAGCTGCGGCGCACCTTCGCTGACTCCTCGGCCGCAGCGTGTGCAAATGCTGCGGCAGGAGGTCCTCCTCGGAGCGCCGGAGCACCAGCCGTGCAAAGGGCCGGCTGCTCCAAGGACGACCTGGGAAAGGGGTTGGAGCGCCAATCGTGCGGCTGCCCCTCCCCTTCCCTGCCCCCAAGACGGCCCTTTAAGTCATCTGCTGAGGGGGAAGGAGACCCCGCAGAACCATGGGAAAATGCGGGGAAATGCTTCCAAATGCGCATTTGGCTATCATATTATGGTAAATGCGAATTTACCTTAATTGCGCATTTGCATTTCCTCCAAACAACCGAATTTCAAAAGATCTCGGATAACACCAGTTTCTGTCCACTTTCTGTCCAGTTTCTGTGCGACGTCGTGTGAAAACATGGGGCACTGATCCAGTTTCTGTTTGGTTTTTGTGTGGATTAACCAGCAGATTTGCCCCCGTGTGATAACGTCCTTAGAGATGTTTGATCAAAGTCAACTCAAGGGCAGTTAGCAACAACAAAAACACACAACAACCGGATTGGCATTCCATGCTTTTCTCTCTCAGTCCCAAGTAGGGAGTAGCACTCCTACTTCACATCTGTGCCCCAAAGAGGGTGATTCCACCCTCCATGGTTAAAATGTGCACAAGAATAGCATTCAGTTAAATCCTTACCAAGCTGAAAGACTGATGTCTACTGTACTGTACTGTATTACAGTCTATTGTTATAAGGCAAGACGTATGCATATAGTATATCCAACAGATGCAAACCCTTTCCCCACACCCAAGAGGTTTTCAGCATGTCCTTTGGCAATTGGCTGTTTTGTTACACTGGATTACCTCTGAAGCAGCCTTTCTTGACCTTGAAATAAGGTGAAAACCTTGAAATAATTTTCAGATCCCAGGAAATCCCTGCATAAAACTTATTATATTTACAATTTTTTTAAAAAGTTTATTTTTTCAATCCACAACCTCTAATAGAATCCCTAATGACCTCTCATAAGACGTTATCACACGGGGGAAATCTGTTGGTTAATCCACACAAATCCCAAACAAAAACTGAATTTGTGCCTCACGGTTTCACACGACGTCGCACAGAAACTGGTCAGAAACTGGTATTATCTGAGATCTTTTTAATTTTGGGAGTTTAGAGGAAATGCATTTGCGAAATTACAGTAATTTCACATTTACTGTAATGTGAAAAGCAAATATGCATGGACAATTCTCTTTTAAAACCTGGAGGAGGGCCAAGAGGAGGAGGAGGAGAGGCCTCCAGGGAGGGAGAGTCCTGGGCTCCTGCCATGCAGGGAAGGCAAGGCAAGGCAAGGCAAGGCGAGGCAAGGCGAGGGAAGTTTGGGATGGAGGAGAAGTTTGGCATTTGGGATGGAGGGGAAAGGAGGGGAAAGAAGGCTTCCCTCGCAGCAGCTGTGGGTGGATGTGGGTGCAAGTGTGGGGTGTGCTTGTGGGGCAACTTGGAGCTCCATCTCACCATGAAGTTCTGCCCTGCAGGTGCTACAAAGGGGAAAGGCTTATGGGGGGGGGGCATGGGAGCTACCTCCAGTTTCCTCCTCTCCTGGGCATCATCCAAGGTTCTGGCTCTCCCCAGGGAACACCCAGCCCTCCCTCCCTCCCTCCCTCCCTCCCTCCCTCCCTTCCTTCCTTCCTTCCTTCCTTCCCTCCTCCTCCTCCTCCTTCCCTGCCAGCTCTGCCTGTGATCCTACCCTCCTTGCTCATCTCCCCAGCAGCTGACAGCCTCCAATGCCAGGAAAGGAGAGAGAGAAAAGGGAGGCTGAGCCATCTCAATCCCGCCTTGCCTTGCCTTGCCTTGCCTTGCCTTGCCTTGCCTTGCCTTGCCTTGCCTTGCCTTGCCTTTCCAGCCTCCTCCTCCTCCTCTGCTCTCTTGAGAGGTCCTAACCCCAATGGAAGGGGGTTAGGACCTGGGCAGGAGGACATGACCCCAAATGAAGGACAGTCTGACATTTCCTCCTGGGAAATGCAGGACCCACCCTGGAAAAAGGAGGAGTTTGGTCACGAAACACACCCATTTCCAGTACATGTATGGGTTCTTTTCACTTGTGTATGAAAGTTAAAAACATCTTTTTTTCGCTTTTAACTTAATTCTGTTATTACTGTAATTACGTGTGAAAAGCTTTTGCACAATTAAGCTGTTTTTTCGCTTTCTTTTTGGGATGCTTCATTTCCACTTTATTATCTCTTTAACAACGAAACTGGCCCACGTCCATAGAATCCTAGGGTTCCAAAAAACCTGGTCTGGAGAACTCCTGTTAATTCCATGTAGGGTTAAGCCAAACCTACCATTCAAACACTTTGGTTTCACTCTAATTTTTTCTTTTATGTTGGGCTTGTTCTAATAAAAATGAGCTAGCATAATGTAAAATTACTAAATTGACATTGATTTGCCCACAAGATTGCATCTTCTGTTTGCAACATGGGACATGAAAATTAGAACCACCTTCTTATTGTAAGATTGCTTACAAATCTGAGATTCACTGACTTCATAATTCCTACACTCAAAGGATCGCTAGGAATGCACACATTTGCATTATTTTCTCCTTAAAGCATTTTAAAACTCTACTGTTCAGTCAAAAAGGCTCCTAGATTAAAATAAAATATATGACACTCCTTTCCCACAGGCTTACAATCCAAAAGACAACACCAAAAGGGAAAAGAGGATGAAAATTGAAAAGAGGCAAACTCAGACACTTGCTCTTACATTTACAAAAGTCTTGTATGGATGAAAACAGTTCAGAGAGAGGAGGAACAAAAGTCTCTTGGCAAAGTGAATGCAGTAGCCATCTCCCCTTTTGCTGCAGCCTGAAGGAATGGCTGCTGCTCTATGATGGTTAAAAAAGAGCTGAAGACAAAACAGTTCTTTGTACCCCTGGGCAGTGCTTTTATGAATACCATCTGTGGTCTCTTTGTCTTAAGCCAGTATGGGGAATGCATGGCTCTCAAAATGTTGTTAGAGTGTAACTCCCATTAGCCTTAGAGGGCCACAGGTGCTCACTCCTGGCTTGAGCTATTACAAGCCTGCTGCTTCTATAAATGTGTGACAGATCAATCACCTTCCCTGCTGTGTCTTGAAGAAGAGAGTCATTGATACTTTTAAGATTTCTCTAACAGCATGGCTAACAGAAGAATCCACCTGCTCCGTGGATAAAATGGGGCATCAAATAAGAGAAATGTAGCCCAATCATCCTCTGAAGTCCTTTCTGATAAGTTAAGAGAGGATGTCTTAGACTTTCCTGCAGGTGCAGCTGAATAAAACCCAGAAGTAAAACACAATCTAATAAATTCTTGATCATGGCAACAGGATTATGAAAGATGCTGCACACACCGACATGCATATGTGTCAGCCTGCCTGACAGCACTCTTATTACATGTTCATCCTACCTTTCTTCAAAGGCGCTCAGGGCAGTGTACATGGCTCCCTCCCACCACTAAATGTACAAGCACAACACACAATATCCATCATTCTCAGAGCAACTCTAAGGTGTAGGATAGAATGAGAGACAATAACTAGACTTAGACCACAGGGTGAGCTAGATGATTGACAGAAATTTGACACTAGGCCTCCTGAATCTTGGAGATTCAAACCAAGGACTGGGATGATCTATGACAATAACAATAACATAATTCAAGACCAGGAAGGAATAAAAAGACGTTGGATGCAATACACAGAAGAATTATACAAAAGGGATGACAAAATGAAGGACACATGGAATGAAGAGCCATATGAAGATGAACCCCAAATCCTAAAAAGTGAGGTGGAAACTGCAATAAGAGAAATAGCGAAAAACAAATAATCAGGAACAGATGATATTCCAATTGAACTGCTGCAATCTACACTGACAGAGTCTAGTGCTAACCAACATATGTCAACAGATATGGAAAACAAAACGATGGCCATCAGATTGGAAGCAATCAATATACATCCTCATCCACAAAAAGGGACACACAAGAGACTGCAGCAACTATAGGACCATAGCACTGATCTCCCACGCAAGCAAAATTATGCTCAAAATTCTGCAACACAGACTCCAACCATACATGGAAAGAGAGATCCCAGAGGTTCAAGTGGGGTTCAGGAAAGGAAGAGGCATTAGGGATCACATTGCAAACATACAATGGCTAATGGAGTGCATCAGGGAACTCCAAAAGAAAATCAGCATGTGCTTTATAGACTATAGCAAAGCCTTTGACTGCATAGATCATGTAAGGCTATGGAATGCCTTTAAAGACATAGGAGTGCCAACACATCTGATAGTCCTGATGAGGAATTTGTACTCAGGACAAGAGGCTACTGTCAGGACAGAACACGGAGAAACAGAATGGTTCCCAATTGGCAAAGGGATCAGACAAAGCTTTATCCGTTCACCCTATCAGGTCAACTTGTTTGCAGAACATATTAGGGCCTCTACAGACGGGCCCTTTGGGCCATCCTGGAGGCAAGGGAGGGGAGGGGCAGCTGCTCGCCGGCCGCCTCAACCCCTCCCTGAAGATGTCCTGATGCCATGTGCCATTATGCATGGCACACAGCATCAGGATGTCCTTCCGGTGCAGCCTTTTGACGCGCTGCACTGGAAGGGGTGCCAAAGAGCTGTGTGGCGGCTCTTAGGGTGCCATTTTGCCAGCTCTGAAAGGAGCTGCATTTTGCCACTCTTTTTTGGGCTGGCAAAAGGGAGGATTGGGGCCGACACATCCAGCAGCCTCGGCCCCGATCCTCCATTTCCCGGGGCGGCCCAGGGCCGCCCATCTGCATCTCCCCTTATAAGAAAAGCAGGCTTGGACACAGAAGAAGGAGGACTGAATATAGGAGGAAGGAATATTAATAATCTAAGATATGCTGATGACACCATAATACTAGCAGAAAACCTCACAGACCTGGAAGACCTACTAAGGAAGATCAAAGAAGAAAGTGCAAAGGCAGGCTTAATGCTGAACATAAAGAAAACAAAAATAATGACCACCGAGGACCTTCACAAGTTCAACCTAGACAATGAAGAAATAGAAATAGTAAAAGAATTCCCATACCTGGGATCAAACATTGATAGAAATGTTAGGGACTGCACTCACGAAATCAGAAGAGGACTAAGGGGATGGTGTCTATGAAAGAACTAGAAAAGATTCTAAAATGCAAAGAAATACAACTCAGTACAAAAGTTAGAATCATACAAGCCATTGTATTCCCTATTACTATGTATGGATGTGAGAGCTGGACAGTTAAGAAAGATGATAGGAAGAAAATCAATGCATTTGAGATAATGTAGTGCTGAAGGAGAGTGCTGAGGATCCCATGGACAGCCAAAAGGACAAACAAATGGGTTCTAGAGCAGATAAAGCCAGAAACCTCCCTGGAAGCCAAGATGACCAAACTGAGGCTGTTGTACTTTGGACACATCATGAGAAGAGAGGACTCTTTGGAAAAGACAATAATGTTGGAAAAGGTGGAGGTAAGTAGGTAGAGAGGAAGGCCACATGCCAGATGGATGGACTCTATGAAGGAGGTCACTTTGGGTATTAAGGGGTTGCAGGATTTAAGCAGAGCAATGGAGGACAGAGGACCTTAGAGATTTCTCATCCATAGGGTCATGATGGGTTGAGATTGACTCAAGGGCTGTTAACAACAAACTCCTAAATCTAACACTTTACCTACTGTAGATGGGGAATGTGTGGCCTTCCAGCTGTTATTGGACTACATGTCCCATCTGCCCTAGTCAGCACAACCAACAGTAAGGGCAGAGGCATAACTATGCTAGACTGGAACCCATGGGGCTGCCTGGTGTACTTTCCTCAACCTCACTCCCTCTCCATCCTCACCTCCAACAGTGCTGTCCATCCTACATACTTCAGTCACTGCCACCACTTTTGTAGGAGCTCATATTCTCCACTGAGGCCTTCCAACTCCCTTCTTCCAGCTGTAGGAGGCAAGGACCCCCTGTTGCTCAAGCCACATCATCTCTCTCCTTAGGTCCCAACAGGACCTGGAGAACAAAGAGAGGCTGCCACTTTGTCCTGGGCCCCAAGACACTAAGCCAGTGGTTCCCAACCTTCTCCATGCTCCATGCCCCTAGGGAATGTTTGGTTCATGTTCGCATCCCCTATAAAACTATTACCACATTTCTATTCTTTTAAACTGCAAATGGAACTCCATACAATATGGTGGTGAACAAATTGAACTTTTAAAAAAAAGCTTTTAACTCAGTGCATAACATGACAATCAAAATTGAGCAATTAGATTCTAATTTATTCTGAAAAAAATTGTAAACTATGATAAATTGTAACATTCTCTCCTTTGGGTTAAATAAACAATGAGACTACTATCTGTGCAACACAACCACCTACTACCACTTCTCAAGGCACACTGGGAGCTGGATGAGTGATGACTGATCACTCAAGGACATAGACTTCTCTTTGTTGCACACCCAGGGGGTATGGGCACATCAAGTTGGGAATTCTTGCACTAAGCTATGCCTCGTGGTGGTGGTGGTGGTGGGAGACCATGACAGCTTCAGGCCAACAACATCTCTAAAACACAGGCAGTCCATCCCATACATACCTTTTAACTGCAGTGTTGGAAATGGGGCTGGGAGAAGAGAAGGAATGAGGATTAGGAGAGAGTTACAATCCATTATTAATTTCCATTGAACAAAGAGTTCACTCACATTGCATTGAAAAATATTTCCCTCTCCAGGACAGTGGGGAATCTTTGCTGCTGATGATAATGTGAAGATTTAGCTGACATAAATATGTGTATGCCTAAGCCACCAATATTAAGCACTTCAACACTCTAGAGATTATACTTGACTCTCTGGTTGAAATTAATGGGCCTTAGGAAAGGGTGAAAGAATCTAGATTGAGACCACAACAGTGAGGAAGGTGTTAGAGCCCCTTCACCACATCCCCACCAAAGTTCTGATTTGGATAGCCTGATATTTACATTTTCAAAGTCATTCACATAATAATTGATTGTATAAATGACATCTTACCAAGTTTGATCCTGAGAAACTATGTACTGTAGTAAACTAGTATAAATCCCATGGCATTCCAAGCCATAACCTAATAGGGATTTTTTTAAAATAATAATTTTAAAACTGATAGGATTTACTCTAGCCTTATAGGAGAAGCCAACACCCAGCTTCTTTTCAAGCAGAAAATCCCAGGTTCATTTCTTGGTATCTCCAAGTACGAACAGCAAAGCATTTTTAAAAAATGTTGAAGAGCTGCTACCAGTCAGAGAAGAACATACTGAAGTGGATGTATGAATTGCTTGATTCAATATAAAGCAGTTTCTGGTATTCCAGCTTGGTTCCATGAGTGTGATGCACTGGACTACAGCTCCCCTCACTCTGCACCAGGCTGGCTAGAGCTTATGGAAATTGCAGTCCAACAGCATCTCAAGGACCAGACATTGGCTGACATCCAGTTAGAGACATATACATGGGTAAGATCATGCTGTGCATATGGGACCACAAAGTCATCATTGTGAAAGGATGTATCCTGCTGATAGTGCCAGAAACAAAATTGCACAGACAGTATGTTCCTCTGTGCCTTGTCTTTGCATGTTGCAATCATGCATTGTGTGTTGCAGTTGCACATTGTGTACTGTGTATTGCCATTGTGCATCATCTATTGTGCTTGTGCATCCTATATTCGCATTGTGGTTGTCCACCATCTATTTTGCATTGTACAACAGCATGTAGCCACTGACATATGTTGTGAAATTTTGGTATGCTGTACAGGAGTTGTGTAGTGCTCGTGCAGGATATTTTTGCATGCAGATATTTATGCTACGCTGAGGGGATACTGCATTGTAACCGTTGCACACTCATGCAATATGGCAATGTGTTGGTTGCTGGCTGCTTCCAAACACTCCTGTGCCAGTGGTCTTTGCAACAGAATCTGGATTCACATGTGAGCTACTTGCACCCCAAATGAAGCTGGGTTGCACCAGTGGCATTCCTCACATTTTGTTTTCTAGTTTTGCTTTTATTTTTAAAAGGGAAAATAGGGAGAATGTAAAGAAATTTTTAAAAGAGGAGATCAGATGGAAAGGAGAATTGTTGTTATTTGCCATCAAGTTGACTTTGGTGTATGGGAACTCTATGAATGAGCGACTTTCAAGAGCCCCAGTCATTATCTTCCTGCTCAGGTCTGCCAACTCAAAGCTATGGTGTCCCTTATTGAATCAATTCACCTGTAACATGGTCTTCTTTTCCCCCTCCCTTCTGCTTCACCAAGCATTACAGTGGGCCCTTGATATCTGTTGGGGTATGGTTCCAGGACCTCCTGTGCATACCAAAATCTATGGATGCTCAAGTTGCACTAAAAACACTGGTATAGAAAAATGATAGCAATAGCAATAGCAGCTTCATTTATATACCACTTCATACTACGGTATACAATCTCTAAGCGGTTTACAACTGTAAGCTAATTGCCCCCAACAAGCTGGGTACTCATTTTAGTGACCTCGGAAGGATGCAAGCCTGAGTCGAGCCTGAGCCTTGGCTGGTATTGAACTCACAACCTTATGGTTTGTGAGTGAGAGCTACAATACAGACATTTACTACTGTGACACCAGGGCTCCTTGCCCTTATATTTCCAATATATAAAATAGCAAAATCAAGTTTTGCTTTTTGGAATTTATATATTATTGGAATCTTTTCAAGCCGTGGATAGTTGAATCAATGGATGAAGAAATTGTGGATATGGAGGACCAACTCTATTGTCTTTCCCAATGAGAAAATGAAATTGGATCCCATTAAAACTTCAGTTCCCCACTCTTATAATGGTTATATATAAAAAGGAGTAGGATCATGCTGCACATAAAAGTGCCACAACCCTGTTCAAGCATACCCATGTTTCATTCTGGAAACCTATGGCTCATTTTGTTTGTGCCACTCAAATCAGTGGAAGCAAAATGGCTGGGGCATCATGGAACTTGTATGATCCCAATGTAATCATAAACATATTACCACTATGTTAGAAAACAGATGAACAGTTTCTGTCATTACAATCTTTAATATCCCTGTGCAGCACTTTTCTGTTTTTAGAAGTTGACATGACAACAAAGAAATAATGTGGTGTGTGGTAGTTATATAAACCACCTGAAGCACACAGACACACACCTCAGAGGTAGGATAATACCTAGAAAATATATTTAGTAATATAGTGGACGAACAGAATGACCATATGTCCTACCCCACAGAGAACAGCTCTCCAATTAAAAGTGTCCTCTGTTTGAAGAACTTTCAGTCTAGTCCAGATTTATATTTTGGATAAGGAAGACTCCTGTACATATACACATAGTGTGCATTCTCTGTTCAGTACAATAAGAGGTACCAAAATGGAAAACCTTTACTAACAAGAAAGAACTCAGAGACATGGCTGTGTTAGTCTGGAATATCAGTATGCAAAGGGACCATTGAGACTAACTGTGCCAAAGAAGTTGTAGCATAAGATTTCATAGACTTGGTCTACTTCCTCAGATGCATGGAGTAAACTGGTGCCCAGGAAGGACCTTTATAATCAGACTGAACTAGACAAGATCCTAAAGTTCAAAAACATAGCACTGAATACTAAAGTTATGATCATTCAGACCATTGTATTTCCCATCATTATGTATGGATGTGAGAGCTGGACAGTGAAGAAAGCAGATGGGAAGGAAATCGACTCATTTGAGACAACGTGGTTCTGGAGAAGACTGCTGAGGATACCATGGATGGCCAAAAAAGACAAACAAGTGGGTACTAAAACACTTTAAGCCCAAACTGTCTCTGGAAGTCAAGATAATTAAACTGAGGCTGTCCATACTTGGGACAAGCCATGAAAAGAATCATTGGAAAATGCAATTATGCTAGGAAAACTGGAAGGCAGTAGAAAGAGTGGAAGACCACAAGTCAGATGGAGAGACTCAATCACAGAGTCCATGGGCCTGAGCCTAAAGGACCTGAGCAGAGCAGCTGAGGACAGGGGGTCCTGGAGATGTCTCACCCACAGGGTCACCCTAAGTCGAGGTCAACTTGAGGGCAGTTAACAGCAGCAACAACAAGAAGAACAACAATGAATAGCTGTAAAGCTCCTTCCTGGGCCTCAGTTCCCTCCAGGCATCTGAGAAGGTAGACCAAGTCTCCCAAAAATTGTGCTACAATGACAACATAAATGAATAGCCATAAAGGTCTTTTCTTTATGGGATCAAACATTGATAGAAATGGGGACTGCAGTCAGGGAATCAGAAGAAGACTAAGAATGGAGAAGGTGGCTATGAAAGAACTAGAAAATATCCTGAAATGCAAAGATATACAACTCAGCACAAAAATCAGAATCATACAAGCCATTGTATTCCCTATTACTATGTATGGATGTGAGAGCTGGAGAGTTAAGAAAGAGGATAGGAGGAAAATCAATGCATTCGAGAGAATGTGGTGCTGGAGAAGAGTGCTGAGGGTCCCATGAACAGCCAAAAGGACAAACAAATGGGTCCTAGAGCAGATCAAGCAGGAAACCTCCCTGGAAGCCAAGATGACCAAACTGAGGCTGTCGTACTTTGGACACATCATGAGAAAGCATGAATTGTTGGAAAAGACAATAATGTTAGGAAAGGTAGAGGGAAGTAGAAAGAGAGGAAGGCCACCTGCCAGATGGATGGACTCTATGAAGGAGGTCACTATAGGGATTAAAGGTTTGCAAGATTTAAGCAGAGCAGTGGAGGACAGGGGGTCTTGGAGATGTTTCATTCATAGGGTCACCATGGGTTGAGATTGACTCAAGGGAAGTTAACAAAGAAACAAAACATGCATGCATCTGTGGAAGCAGACCAAGTCTCCCAAGGATTAAACTACAACGCAGAGTTGATACAAGATCCCTTTGCATCCAGATAAGGAGGAGCCAGTCCTCCCTTCCCCCCCACCTGCCCCACTCTCCTCCATTTCCCACCCCAGTGTGGTTTCCTCCTTTGCCCAGGAAGGACATGGCTCCCTTCTGGCTTCAGAGGCCAGTCCTTTGACGTCACCCTCCCTCGGCCCCTCCCTCCCTCCCCGGCTGTTCCGGAGCCAGGTCTCCCCTCCCTCCCCTGCGCTCTGCTGCTGCGTCGCCCTCGCTTTTCCCCAGCAAAGATGGAAGTCGTCAACCAGGTAAGCAAGAGGGAGAGGGCTTCAGCACCAGGGACAGCTCCCATGGCCGCCGCTCCCTGGGCAAAGGCTGCCTGGCTGGCTGCCCCACGGCGGAAGGAGGGCTGCAGGGGGACTGGGCCAGGAAGGCTGCCCCCCATGCCTTGCCCCACATCCTCTCCTCCCCCTCCCCCCCCAAGATCCCTCTAATCCCTGGAGAGATTTAGTCTGGGATCAGCAAAGGTGATGCTGCTGCTGCTGCTCTCATCATCATCATCATCATCATCATCATCTTCAGGCCCTGGGGGTGCAGCAAAATCTGTGGGTCCAGAGGGAGAAGAGCCCCTATTGCATTAAGAAAAACAAGGGGGGGGAGAGATCTGACCTGCAAATATTTCCTCTGGAAGGAGGAGGAGGAGGAGGAGGAGGAAGGGGATATGATCTTGCAGACATTTTCCCTCTAGAGCAAATCTGCAGCAAAATACAATGGCAGCAGGAGATGGCTCTGCTGTTGCTGCAGTGGAAGCAGAAACTGGAAATAGAGGATATAAATCCTAGCATTCCTTCTCTTCCACACACACCCATAAATACAATTAGCTAGAGAGAACTAGAGATCAAGCCTCTTTTTCCCTCTCCTTCTCCTTCTCCTTTCTTCTTTTTTTCTTTTTTTCTTTCTTTCTTTCTTTCTTTCTTTTTTTTTTTTGCATTGCAAGAGGAATTGGAGAAAGAGAAATCATCTTGATCTGGTTGGAGAGGGTTGTGGATGGGAGCGAGAACCTTCTTCCTTGGGGCATTGGCGCAGATTGGGATGTGAGGGGGGGGGGCACCAGGAGCCAAAATGGCTGGGGCGATGCAGTAAAGCTACGCAACGTTGGGCAGCATTTGGGGAGCCAAAGGACTCCGGGGAGGGAGAGAGGAAAGGGAAGGGGAGCCTGGAAGGAAAACCCATCCTCACCAGCTCTGCTCCTCTCAACAGATTTGGGGTGGGGGGCTGGAGTAGGTGGGGGGCGATTGGGTGCTAGTGATCAACACCTCTGCACTGGGGAGGATGGCCAGTAAGCCCAGGCAGGCAGAAAATGCGTGTATTTGGGGGAGGGGGTGTCTGATATTGAAGGGAGGTGGGTGGGATTAGTCATCATGCATGCAAGCTGGGAATTGGGGAGGAAGAGGATGGAGGGATCCAAAGCAAAGTAATGCATGGCATAGTCATCCTAAATGCTAACTGGGAAATGAGGTGGGAGAGGATGGAGGGATCCAAATTGATGCTTGGCACAGTCATCCTAGGAACTGGGGAGGAAGAAGATGGAAGGATCCAGAGGAAAGCAATGCATGGCAGTCATCCTAAATGTTAGCTGGGAATTGGGGAGGAAGAGGATGGAGAGATCCAAATCGATGCATGGCACAGAAACTGTGCATGGATGGAAGCAAGGTGATTTTTGGAAAATGGGCTGGTTGGCATGTCACTACCATCACCATTATCCTTGTTGTTGAAAACATTGTCCTCATGGTTCTTTCCCTTTACAACAGAAGATGGGTTAGGGCTTCTGATGATACCCAAAGGTGCTGATGATGCGTGAAGGTGCTTCTCAGCCATGTTAGGGGGCAGGAGTGGTTAAAATTGGCAAGAAGAGGGGTGTGGGTGCCATGTATGAACAGGGGAGGTTGGGGCAAGAAAGCTCCCCCTTATTGGATGCACCAGATGGTGGGAGAAAGCACCAATATGGCCGCAAAAGTGCATCAAGGCAAATAAAGGAAGAGGGAGCCCAGAGGGAAGTTGGGGGTGGGATGGGGATTGTGTTGGGGGATTTTGATGTATTTGATGCCTGAGATCTCCAGACGGTTGGTGTTTTGGGGGGAACTGTAAATAAATAAGCAAGGCTGGGGGTGGAGTAGAGTGGTCACATGCCATATGATAGGAACTGGGAGGCAGGCGAGAATGAGGAAGAGGTGTCTTCTAATCTCTGCTCCCTGGAGCAATGGCAGCAGGATGCATTGCAGGAAGGAAGGAAGGAAGGAAGGGGGGAGGGATTGATGGGGTGTCGCTTTGGAAGGTGGGGGTTGCTTCCACTCAGTATAGCAGCTGGCCTGGAGGAGGAGGTGGTGCAGTGGCATATAATTTTAGCACACATGATGGCATGAAATGTTCCAGGAAGGTGAAGGAAAAGTCTGGATGGAGCATTCAGAAAGGAGGGAGTTGGGTATTGTTGTTGAGTGTTTGTCACTGTGTGTTTTGGAGGATGTAGAGCTACCAAAGAGGGAAGCCAAGAAGGCCTGGAGAGTATATCAATAGTAGAGTTGTTTCATCAGGGTAGGATTTCTGAGAGCAAGCGTGGCATAGTGGTTTGGGTGTTGGACTATGACTCTGGAGACCAGGGTTCAGTTCCCAGCTCAGCCATGAAACCCATTGGGTGACCTTGGGCAAGTCATACTCTCTCAGCCTCAGAAGATGGCAGTGTCAAACCCACTCTGAACAAATCTTGCCAAGAAAAACCCATGAGGGTAGCCATAGGCCAGAAATGACTTGAAGGCACACACAACCACAACCACAACCACAACAACAAGAATGAGTTTCAAGGGAGAGAAAGTCCAGAAATTTAGAATTGGCTTCATGGAGTCCTTAGATATTCTAAGACCTTTATAAAGTGCCTGCTGAAGAGCAAGAGGTTGGGACCTGAGATGGGGAAGAATTTGAAGAAATAACCTGGAATTTCTTTGGATTGGGCTTTTCCCCATACCTTTAAGGACCGAGGGACTTCACCTCCCAAAATCCCAGGAGCTATTGGCCAACATGGGACTATTGGCCAACATGGCTGAGGCTTCTGGGAGTTGAAGTCCCTCGGCCCTTAAAGGGGAAAGGTTGCCTACCCCTGGAAGTAAGCCTTCTCTCCTGAGAAGGTTTGGTCCCTAGTAAGTGTGTTTAAAATTGCAGCCTCTTTCCCCCCTGTGTAGAAATTCTAGAAAATAACAGAAGACAAGAATCAGGGTTAGGATGGGTAAAGGATCTGCCGAACTATATTTCAATAAATGCCAAAGGGTCTTTGGTCAGTGAACGACAGTCATTCATCTTGGCTTTTGTATGAGTTGCAATGTCCGGGGGTGGAGGGAAGGCTGATTGTGCTCCCCTCGATTGCATTTTGGATGTTTGCACTGGTTTTGATTATGTGATCATTTTATGTGGAATTGTTGCCTTGGGAGTAGTATTTATGGCTAGCTACTCGAATGCAAAGCTGGCCCAGCCACTGAAACAAACAGGGCACACTATCAAGGCCACCAAGCAAACTGTCTCAGCAAGGTTCATATCTTTAGAGAGGGATGCACCTGGCTGTATCTGCTTTTTTGGATAGGTGAAGCAAGGAAGCCAAATGATTTTACTGACAGCAGTCAGTAGCTGGGCTGGGGATATTTACTGAGGTACACTTTTGTGCTAGCATGGCATTGCGATGGGAAATGAAGTTGGTGCGAAGAGCCTCTGAACAAGAGAGAGATTTTTGCTCTGTTGTTGAGGGAAGAAATGATGCGTGGTGTCCAGAGGATGGTTTAGGTCTTGGATGACGTGCGTAGGCAGTGGTGTCGCAGTGCTCATGTGTGGGTGTGCAAATCAGGGATGTGTTGTCATTACTGGAACAGTTATTCACCTTCAATAGTGAATCAGTGCAAAAAATGGTGTGGTGGAATTAAGGCTGTGGTTGGTGGTAGTGTTTGTAAATGGATACTTTAAAGTGGCTTGTATTGAATTTTTTTGGTTTTCTCTCTATTTTTTAGGAGGCACAGGTCATGGTTTGTAAATAAGGGTTGTATAGTTCCTTTTGCTATTGTAGATGGATAGTGTGTCAGTCTGTCTCATGTTATAGAGCCAGTGTGGTGTAGTGATTTGAGCACTGAACTAGGACACTGGGAGACCAGGATTCAAATCCCGTCTCAGCCATAGAAACCTACTGGCTGACCTTGGGCAAGTCACATTCTCTCAGCTTCAGAGGATGGCAATAGCAAACCTTTTCTGAACAGATCTTGCCAGGAAAACCCCTGATAGGTTCACCTTAGGCTCGCCATAAGTCAGATACAACTTGAAGGCACACAACAACAACAACAACAACAACAACAACAACAACAAGTCTCATGTTATACCAGAGTGTGTAGTAGGTAAGCCTGAAATCTTATGAGTAATCTCCATTGTACAAAACAGTACTTACTTCCAAGTAAACATACACAAGATAGCATTGTGAGCCATGAAGTCCTAAGTTCTTATCTTGTTACATCCAAAAACTCACAAAGTGGCTTTGGGTAAGTCACTGTCCTTTAGTCCTCATTTGCAATAAGCAGAATAATAAAACTGGCCCTACCTTAAAGGATTGTTGTGAGGATTGCTGAGCTAATATTGGTGAAGAACTTCAAAGAAAATGCCAGGTATTACTCCTGTGTTTATTGATGGAAGACTTCAGCCTCCAAAAGAGCACATATGCTTCATGTTGTGTACTGTAGGAGATATATATGTGCCTTGCAAGTTTATAGAATATAGGCTTTGTACTATAGGAAGCAATGTTATGCAAAGAAGTCTCTTGTTAGGAGGTGTGTGATGCATTCATTGCTTTTGTGCTCTCTGAGGGGTAATAGTTCTCTATGGATTTCTTCCAGAATAGTGGCAATATTCAAAAGGATCTCAGATGGCATGGCCTATTGCAAGGCTTTTAACTTGCCCTTCTAGGTTCCTGGGAGTTGGCTGGGGAGGAAACAAGACAGCATGGTCCATAATAGCAAAGAAACAGGGTCAGCATAGAATTTATGGAGGCAAGGGAGTTAAGTGGCTGCTTTAATTTTGATGGTAGGTAAGTGAAGAAAAATGTAATCAACATATTGGTTCCTTGGGTACAAGTCAGGTACAGCTATGCAAAAAATGGCCAAGGCAGGGACAAATTCTGGAAAAACCTAAAGTGGCTGAAGGTATCCCAAAATGGAATCTGATGGGTAAGAGGCCACTGGGATCCAAGGGCAGAACTGGGATTCTATTGGCTTTTGTAAACACCAGTATTGGTTACTTGAAAGAACTCAGTATTTCTGTTTGGCTCAGTTAGCAATGCCATTTAGCAGCACTATATTGCGAAGAAGGATCTGAATCTGAGAGCCAGGGTGGGTAATATCATTAGGATGTTGGACATTAAGGGATAGTACCCTCTTCTACCACTGATGAGAACGGCTGAGTAAAGGACTGATGTAGGTTTGCAAGACACAACACTACTGGTTCTGGGGGTTTTGAAGCCCCTTTGGCCAAGCCAACCTCAGTTGACTATCTTTAACCTGCAGGAGGTTCATTTTCTTCATGATGTTCTGTGAGTGCAAAATGAGACTAGCAGCCCTGTCATTGGCCCTGTAGTGCCCTTGAAGGCTTGGCAAATACTTTTATCTTCCTGCCCACCACAGTTGACCAAGACAAGGAACACAACACACACACACACACACATACATAGGGGCAGGCAACATTCAGGCTTTCAGGATCTACTTTGTTTTCTAGTAGCACTCCAAGATCTACCAACCGCAGCAAGAAGCATGTGGTTGGAATGAAGCTATCCCAGGCCTAGGAATTTGTTTCTGAATAGCAGAATTGAATGGAGTCCACAGTCCTTCCATATAAAAATCCATTCTGAGTAAGGATGGGATGGGATCATTAAACAATTCAGAGTGAGGAACTTACTTACAGTCAGATACAGATCTACTTTCTTCCCATCCTTGGTATAAAAACTCTCTCCTCCATCTGCACACATACATAGGGATACATATCCCTATATCTGTATGTAGTTAAGCTAAATGAAGCTGAGGTTTTCCCTCTGGAACTCTCTATCTTAGGTTGCAAGTACACTGTAGAAACAATGCAGTTTGATACCACTTTAGCTGCCATGGCTCTATCCTACAGAATCTTAGAATCTGTAGTTTTGTGAGGTACCCACACTCTTTGGCAGAGAAGGCTAATGACCTTGTAAAACTTCAAATCCCAGAATCTCGTAGGATAGAGCTACAACATTTAAATTGGTGTCAAACTGCATTATTCCTACAGTGTAGATGCATCTAAGTTCCAATGGATTGGTGCCAGCCAGTGTCCTTCAGGTTTCAAGGAAATCATTTACAGTGTTTTTGAATACTTTGAGAAGGCCAGATTTTTTATTGCTAAATTAAAATTGGAAGCATGTTCCTCTCTTAAGCCTAGAAAAGATTTGATTTTAAAATGTGAAAGAAGGGCCAATCCTGTGTCTCTACATGAGTTATTTGACTAAAAGGAGATGGACCCAAAACAGAAAGTCATGCAGATATGGCAAAGGGAGCTTCACCTGAAAGATGGTAATTCTGCTGCATCTTTGTAATTTGGGAGGGATTGCATGCTTCAGGCATACCTAATGCAAAGGATGGCATGGAATCACACACACATACATATACACAAATGTGTATGTGAAGGCAGGCTGAAAAGAAGGAAGGCCAGTGCAGTAACCTACAAAGCCAGCCTCCTCTGTGGGTTGATATTTTGATCTCTCAGCAGGCATTCATTATTTCATTACTTATTTCCGTGATCTCATACAGCATCTACAGCTATGATTTGGAACCATGTTTAAACTATGCATCTTTGCTATTCATGTCTCTCTTGTGATTGTGGTGCTGACTTTAATTATGTCCTGACTTTTCTTTTCATTTCATTTCTATTTAAAATGTTCAGCGAGCCAGCATGGGATCTATGGTGTTCACTGAGCAGAATAACAGCAAGACAAAAGCAAGCAACTAAATATTTAAATTGTGCTGTGCAGGTCAGGATGTCCTAAATATGGACGGTGCAGCTCAGTTGGCCAGGACATCTGGGATATTGGTGGTGCAGCTGAGTGAGCCAAAATAGGTCATACCCAATTAGAAAGGAGCTGAAGTCTTGCGGTTCTTTGCCCATTTCTCTGAGTGATGCTAGAAACAGATTTTTGTGCTGTTTCTTTGAAGAGCACAATAAAAACAAAGAAAAAGTTCCTTTTTTCTTCCAGTATGTTTGGTGGAGATCTTGAGGGTGTGTTTTCTGATCTTCAACATGTCTGGTCAAGTTGAAAACCCTCAGGTCCAAAGCCCACAGGAACTCATCTGTGGCACTCCAAATAGTGGAATATCCTCTCCAAGGAGACTTGGGGCATTTGCAGATTGCTAGAAATAGTGCAAATTGAGGCCACTTTAACTGCCCTGACTCAGTGCTAGGGAATCATGGGAATTGTATTTTTTTCTGAGACATTGAGCCTTCTCTGTCAGAGAGCTCTGGTGCCACAATAAACTACAGTTCCCATGATTCCCTAGCACTGAGCCAGGGCAGTTAAAGTGGTCTCAATTTGCATTATTGGTTAGCATCAAGACTGGTTTCATTCCAGCATCAACTTAAAATCTGGCGTTTTATACAAGCTTTGGGGGCCTAATGACTTCATCCAATGTGTGTATATAGCCATATTTTCATATTGTTTTAACTATATCTTTCTAAACTGTTCAATTCTTTTTAGAATATTTTAATTGTTTTAAATGTTAATTGTTCTGTTGTTCTATATTTGAAACTGCTCAAGTGATTTTACTGTAAACCTGTGATATAGAGTGGTAAGTTTCTGATATGGAGCAGCATAGAAAGGTTGTAGGTAATAAAATAAAGAAACAAACTGCTTCCAGTTGATTCAAGGAGAGGAATAGATGGGAGGTCAAAGTGGAAAAAGTTTTATTCTGCTCAAAGCTTCAAGAGCGGAAAGGGCTTTCCTGGAAAACAAAATGAAAAGTGGCTTCAGCTGAGTGGCAGGGAACATGCAAGGGAATCTATTAGGTCCCTGGTTTGAACCTCAGCATCTCCAGTTAGAAGATGGTCCGTTGTTAGCTGAAGGAGACCAGAGTTGAGAAATGCAAACCATTTTGAACAGCAAATCTCACTGCCAGTGTGACATCTAGATGATTCTTGGGGTTGTTGTCCAAAAAAAATAAAATAACCATGCTCTGGAAAAGACAGTAGTGGGTCAGATGGGTCTGATTTTTGCTGAAGATAGCAGCATATGTTCATTAGATCCAGGGATTTTTAAACCAAAGTGTCTCCTTTCTCTCCACAGCTTGTAGCCGTTGGGCAGTTCCAGGTCTTCAAGGAGCCTCTGGGCTTTGTGAAGTTGCTAGAATGGGTGAGTCTAGATCACAATGTAGCCCTCCTCTGCTTTGTCCAAGCCAAACTCAGACATGGAAAGGAACCATGCACACTTGCCATCTCTGGTTAGAGTGGCTAAATGAGAAAGAGGATGGGGCTCCTATTAATTTTCTTCATTTCCCTGCCATATTTTCCTCTAGTAGTCTCAAGGAGGCTCACATAGCTTTCCTTCTCCCATTTTATCTTCACAACAGCATCCCAATATGGTAGGTCAGACTGAAGAAAGAGATTGTGACTGGTCCAAGGTCACCAGTAAATTTCTTGGTTCCATGAGAACTAGGACCTGGATCTCCAAAATGCCAAGCCACTTCTGCAGCCTACCTGAGGTTCCACTCTTCAAGGTTCAGGAGCCCTATCCTGTTTTGAATCTGGCTGCTCTAATTCTGCTCCCTGTCAATATCCCATTCATCTTTGCATGATCTCAGAACTTGGGATAGGAGAGTGTTTCCTAATCGGCGAGACTTAGGGCCTTTGCAGACAGCCAGAAATAGTGCAAATTGAGTCCACTTTATATTGAGGCACTGCCCTGGCTCAGTGCTAGGGAATCATGGGAATTGTATTTTTTTCTAAGACATTGAGCCTTCTCTGTCAGAGAGCTCTGGTGCCACGATAAATTACAGTTCCCATGATTCCCTAGCACTGAGCCAGGGCAGTGCCTCAATTTAAAGTGGACTCAATTTGCACTATTTCTGGCAGTCTGCAAAGGCTTAGCTGCTTAAGGCAGGGTGCTCCTGAATGTAGAACAAGGACCCATCACTCACACCCACATCATACCAACCTGGCTTCTGCTGGAAGGTGAGAAGCAGGTTGTGGCCCTGTCATCAAAACAGCACAACAGAATCTCAGCATCACAATGGTAGCCAGCTTTTAAAACAGCCCCTGCGGTTGTGCCAATAGCTTGAACTGTAGACGTTAGCCCTAAAAAGCTTCACCAGTTGATTTCTACAGATCAGCCTATACTTAAGGCCACAGAAGCAGGCCAGGCTGTTATTGTTCTGAACAGCTGGAACAATCACTGTGACCATAACAACCTGGAAGGAGTCATGGAAAATAAAAAGAGAAAAACATACACACATACATAATTGGGATGCCATGATATTGTAAAGCAGTGATTCCCAAACTCTGGCCCTCCAGGTATTTTGGACTTCAACTCCCAAAAGCCTCAGCCATCGTGGCCAGTAGGATTATAGGAGCTGAAGTCCAAAACACCTGGAAGGCCAGAGTTTGGGAATCACTGTTGTAAAGGAGTGTGTCTGCTAGATTGATGCCAGTGTATCTCAAGCTGAGTTGGAGAATGGGCAGAGAAGAAAGGTGAACTAGGAACTGAATAGGAATCAGGGCTGGACCAAGATATTTGTACTCCCTGAAACAAAGGATAAGATGGCATCCTGTCTGTTCTTCGTGTACACAAGATGACAGTTTGGCAGCTGACTTGTACTTAAAACATTGGAATGGTGTCCTCCACAACACCTGAGGGATAGCAGGCTAATGTTGGGAGGTTTGGGATGCGTTGTGTGGCCTAGAGGAACCCTGGTGGCGCAGTGGTTAAATGCCTGTACTGCAGCCACTCACTCATAGGACGTATTCACACAGGTGGCTCTAAAGCCGCCTGGAAGCCCCCTGGAAGCCATCAGGAGTCATTCCGGCGGCGAAAACAGCAGCCGCCGGAATGACTCCTGATTGCCTCCGGCAGAAGCACCTGTAATTCCTTTTTAAAAAAGGAATTAAAAAGATGGCGCTAAAGCCGGCTAGCGGCAGGGATGGCGCAGGGATTGCGCAAGATGGGGCGGGGCTTGCTGCGACGTAGTTTGAACACGTCGAGCAAGACCCCGGAGTGAGGTAGGGATGGCGCAGGGATGGCGAAGGATGAGGAGGGGCTTGCTGCGACGTCATGTGAACTTTTCCTGCACAGAGCCGGAGTGGGGCCAGATGGAGGTAGGAACGACTCCCTTTTTTGCTCTGTGTGAAAACGTCCATAGGCCACAAGGTTGCAAGTTCAATACCAGCCAGGGCTGAGGCTGCATCCTTCCGAGGTCGCTAAAATGAGTACCCAGCTGTTGGGGGGCAATGAGCTTACAGTTGTAAACTGCTTAGACACCTCATAGCATGATATGAAGCAGTATATAAATGAAGCTGCTTTGCTTTATCTTCAACTGGGGGAAGCAGCCTTTGGGCCTTATCACATGGGGTCTAAAGCAGTCCCATCCCTGCGCCATCGTGTTTTTCCCCCCTGTGTTTCCATACGACGTCACAGAGAAACCCCGCCCATCCCTGCGCCATCCCTGCACCATCGTGGATCCTTGTCCCGTGTTTCCACACGACGTCGCAGAGAAACCCCATCTATCCCTGCGCCATCCCTGCGCCATTCCGGCATCACCCGGCATCATCCCCGTTCTTTTGAATGCCGGGTTCTTTTGGGAATTACTTTGCTGATGCCGGAATGATGCAGCTTTCTATACCGCAAGGGAAAAGGAACCACGGTGGCGCAGGGATGGCACAGGGATGGGACTGCTTTAGACCCCCGTGTGATAACGTCCTTTGACAAACAACTAAAAGGCTGCCTTTCCTGCCTTCTTCCATCCCTCCTGCCTGCATCTGCCAATTGAGACAAGTGCCTCATTCTTCTTCATGACAAAACAGCTTAAGGCAATTTGCAATAAAAGGCAAATGTATGTGAGAGATCCCTTTATCTAGGTTGGCCCTGTAGTACCGGCACCTAGGGAATCCTGCCACCCATCTTGCCCTTGTTCACCCAATTCTCCTCTTTCCTGAATTGAGTTTCTGGGCATCCAGGTGACCCTTTAGTGTGGAAGTGTTTGTGTTAACTTTGTGTTATTTATGGTAAGCATAAGCACCCCTTGTGAGAGGGTGAAGGAAGAGAGTCTGAGTTAGAATTAACAAAATAACAAGAGAATCAATGTGCTTTACTATATCCTGTAGAATTGCAAATGCTTCAACAAGTTCCAGTACTTGGTTCCAACCATGTAATGATATTCAACCTGAGTTATGTCAAACCTTGCCCTTCAGTCAATTCAGGCAACCAGTACACATTCATCCCCCACTGACTTATCCAACTGTCTCATCCAATTGTCTATTTTCAGCCCTCAGCACCATGGCCACTTTTTATAATAAAGTTTCTCTGCAGCTGTTTGCAAGATCTCTCGATATGTCACAATAGACCTCTTCAACATGCTAAGAGTGATGACATATTTTAGGCCTACTTTCCTAATTCCTCTCTTTCCTAAGAGGATACATTTCCCAACATTGTTGCATGTTGGAGACCAGAGTTCGATTCCCAGCTCATCCATGAAACCCACTGGGTAACCTTGGGCAAGTCACATGCTCTCAGCCTCAGAGGATGGCAAATCTCCTCTGAACAAATCTTGCCAAGAAAACCCCATGATAAGTTTGCCTTAGGGTCACCATAACTTGGAAATAACTTGAAGGCATACAACAACAACAACAACAACAACAACAACAACAACAACTAGGAACCAGAACATTGTGTGGAGAGCATCTACATGCAGGGGAAGCTTCTCTATTCAAATTTGGTGTCCTCCATATGAGGACAGTGAAAGAACTGGAGGTGGAGGTGAGGCAGGTCTGGAGCATTCCCCCTTTTGCTTGTCGATTCAACACACACCAGAATAATGAGTGAACAGAGTTAATGGAAATCCCATTTCAAGGGGAAAGTTGACAGTTCCAGCAAAGCTTATGAATATTCAAAAAGTTATGTAAAATGGTGGATGCTGGGGATTCCATAAATATGATTGTTAGAATTCTTTGATGTGCAGCTAAAGAGTATGAGCTTCGATATATAAACATTTACATATGAATATTAACAAAAATCATAACATATCAGCAGAGCTTGGGAAAGTTATTTTTTGGACTCTCATCTCCCAGAATCTTATATCCAGCATTGCCAGTAACCCTGCTGGCTGGGAAATTTGGGGAATTTTAGTCTAAACAAGCAACTTTTCTAAGAACGGCATGTGTCCAACATGCAAGGAATTTCTCAACTCCATACAAATGCTGAAACCTTTGCTCCATGTCTTGTAGCAAATGAATCAGTGAACAAAACTTGTATATTTCTTTTGTCTAAACTCTTTTAATGTTGGATAGTATCTTTCTTCAGAGGCATCTTTGCAACAATAATACATAGATGCAAGGCACATCGGGGACTCTTTGACTATTATTGTTTTGGTTAGTTTGGTGGTAAATGACTCAATGAAAGCATGCATGTTCATGCAGCACTTTTTAAAAACTGAAAGAAGAGCCCATTATATGCGCAGGGAAAAGAAGATGCTGAACTAGAATAAGATTCATTTCACTGGCAACAACATCTGGAGGTTCTATGTTGGGTAAACCTGCCATGCAGAAAATTTCCTCCTCCATCTTCTGCATACAAAGTATTCACAAAGCTTTTTCTAAACAACTCACCTCAGAGGTACATTCAACTCTTACAGATCTGAACAGATCTTAATTCTTCTAAGCCTTCCCCCCCAGTGAGTTTTTCTTGATTCTCTTCTACTTACATGTTCCTCAGCAGCTGCACAGTTGCTGCCACATGTAGAATTGATCCAGTTTGACACCACTTTAACTGTCATGGCTCTATCCTATGGAATCCTGGGGTTTGTAGTCTTTCATTGCACTAGAGCTCTCTGACAGAGTAGCTTAAATATCCTACAAAATTACAAATCCCAGAATTCCACAGCATTGTGCCGTGGCAGTTAAAGCAGTGTCAAACTGCATTGATTCTGCTGTGTAGGTGCAGCCCAGATAAAAAACATCTCTGTTCTGGTTTGGTTTTTCCCCCAAACCACTAAGTATGTTGTTCTTGTGTGCCTTCAAGTCATTATGGTGACCGTAAGGTGAAACTATCATGGGGTTTTCTTGGCAAGATTTATTCAGAGGGGAGTGCCTTTGCCTTCCTCTAAAGGTGAGAAAGTGTGACTTGATCAAGATCACCCAATGTGTTTCCATGCCTGAGCAAGGATGTGAACTCTGTCAAAGTCAAGTGATGAAACCTCTACACCACACTGCCTCTCTCAGCTTTTATCACTATATATATATATATATATATATATATGGACACCACTTGGAATTCATCTTGCACAAGGCCCATGGACATGACTAGTGGCCCTTGGACTGGTCCTCTTCATTTTAAAGAGGCTTATGAAAGCTGCCCCTGATAAGTTCTCCCCTCTCAACATTTATTTATTATCTTTATACAGTGGGCCCTTGGTATCCACTGGCATTTGGTTTCAGGATCCTCTGTGGATACCAAAATCTGTGGATGCTCAAGTCTTATTAAATACAATGGCGTAGTAAAATGGTGTCCCTTATGTAAAATGGCAAAATAAAGCTTTGCTTTTTGGAATGTATATTTTTAAAAATACTTTCAAATCGTGGATGCTTGAATCCATGGATTGGGAATCCGTGGATATGGAGGACCAACTGTACCTCATATTTTCCCTGTCAGAGCACCCATAAAGAAAATACATACAGCTTCCCACTCAACCCAGCTTTTATCCCCACACCAACCCTGTGAGGTAGGCAGCTGAGATTGACTATTTCAAGATCACCCTGTAAATATGTGCAATAAATAGGGATTTGTACTTGGATCTCCTTATTCCCAGTTCAACAGGACAGCAAAATGTGCAGTGTTCCAGATGTTGTTGGAGTACAATGCCCATCAGCCCTAATCAGGCTAGCCAATGCTGGATGATGATAGGATATGCTGCTCAACAACATTGGGAGGGTTGCACATTTCCTGTCCCTGCTTTAACCACTACACCACCTGGCCCTCATCATACACTAAAGGTGGCCTTTGAATGTTCATTTCTAATCACGAGTCCAGCAAAATATCATCAAGCAGTTAAAGTGGTATCAAACTGCATTATTTTTACAGTGTAGAGGCACCCAAAATCTTTCTCTGCCAGCCAAATTCCATTGCCTGGTTTAACCTCCATGGTGTTTTGTTGTGCTGCACTAGTACAACAGATCTTAGTTGTGTTCATCCTGGTCAGCTTTCTTGAGGTGCACAAGAGGTCACAGAATTAGCCTTCCTCAAGCAGTTGGAGATGGAGTTCAATACATCTGGAGAACACCTGCTTCAGGAAGGCCATTTCTGAGTAAATAAACTGCATTACAAATATATTCCAGAGGTTGTCAATAGTGAGTCTGATCTGGGACCCTAATAAGAAAATAACTGGTGAGTGGTATTGATTTGCTATTGAATAGTGTTAAAGAAAATCCAAACAAAACCAGCAACTCCAAAACAATGGAATGCCATTTTATCCATAAAGAGAGAAGTTCAAGTAAGGAGGAACCACAGTATTAGAACAAGCCCTGTTAGACACCAAGCCTTAGGATCTGGATTGCTTTCAGATATTTTTGTTTGCCAGCCTCCCAGTGTGTCTGGAACCATAGAATCATAGGGCCTTATCAAACGCTGGCCAGGAAGCGGAAAAAAAGCGAAGGCGGCAAACCTCCGCGGTCTTTCCATGGCCGTTCCGTGGCCTTTCCGTGGCCATTCTGGAGGAGGCAGAGGCGGCGGCGGCGGGGGTTCCCTCCCGCACCTCGCCCTCCCTCCGACACTTGCCAGGCCTCCAGCCAGCCCAAAGCACTGGCTGAGGAGAGGCGGCTCTGGCCGTGGAGGAGGCAGAGGCGGCGGCTCCCTTCCGCATCTCGCCCTCCTCCCAGCTGTACTTCCCCAAAAAACCGAATGTCAAAAGATCCCCTTTGACTTCGGTTCAGGGGGAGAAAAAACGTTTTAGCTTTGGATTGCCTTCAGATATTGTGTGGACACAAGGAAAGGAAAAACGTTTTAGCTTTGGATTGCCTTTGGATATGTGTGGACACAAGGTAAGGAAAAACGTTTTAGCTTTGGATTGCCTTTGGATATCTTCTGCTTGGGACCCCGTGGGATAAGGTCCATAGAATTGGAAGAGACCCCAAGGGCCATCCAGTCCAACCCCCTGCCATGAAGGAATACACAATTGAAGCACTCTTGACAGATGGCCATCCAATCTCTATTTAAAAGCCTCCAAAGGAGACTCCACCACACTCCAAACTCCAAGGGAGTATGTTCCACTCTCGAACAGCTCTTACCGTCAGGATGTTTTTCCTAATGTTGAGGTGGAATCTCTTTTGCTGATTTCCCTCATCAGCCCTAACCAGCGATGGTGAAAAGTTATGGAAAGAATCCAGCAACATTTGAAGGTGCCCTTTCTTTTTGCCAACATCTGTTATGGCCTAAAGATTTATTGGACTTAAACCTTCGTTTTAAAAACAACAACAACAAAATTGGGAAATAATGCTGCAAAACATAGACAATTGTCCCATGCAGGCAAGGCACAAAACCTATTTACTCAATTAAAAAGTAAGCACTCAAAGTATAGACGACAAGTCAGAAAAGCCATCTCCACTTGTTTTAATCAAAGAATCTTTAATCACAGAACAGATGGAAGAGTATTTCCACCCACTACTCAGCACGACAGCAGAATAAGCTCAGCCTCCCCTTGCCTGATGCCTTCCTAGTGTGTTGGACTACAACTCCCATTGCCCCACCAGCACAGCCATAGCCCATGCTGGCTGAAAGTGACAGAGAACGAGTCTAGTCCAACACACTGGGTGGGGGAATCCAACTGGGGGAGACTAGTTTGAAAGAATCATTGCGTCCTTAAGCTTGACATAATGAATTCGGCTTGTGCCTGTACATCCTATAACACACGTAGCCATTCTGAATATTTTGCTCCAGCATTTCCAAAAATACACAAGCAAGAGAGAGAAATGAGATATTATGTGAGAGGGATGCATGAGTCAAACCGTACCCTAGCCATCCCTTGGATTCAAAACATTTGCTTTCTGGTTACAGCTTCTGCCGCTTTGTAGGAAGGGGGGGGGACATTCAAGCGCTTATGGGTCATCCTTCAGGGCTTATGCTTGTTCTTGGAGAAGCAGTGCACAGCTATGCTAATGCAGAAAGGAGTTAGCTATAGATAGATAGATAGATAGATAGATAGATAGATAGATAGATAGATAGATATCCTATATCCTATATCCTATGTATTTTACAGTAAAATCTGTTATTTTTGATAAAGCTGGTCAATGACCATAATAATCTATTGAAATCCATTAGGGCAAGATAGCAGAAGAAAGCCTGACTAGCATCACCCTTTAGCAATCATAGACAAAGTGTATCTTGTGAAGTGCTGTGGATTTTCATACATTTGCATCGACTCTTAATTGTCTTCACTATTTTTGTACATATTTGCATCTATTTGAATTAAGCGGACACATGCAACACCATTGTGACCAATTGAAATGGTGCCTGCCCATCCGCCCTCCCTCTGCCAAAAATACATAGCAATTCAAATTATATAGCCACACATGCAATAATGTGCATTTCTGTGGAAAAGCCAGAGAAAACCATTAATCCTTTTCTTTACTGAGGTGGGGGGGGGGGGGGGCTTGCAAAAAACCTGAATTCCTCCAAATTGCATGTGGCCAGATTGTATTCTATTCAACTAGAATAGGGAGTATTTTAATCATGTAGTCAAAAGAGAAACAAACAACATTCTGACAATTAGCCACAGATAGCCACAATGAAAGTTGGAAAAGCCATTATTTGGTCCTTCATAGGTGCTCAAAGATGCTCTCCTGGATTTCCTGCTTCTACAAGGTTTGGAATAATTCCAGATCACTCTTACTGAATTTGCCCCAGATGTTCCCCACCAGGTAGTGCATGAACATTTCACCAAGGACAAGGATTGCTGGCCAGATGTTTTCCCCAGAATGCCTCACCATTGGCCAAGCTGGATGGGGATGATAAGAATGGAAGTCCATCAACATTTCGAGGCCCATGGATTCCTTAGATCTAATCTAGTAGTGCTGGATCAACTTCAAATGCTCCTCATTGCTGGAACATGTAGTCCCATAGACCCCATTCTCTGTCCTTTCCTTCATAGATGCTTATCTTTACCCCCAGAGGGATTAGAATCAGAAATGCTAAATCCCTTTATCTCTCGGGTTCACCAGCACTTCATAATCCATCTTTTCTTGTGTGCTTTGCAACACCCCTGGGGAGAGGCACATCTGCCCTGAGATTTCCAAAGTGCTTAGAAGTGCCTTTCATGCAGTAAAAAGAACTGTCTAGTACACATGAACAAAATTGCAGCGTCTCCCTCTGCTGAACAATTTCTAGTAGAGGAGGAAATTGCTTTGGGCTTTGCCACCCATCCAAATATCCCCTCAAACATTTGGTGGAAAATATCTGGTGAAAAAGAGTCTCTCTCTCTCTCTCTTTCTCTCTCTCTCTCAATCTCTCTGCTTCTCCAGTGTAATCTCTGTTTTGCTATTTAGCACTGACGTTCCTTGCATTTTCTCTGGATCATGCCTTTCAATAGTTCAGCAAACCCACGAGCATCGCATCACTCTTCCCAAGACCTTTTCCCTGCCCCAGCTGTTGTCTGTAAGGCACAATCTTTGTAATGTTGCGGCAGATGTCGAAGAGCACTGCTCAGGTCATGCGCTGCTTGGTTGCTGCCCTTGCAAACACTACTGTCACACTGACAAAATGCTTGGGCCACTTATCTCATTGAGCTTCCTTCAGCATCTAGCCTTGAAAACTGCCTTGATAATTCATATGCTCAACATGCTGGGTGCATCTACACTGCAGAGATAATGCAGTTTGACACCATTCTAAGTGCTCTAGCTCCATCCTATGGAATCCTGGGATTTGTACTTTTACAAGGTCTTTAGCCTTCTCTGCCAAAGAGTGCTGGTGCCTCACAAAACTATAAATCCCAAGATTCTGTAGGATGCAGATATGGCAATTAAAGTGGTGTCAAACTCCTTTATTTGTACAGTGTAGATGTAGCTCAGAAGCATTGTGTGCATGCATGCCCACACCAGCACATTCATGCTAATGTTACTCCTTCCACACAGCATAACTTTGTGGTTAAATATGGCTCAGGCACCAAAACTGGAGCCTCCAGAGTTACTTTTCTGGACTACAGCTCCCAAGATGTACCCAGAAGGGCACAGAAGAAGGGCATGTATCCTCAGGCTTCAGGAAGTGGCAGGTTTTTATAGAACCATAGAGTTGGAAGGGATCCCATGAGCCATCTAATCTAACCTCCTGCCAGGTAGGAATAAAAATAAATCTTAAGGGGGGAATCCTAAAGGGGTGGGTGATGATCCATAAACAGCTCAGTCAGAACTGATATTTATCAGGCACTGGATGCATGTGTAGAGCTGCATATGCACTGCAGAAATAATGTGGTTTGACACCACTTTAACTGCCATGGCTCAATGCTATGGAAGCCTGGGATTTGTAATCATGGCACCAGAACTCTTTGACAGAGAAGGCTAAATATCTCACAAAAGTATTAACCCCAGAATTCTATCACATTGAGCCATGGAAGTTAAGGCAGTGTGAAAGTGGACTAATTCTGGAGTGCAGACGCAGCCTATGTGGGAACGGAGTACTCTGGGCATACAGCCAGCACAAGAGATGCTGCAACAGATGTCCTTTGTGCAATCTACTTGCAGTTGTAAGAAGCCACTCAGTTAGCAAGACTCCAGCTCTTCACAGTGCAATTCATGTATTGATATACGATGAGAACCAATGTGATGTTATGGTTCAAGCGCTAGACTAGGACCCTGGAGACACCACTGTTCGAATCCCGGCTTGGCCATTGAAAGAAAACCACTGGTCAAGTCACACTCTCTCAGCATCAGAGGATAGGTATGCCAAACCCCCTCTGATGAAACTTGCCAAGAAAGCCCTATGATAGGGTTCCTTTAGGGTCCTCATAAACTGGAAAAGACTTGAAAGCAGCCAACAAGATCACAGGGAAGCAGATCCTTCATTTCATGCCCCTGATCTCTCTCCCATTCTCCCAGAGCTTTCTTCTACAAAGAGTCAGGAATGAGCCGAGGAACTGGCTGGTGGTGACGCAGACTCCTCGGGGGTGGCAGACGGCAAAGTGGGTCAGGCTGGGTTAATATTATATCTGGTCCCTGCTCAGGCATTGGGGGGAGGGGGATTAAAAGAAGCTGGAGGAGGAGGAGGAGGAGGAGGAGAGAGAGAGATGCTGGTCTCTTTATATGCCCAGCTCAGCCTCCACTCTAAAAATATCTCTGCTTGCACCGTGAGTTTCTCAGCTGATCCGCAAGCATGACCCTGAACCAAGATCCCAGCCCATCCCCAGCATCAGCATCACTCCCCTGCTTGGATTAAGTTGCTCCTGGCTCACAGTCCCAGAAAAGGACCAGGCAGCAGAAGGAGCAGCAACAGCGCCCCTTGTGGCAGCTGGGAAAACAGCGTCTGATGGCTCTCCCAACAGCGCCCCCTGCTGGCCCTTTGCGATGATGATGATGATGATGATGATGATGATGATGATGATGATGATGATGATGATGATGATGATGATGATGATGACTTATTTATACCCCGCCTTTAGCCGTAGCCATCAAGGTGGCTTACATATAAAATCAATACATAAAACAATTCCTACAATAGGTTACAAAACAATAAACTAATACTATTAAACCCCCCCCTTAAAAATGAATTAAATACAAGTCTGAGTTAAAAACTAATGTTAAACAATAAACACATTAAAAACAATAACTTTGAGTAAACTCTATGGGTAAGGCACGGATATAAGAGAATGTCTAACGGGGGGAGGTTAAGATAAATGAGTAGTTTTATTCTGGGTATTCCTGCGATTCTTGTCTTCTGCTTCTGCTCTCAATGGGCCTGACTGGATTCAAGCAAGTTGGTTTAAACTTTGATTTAAATCAAATGGCTTTTTTAAAAAAAATCCACTTCCTTTTTTGAAACTGATTATTCGTATATAGGTAAAGGGTATACTCGTATATAGACATAGATATATGGAGAGCCGGTGTAATGATTTGAGTCTTGGGCCATGACTCTGGTTTGAATCCTGGATCAGTCATATAAACCCATTGGGGGACCCTGTGTAAGTCACACTCTCTCAGCCTCAGTGGATGGCAATTGCAACACACACACACCCCTAACAAATCTTGCAAAGAAAACCCAATGATACGATCGCCATAATCCAGAAATGACTTGAAGGAACACAACAACAAATGTATATATATATATATATATATATACACACACACATATATAGTCAGCTCTTCGTATCCACAGATTTTTCATCCAAAGATTTAAGCTCCTTGGCTTGAAAATATATTCAATACTGTATATACTCAACTAGAAGTTGAGAAAATTACGCTCCAAAATTGACCCTAAAATCCTGGGTCGACTTATATATGGTCAATACACTGATACTACCGGTAGTCAGAAATTCACCAGTCAGCGTTTAAGGCAGAACTGCCCCCTCCAAGCCAAACGATATCTTAAAACCCCAAACCACTAAACTCCACCCAACATCCTTGGCGCCAAAACCAGCACCCACCTGCAATTCCCATAGCATTTCCCCCCCATCACGCCAGCCCCCCTTTCCAAACTTTCTTACCAGGGCTATCTTTCTTCAGCCCAGGCATTTCACCCAACACCCTCCTTCCAGTTACATCCAGACACCAACCCTCCGCATCCCACAGCTCACACATTCCTAAGGTCTAGCTTTCTCAAAACTATTCTAGCCCAGTAACAATAGTCCCAAACCCCATCCCAACTAACATATCTGCTACGACTACTGACATACCCACAATCTCCTGTCAACCACAACTATTACAATATTAAAACCCAACAATAAAAGCCTGACAGAATCCATGCACGCAGGCATGGTTCTGACAATGTCTCCACAACTACCAAATTTGTAATACCAAAAAACATGCCATTTCTCATCACATCGGCAGTGTTTTCCTTGTCTCATTGCATAATGGATAATGTAATGAAAACATCTTTGCTGGAATAAAGCAGTACAGTGGAATACTGGTAAATTTACAAAAGCAGATTTTACGTCATGACCAATCTCACCATGGAGAGTTTTTAAAATTTCCAGGCAGCCCTACTGATCTATATCAACAAACTAGTTGTGGAAGTTTTCATCTCCACTACCAGCGGGTCTTTTGTAAACTGAAGGGCCCCTCATTACCATGGGCCCTTGATGTGCATTCGGGTTTAGCTCCAGGATCCCACCCTGTGGATACCAAAATCTGTGGATGCCCAAATCTCATGTAAACAATGAAATAAAGGAATCTGTGTGGGAAATCTGAGAGCTGTTAATGTGTTGCTTAGTGTAGAAGCTTCTGGCTAGAAGCTTCTATTCATCAGATACATACCCTTGGCCCTTGTACTTAATTGTTGTTGTTACTGTTGTTTTTGTCATTGTTCTACAGACTATATGTGTTTTGTTGTAAAAACTCAATGAACATTTAATTAGAAAAAAATATGTATTGTAAAAAGTTTGAATGCATGTTTGCTTTGCAAATTATCACCAGGCTCTCTTTTTTGCACAGAACTGAAGAAAAGGTTATGTGCCCTCCATCCTTGTGTGTTTCGTTGGCTAAAAGTGCACTGGGCATGGACCCTCTTTTTTCAGGCATATCATAGTAAAATGATCTCTCTTTTATAAAATGGCAAACTCAAGGTTTACTTTTCAGGGTGGGGGTGGGGATTGGAATATTTTCAAACCGTGGAATCCATGAGTGCAGAATCCATGGATGCTGAGGACTGGCTGTACTCACTTAACACAACCTGCTCCCATCTCTTTTGTTTTGCAAGAGGGATGTGTGTGTGTGTTGTGTGCATTCAAGTCATTTCAGACTTATGGAAACCCAAAGGTGAACCTATCATGGGATTTTCTTGGCATGAGTTGTTTAGAGGGGGTTTGCTGTTGTCTTCCTCTGAGGCCAAGAGAGTGTGACTTGTCCAAGGTCACCCAGTGGGTTTTCATGGTCAAGTGGGGAATCGAACCCTAGTTTCTGGAATCAAAGTCCAATGCTCAAACCACTACACCACAGGATAGGTGACCACAATAATTTGTTCCTGTGCAAATCCACAACCCCCAACCATCCACAGCCCTTACAGTGAAGATTGCACTCAAACTCAGAGGGAACAGAGAAGTCTGAGAACATTTGGGAACTGTTGACTTCATGACCCCTACTAATAAAAATATCCTGGTGCTTTGATCCTAGCCTTCAGTCCCTGAATCCTCGCGGACTTGAAGTCCACGGTTTTGCATATTCACGGAGGAGCGACCTCCATTAAAATCAATGGGGGGTGCTGGGGTTTGAATATTTGCAAATCTGTTTTTATGGGGGTGGGTGGGTCTAGAATGGATTCCCCCATGAAAACAGAGGGCCGATTGTATATCACAGGTTGTGTAATATCTTTAGTACACTCTTTTATGAAATTGGTGGGTTTCTGGGTTGTTGTTGCTATTTCTAGCCATCCTAATGTACACTCCTCCTGTACTGCTTGCTGCTCTCTCCCTCCTACACAGGTTTGCAGGTGTGTGTATGTTGTAGCATGTGATGATCTTTAAATGGTGGTAAATCACTGCAATAGACATGGAGGTTTTCACTTGTTTAGAATTTTCAGATCAACCCAAACATGGTAGCCATGCAGTGATGTTGTGCTCATATGCCCCTGAACACTCACATTTTCTCTCTCTCTCGTTCTTCCTGAATCTCCCCACAGTTCTTTTCCATCTTTGCATTTGCAACATGCGGCAGCTACACTGGAGAATTTTGCCTGAGTGTCGAATGCCCCAACAAGAATGAGAGCGATCTCAGTATAGAGGTGGAGTTTTCATATCCCTTCCGGTGAGTTGGGCCCCCAAGTATGGTTGCTCCATTAAATGAAGTTAGCCAAGAAACTAAAGGTGAGCAGAGGGTGTCCAGTCCTGCTTCAGAAACCACAGTCTCTGGACAAAGAGTAGGAATCATCACCTTCAAAAAGACCAAGCAGTAAGCTGCACAAAGAGGGACAGAAAAAGATGCTATAGGAGACATGGGTTATTGCTGCTATTTGTCATCAAGTCAACTTTGATTTATGGTGACCCTAAGAGATCTCCAAGATCCCTGGTTCATCAACTACTCTGCTCAGGTCTTGCAAACTCAGGGCTGTCGCTTCCTTGACCTAATCAATCCACATGTATATTCAAAGCTGCTCTAAACCAAGATCAGATGTCTTGGGAACACAGTGAGTGGTTCTTTTAAGTGGTTCTTTTCTCCAGGAACAGGGTTTTCATGTCCAGCCAACATCACTTTTTCTTTTGAGGCTAATAGAACATGACAACATTAGACCAAATAAATTACACATTTTCTCAGTTTACATTTTAAAAAGAGCCCCACCTTTTTAGACAAGGGTCACTCATCTGCTGTATGTCTGTGGCCAGCAAGAGATCAAGGAAGCCTATATATTAGGGTATGGAGGTAATTACATTTTATTATTTTCTTTTCTTATATCCCACCTTTCTCCCAATATAAGCACTCAAGGTGGCATTGAGTTTACAAGCCTTGAGTAGAGTTGCTAATGACAGGTTCTCTTGGAAGCCTCTCATTCATAAGGTTACCATAAGTTGAAGCTGACTGATGGCATATTACAAGAAGAAGAAGACATGGCCAGCCACTATTGCTTATGGCACTGAAGGGTGGAATATGGAGCTTCTAGTTAATTATTGTGTCTAAGAGCTTTTGACACTATTATCCAGGCTCCTCCGTAGCCTTACCTGTTGTTGTTTTTATCACATCATGTGGTACCAGTCTTGATAGAGGAATGACTTTTTTGCATGAAGATATGTTTTTCCTTTGTTCTGAATTTAATTAGCCATACATTTCACTGGTTGATCCTATCTGTTAATATAATAAGGAAGGATGAAACATCTCTCTGAGTGACTCTCATAAGCCCACCCATCCTCTCTTCTGATAGTCATACATAGAAAGATTGCAAAATTTTCTTGCCAGAGAATTTAAATTGCTTTGGTGCAGACTTAGGAGTTTATCACATGGGGAGTCCCATGCAGAAACCCTGCTTTAAGTAGAAAAAAACCGCAAAAGCGAAAGCAATTTATTAATGGGATTCCCCAGTGTGAAAAGTGAAAGCGATGTTAAAATGGGGTTAATCCAAACGGAAACTGCTTCTTTTTACTTTCGGAAAAACCCGAAAGTAAAAAGAAGCAGTCAATGAGGGGTTTCCGTTTGGATTAACCCGTTTAACCTCCTTTTACCAACGATGTCGTCTGAAAAAAAAAACTGCTTTTGTGGTTTTTTTTCTACTTTAAACCCTCGTTTCCGCACGGGATTTCCCCCATGTGATAAACTCCTTAGAGTAATAACAACTCAAGAGTGCATATAACTATGATATCATGATCACCCCTTCCTCTATGGCCATCTGTCCTAATTTTTCTGGCTTTCTTTTTCCTGGTTCCAGGCTCCACCAGGTGTATTTTGATGCTCCAGTTTGTAAAGGGAATGAACAGGAGAAGGTTTTCTTGATTGGAGACTATTCCTCTTCAGCTGAATTTTTCGTCACCATCGCAGTCTTTGCCTTCCTGTACTCCCTAGCTGCCATTGTCGTCTACGTCTTCATGCAGGACAAGTACAGGGAGAACAACAAGGGCCCCATGATTGTGAGTGCCTGATGCAAAACATGCAGGACTAGATACAAAGTATCAATCGATCATTTATTAATGCTTAAACCAAATGCCATTTGCATACAGAATGTTAAAGTACAATACAACATGTAGGAACAGTGTAATAAAAGTACAACATAAAATAAATTACATAATAAGCTTGCATATAAAAGATGTAAAAGTCAATTCAGTTAAAATGCAGACAATAAAACTAGAATTAAATGAGAGCATCCCTAGAGCAATCAACAGCAATATTGGCAATATATCTTGCCCAAAATTTCATTGCTGCCAGGCAAAAAAAGAAGCCTTGCAAGTTACAATAGAGTCAGTATCAGCCAGGAAATAGAAAATCTTCTCTGAAACAGTATCGACTCTAAGGGAGGATGCAGACGGGCAGCCCTGGGCCACCCCGGGAAATGGAGGATCGGGGCCAAGGCTGCTGGACATGTCGGCCCCGATCCTCCCTTTTGCCGGCCCGGAAAAGAGCAGCAAAATGCAGCTCTCCCATAGACATCCCACAGCGTGATATGAAGCGGTATATAAATAAGCTGCTTTTTTGCTTTGCTTTCAGAGCCAGGAAAAGGATGCCATAAGAGCCGGCATGTGGCTCTTTAGCACCCCTTCCGGCGCAGCGCGTCAAAACACTGCGCCGGAAGGACATCCTGATGCCACGTGCCATGCATAACGGTGTGTGGCATCAGGACACCGTCGGTGTGGGGTTGGGGCACCCGGCGTCCAGGCCAGACCTTTGGGCTAGTCTGTAGAGGCCCTAAATCAGGCAGAATAGATCCCAGAAATTTGGCTCTAGGTTCAGAATATAATGAGCAAGAAACAAATAATAAGACTGACCCTCAATTTCTGGGGACCCACAAATGCATAGGTGGAGGGCCAAAGGGATGTGTGAATATCTGCCATCAATCACAGCTATAGGCATGCTCTGGAAGCAAGGGGCTGTAAAAGCTTGCCTAAGTTTTGAGAAGGTGAGCTTTGGGGTTGGACAGATTGCCCTGAAACAGCGGCTCTGCCTCACCTCTGGGAGTGCTGGATCTGGTGCTTTGCTGGCCCAAAAAGGGCCGGTAAAATGCCACTCTTCTAAAGTGGTAAAAAGCCGCCTTTGCTGTGGTGGCAGCATTTTTTCTTCATTTTAGTGCCCCAATGCCTCAGGAGTGCCCTGATGCTGCCCGCCGTCCTGTTGGGAGGGTGGCTTCCCAGCAGCTTGGGGGCAGAATTGAGGTGTGCGGCGTGTCTGTTTAGGGCCCTTGTCCAATAGGCAACCCTTTCATGGTCAATTTTATAGAGTTTATACTATTTGGAAAATGTCGAATTATTAATAGCCTGTCTGTCCAATTGAGCACCATGGTGAAAGATGTATTCACAAAGCTTCTCTTTAGAATTCAAGATAAGAAAATTGTCAGGTGGAATAGGATACAATTCAAGCAACTTGTGATATCTTGAGATCCAAAGTATGATGAGATTATATGGGACCATTTAAGTAACTGCCTTAAAACGTGACAAATGGCCTGCCAGACGAATTCTTGTGATCCCTGTTTGAATTATCCTCAACAGAAGGAGAACAATGGGAGGATGGGTGGAAGGGCCACACTGGAAGTCCATCCCTTCTGACTGTTCCAGTTTGGTAGGGGCAGTCCCAATTCATTCCCTGTTGTCCACTTTTTCAGCTGCTTTTAAACTCTTCCATTTTTTCTCTCCTCCTCCTACTTCCCCCCTTTGTCCTCAGCTTACTTCAACTGCTGCAAACTGAGTTCAAAGTACAAATGTAGTTTGCAGTCAGTGAACTCAGGCGGGGAGGAGAGGAGCGAGTGGGATCTTGCCCTTCCCAGTAGGCTTGGGCAAAAGCAAACTGCTGCTTCCAGCTTGTATATTCTTCTTCATTAATAACTTTTGCCATTTTCCCCACACTCTGATGTTGCTTGGCTACACACCTCCCAGTTTTCACCAGTGGCATTTTGGGGGATATGGAAGTCTGTTTCTAGGGCTGGCTCTACCATTAGGCAGAAAGCCATCACTGGTGGCATTTCTCAGGCACCATGAAAGAGTAGCAAACATTTTGAAATGACAAATTAAATGCTATATTTTTAGCAAGTGTATGCTGGCCTTGGGTGTTAAAACCATAAGAATCTGAAACAAAGAGGAAGCAAGACAGGTAGTGACAAGGAGTCTTTGGTCTATGGGCTAAATTTGGTTTATTGGGCAAGACCATTCAGTCTGTGGGATGCACAGACATGGCTCCTCCATCTTTGAACAGGGAAGAGGAGGAAGAACAGCTTATCCAGAGACTTGAGGCTGCATTTTGCTCTTTTCTCACCTTCTTCTTTTCAGAGAAGGCAGGAGAGGAGGGAAATAGTTGAGCTTTTAGCCAGCAGTCTTACTGGGGCCTGAGGCCAAGATGCAACCAGAGCCACAGTCTTTTTTGTCTTCCCTCTGAGCTGCCCATTTCTTTCCCCATTCCTGTTCCAGAGCAGCCATTCTCAAAGAAGTGGTGCCTGGTCTGGTGACAGTCCTTGAGCCATTGTCCATAAAGAGTTTCCAGAAAAGAAATAGGTGTACCAAAGGGCACAAATGTGATGCTAGCCCCTGGCTCATTGCAGAAAAAGTAATATTACCAGCTTACCTCATTAGATAGCCTGATAGATAGATATTTTTTCCCTAGGAGCAGTAGCAGACAAGACTCACACCCAGAGCTCAAGGAATGTTTTTTTCTCGGAGGGGAAAAGGACAGCAAATGTGTTAGGCAAGGGGCTACTTGAGGACACAGTGCAAATGCTGAAAGGGTTTTAGACAATGGACAAATAAAAGGAATGATTTCAGTGTAGATTCAGTCAAGCGTTTGTTGCTAGTAAAATCCAATTTTAAGCATTTGTCTTGCTCAGAATTCTGTAAGTATATTGGAGTCTAGCAAGGCATTTTAACAAAAATAAATTCATCAGAAAAATACAGATGAGTACATAATAAAGTACAGTATATATAACAGAGTTGTAAATAAACTACATGAAACAAAATTATATTTATATTAGTGTTTTTAGCTTTTATTTTGGAATGCCCTTCATTTCCTTGAATGTTCTACATTTTGAATTGTCTTGTCCGCCTTTGTGGTTATCACATCTGGTCACCCTGGACGCTGATCTGTCCAGCTGGAGGACCTGGTCTACCAAACAGCTACTGAGCTGCTGGAACTGAGCTGTAGCAAGGCTTGTTGTTATTGTTGCTCCTGAAATCATCCCTCAAGCACCACTCCTAATTTCCAGCAATAAATGTACAATAATAAATTCAATCACTTACCATTTGCTGCTCTTTCAAGGCATCCCAAACCAGCTGCCTCATTCTGCCTAATAATAGGGTTGGCCATGCTGCTGCTCCTCTTCCTTCTCCTCCTTTTCAAAGGCAGTAACTTCTTTGGTGTTCAGAGAATGAAAACTGCTAGGTCCTAATTTCTTTCTTCCTCTAAAGAAATGTACCAAGAAAGCCTTAGGGTCAACATGAGTCGGAAATGACTTGAAGGCACACAACAACAACAAGGTCCTAATCCTCTCCTACTATATGTGCACTTGTTTCTCCTGCAGAGACCTCACTGGTGCTTTCGACTGCTGCATCTTTAACTCTCTTTTTCTCCATCGTAGGATTTTGTGGTGACAGCTGTTTTCACCTTCATGTGGTTGGTGAGCTCCTGTGCTTGGGCCAAGGGGCTTTCAGATGTCAAGGAGGCCACTGACCCTGACAATGTGATTAAGAGTGTGGCCGCCTGTGAAGAAGCAAGTACGAAGTGCAAGGAGATACGGGAGCCCATCACCTCTGGCCTCAACACCTCTGTGGTTAGTCCTCCAACATCCTATAATGGGTTATTACTGAGGCATATGTGTGGCTGTGCTAGGGTTGCCAGGTGAAATAAGGAACAGTACTCTTATACCTTGAATGGGTGTGTAGAGGAGGGAATTCCAGCTTGCGTCGTTTGTATTACAAGCAGTCCCTGCAGAAATTCCCTCTTCTACACAATGGTTAAATGGAGAGGTGCCCTGTCCTTTATGTCACTGGAAACTCTAGGCTGTATGTCTAAGTATTTGTACAGTTCAAGTGTATATTTGGTATACATTTGTATTTTGTACTTTTGAGCATTGTGTTACTATAGATCAGGGGTTCCCAGCTCAGAGGGTTGAGACGGAATTTAAGGGATGAGACAAAGAGTGGCTTGCGTCCTTGAGTGACAAGTCACAAATCACCACTCGATTGTTTCTGAATATATTCGAATCTAATTGTTCGATTTAGAACCTCATTTTATGCATTCAGTGAAAAGCTTTTTTTTTTTTTAAGTTCAATTTGTTCACCCACACCAATGTAAGCAGTTCAATTTGTGGTTCAAAAATTAGAAATTAGACCTCTTCATCTTCAAATGTGGCATTACTTTTGTAGGGGGGTGCAAACATTAATCAAACATTTCCTGGGGTGTGGGACATAGAAAAGTTTGGGACCCCCTGAGATAGATCTACCTGTGTGCTTTTTCATGGGGTGAGTATTACTGTACACATTCTGCTTTCTGCATTTTGGGTGTGTTACTTTTAATCCTGAATTTCTGAGAAATACAGATCAGTCTTGTGTTTACTGTATTCAGGGTGACTTCCTCCCTATGCATGTGGCTGCAGCATTAATTTGGCTTAATTGTTGAGTTAATCATTTTAAATTTTTAATTGAATAAGCAATGGTGCCAGTTGTACTAGTGCAACAATTTTTCTATCAGGTGACTAAGGGGGGTTGCAGACTGCCAGAAATAGTGCAAATTGAGTCCACTTTTAGGGTTAGGGTTAGGGTTAGGGAATCATGGGATTTGTGTTTTGTTTTTTTCTGAGACATTGAGCCTTCTCTGTCAGAGAGCTCTGGTGCCACAATAAAATACAGTTCCCATGATTCCCTAACCCTAACCCTAACCCTAACCCTAAAAGTGGACTCAATTTGCACTATTTCTGGCAGTCTGCAACCCCCCTAAGATTTAAAAGAGTTATATTCTTTATTTTGTCAGAGTCAGAAGCTGTTTTTTGTTTTGATTGTGTTGCTATGGAACGGAATAAATAAGAATATCAGAACAAAAGCTCTTTCTTCTTCAAGTGGTACATTTCTACCATTATTTTTTTTAAAAAACCTATTTTGTTATTAATTATTTAACTGTTGAGACAATGTACAAGTGCCAGCATAGGCCATTACCCCAGAGTTTGCACCAGTCTCTTTTGTGTTGGTATTGTTGGTGTTGCTTTGCTTTCATATGTATACATCTCTTGCTATGTCAGAGTGTAAATGTGTCCCAACTACGTAGTATACATGCCAGCAGTAATCTGTAGCTATGGGTGTTTGCTGATTTGTATTTAATTGATAAGTGGATTCAGGGAAACTTCTTTATTGACAGATGCACACTATTTCACTGCCCAGCTCTGCTGTTTTTTATCAGTTCTGTTTACTATTGTCCACATCCTAGGATTCCAGTTTTGGATCTGACCCACAGCCCTTTTGAGTCTGGATGCTCATGCTTTTCAATATTATTATATTTTTTTCTGAGTGGGGAACCCCAAATTATTATGCCTAGGCTTTTCCTTATTCCCCCATCTTTTCCACTTTGGTGAGAATAATATGGTCAGATATTCTATCGTATGGAGTCATTATTTTTCTAAAACTACATTAACAGCATGATCTACCAGGATTATTTACACTACCTGAATAACTGTATCAAAAAAGTCTTCTTCCTGGGACCCAGTAGCAGCTGGTGGCTCTGATATCAGTAGGGTGGTATATACCTATCTTTAAAAGAACTATCCAAAGTGCTGATCCCAATCCTTAAATCATGTTCAGCACTACAGATGGCTCCTCTAAAATTGAGATTAAACCCCAGAGCATATTCACTGTGCCATGGACAGTGGAGCCATCAGTGTCCACTGAAGGGTCCTTTGATTTAACCCGTAGTGCCATGTGGAGGTCGGGGCTAGCAAGGGGGCTAGCTGAGGAAGGAAAGGTAGGGAAAGGAGTTGTGGCCCTGCCTACATTTGACACTGGCTCCATCCACATCTGGTTCAAACCTTGCTCAACACTGATTTACAGCCCCTGGATGGTATAGTATCATCCAACATCCACAAAACAGTTATACTTTTGTTGGGCCAACCAAAATGCATATTGCAAAGGGCTCTTGTAGCATCTTTCAGAGTAACTGAAAGAAAGAAGTTAGTAGCATGACTCTCCTGAGGAAGTGGACTTAAAAGTCTGCAAAAGTTTGTAGCATGAGCTTTTGTAAACTCGAGTGCTCAAGTCTATGAAAGCTCATGCTGCCAACTTCTTTCTTTCAGTTAGCATCAAGGGTGCTTTGCATGCTGATTTTCCAGACCAACACAGCTATACCTTTGAAGTCTTATCAAAATGCACATGATACATGTTGCAAACTTTCGAAGCTCTACTGGCTTCTTCATCAGGCAAAGGTGTTAAAAATCATACAGGAGGAAAAAAAAATGACTATGGGCCTTTGCAGACTGCCAGAAATAGTGCACATTAAATTGAGGCACTGCCCTGGCTCAGTGCTAGGGAGTCATGGGAATTGTATTTTTTTCTGGGACATTGAGCCTTCTCTGTCAGAGAGCTCTGGTGCCACAATAAATTACAGTTCCCATGATTCCCTAGCACTGAGCCATGGCAGTGCCTCAATTTAATGTGCACTATTTCTGGTAGTCTGCAAAGGCCCTATGTTAGTCATAGCCCTGCATTTGGTCAAGATGTTATGGTTGTTGTCCTGAGTTTAGATGACATGAAAGGATGGTTTCCCATTCAAAAATGTAGCCAAAAAGCCTTAAAAGTAGCTTGAAAGGGCTCCTCTCCCCATTTACTTACACTATGTAAGAGGATTGTAGGGTTGTAATGACTGTGTTTATGCTTAATATCCACAGCAGCAGTTATGTTAGGGCAAATTCAGAGACGGGACTGCTTTCCAATAAGAATAGGCCAGTGTTTCCAAATCTTTAGTACTCCAAATGTTTTGGGCTTCAGCTCCATAATGCCTTAATTTTGGCCAAGTTGACTGGGGCTTCTGGAATCTAAAGTCCAAAACATATGGAGAACCAAAGGTTGGGAATCACTGGAACAAGCAATGATTTGCTGGCTGTTTAAATCAGCAAAGATCAAACACCACTGGCAGGAGCTTTTTCATAGACTTTAACATGTTTCCAGTGACAATACAGTCAGCCCTCTGTATCCATGGATTTTTTCATCTATGGATTTAAGTATGGCTTGAAAATATTCAAAAACTATATAAATTCCAATAAGCAAACCTTGAGTTTGCTATTTTATATATGGGACCCCATTTTATTATGCCATTGTTTTTAATAAGATTTGAGCATCCACGGATTTTGGTATCCATGCAGGATCCTGGAACCAAATCTCAGGGATACCAAGGCCCCATTGTATTTATAGGATTGCCAGGTTGCTTTTAAATTTCCCAGTGTGGCTGGCGAGACTGGGAAAGCCCAAGACCAGCCCAAGATATTGTGCTGATTCAAGGAATAGACAAAATGTGTTTCCTCCTCCACCCATATACCCCATTCTACATAGGGAAGCCCATTGGACTAATGGTTCAATCTTACCCCAACACTTGTGACAGCAAAACCTCCTTTGTTTCACCCCAAGGAAGTGCCAGGCAAGAGATACAGGCAGGGCACACAGTTCTGTCCACATGTTGCCACTGTGCCTCATGGCATTAACCAACTGAGGTGGCTGCCTCACTTTGTCTAATGTCAGGGCTGGCCCTGGGGAGGAAGGTAATACTTGACTGCTGTCCCTTGAATGGTAACTAACTGTTCTTGTGTAGGGTCTCATGTCCTATCAGAAAACATCAAGACTGGAGCTCAGAAAAAATTACTTTCATGTACAGCAACTCCCAGAATCCCTCAACTACCATGGTCATTGGGCATGATGGGTGAGGGTTTCTGAGAATTGTAGTCCAAAAATGTAACTTTCCCAACCTCTGGTAAAAAGGTGATGCTTGATTCTTTGCATTCCACTTAGAATATGCTTCTCCGTCCCTTGCCGCTTTGTCTGTGTCCTGCAGGGCCAATTTAAATTGGCTAGTTTAAAGGAAAAGTGACTCTCCAGACTGCTGATGAGGCAACCTAGGCCTGTCATTTGTCCAACTATGAGTCACAGAGGTTTTGTCTGATGGATGTATTTATATAAATCAGACTTTTAGTTCCCATCAGAATATAGAAGGCTGTGTAAGGCATTTCAGATTAGCATTTTTGTATCTGAAACTGTTGCTGGGAGACCTACTACCATGGGCAGCAGAATTGCTGAACTCCCTTAGATGCTCTGTCTGTTACTAACCACTGGCTGCAATGTGTAGTCATTTGAACAAGTGGCTTTTCAAACTCTGTTGTAGCCAGGAAACTATTGGGTTCCCATTAGAAGCTTCTCTGGTCTTTTCCAGTTAGATGATCAATAATGTAGGACAAGCTTTTCCTAGACTGGTTACTCATCACAATATGTGTCCCTACTCCCTTGCAAATGGCCACCATAAAATAAGAGGGAACATTTTGTTACTTGAAGTGGAAGAGCAAATGGTGCCCCACTACCACTCAGAGCAATGCCATCTGGTTAGTGGGTTTGTTTTTCATTTTTTAATATTGTCTGTCACTTCAAGAAAGAATGAAGGGTGAACACTGTCAAGAAGAGAGGGGTGGGGTAAAAATAAATTTTATTATTATTATTATTATTATTATTATTATTAAATGTTTTAAACCAAGGGCCTTTTCACACTACTCAGTCACACTACTATGGTTCCTCTTAATTGCCATGGCTGCATCCTACAGAATCCTGGGATTGATAGTTTAGTCAGAAGGACTAGTTTTGAATCTGGATCCCACAGGTCCCAAGCCAACACTTTAAACTACACTTGTCCCTTCATATCTGCAGGCAATATTCAAGACCACCCATGGATAACAAAAAATGTGGGACCTCAAGTCCCATTGTTTCCTATGGCAGTGTAATGTGCATGCCACCACTGGCACAGCCATGTGCATGCACCTCCATTAAAAACTACAATGCTTGCCTTCTGTGGAAGCTCAATTCTGCAGATGACAAACCCACAGAAGAGTCCACTGTACTACAGTGGCATCACTAGGGTTGCTGTGACTCATGCTGTCATCCCTAGGCTCAGAGCCACCAGACCACTGGTCCCTCAGGAGTAGTTTGGGTCACTATGGAGTAGAAAGATTCTGGTCTACTTGCCACCAGTGGCTACTGGACCAGGGCACTCAAAAGGATGGTCCATCTTCCAGGATGTTCAAGTCTACCAGCCTTATTTGCAAGTACCACAGAAGTCTGGGCACCATTCAGTGATAGTAGAGCCCTCCAGGAATTCACCATGGAGTGCTGACAGCATCCCAGTCAGTCTCCTTGCTGCCTCCAGACAGGTAGACAGGGTCCTTCCAAGACCTTCAGTCTCCAGGAGTCCCAGTCTATCCACAGAGAGGTGCAGCAGTACACTCCATACTGTTTTGGGCAGATGGAAGACCCAAGTCCGAAATGCACAGGCCAAAAGAAGCAGCTTCCAGCCGCTTTGGGGGCATGGTATTCATATGATGCACACTCATAAAATAGCCGGAAGCTGCAGTGGCACCTTTGGACCAGATCATTAACTCTGACTCCTGGTGGCAGCCAGCTTGGGACCGTAGCAGCAACCTGCTTTAGAAGTGGGTTGTGCAGTTATCACGGTCCTGGTGCGATCACAGCCCAATCACGGCCAGAGTGGCCTCTGGCTGCTCCTGGCAAGCTGTCTGCCTCACCCCCTAATCCACTATTTATTACACTACCCTTTATATAGTGATCCCAGGAAACATTTCCTGGGAGATCTTCTGAGAGTAAGGGCAGGCTGGTTGTTGCTTGATATTCTTTGTGACGTGTTGGCTGATCATTCTAAATCCATCACACTTAAGATTGCCACCTTTGCAGTAGCAGTGCAAAAGATCCACTGCAACTTCTTGAAGACAGTAACAGTGGATTGCAAAGGGGATCAGCTGTTGTAGCTGTCATTATTATTGTTGGTTCCCTATTTTATCCAGTAACCTTTTTTTTTTGCTTTTTTACTTTATCCATTCTCATCCTGTATCTAATGCAATTGTAATTTGCATGTCTTGTGTTTGCTGAACTACATACATTGTTTTGTCAGAATGTTTTGTAATAGATGTTGTCCTACAGACAAATGAAAAAAAAAATCTATCTACTCCACACTGCTAGGCAGACTCTCCCCTCTGAGCTGTCAGTCTCCACCCTGCTAGAAACACCCCTGAACCTCTGTACCATATTGTAGTGAGAAAGCTCCTTGGATACTTCCATTTTCCCTGTCACATTCACCAAAGTCTGTGGGGAGTGGGGGAGGATTCCAGACACCCTAGGCTCTCATTTGTAGCCTGCCTGTGTTTTCTCAATGCTTCCAAGATCATTTTCCAGATTGGCACTTGACATCCCTACTAGAGTTCAGTGTGAGTAACACAGGCAGAAGATTGCACTATCCTCTCCTCTTTTGGGTCCATTGACAATATACAGGTGCAGTCAGTAACAGACCTAAGACACCAGTGACTCTCACTTGTTGCAAATAACCATGGGGCCACAGGGTGGAAGGAACCACCACCCTCATGATCGTTGTCATAACCACCACCTCTGTGCTTTGAGACTTGCATTATTTTGCAACTTTCTCCTTGCCCCAACATAGAACTGACAGAACTTCAGATGAGGGAAAGACCCCAACATCTTTTACTGAATTGTCCTTTCTCCACCTTGTCTTTTTGTCTTTCCCTCCAGGTCTTTGGCTTCCTGAATTTGGTGCTTTGGTTGGGGAACCTGTGGTTCGTGTTTAAAGAGACAGGCTGGAGCGCACCCTTCATGAAGTACCCACCTGCCCAGGAGAAGCCACCGGCACCCGAGGCCTATGATGATGCCTACAACCAAGCACCAGGCTATGGACAGCAAGACACGTATGGGCAGCAGGGTGGCTACCAACCCGACTACAGCCAGCAGAGCTATGGGCAGCAGGGAGAATATGGCCAGCAAGGTGGCTATGTCCAAGGCGGGCCCACTTCCTTTGCAAACCAGATGTAGGCGGGTGAGTTATGAAGACAGAGCTCATTTGGTTTGGGTGGGTTGTGATGGGACGTGATAGGATGAGATGGGATGTGCCTGTGGTTCCAATCCCAATCCTGGAAGATGAAGTTCTTCAGTCTGCATACTTCACACTGGACACATTAAAATTCTGTACAAGGGAAACTGAGTTCTGCAACTTATGCAAATGCAGCATGTGTGCATAATTTGTATTACAGGTTGAAGCTTCCTTATCAGAAATGGTTGGGACCAGAGGCATTTTGGATTTCAGAGTTTTTTGGATTTTGGAATATTTACATATGCATAATGAAGTCTCTTGGATATGGGACCCAAGTCTAAATGTGAAATTCATTTAAGTTTATGGACACTGAACCATCAGAAAGCAAAAGGTTTACTTTCTCAGCCACCCATGTGGAAAATGTTGTATTTTGGAATATTTCAAATTCTGGATAAGGGAGACTCAACCTGTATTTTGTACAGTTTATTCTGGTTCTCCTATTATTAACCACTGGAGTATGTATTCGGTTACTAAATCCCTCTGGCTTCTCAAGCCAAAATTCTGGGTATTACTTACCCTGGAGTAACTGTGTGTTACGTTGGTGTAAGCACTTCTTTGAATGGGGCGTAGTAGTAGTATGGGGAGAGCTGCAAAGGCCATCTCTGTCAGGAGAGGAAACTTCCCTGACTGCTTCTGAACTGTTTGGGAATCTGAAGAGCAGCTTCTTCCTCTCCTGACAAGGGTGGCTTTCAGTCCCGCTCTCATCCCCACATGTTGTCACAACGCCTATGGCCAGATCACTTTTGCATCTTGTCCTGAGATTTCAGAGGGCCCTGGCCAAACACTTTCACTTCAGACATACCTTCATAATCACAAAGGCAGGTTTCTAGCTTCAATGGATTCTCAGAAAGCAGGGTTCTCCCTCCAGTGTAGTAGTAGTAGTGGTAGTAGTAGTAGTAATGTATTGTTTGTTTCTAGCTCACCTTTTCCTCAGATTGGTACTCAAAGCGGCTTACAATAATTAAAAAAAAATAATACACAAGATACAAAAGTTAAAACACAATTAAACAATCAGGAAAAAATAAAACCAGTTTAAATATATATATCATTAAACCTGTGGGGTTTCTTGCATGTTTACGATAGATCACGATAGGGAATGTATGATGGTCCTGAGGCTGGACTGAAGTACCCATTGCCCTTCACTATTGGCCAATAGTAGCAGAACTTTGGAGCAGATGATGATGATGATGATGATGATTTCTATCCTGTCTTTTCCCCAGACTGGGACACAAAATGGCTTACAGTGACATTTTTAAAATGAATAAAAATCCATAAGATACAAAAGTTAAAAAAACAATTAAACAATCAGAAAAAAAATAAAAACCAAGTTAAAACATACATCATTAAAACATACACACACCATCACAACAATTAGCAATATCCAGCTCATTGTATAAGAGATAGGCCTTATATAATCACTCCTCAAATGCCTGTCAGAATACAAAAGTCTTTACTTGTCTGCAAAAAAGAAAGGGTGCCAATCTAACTTTTCTGGGAAGGGAGTCCCAGAACGTGGGGGCAGCCACTGAGAAGGTCCTCTCCTGTGTTCCTACCAGATATACTTGTGAGGATGGTGGGACAGAGCTGGTCGAACGTTATCAGAATGGCATGGCCAGGTACATAGGCTGATCAGAATCAATGCTGCTGGTAAAGGCTACAGCTAGGTGAGAAACAGGGGAAATCACCAGGGCCCTTTTACAATACAGTTATAGTGCTGTGATTAACTGCCATGTCCACATCCTATGGAGATTTGGGATTTGTATTTTAGGAGAGGAGCATTTAGGATTGTCAGCCGGAGAGCTGTAGTGCCTCAGGAAAATATGAGCCCAAGGATTCCATAGATGGAGCCATGAGAGTTAAAGTGGAATCATAGTACTGTAAGGAAAGGTACCCCTAAATACAGCTGGGAGATATGGCCTCTTCATTGCAGCCTTGTAAGATTATGGATCCCTCTATTTGTCCTACCCACAGACACTCACAGTATGAGCAAACTCTTACAGACAGGGACTGTGCAGGGAGAGCTGATGCATGGCAGAAGGCTATGCTTGTGTTTTTCCCCTAAATATTTAGAATGGCTTTAATGTTGACTGAAAGGAAGCGGAGGGGAACACAAGATTACCAAAGTGCTGAGGCTCCGGGAAAACCTTTGCTGGAGAACTATACTTTTTCTGTTATAGTTCTATTCCTGTTCAATTTCCTGCCAGATCTCCCCCCTTTCTCCTCCTCCTTTTGTTCCTTGACAACGTTGCACATCTCTGCAGTAAAAGGATGTCCTTGTTGTGGTGCAGCAAAATTGATTTGTGCCCTCGAGTGCCAATATCCCGAATCAATTTGCAATAGTGGCACGACTCCACAGTCTATGGCATTGTACTAGCACAGCCATCCTGATGTCTGATCTTGCATATTTATTTGCTGGCTCAGTGCCCTGTCAGTATACCCAATCAGCCATGGGAGCAACAAAGTAAATGGAAGGGAATGTTGTTATTAGATTAAATAGCTAACATTAAGTTAAACACAGGGAAGCTACCAGGACATAGAAACCTTTGGACACCTATTGTTCCATGCCCACTCTCTCTGACAGATTGCTCTGTGTAACTCAAAAGTTAATGTGTGCTGACACAGAAGTGTCCAGATGACAGCTTTGTGGCATGGGCATTTACTATGGAAGACAGATATGTTAAGCAATGTATGGTATTTATTAGGGAAATGTTCATGATTCTAAATACCCTAAAGGCACCAAATCCTGTCTGATCTTGGAGGCTAAGCAGGGTCAACCCTAGTTAGTACTTGGATAGCAGACCACCAATGAATACCAGGTGATGTAGGCTATATTTTGGAGGAAGGAATGGACAAAGCCACCTCTGAGGATTCCTTGCCTAAGAAAAAGTAAGAAATGTAAGGGGTCATCATAAGTCAACAGGCATATTGAAGGCACATGTACACACACAGAGTCACCAGACTGGGAGACAGACAGCCCTGACCAGTGGGCTCACTTGTTCAATAGATTCTGTGACATAACTCCATAGAAATGAACGGAAGTTTATTTGCAAGCCAAATCCCTCCAGATCAAATCCATGAAATTAAAATAAGTAAGCAACAAGTAAAATCATTCAAAGGAAAGAAAGGGCCTTTACAGACTGGCAGAAATAATGCAGCTTGAGGCCACTTTAACTGCCCTGGCTCAGTGCTAGGGAATCATGGGAACTGTAGTTTATTGTGGCACCAGAGCTCTCTGGCAGAGAAGGCTCAATGTCCCAGAAAAAAAATACTATTCCCATGATTCTCTAGCACTGAGCCAGGGCAGTTAAAGTGGACTCAAGGTGCATTATTTCTGCCAGTCTGTAAAGGCCCAAAGTCAATATAAGTCAACAGGTGACTTGAAGGTGCACACACGCACACACACATGGACACACTTTTTTCATTCCTGTTACAGGAACACATGTACAACAGTAATACAGGCTTCTTGTTGTTCTCATGTGCCTTCAAGTTGTTTCCGACTTAGGGTGACCATAAGACGGTGTTTTCTCATCAAATTTCTTCAGAGGGGGTTTGCCATTGCCATCCTCTGAGGCTGAGAGAGTGTGGATTGCCCAGGGTCACCGAGTGGGTTTCATGATTTAGTGGGGATTCGAACCCTGATCTCCAGAGTTGTAGCCCAGAATTCAAACCACTACACCACACTGGCTCAGTAATAGCCTTCAAACTAAAGCACTCAGTTCTTTTAATTCTCAATTCCACCGCCAAATTGCTCTCTTTGTTGCTTTAAACTGCCTCAAGTGAATGTTTGGGAAATATTCCTGTTAACCAAGTTGTGTACTGCAGTGATATAGATCCCATGGCACAGTTGTGTCTGTCAGCTGGGTAGAAAAACACACACCCCCATACACACACACACACACACACACACACACACACACCTGGGCTGCAAGTATCTGGATCTCTGAGAGCCTGACCATGAGCTCTGAAATTAGAACCGTTGGGATAATCACTGATGGATAATCTGCTTTTCTGGCCTGGGCGGAGCGGGTTGGGATTTGCTATTCTATGGCAGGACCAGCCCTGCTAGGCTTCACTTGGCTGAACAGGGATGTATGCATTTATAACTGCTTCAGATGGCAAATGCTTGGGGGCTGCAGCAATAGCCCCCATCACATTCCTCCTGAGTCTCTCTCAAACACCCATTTGGCCATTTTCTTCTCTTCGAGGCCAGCGCTGACAGAGTACCCCGCAAAGTCTCTCCTGCATCTCCTAAACCAGGGGTAGGCAACCTTTCCCCTTTAAGGGCCGAGGGACTTCAGCTCCCAGAAGCCTCAGCCATGTTGGCCAATAGTCCCATGTTGGCCAATAGCTCCTGGGATTCTGGGAGGTGAAGTCCCTCGGCCCTTAAAGGAGAAAGGTTGCCTACCCCTGTCCTAAACCAACCTGTAGTACTGCCCCTCCGTTGATGTCAATCCGTCGCTGTGATGCAGTAAAAATTGAACTACCATTCCATCTGATCTTTGTAGATGGAGAGGAAAGGGATATTATTCTATATTTTGCCCCAGGCAGCTAAATATCTTGGGATGGCCATGGGCTACTAGGCACATTGGTCTAAATCTCTCAAGTTCCATTTTGGAAACTCAAAACTCCATCTTGGAGGGAGTAAGCAGCTGGCTCCTTCAGAGGTGCATCTACACTGTAGAAATAATGCACTTCGACACCACTTGAAGTGTTCTAGCTCCATGTGTGGAATCCTGGGATTAGTCATTTTACAAGGTCTTTAGCCGTCTCTGTCAAAGAGTGCTGGTGCCTCACAAAACTACAGATCCCAGGATTCTGTAGGATGGAGCCATGGCAGTTAAAGTGGTGTCAAACTGCATTATGTATGCAGTGTAGGTGAACCCTAGGTACTGCTATAACCAATCCTTCTGAACTGATCTTCAAATGTCCCCTAAGGGAGGGTATTTCTCAGGAGTCAAAGAGGCCACCTTCCTAGCCTGCTTATCAGCCACGTGAAAGCTTTTTTTCCAAATTATTCTTCACCACTTACACTCATCTGACTGTATGAGCACCGGATGGTCTTTGGTTCAAGGTGTAATCATATAAATAAGGTGCTATCCTCTACTCAATATGCAGTTAGAATACTATATTATACTTCTATGTGCAAAACTGTATTTAAGTTGTACAATGGGATTTTGTTCCAGAACCCAGTGTGGATACAAAAATCCATGTATGCTCAGGTCCTACTGAATACGATGGCATAGTGAAATGGTGTCCCTTATATAAAATAGGAAAATCAAGTTGTGCTTTTTGGAATTCATAGTTTTTAAAATATTTTTAAGCCATGGATGGTTGAATCCATGGATAAAGAATATGTGGATATGGAGGACTGACTGTATTTGGGGGTCAAAAATTACTAGTAGATACATACCCCAATCTTTCTGGGATTATGTTGCTGAGGATTTCATCCTTTTTGCAATTAAAAATTCCTCCCAGCTTCTGCTGGTCTCCCAAGCTGTCCTGCTCAGAACTCAGAAAAAGTTACGTTTGGAGTATAACTCTTATAATCCCTGGGAAGCAAAGAGTTTTGAAATTTTTCTTTTCATTAAACTCTTGATCTGCTGCTAGATTATATCATCAGCATGGCTAAACCCAATAGATTGCTTGTTTAAGGCTGCAGTTATTTCTATAGTTAAACAAATTTGGTATTTTAAGTTATTCACATTTGTTAGGGAGTGAAGTCTCTCTCTGACAGATGCAGTAAAACAGGAGGGCCTCAGGAGAGGAAGGATTAGATTTGGAGGGAATACGTAATTTACATGGCTGTCTATACAGATGGTCTTGTTTTTTGATCTGCCTGCCATCTTGTGTATTACAGAAGCAACAAAATTAAAAGGAAGAGAAATGAGGAGCCCTGGCTAGAACAGGGTTAGCCATGGCACTTTCAGAATGCTATTGTCCTATATTAGAGTTATCAGAGTGTTTTGGGGTGTGATGGGAATCTATTTTTTATTTACGGTATCTTAATTTCTTTTAGAGCTTATTGTTATTTGGGGTGAACTGCACTGAACCCCTTTGTATTCTTTTAATGTGTTTATTGCTCGCACAGTGTTGGATGCCTAAACAAATAAATATTCAGGTGTGGAAAACAGCAAGGTTATTAAATACTTGATCTTTTAAACTGAGATGTCATGGATTAGATCACTCTCTTGCATCCAAAATATATGCTTTGCTACTGAGGCAGGTTGAGTATCCCTTTCCTGGAATTCTGACATCTGAAATACTCCAAAACCCAAAAGTGTCCACATGGGTGGCTGAGATAGTGACACCTTTGTTTTCTGATGGTTCAGTGTACACAAACTTTTATTCATGCACAAAATTATTAAAAAATATTGTGTATTCCTTCAGGCTATGTGTACAGGGTGTATATGAAACAGAAATGAATTTCATGTTTAGACTTGAGTCCCATCTCCAAGATATCCCATTATATATAATAATAATAATAACTAATAATAAAATTTATTTTTATCCCGTTCCAAAATCCAAAACATTTCTGGTACCAACATTTTTGGATAATGGAGACCTAACCTGTACACAATTATAGCTCTTTGACCTCCTTTTAACTTCCATGGCAACAACCTATGGAATCCTGGGACTTGTACTTTAGTGAGCCACTAGAGCTCTCCGATACAAAATTCTAAATAGCTCACGAAACTATAAATCCCAGGATTTCTTAGGATGGAGTCATGGCTGTTAAAAGCAGGAGAAAAGTGCTACAATATTGAAACAAACTGAAACAAACAGAGATGGTCCTAAAGTGGCTCAAGGATGGTGAACCTGAGGGGTTGTAATACCCTCCAACTCTCCTGATTTGACAGAGGCGATGCCGATTAATTCTTTTTCAGCTGCTTTTAAAATGCCCCAGTTTATCTCTCCTCCTCTTCCTTTCTCCCTTTGTCCTCAGCTTACTTCAGCTGCTGCAAACTGAGATCAAAGTTCAAAAGTAATATGCGAAATTAACTCAGCATGGAGAGGAGAAGAGGGGAGAATTTTGCACTTCCCATTAGGCTCAGACAAAAGCAGACTGCTGCAGCCTCTGCAAGCTTGTGTGTTCATCCTCATTAATAACTTTGGCCATTTTGGTCACACTCTGATGTTGCATGGCTATGTGTGTCCTGGTTTTCGGCTGTGAATGCTGGAGGGCATGCGAAGGAGGAAGGCAGAATTTCCTTCAGAAAGCAGTTTGGGGAAAGGATTGGCTCTGGGTGAAACACCCAGAAAGAAGCAAAGGATAAGAAGGTACCTGCTCCCCCTTCCCCGCCTCCACTACAAATGAAAGCCAACCAGAATGCCAGTGAAATTTGATTGTGAGTTCCTGCATGGCAGGGGGTTGGACTGTATGGCCCTTGGGACCTCTTCCAACTCTGTGATTCTATGAAATATTAGTTCAGTACTAGCAGGAGAACGGGCATGACTTCCACCTTCTGTAAAGGGAGCAGGCCAATTCAAGGGGAAGCCGGAAGAACACACAGGCTCTCTACAGTTCTTTGCCACTAGCAGCTGGTGCCTGAGGCGGCTGCCTCATTCTGCCTAATAGTTCAAGACACCTGTTGGTTGCTCCCATCACCACCACCTATTTATAGTAGCTTGACCTGGTAGAAAACACCCACACAGACACCTCTCACAAGCAAGTACAAGGCTGGCCTTGGAGGGATGATAGGCTACTTGAGTCTGAACAGAGGCAATGAGTTTATTTTCATACTGAAGAAGAGTATGGAAAAGGTGCCTTGGGAATCTCATAAACTGATTCCAAATGTAGGTTAATTATTGTAGATTAACTATCATCCACAAGAGACTCTGGTGACTGGGGGGGGAAATAAAATAAAAGACACAAGATTCCTTTTATTGGAGCAGAAGAACAATATTGAACGATTTTTGTGGCGGCGCATAAAAAAAACTGAGTGTTAAGGTGAAGAAAAATGTTAATTTACTTTCTGCCAAGCTAGGAAAGGCAGGGGGAGAGGAACAATTTGGAGTTGGGCCACAGCATTGAAATGGTGGTTATCCCTTTCCAATGCAACTATTTTACCAATATGAACTTCTCCTCTTCCTCAACTTACTTTTTACCCTGTACAACAAAGCATACAAGTAGTCTTATAAGATCTGAATGATATCTAACTAGAGTAGTTATAATGTCTTCGCTCTATCACCAGAAGTACCAGAGCCTGGATAAATTACTTTTTGAGACTATGCTTCCTATAATGACCTAGCCACTGACTGGCTATAGTAGATAGGTGATTTCATAGAGATTGTTAAATTATGCTTGAAAATTAATTAATCCCACTCACTAAAATTGTGGGGAATGAAGTAATTGGTTATTAACATTTATGGGTGAATAGTTTCTTGGGTTATTTTAATTAATTCATTGTTTAAATTTGTTATTTTCAAAACAAACCATGAGATTTACAGAGAATGGCATGGGATGTTACCTTCCTTAACGTGGAAATTTTTCTGGATGGATGTATTACAAATCCCATAATACAAGGGTTGGCTGGGGATGATAGGAGTCCAACATGTCGGGAAACTGACTGGTTGGGAAAGGCTATCTTGAAGCATGCAATTTCATCCTATGGCTAGTTCAACTGTTTTGTCAGTGATCTGTATCTTTCCTCCATTTTCTATCCCTTCCCACCTTCACCAACATGTATACTGTTCACTTGCTCTTCAAATGCCTTATTTACTAAAGGTTAATAAGGAATGATGGTAAACATTAGTAAGGAATGATGTTTCAGTTTCAGTTAGGGGAACTGCAGCAATAGAAAGGTCAATCAAAGATGGAGAATTCTTAATCAGAAATACTTGTGTACTTGTGAGCAATAAATAGAGCATTTTTCTGAACAAATGAGTCACTGCACATTTTCTGCCTCCCTTCTTACAACTGAGAAGTGTGGTCTGCAAATACAGGCTGAGTCTCCCTTATCTGGAATGCCTGGAACCAGAAGTGCTTTGGATTTTGGAGTTTTTCAGATTATGGGAATATTTGTATATACATAGTGAGATATCGTGGAGATGGGAACCAAGTCTAAGCATGAAATTCATTTATGTTTTGTATATACCTTATTAACATAGCCTGAAGGCAATTTTATGCATAATGTTTTTATGCATGAAACAAAAGTGTATGTACATTGAGCCATCAGAAAGCAAAAGTGTCACTATCTCAACCATAGGTGTGGCTATATTTGGATTTTTGGAATATAGTCAGCCCTCCATATCCACAGATTCTTTATCCATGGATTCAACTATCCATGGCTTGAAAATATTCCAAAATATATAAATTCCAAAAAGCAAAGCTTGATTTTGCTATTTCATAGAATCGTAGAGTTGGAAAACACCACAAGGGCCATCCAGTCCAACCCCCTGCCATGCAGGAACTCAAAATCAAAGCATCCCCAACAGATGGCCATCCAGCCTCTGTTTAAAGACCTAAAAAGAAGGAGACTCTTTGCTATAAGGGACACCATTTCTTTGTGCACTTGAGCATCCATGGATTTGGGTATCTGCATGGGGATTCCGGAATCACTGTATTTCGGAATTCCAGATGTGGGAGACTCAGCTTGTAATTTGAAAAGTGCCCCAGGAGGGTGGAAGGGGTCTGTTCTTTTGATGTGCAATATTACAGGATGGCAGCAGTGTTTTCAGAGCTCATCCTTTCTCTCTCTCTCTCTCTTCTTCGTTTTCTTTCTACAGGTCCCTCACCCCCAGTAGGCGGCGCTGTGAGGAGGAAGCCGCCATCATGTTCCTGCCCCCCATGTCCCCTTGTGCAGGGGAAAGGGGGGGCTGGTGGGTGCTTGCGCTGGGAGGGGGCTGGCAGAGTACCCCCCTCCCAGAATGAATGTAGATGTTTGTGCTGTTTATATATATATATATATATATATATATATATATATATATATATATATATATAAAATATATATTATATATATATATGAGAAACTACAACTAGAGATAGAGACCGCCCCCCTCTCCCACTGCCCCATTGCTCATGCCCACACACGCAAGCACACACACACACACTGCCCTATATCATTTACCCCACCTCGGGACAGCTCCTTGACCTTCCACTAGTCCTTGTTTTCCTCCTTCCCCTAGGGCCTGCCCTCCAAGATTCCTAGCCTCCCCCCCCCCCCCGTACCATGGGCTATACAGTCTCCCCTCTGACCCCTACCAATGGCCCTCCTTGTACCCTTTGGATCCTACACCCTCCCACTTGACCGTATGGAAGGCACTGCATGACTCACGCCATCGTCCCAATACATGGCAAACCGGCCTCCATCTCTGCATGCCCGGATGAAAGTGAGCGGGTCCTAGGGGGAGGGGGATGTCTGAGGTTGGAGGTGGGGGGGGCTCTTTGGATGCTGTCTTGAGGGTCCAAAATCCAGGCAGTTTTAGGGTTTTAGTGGAACTGGGGATCAATTCTCTATCTGGAACTTGAATTAATATTCTTTAGACACACCTCTGTTCCAGGCCCACCCAACCCCCAAACAATGTAAGGATCAGGATAGAAGGCGGTGTAAATTTGGGGGTAGTTCTCTCCTGCTCCCCAATATTGAGGACTGGGGGAGACTAGGAGAGCTCCGTAGCATTGGGGTGCCAGTTATTGTTCTGAAGGTGGGGGGTATCCATTTCTGCAGAAGGGTTTATTCTAGTAGGGAGGGAAAAGACAAAAAAGTGGGGTGGGGTTGCTCCTAGTGAGTTATCGTATCTATCATTCAGGGGGTCAGAGCCCCATTATTGCCCTTTATACCAGCATGTATGCCATGATGATCAGTCCATCTGGGGCCCACACTTCAGGGGTGGGGTGGGGACTGAGGGGGAGACTCCCATTCCTTTTCCCCATGCTTTCTCTAAACCATCTTCCCCTTTCTTCTGTCACTTAATCTTTCATTATTATTATTTTTTTATTTTTCTGAGGCTTCACATTCAAAGTATGTAGAGAATCAGAATCAGAATCATAGAGCTGGAAGGGTCCTCAAAGGGTATCCAGTTCATTCAACCTCCTGCTCAATGCAGGATCTCCACTTAAAGAATCCCTAGCAGGTCAGCTGTCCAGCTTCTTTTGGAAGACGTCCGCAGAAAGAGACCCACCACCTCTCCAGGGAATTGGCTTCACTGCCAAACCATTCTCACTGTCAAGAAGTTCCTTCTAATTTTCAGTCAAAATCTACTCTCCTGTAACTTCAAACCATTAGTCCTGGTCCTACCATGGGAGCCATTTTAGCATGGATTCATTCTGACACCTTGTATCTATCCCATTATCCTCACAATCAGAGTTATGAAAGTCAGCACTAGGGATGGAGGAACATCTCGATCCAGTCCGATTCTGATAGTGTTTTTGCCAAATTGTACAGATCTATTTTTGCTCAGAATGGACAGAATGTGAGATTTTTTTTTAAAAAAAAAGAAAATCAAATGTGGGAGAAATCAGAACTGACAGATTTGTCCATCCATTCATTTTCCATTCATCTGGCTTTGAGTTTGGGTTTATTTATTTACTTATTTATTTGTTGTATTCATTTCTATCCTGCCTTTCTCCCGCTATAGGGACTCAAGGCGGCTAACAAAATGTTTAAAACAATACAAATTAAAAACAATACAAAAGCTTATATAAAAAGTATAAATGTAAGAGTTTAAAAAACAAACAATTTATGAAGTTAAAAACATTAAACATTAAAAATGTTCAAGTGTATTAAAAGACTACGTACAAATCTTACAATCCAAATTGCACAGCATTTAAAAGCCGAACCTTTGTCAGTTTGTAAAAGCTTGACAGTACAAAAATGTTTTTCTTTTCTGCCAGCGGAAGGAGAGCAAAGAGGCTCATAAAGGGAGATATGATCCTTCAAATAACCATATTTGAATTCTCTGTATTCAGCTATACTTGTGGTGCTGATCTGAGATCACTACCTCTTCCTTTCATAGGCTCCTCATCTTCTACAGCTGTATAGCAGCTGGGTACAACATAGTCTTATGTTGGAAATAGTGAAACTCATTGACTTTGGTCAATGCAGATGTGTGAGAATTTACTTTTAGTTCAGCTTTTGATAAGAATTTCCCAAAATGTATCAATTTCTTCATTTTCCAAGAGAAAACAAGAAAGAGTCCTCTAACTCCTTAAAAGACCATATATCATGCGCTTTCCACCTTCAACAGATTAATGATTTCAGTACATATAAGTTTACACATGATCAGAGATGTGCTTACAACCAGTGTGGTCAGGGGGAAATTACATACAGAACGTATTGGCAGTTGCATTTACTTTATTGTAATTCCTTCATATTTGGGATGGGGAAATTCTAGAATTCTAGAACAGTAAATGAAACAGACTGGTGTGTCCATCCCTAGTGTACAACCTTTAGTTTCAGATTATCCATAGGTTGGTTCAGATATTCAGAATGATCATATGTACATGATCTCCATACACTTTTGCATTTTGAGAGGTGTGTGAGGCAATCTTCAGAGATTAAAGGCATTACTTTTTGGACGACAACTCCAAGAATCCCCCAGCCAGCAGCATGGGAGTTGTTGTCCCAGAAGAAAAATAATGCCCAGGCTCTGGCAAGAACCTGAAGGAGGTATCGATGCTAGATTCCCACAAGAGATTTGATCTGAGCTATCTTTTGTGGTTCAGAGATGCGGAGGCTCAATGTGGAGGCAAAAATTTGCACTATTGGGGTGCCAGAGTTTTCACAAGGTTGTAACCCTGCTGGTTGTAAACCACACACTTGCAGATACTCTCAAAGAAGGTCCAAAGATAATCAAGGTGTGTGTGGGGGGGTCTAATCTACCATAAACACTATCAATAGAAAACAGTGTGAAGCAGTTATTAACACATATCGGGTGTGACATCTTGTATTGGGTACCAAGTTGTCACCTTTAGCCACAACTTGGACAAGTTATTTTTTGGAATGCTGTTTCCAGAATCTCCTAGCCAGCATGACCACTGAGGGATTCTGGAAGTTATAGCTGAAAAAGTAACTTTTCCAGGCTCTGCCCTTAGCACATTAGAAGCCAGCAGCATCTGGGTTTGCTTCCAAGTAAATGTGCTGAGGATGAGAATAATTTTAACATCTCTTTCTCTTCCCACTCCTTCCCGTCTCTAGTTCATTTTTTAAACTGTTCTACCCTTTTATCATTTCTCCCCCCGCTTCTCCCCATATCACTTTCTTATTCATATTTTGATTAGCTCTATTTAGCTTCCCACTCACCCATCCTTTTCTCTGGCCCTTCCCAAAATCCCTGCTCCTCTACTCTCAATCTATATCCTGTGGCCTCCAAGCAGACCTGTTTTTCATACCAGCCAAAGCTTTCCCCCCAGCCCTTTCCTTCCCATGTGCCCCACACTCCCTCCCCATTTACCCCAGTGGCACTCTGACTATATATTACTCAGTGTCTGTGTATCTGATCGTGCCGTAATTGTGCGTTTCGGTTTGTCCGGCTCTTTGCCCCGGTCGATATCGTGTGATTTTTTCTTCCATCTTTAAATGACAAAAAATACCAACAAACAACAGCAACAGCAAAATGACAGGAAAAAATATGCATTAATCCCCCCCAAGTCTGCCCCCCTCACCCCAAAAGGTATAGAGAAAAAATGGATAAAAACTAAATAAAAACAGAAAGAAAATGTATTTCAAAAAACCAAATGTCTGAAGTGTCTTTATTTCAGGTCATTCTTACCATACCTTATATCCACATCTCCCAAGTTCATTGTAATTCTATGTGTGGTGGTGTTGTTGCTGTTGTGTGCCTTCAACTTGTTTATGACTTATGGCAATCCTAAGGTGAACCTTGGCAAGATTTGTTTAGCTGGGGTTTGCTTTGTCTTCCTCTGAGGCTGAGAGAGTATGACCCAACCAAGGTCACCCAGTAGGTTTCTATGGCTGAGCAGGGATTTGAACTCTAGTCTCCCAGATTCATAGTCCAACACTCAAACCACTCCTCTATGCTGACTCTCACTATTAAACAGTATACTTGCATTTGTAAATCAGCTTTATTCAGAATTCAATGCTGCCTCTTGCCTGGTGGGCCACACACAGTAGAATTTGGAGGAAAGCGAAGGGCAGCAAATGGTTGGCTTTTAAATTTGTAAGGATTATGTTTTTATTACAAAAATTGTTCCCCCTCCCACCCCTTTAAACTGAAATTATTTTGCTGCCACTTTGTGACAGAATAATTTAGCTGCATGTGTGCCCTTTGACTTGGTGAGAATGGGCAGAGCTATTCAAAGTTTCTTTCTCTTGGACTATACCTCCCAATTCCACTCCAGCCAAGATGGCCTGTAGGTGTTCTTGCTGGGAGATTCTGGGAGATGCAGTACATAAAGTAACTAAGCAGCCTCAGGTCAGTTTGGTTTAAAAGATTTATGCACCATGCATCAGGGCAAGACACTCAAGGCAATTTGCACACATAAATACCAAACATAAAACAAGCTAATTATTGTTTTGATTAGTATTAAACAGTATACTTGCATTTGTAAATCAGCTTTCTGCTTCCATGTCTGCCCTGCATCTTGAAGAGGAATTTAGGGCCCTGCATCACAGCATTCTTCCTTGCCACACCCAAATATCATGCTCATACTAAGGAAAATTATCCAGAAACATTGGCTCCCAGTTCCCTGGGTTGTTCTCAGTCTCGACTCTGGCTGCATCTACACTGAAGAATTAATTCAGTTTGACACCACTTTAACTGCCATGGTTCAATGCTATGGAAATCTGGGACTTGTAGTTTGGTGAGACATGTAGCCTTCTCTGTCAGAGAGCTCTGGTGCCACAACAAACTACAATTCCCAGAATTCCATAGTATTGAGCCATAGCACTTACAGTGGTATCAAACTGGATTATTTCTGCAGTGCAGATGCTGAGAAACTGACACTTACCCCATGGGTTTCTATGGCTGAGCAGGGAATTTGAATCCTGATCTCTCAGAGTCCCAGTCTGTCACTTAGACCACTACACCATGCGGAATCTCAGCTCTGGATGACATGAACCAATTTGAGAAGAGAGTTTAATGGTAAATGGACTCTTATTGTAGTTGCCAACTGACTGGGGGAAAAACACTAGCCTGGCCTACTCTTTTGCTGATAAGTTTGCTGGGAGATCTAAGGAATATTAAGCATTTCCACAATGCAGATGCCCTTTTCTTCCAACTATCCTTGTGTAGGGAAATTACAAGTGTTAGACATGCCCAGTTGAGAGACCATTTTCTGTGTATACATTATGTTTGTCAGAGGCAGAGAAGGGCTTCACTGGAAGGAGCCATCAATAATGCAGTCAGACACCATTCAAAAAAAGTAGCCACATTGGCACAGTATGTGCCTCATGTGTCTTTACAGTAGATGGTACCCTAAGGTACTTCATTCACTCTTCTAGCTCAGGAGCATTCAAAATGTATTCCAGGCAAACCTGCAATGAGATCAGAAATAGTTGGCAAACTCCCTTCGGCAACATTTTGCCCCACTACCATAAATCCTCTCACAGCGATGGTTGTGTGTCTTCTAAGGCAGGGATGGGCCACTGTGAACAGAGCCCATCTCTCCACATCTCTCCAAACAGGCTGCATCAATGCATTTTCATCTGCTCAGAGATTTACTTCCTTTTCAGTTTTGATTGGCTATGATATGATGTGGGGAAGGACAAAGATGTCACTTTATAAAATTGTTTTTGCTGTTTGCCTTATGCTGTGTTTTTGCTATTTGCCTATGAATGAGAGAACTCCAAGACCCCATCATCAATTGCTCTGCTCAGATCTTGCAAATGCAAAGCCATGGTTATCTTGATTGAATCAATCCAACTGTAAGGTGATCTTTTTTTCTACTTTCCACTTTACCAAGCATTATCGTCTTTTCCAATGCGTCATGTCATCTCATGCTATGTTCAAAACATGACAGCTTTATCCTATTGTCAAAGAACTTGGGATGGTATAAATGACTCTTTGTCTGCTCATTTTATTCTTACAAACAAGATGGCAAGGTAGCTTGTGTTGAGAAGAAAGCGACTGGCCCAATGTCACTGAGAGCATGTCTACATGGGCCATTTGCAACAGTTCCCTACCCTTGAGTCACCCTGTCCAGATGATGCAGGGCCAAAGGCCCAATTTGACTGTGCACTGTCCATACATGGGTAGGGCAGTCCCACAGTGAATCTGGACCATCCCTGCTTTGATGGATCCGGATCTTCCCAGAAAATCCGGAGAATTCTGGAGCAACACCAGGCACCTGTCTACATAGTGTCCCATGTGTTGCCCCCTGCCACGAATCACTCATCTGAGTTCTCAGCAAGGCACCCAGCCATGTGATTTACACTGGGCACTTCATTTCTGGCCTCAGTGACTCACCTAGTCACCAGGAGCATGCTGTGTAGACAGCTGACTGGTGTCACTCCAGAATGTGCAGGTAATGAAGAGAAGTCAAGGCAGTGTCAGGGCCAGAATACTCCAAGAGCAGCCTGGAGCAGCCAGGCCACTCTAGACTCACCCTGAAAACCTTTGTAGGGATTTGAACCTGGGTTTTCCCTAGCCCAGGTGAGGAATCTATGGATCTTGTGCTTCTAATGTGATTGAACTGCACCTTTGACAAGTCCAGACCAACATAGTCAATGGTAAGGGATCGTGAGAATACTTTGCAAAGGATCACAAGTGTCTACATCAAAGCTCCAGACCAGGGATGGGCAAAGTTCAGCCTCCACAGGTTGCTTTCATGACCCCCTGACTCTTTCAGTCAAGAAGATCAACAGTAATCACCATCTACTACACTGTTTAACATTATACCTATTTTCCAAAACCATGTGCAAAGATGTGGACTTACTGGCACTCTGTTGTTTTGTTGTTTGACAGTTTGTGCAGCTCTCGGAGTTCATGGGAGCAGAAAACCACCCACCACCACCACAAATGCCTATCCTTGGCCCATCTTCTTGATGATTTGGCTTCATAAAACATACATGAGTTTATTCTCTTCAAAGTATGAAGTTTGTTGGAAACCAGTTTATGACCATGGAAAATGTCCCCATGACTGACTAATCTCCCTCCCTCTCTAGCCCTGAACCCTTCTGGTTGAGTTTCTGGGGTCCCCTTCGTGCATCTGCTTGAGCATGATGGGACCTCTAGAGACCAGCTACACTGCCACCACCCACTGATATTAGTTCCTTTTTCTGGAGTAATTCAGTGGGAACTTTCCACTGCTTGCACTTTCCATCTCTAACTGCAAAGACTTACTCCCCACCTATGAGGAAATGAGACTGAGCAAAAGGCATCTGAAGAGAGTGAGAGAAGAAGTAGTCTTTAAAGGAAAGTTTATTATAAGCAAGATATCTACATTAGCAAAAGGATATTTCTGACATGGAAGGCACCTCGCTTCAGGCACACTTAGTAGAAGTTGTAAGTTGCAGAATAGCCTAGAATAATTTCAGCCAAGATTACACACACACATGCCCCCCCCCCCAATTTTCCTGACACATATAGTTAGACATTTCCTTATTCTGTTCACAAACAGATGTCCTTGGATCTTTCTGGGAGAAGCTGAGAATCTGGATAGCCCAGCCTTGGCCAAATGTCCAAGGGTTTGGCAGTGGCAGGTACAGCATGCCCACAGGTCTTCTTTCAGATCATAAAAACAGATCCAAGACTTAAAAGTCAAAAGGACAGCTTTTATTGCAGTAAAGAAAACATAGCAGACAGGTCCATGACTTGACAAGTCTGAAGTTAAAGCATATTGAAACACTTTTATAGAACATAGCAATGTCCCTCCCCATAGGCTGGTATAACTCAGTGATTGGTCACAAATTCCCACGCTTTGGCCATTAATATGACTGTAGTAGTAAGTTTTATTCGGTCATTTACCAGCAAAATCGAGAATTATTAGTGCAAAAGTACAAAAGTCTCAATAAAAGTACAAAATCGCAGTAAAAATAGGTCAATTCCTAAACACGATTGTAAAACATTATGAAAATAAAAATGAAAATAAAACTCGTAATATCTCAGAATATTAATTGGTTCAAATCCAGTGTCTTCCACTGTTTCTCCAGAGATTCTGTTGCTTCCCTTCAGACTATACAAGGTATACAAAATTATCCTTGTTAGTTCCCAGTGCTCTTATATGAAAGCAGTATACCTGGTTTAGAACATAAACAGACTGAAGCGATGACCTCGACGGAAAACAGCGATTTCCAGCCATAATAATATCAATCTGTGTTGACAACTTTGGGAACTCAGCGTACCCAGGGTCGGAATCATTACTTCCTAAGTTCTATCCCTGGTGTCACCAATTTACGATTACAAATTTACGGACTTGCTCATGTTAATTGCCATTAACCATTTGGGGTCGGAGTTTACATACGATATAGCAAAACTTTGCTACTTTAAGTACCACCTCAGGTACCTGGTTATTTAATAAATTGCGGATGTAAAAAGCATCAGAGTGACCAGGGTATTTTTCTAACAGAGGAGTAATCAACTGGAGACGAATATCTTTGTAAAATTGACAATATAAAAGGACGTGCTCAATAGATTCAATTGCGCCCGTATCACATGGGCAGAGACGGGATTTATAGGGCACTTTTTTAAACCTGCCTTCCAATACTGCTGTAGGTAAGGCATTGAACCGAGCCAGAGAGAAGGCTCTCCTGAATTTAGGCAATGTAATTTGTGACAGGTATGCAGCTGGTGAAGTAACCCAAATTTGTTTATTGACTATAATATATTTTGGGAAGGCAGCAGTTTCCAACTGACCCTGATGCCTAGCAGTATTTGTTTAATAATCAATTTTGCTTGATCTAGGTTTAGCTTCAGAATAGTATCCCTAGAAAGACCCAATGTGGCCAATTTCTTATTTATTTCTACTTCCCAGGAGAACTTATAGGTGTCTGCCAAGAAAAACTTAATCAGCCCTAGGGTTTTTATTCAATTTGAGCCAGTATGTGCAGATGTTGATCCACATGCTAGTCTCAAGCTTACTAACTCCTGCTTCCCTTCTGATAACTGCATTTGGCACACAACAGGGTACTTGAAATATTTTCCTTAGGAACTTGGATTGGATTTGTTCTAGCAAAATAAGGTCTTTGTAGGATCCTATTTGAACTCCGTAGAATAATTGTGATTTAACTTTTGCCAAATAAAGTTTGATTGCAGCTGGAATATACTGGGCTCCCTTAGTAAAGAAATACTTTTGAATGGCATTTGCTGATCTCTGGGCATTCCTAGTAACATAGTCCAGGTGAGCTTTTCTGCTCCCTGTAGACTGAAAGACAATACCTAGGTATTTAAAAATTTTGACCTGTTCGATAGATTGCTTCCCTAGCCTTCATTTCCTCATTTTTGGGCATTTGGCAAAAGAGAGTATTTTGGTTTTGGTGTAATTTATTGTTAAGTTTTCTTCCGCACAGTAGAGCGCTAAAGACTTTAAGGCTCTTTTGAGGCCAACTGGAGTCAGGGACAAGATTGCTGCGTCATCAGCATACAATAATACATTGATGTGTCTGTTAGCAATTTTGGGTGGGTGGTAAGAGGGGTTACTCAGAAATGAAATTAGTGAGTTTATATAGTAATTGAATAAAGTTGGTGCCAGGACACACCCCTGTCTGACTCCGTTCTGGACTTTTACTTCTTTGGATACATGACCTTGGAAACTACACCTAACCCTCAAGCAGTTGTTTTCATGCAACTTAACGAGCAATAAGAGAAGGCATTTATCAATTGTGCTATTCATTAATTTATCCCACAATTTAGCTCTGGGAACGGTGTCAAAAGCCAGTTTGAAATCTATGAATGCTACATACAGTGGTTGGCCTTTGTTGGAGTATTTCTCTACTAGATGTTGTAGTACCAACGCATGATCGAGTGTTGACCTTTCTGCCCTAAATCCTGCCTGCTCATCCTTCATAATTTCCTCTGACTCAAGCCAGTCCATTAACTTGGCTTGCAGATGTTTTGCATACATTTTGCTAATCTGGCTGAGGAGACTAATAGGTCTAAAGTTTGTTGGGTCATTTCTTTTACCTTTTTTGTATATTGGAATTATGATTGCTAGACCCCAGTCAGATGGTATGTTCCCTGATCGATCGATGGCAGTGAAGAGTGTGAATACAGGTATCCACCAATTCTGATCGTTTTTAAGCATCTCACAGGTAATAAGGTCAGTGCCAGGAGCCTTTGCTGATTTTAGTTGAGTTATCAAACTCTTGATTTCTAAGTGTGAGACTGGGGGCCAGAAAGGTAAGGTGGTAGCTTCCAACTTAAGTCCGGTTTGTGATTCCTCAATGTTTTCATATAGATCAGCAAAATGATTTTCCCAAGTACTAGCTGGAATCTGGAACATGGAGTTTTGTACATTTTTGGGGAAGGATGGGGCCACCTCTTTCCAGAACAGAGTGGGATTATTTGTGCTGGTTGCTGTTATTAGCCTTCCCCAGGAAGCTTGCATAGCATACCTTTTCTTTTGTCTAAGCAATTGTTTATATTTTTTCTTTTGTTTCATAAGGTCTAGCACAGAACATTGTGAGGGATTAAATTTGTATTGTTTGAAGAGGTCTTTCAGTACTGTCCAAGCCTCTCTACATTCTGCGTCGAACCAACTTTCCTGGTTTTTTTGTTTATATCTGTTGGTGATGTTTTAGGAGCACATAAAAATGATCGAATTAAGCTTGTTAAGTTATTAAAGCTTGACAATATGTTGGGATCTGCTCTACCATCCACTATTTCATCATAGAGGGTTCTCACTTCATCACTGCCAAGGAATTTGGTAAGGGCCTCAGATAATTGTGGAGACCATTTAGCCCGTGTGGTACAGATTTCATCGGGCAGGGCCGAATTTTGGGATACTGACAGGAACAAGCTATCAAAAGGCTTTAAGCATAACAACACAGGAAAGTGATCGCTTTCAGGCCGAACATTTTTGTACAAATGGGGCTAGATCCTGTGATATCCCTATATAATCCAGTACTGAGGGTCTGTTGCCCGTCCAGTGAGTGTATTCTGCTGGGTGGTCGTCATTTGTGGAACCATTCAAAATAACCAGATTTAATTCCTCAAAGGTTTTTGCCAGGCACAACCCTCTAAAGTCGCAAGCTGTATCCTTAGACTGGCAGCGCAAGAATGGATGTGTAATTATAGATGGTAGAATTTGGCAGTTAAATTTAGAAAAGAGAGTAGCATCATTTGTTCCAATTCTTGCGTTACAATCTCCTGCCAGTATAAGGTAAGCTGCCGGTGAGGTGATGATGGTGTTTTTAACAAAACCTTTCAGTTTGTCCCAGACTTCTTTTATCTTAGTATGCCCTTGCAAGGGTGGTATATAGACATTGATCAGGCACAAAAAACAGTGCTTAAATTGCAACAAAATTGCTAAGGCAAATTGGTCTAAGATGGATATTTTACATATCTGTGTTTGTAGCGAGGTAGATATTAATACACCTAGACCTCCACAGAGCCTACCATGGCCTTTACCTCGCACTGTGTCCAGAACAATTGATTTGTAGCCCTCAACATACAGTTCTTCTGCTAGCCAGGTTTCTTGAAGCAGGATGACGTCATGTCTAGAGATGAAAGACATGAAAGAGGGATCTCTACTTCTGGCTTTCCATCCGGCAATGTTCCAAGAGATTAGAGTTAATGGAGTAATAGTTAGCAATGTTGAATGTCAGGCATTAGGAGTCAGTAGGGGTGTTAATGTTGTTGTTCCCTGTAGATTATTTGAGTGGGCTTCCTTCTCTCTCTGTTCCCCAATTCCAGTGTAGGCATTTCGGGGGCTGTAAGTCCATATATTTGCGTTAGTAGTTATATTAGTATCTTTTACTCCTTCCTTTGAAGTATTCCAAGGATCTATAGATAGATCTATAGATACTTCACCTGAATTGCCAAACTGCTTGTTTGATTTTCTGTTGAATTGGTTGTCTGAAGGCATAAGCTGCCCAGTTGGACTGGATCTTCTCCTTTTTTTGTTTGTATGAGTTGCTGGGGATCCAGATGATGGCAGTGGTGTTAGAGGTTTATCAAGAAGATCCATCTTACATTTAGGAGACAGATGTATTAATGGAGTCATATTGTCAGATGCACAGAGCAATGAGTGTCTGGGAGTCGTATGCATTAGCGGTATCAGAGGTTCCTCAAAACAGTCGCAGCGGTCAACAATTCTTTTTAGACCCTTCTTTGATGGAGACAGTAGATCAGAAGCAAAACAGGTGGAGGGTAAAAGTTCATTGATGGTCTTTGTTGTGGTTGCAACAGAACTTAAAGTTGACTTAACATTATCTAACTTATACAAGATACTTTGCTGTTCTTCAGGAGAGAGTGAGCTAAACAGTTGGGCAATTTCTTCTTCATCATCAGGTACATTATTGGAGATTTGCTTGTTCTTTTTGTTTATCTCTTTGCTGATGATTCCCTTACTGACAGTCTCCATTCTTGATGTGGATTCCATTAACGGTAAGACGTTGGTGTTGAGTAATACCTTCATTGGAGTGATCGCAAATTTTGTAAGCAATCTTCTACTGTCAAGAATCAGTGTTGGAATAAATGGATTCTTAAAGGTCAATGCTATTCTCATAGTACTATTCCGAGTGGGCAACCAAAATATTTCAAGGAGCTCGCTAGTGTGCATCCTTCGTTGTAGCAGAGATGACAATGAATGCAGTACTGTTCTTTTATTGTACCATCTGCCTCTATTGTATGAGTTGTTTGCTATTAGTAACACAATCTTGTTTGTCTGTATAATTAATTTGTCTTTGAAATTTACCTTGTGCGCTGTTTTAAATTTTGCTTGTGTATATAAATGAGGTTCATGTTTAGAAAGATCAGTTACCTCCACAACTTCTTCTCGTTTGGAAGTTGGTTTAGGCTTAAGTTTAGATTTCTCCAATAAGTCCTTTATCCCGTCTACCTTCTGATTAATATTGGTCAGTTGTTCAAAGATTGCAATTACTGTCTTAGCTGTTAAAAGACAATTCTTAGCTACTAGATCTAAATCCATCCTTACATCTTTTGTGGTGTCAGGTGCAAAATTTAGTTTGTGAGCAAAGTCCTCGTTTAACAACAAGTCCTCCTCGTCGGGGATCAATATGTCAGAGGTACTTATAAATGAGTTGGAAGTATGATTAGTAGGGATATTACCTGGATCTTTATGTAGTAATAGATCTTCCATTCTTAATTGTCTGAGGGTGGAAGCTGCTTTTAAAACTTCTAAGTTTTCTAATCTTCCCTCCTGGTTTTTCTTAAGATTCCTACCTCTCTTAGATTTAATAAGTCCTTCGCCTTTGATTGCTCTCCTCTTTCTTTTAGAGTTGCTCTTCATTATCACACTCTTGCTGTCACAATCTTATTTTGGTTTTTCCAAAGTAATCGATTAGGTCACTCTATGACTTGTTTAGCATACAACACGGGCATGCAACAGTTCGCAGTAAATATAGTCTGGATAAGCAGAACAGATATGGATTGGGCGTGCTCAGGGCCAAACGTCGACTTACCCTTGATTCTGCGCCGCCGGCCAGGAGGCTTGCTGGGACCTTTTTATAGGCCCAGTCTTCCAGCCTTCCCCAGCCGCTTGCGCTGCTGCCGCCGCGAGTTGGAGGGAGGGAGGGGCCAGCCAGAGCCCAGGACGCGGCTCCTTTCTCCGCCGCCGCCGCCACCGCCGGCCAGGAGGCTTGCTGGGGCCTTTTTATAGGCCCAGTCTTCCGGCCTTCCCCGGCCACTTGCGCTGCTGCCGCCGCGAGTTGAAAGGAGGGAAGGGCCAGCCAGAGCCCAGGACGCGGCTCCTTTCGCCGCCGCCGCCGCCACCGCCGGCCAGGAGGCTTGCTGGGGCCTTTTTATAGGCCCGGTCTTCCGGCCTTCCCCGGCCGCTTGCGCTGCTGCCGCCGCGAGTTGGAGGGAGGGAGGGGCCAGCCAGAGCCCAGGACGCGCCTCCTTTCTCCGTCGCCGCCACTGCCGCCGCCCATTAATATGATGTAATGCTTTACTGTCTGGAAAGTCTGGCAATTGGCGTGATGCATGTGAATCTGTAGCTTCCCACTGACAATAGACAAAACAACCTTGAAGTAACATCTGCACTCTGTTTATGTGATATAACACCTGGGACTGGGTTCACGTATTTATCAATATCATCATATATGTGTGTCTGACATAATTAACAACCGAATATATAAAAATCTAAAACCATCACTTATTAAAACCATCAAACAATCTATTTATACATAAAGCGGTTTCAAAACCATTCTCATTATCTCTTTAACCATATTTTTAAACTCAAGCCTCTAGCTTCAGCCAAGGTGGAAACATCCCACACGCATACCAAAGGAGCCTTTTAGTTCCCAGCCTTTTTTTAGCTCTTTTAAAACACATTAACCCTTACAGCACAACCTCACAGTTTTAACCATTATAATCAACTATATATTATCAATCTCATCTCTAATCAAAATCAATCAAAACAAATTCTGGCAGGAAAGCATTAAGCTAATGCGATCCTGACAGGGAGGCACCTAGTCCCTTCTTCCTTCGTGTTCTTCTTTGTTAGACTCAGCACCTTATGGTCCTCTGAGTCTTTTTATATTCTCTCATCACCTCTGTGACGCTGATCCCAATGAAGCAACTTAACGCCATCACACCATTATCCCATTGGTTATCTGGGAAGGCAGCTATCCCAGGTAATGGGAGAGTCCATTATCACACCTTCATATAGACATCGTTATTTTAAAATTTAAACATGTTTATGGTCAGGAGAACTTTAGAATCAAAACCTGTAAAACTCTGGTTGCCTTAGAAGCACACAAACCTAATAGCACTTTTAAGAGGTGAGTCTCTACTTCAAATGCTACAAGTTTTAATAATTTAATAATCATTTAAAGCATTTTATCATGGTTTACATAGTACAGTTTCACACTGTTTGTTACACAGAAGCTCTTCTACTGACCATATGGAATGGGAACAATTCAGAGTGAGGGCAAGTGGGATGATGCTAGAATTTACAAGCCTCTCCCTTCCCCTCTCTGCTACATCTGATGAAATCACATACACAAAAGTGAACAGATCCACTGAATCACAGAATGAACAACCGGGAAACATCTGCCCTATCCAGCAGCCCTACTGCCCAGTTCATTTGTTACAAAATGCACAATTGTTATCTGACTTCAAATGGGTAGCACACAAAAACAGACCTATTTTTCAGTCCATCGTTTTTGCTTTGAGAAATCACAAAAGCTTGAAAATAGAAGAGTTTAAAAAAGTTACTTTGGCTGCCTTGAACTGCCAGAATTCCCCAACCAGCATGGGTAATAGGTGTGTTGCTGGGGGGGGTTATGGGAGTTTTAGTCCAGAAAAATAACTTTCTCAAGGTCTGGAAAATAAGACACTCGCATTGTCACTGGTGGTGAGAAAAACATTACCTGAAGGTGATTAGGTACCATTTGAAACCATTCACGTATAGTGGACTAGTAAACAGTTTTTACAAATTTTTACAAGCTTCAGAAAAGTCAAGTCAATCTCTGTGTAATAATGCTCACAGATAATGTTCACAGAAGTTTAATGTTCAGTTCAGATTCACAGCTTAAAAGAACACACCACAAGACATATGCATATTAAAATATTTGACGACACCTTAAAGATAACCTTGCAAGGCAGCTTTAATAACACTAACTCTAAAACTTAATGATAATAAAAAGTCATAATTTAAAGTAGCAGGTAGCTATTTTTATTACAGTCTAGTCATACAATCACCAAGATTAATTAAGCCATTAAGACCAGTAGAAGACCATCGGTCATGAACACCATGGATAAAAGCATATTTTCTAAAAGGAATCGAAAACAGATAAGCACACAAAGCCCATCTAAAACTGAGAATTAATTGAGCTAGCTGTATATCTCTCAGATGGAGATAGTTTCTAGATCAAGGGAAGTAACGTATATACTCAACTATTAGTCAACCTCATATATAAGTGGAAGGAAGGTTTTAGGGTCAAAATTATGGGTTTTGATATGACTAGTGGATAAATTGAGGGTAAAACCTAGGGCCATGTAACAAAGGATATGAAGGACAACACAAAGGAAAACAATGCTGAAGAACTTATAAAATTCCAGCAGGCATAATGTTTGTGCCCACCCTAAAGGTAAAAGTTAAAGTACAGTACTTAAACTGACCTGTGGATAAATCAATCCATGTTTTTTGAGCCAATTTTTGACTAAAATTTCTAGACTTATACATGAGTATATACAGTAATTATATCACTCTCGTCTGCTTTGGTCAGACCTCACCTGGAATATTGTGTCCAGTTCTGGATGGCACAATTCAAGAATGATATTGACAAGTTGGAATGTGTCCAGGGGACAGCAACCAGAATGGTGAAAGGTCTGGAAACCATGCCCTGTGAGGAGCCGACTAGGGAGTTGGGTATGTTTAGCCTGGAGAAGAGAAGGTTAAGAGGTGACATGATAGCCCTGTTTAAGTATTTGAAGGGGTGCCATGTTGAGGATGAAGCAAGCTTGTTTTCTCATGTTCTTGAGACGAGGGCACAGAACAATGGATTCAAACTACAGGAAAAGAGATTCCACCATTAGGAAGAACCTCCTGCAGTAAGAGTTGTTCAACAGTAGAACACAGTCCCTCGGAGAGTGGTGAAATCTTCTTTGGAGGTCTTTAAACAGAGGCTGGATGGCCATCTGTCAGGAGTACTTTGATTGGGAGTTCATGCATGGCAGAGGGTTGGACTGGATAGCCCTTAGAGTCTCTTCCAACTCTATGATTCTATGATCCACAAGTAACGGACCACCCCAGTAAGGGATGCCTGCTAATCATGTTGCTTTTTGTGGGCCTGACTCACAACACTCCAGACTGCGCTATGACCACAACTGAGGTATATGGTTCTTCTGTAAGGCTTTTAGGTTCACTAACTTTACAAATTTTAATCTAATCAATACATTTAGCATGCATACATTTGCAGAAGAGTATAATAATGGCTGGCATACTATTCAGTCATTATGAGATCATAAATCAAACTTACAATCTCATAACTGCTGGTGATTAAGGCTTCTGGTCGTTAACAACGTAATGTGATCCCAAAGCCTTGTGTATTTGTCAACCATACAGCATTCAAACCTAAAGGGTTGTTGAGGCCCAGAAGATCATGGCACTGGGAAATGATGTCTGCAGCACTCTCCCAGCCATGGGGCACATTGAGAGGAGCAGCTGTGGCAGGACCTTGAGGTGATCTCTTCAGTTGACTGTTCTCCGTGTGCCCCATGGCAGGAGAGTGCTACAGATGTCATCTCCCAGCACCCCAATATGTGGTACCTCTGAAACCCTTCTGCTGGGGCAAGAAACTTGAATTATCAGTAGCATGAATAGGTCTTTACTGGCTAATTACCTATTGCATATCTCACTCACCTTGGGCAAGTCACATGATCTCAGCCTCACAGGATGGCAATGGCAAACCTCCTCTGAACAAATCTTGACAAGAAAGCCCCGTGATAAGGTTGCCTTAGGGTCACCATAAGTCAGAAATGACTTGAAGGCACACAATAACAACAATAAGATCTATAAAAGCCTATTTGCCAAGGAAGTCACAAACATGCCAGAAAAGTTAAACATGTCAATATGAAAGAGTGAGGACTAACAGCAGGACCTGGAAATCTCTTGGTAGTCATGGTGAGATTGTGGTACCTAACAGACCAAGATGTGAGCTAGTAAGTTCACATTTCCCCTCAGTTGCATGTTGAGTCTCCCTTAACTGGAATTCCAAAATCTGAAATATTCCAAAAACCACAACTTTTTTCATGGGTGGCTGAGATAAGGAAACTTTTGCTTTCTGATAGTTTCATACACAAAATTATTTTAAAATATTGTATAAAATTGCCTTCAGGTGATGTGTATACACATGAATTTTATCTTTAGATTTGGGTGCCATCTCCAAGATATCTCATTATGAACGTACATATATGCAAATACAGGGATTCCAAAATCCACCCCCACCCCCAATTCCAAAATCCAAAACACTTCTGGCCCCCAGCATTTTGGATAAGGGAGATTCAACCTGTATTTCCAAAATTCATATATATATATGTGTATATATGTGTGTATATATATATATATATATATATATATATATATATGTGTGTGTGTGTATATCCAAAATCCACCACACCTCTGGTCCCAGCATTTCAGATAAGGGGGTTTCAACCTGTATAAACTTACAAAACAGTGTACAGCAAACAACTCAACCCAACCTCATTCCCAATTTGAAACATGGAGCTAACAATAGACAGGATTTTTTTATATATATATATGCGGTACTGTGAAATAATACTGTCAACGGGTTAATTATTTGCATCAGGAGAAAGAATCCATTAGGACAATTCAGATGTAACTTGTCATGCGTTGAATGTTTTAATCAAACATCCTATTTAAATAAATGGCTGCTTTTTACTAATAATATGACATACAATTATTCCTGATGAGACAGCCAAATTATATACTACTGGTACTAGGCATGCTAGGCAAGAAGTCACTCAGCATCTATAGGTCATCTGTGAGTAATAGGAATAACCTGAATCTTCAGCTTTTCTTTTTGTTTTAATGCAGAAAGACAAGGAGTCAGTCACACACCCACATTTCAATATGAAATCCTCTGCAATGACTCTTCTACGGATTTAACACAAACAGTCTCTCAGTTTCAGTAAAGAGCAATATAACAGAATGGTATGTCTTATCTAAAAATGAGACATAGTTCCCTCAAACAACTGTGGATAAATGGTGGTTGTTCAATTTTCTTTATATAACTTTCCTTCAGAGTACCACACACAAAATTACCACATATTTTCTCATGCACAACAATTTACTACAGATAATTAAATTGCCCCCTCAAGTAGTAAGTAGCTGAATAGTAATTACAACCACAGGTAATTTGACTACGACTTTCTTTCTTTTGAAATTTACTTTGTTGTTGTGTTCCTTCAAGTCATTTCAGACTAATGGTGACCCTAAGATGAACCTATCATGGGGTTTTCTTGGCAAGATTTGTTTAGAGGGGATTTGCCCTTGCCTTCCTCTGAAGCTGAGAGAATGTGACCTGTCCAAGGTTAGACAGTGGAATATGCACTGGGTAGTTATCCAATATTTCCTGAAGATCTATCCATGATACTGATAATTTTGAATAAAGGTTGCCCATGGGTTTTCAAACCCTGGTATTCTACAGTCTCAGTCCAATGCTCAAACCATTATACCACACTGGATTCCTTGAAGTCTATTACTATAGTCTAATAACTAAAAATAATTAATTATGGAAAAAGTACTGTTACTTAAATATTTCAAATGTATTATTGAATAAGAATTATTGACTACTCTGCAGAATATTAATAAAATTCATTGTTAATAATGATTATAAATAGATATTGGTTGTTATTGGTTACTGCTCAAATTATTATTGATTATCCTCCTGACAATTCCAAGAGAAATGCCAAATGAAATAACAGTATGACTAAGAACAACAAAGGCAACCTTAAAGAAATTTCCAAAATCCTCAACTTTACCTGGCAAGTCTCAATGCTATGGAATCCAGGGATTTGTAGTTTGTTATGGCAGCAAAGCTTTCTGACAGGAAAAAGCTAAATATCTCACAGAATTACAGATCCTAGAATTCCACAGCATTCAGCCATAGCAGCCTCAAGCTGCATTATTTCTGCAGTCCAAATGCAGTCCTAGTGTAAATCCTTTACTAAGCCAACTCTAAGGCCACAATATGCAAACTCCTGATCTGTGCCTAGATGTGAGAAAGATGTTGCAGCATGATGGATTTTGGAAGAAGACTCTAGACAGGTACCAGAGCAGAATCTATGAAAACCCCTCTCTCTCTTTCCTTCCTACAGCTAGTAACAGAATAAGGCTATAGCATTTCTAAGTCAGTTGGCCTCACTTCAAATATTCCAGCTGTTCAGCCTGGCCCCTGGCAAGAGAAGAGGTGCACCAGGAGTAGGAAGACCTACAGGGAATGTCGTCTTGACCCAAGTGTCCAAGAAACAAAACTTTTAGAGGGTAACTTGGATATATTTCTCACAAATCCAAGAAAATGTTCAGCACCATTGATCTACTTAACAACATCCCAAATCCCAAGAATATGCACTGAGTGTGTTTCAACAAAGAATTGAAATGCTGCAATTACTTCAACAAAATAGTTGCAAAAATTATTCCAATTATATCTACTGAGATGTGCTTACAAAGCAGCTGAGATTATGATAATATTCTGATGACCATAATTTTTAAAAATTTTAGTTTGCACCCATCAGTGCTGAGAGGTAGTCCCATGAGCTCTAGGGCTAACATCTGAATGAAGATCCCACACATCCAAACCCAACATTAGCCCTATTTAGGCATTCAGCTTGAACATTGAGGCTACAACGTGTGTGTGTGTGTGTGTGTGTGTGGGAGGGGATGCGTCACATTCCCTCAAGCCATCATAAATTGGGCATGAAGACATTAAACAACACTCTACATATGTTCTCCTGAAGATATGTAGAAGCCTCTCTACATGGAATTATCAAGGTTCTCTATCACGCAGGAAGAAAGGCCAACCCTGCCAAAGAGAGGCAGCCACCTCAGCCAACAGATTTGGGGTATTAGGAAAGGGAAACATCATCATCATCATCATCATCATCATCAATTTGTATAGTTCCTTCCATGCACATGGTACTTCACAGAATAAAAAAAAAGAAACAGATTGCCCTGCCAATTTAATTTAAAATTGATCATTAGTTGCTCTGTTATAATTGTATTTTGGTTGTTGGGTGCTTATGGGATCATCTGCCCCAGGTGCTCAAATAATTCATTTGACTTTTTAGCACAGTATATGCAATTTGTCTAAGGAGCAGATAGGGTACCATTTCCCTCTGGTAGCAAAATATTTGGGGCTGACCATGAAAGGCTTCTAAGTACAATTAGTTGAAGGTGCTCATAATGAATCCTCTAGACATTTGAGGACGGGCAAGTGAAGCAAACATATGCAGGGACACTGTGGGTAGAGCCATTACCCATGTCCTTCAGTTCTCTAAACATTTTGTCTCCTCTCATACATTTGGACTAAACACCTGAAGGACTATTGCAATTACTATATTTCCTGGCCTCTAAAGTACGAGCTCCTTCATCAGCTGGCAAGAAACTATGGACAGGACAACTCTTCAACATGATGTGTAGTGATCCTAGCTCCTTCTAGTTTTGGTTTTGGTAGAGTATGTGTGATGAGTAATGGCGGTTTGGGCTTTCTTCTTTAAAATATTAATTCCTGCTACTCACTCCCCTCACAGTTCATCTATGTTGGGCTGGTACATAGGCTGGACCTTTTCCCATTGACAGGCCTTATGGGCTGCCCATCCCATCAGCTCAGGGGCTTTAGCTAGAAACACCAGGAGAAGAGTGATCACATCCCCTTCAGCTGAGTGGGCACAGATGGGTTCCTGCCCATAAAAGTGCTGGTATAGATATCCCAGCTGGTAGCATCCATTTGTGTCTTTAACCAACTCCCTCAAGGCTGGCAGTGTGTCCAAACAGCCCATGTCTGCAAATAACTTGGTGCCCACTCGCTCAAACTCGGTACGCAGCAGGGGGAAATCAAACCGCAAGCCGTTGTGGGCCACCAAGCAGATTGGGCCAGCTTGCCGGTCCAGGAACCCATGCAAGGCCTCCACCACAGCACTGTTGAGTTCTAGCTTGCAGTTCTCTTCCAGTTTCTGGTTGCTCAGCCCATTGATCTCCTCTGCTCCAGGGTTGAAGGGCTTCTGGGGATCAATGCAGAGGGTGAGCTTGTCTATGACACGGGGCAGCTGCTCCTGTGGGGTCAGTGCATTGTTCAGTGGAGACAGGAGCAAAGAATGCCGGTGCACAGCAAAGAGACACAGCTCAGCCACACGAGGCTGGTCTTGAGGCAAGCCAGTTGTTTCAACATCAAGGAAGACAAATGTTTGGAAGTCCTGGGGAGCAGCCATGGCTGTGGCAGAAGAAAAAGATGTTAGAATTTCACGACATCTTGTATCACAACATCCACCAGGACAGTAAGTAGTGTTCAGCCCCACCCTTTATGAGTATGTGGAGTTTTATCTCATTTTGCCACCACTGCAGTCTCCAGGGAAGAAGAGATAAGTCACTGATGAATTTTTTTAAAAGTGCCTTATCGCTTCAGCACTAGTGATTGACAGGATACCAAGAATACACAAAACTGCAGCAACCTGAGTTAGTATACATACCGTTTCTTTAACAAAAAACCTATATATAACACATAATTATGTCAATAAAATTTAAAAATGGGGAGTGCTGCTCCCATTAACTCTCTCACACACATCCTTCAAGACACAGAACCAAACTGAGAAGTCATGAAACATGTTAGTCTGGAAAATCAGTGTGCAAAGGGATCTTGTAGCACCTTTGAGACTAACTGAAAGAAAGAAGTTGGCAGTATGAGCTTTCCTAGACTAGAGCACTCAAGTTTACAAAAGCTCATGCTACTAACTTCTTTCATTTAGTTAATCCTAAAGGTGTTACAAGATATCTTTGTGCACTGACTAACCTGACTAGTTACCTGTTAGGGAGGTGAGCCACTTGAGTCTGAAAACCAGGGATAGACTGGGGTTGGGTTAATATACTGTCCACCCCACTGTCTATCAGACTCCCTGGCTGAGGTCAAGGAACTGGTCTCAGAGTCATTGTTGGAGTCACCCAGACTTCTGTTTCTGGGCAACTTCAGCACAGCATTGGAAGCCAGTTTGTCAGGTATAGCTTAGAAGTTCATGGTATTAATGACAAACATGTGCCTGGCCCAATTAGTTTCAGAACCTACACATTTTGCAGGCCACACCCTTGATGTAGTTTTCATCTTGGAACATATGCAACTGTGGGTGGAGGAGACTATTATCTTCAAGTTGTCATGGACAGATTGTTTTCTGGTCAGGGCTAGTCTCATAGCTACAGCCTATCCCTGCAGAGGTGGAGAATCTATTAAAATAGGCTGATGGATCTCTTGAGATTCCAGGAGGCTATAGAGGATTTTATGGCTCATATCACTGACAATCCTGTTGAAGTCCTGGTCGATAAGTGGAATCAAAATCTAACCAGGGCTATTGTCCCAAATATTCTCTTTGACCCATTATAAGCCAGGCTCCTTGGTAGATAGAAAATCTCAGGAAGATGAAACAGGAAGGATGATGGCTGGATGGTAGAAAACTCAGATTTTATGTGATGACACAATTAAGAAAACATCTTTGTTCTTATAGGGTGACAATACATGCAGCAAAGAAAGTATGCATCTCTGCACATACTGCGTCTGTGAATTCACATTCGGCTGAGCTTTTCAGGGTGGTGAAAGGTCCAATTCAGGTACCCTTCCCTCTGAACCCAATCTTAGAACCTTCAGTAGTTCACTGTGATGCTTTTAATGATCATTTCACAGATAAAGGGCCTTTGCAGACGGCTAGAAACAGTGCAAATTGAGTCCACTTTAAGGGTTAGGTTTAGGGTTAGGGAATCATGGGAACTGTATTTTATTGTGGCACCAGAGCTCTCTGACAGAGAAGGCTCAATGTCTCAGAAAAAAAAAAAAAAACAATTCCCATGATTCCCTAGCACTAACCCTAACCCTTAAAGTGGACTCAATTTGCACTACTTCTGGCAGTCTGCAAAGGCCCAAAAACTCTTCCATAAGAGCCAACTTAGATGCCATCACTGGAGTGACAATCAATAATGGGGTGTCCAGTGACTCTGTGAGTGGGATTACACTGGATCATTCAACTGGTGAATATTGCTGAATATTGCTAGAGCAAGTTAAGTATGACAACTTGTTTTCTAGATCCCTGTTCCTCTTGGCTGGTCTTCAGGGTGGAGAAGCAATTAGATTTCAAATACAACATATTATTAAGATATCTTTCAGGGAGGGAAACTTTCCATCTTATTTAAAAGAAACCATAAGACCTCTTCTGAAAAAGTCCCTCCTTGAATCCCCTAAACCTTAATAATTATAGACCAGTATCTAATCATCCTTTTTTTGGTCAAGATGATCAAGAGGGCAGTTACGGCAGCCTTGGTGAGGACTCTGAGCTGGGCGGTGAGTGCTCTAGCCCACCCCCTCCTCCCCCGAAACACCTGGCTCCAGGGAAGCCTTATAGCCAGCCCGACAGCGGCGGCCTTGGCGTTCTAAGGCCGTGGAGGACTGCTTTGGCTAGCCTGCAGCCCTCGGAAGACCATCTGAGCGGCTTGAGCTGCCGCACCTGCGCACAGCCAGGAGGAGCACCGGCGGACATAAAGCCCCCACCTGATTCCATCTTCGTCCAGCACGCGCGGTGAGCGGCGGTGTTCTAAGGCCGCAGAGGACTGTTTTGGCCAGCCTGCAGCCCTCGAAGGACCATAATGATATTGAAAGATTATGTATTTTTAAATTGTATATTTTTAATTATTGCTATTTAACTTGTTTAGTTTGATTTGTTTTGGGGGGATGGGTGGGTGTGGGAAGGAGGGATGGGATTCGAATTGATTTATTTGTTCTGATGTTTGTTTTGATGTTTTGAAATGTTGTACGCCACCCCGATTGCCTAGCAGAGGGGCAGGATATAAATAAACATCATTATCATTATTATTATTATTATTATTATTATTATTATTATTATTATTATTATTTTCCAACTCCAAGTGGTTTTGGATGCCACACACTTCCTTAACTGATATCAAACCCATTTCAGAGCAGGATACAGAGTTGAGACTGCTATGGTCGGTTTAGTGGATGATCTCTGTCTTAGCACTAACATGAGAAGAGTATGCCTGTTGGTGTTTTGGAACCTCTCAGCGGCATTTGATACCATCAACCATGGTATCCTTCTGGAATACCTGGGGGAGTTGGGAATTGGATGCACCGTGCTGCAGTGGTTTTGGTCTTAGCTCTGGGCAGGTTCCAGATGGTGGTGCTTGGGGATAGTTACTCCTCAAAAAAGGAGCTGTTATATGGCACACCACAAGGTGCCAGTCTATCCCCAATGCTTTTTAACATCTACATGAAACCGCTGGGAGAGATCAACTGGAGGCACGGGCCTGGGTGCTATCAGGATGTACCCTGAGTCATCCTATTTCATGGAAAAGCCAATCCTGTTCTCCCTCTTACCTCCATCCATCATGCAGCCAGGTGGGGAGGAATGACATGAGCTGAAAGTTTTTGTAGATAAACTCCTACTGCTCTATGACCCATTGACACTTCCAGGGAGGAACTCTTCTGCCCTTTGAATATTTGAAGGGGACGGGGAAAGTTCCACTAGGTGCAATTTTCCCATGGCCACAAACTCTACAGTTGTAGGGTCAATTTCTGGTTTCAGACCGGAGGCATACAGGTTGGTAGGAACCACCAGTGGCAGTTGTAGTTTCTATATAAATGAAGTAGTGAATCCACTCTGGGTTTTAGGTTGCTTCAGCACCATGGATAGCTCCTTTAAACCTTCACCTAAACCCATCTAGCTTCATCACTCCACTGACATGGCAGCCTCCTGTCATCACTGGTTTAGGTACCAGTGGTCCATGATCTGGAGGAAGGGGCTGCTCATCCCAAAGGGAGAGGATTAAAGCCCACCCCCATGGTTGGACCATGGACAGCCCGTGATATCAGTTATATATGAGGTCCTCTGAGACCAGAGAAACATACATGCCTTCAGCTTTTTATCTGTAAAATGGGAACACAGATTGAATCTCCCTTATCTGGAATTTCAAAATCCAAAGTATTCCAAAAACAAAACTTTTTTCTAACGTATGGTGAGTCTCTCCTAGGGTTTTCCTGGCAAGATTTATTTCAAGGAGGTTTGCCATTGCCGAGAGAGTGTCAATATTGCAGGTGCATGAATCTATCATATGTCTACATTTATGCACAAAGAAAATGGTGGCAGGCAACTGAAGAAGGCACTGTAAGGGGCAATTTATAGAACAATTATGTGAAAATTTACTGCAAAGGAAGTCCCACTGACTTCAATGGTTCTGACCATCTGATCAAGTGAGTCTAAATAAAACTCCAGTCCTAATGATGGAAAAGCAACAAATGCTGCACCTTCATTCTGAACACCTTCATCTAAACTCTAGATCAGGGGTAGACAACTTTTTTGAGCCAGGGGCCGGGTTGCTGTCCCTCAGACAATTGGGGGGCCGAAGCACAATAAATAAATAAATAAATAAAATTTTAAAAATTACAAAATTAAAAAAAAATGCATGCACATTCTCTCAGCCCCAGAAAAGCCATGGCAACCCCCCTGTGGAGATTTTAAATTAAAATTTAAAAAATGCATGCACACTCTCTCAGCCCCAAGAAAACCCCAAGAACAAGTAGTAACAACAATAATCAATATCATCATGGCAGGGGGCGGCGGTGGCGGTGGGGGGCAGTGGCAGCGGCAGCGGCAGAACCAGGCTGGGGCCGGTCCAAAGGCCTCAGGGGGCCGCATCTGGCCCCCGGGCCTTAGGTTGCCTACCCCTGCTCTAGATGCTAGAAAAAGCTAGAGATAGGCCATAGATCTGAAACACTACAAACATCATTCCCTCAAACACTTCACAGATGAAAACTAGGATATTTGTGGTCAGGCAGCAATAGAGTATGGTCAAGATGACAAATGTTATGAACAAGGAAGAACTCACAAGGGCAGGAGAGGCTGAAGCAGTTCGCCTTTGCCTGGGCCTACTGGGAAGGTCAAGATTCTGCCCTCTCCTCTCCCCCTGCTGAGTTAATTGAATACAAACCACTTTTGCAGTGGGAACTGAGATCGCAGAAACTTCTGAGTGACCTTGACTTAAAAACTACTAGTAAGCAAAGGCAAAGTTGGGAAAAATGGGAGGAGGAGAGAGAAAATGGGACATTTGTTGTTGTTCTTCTTCTTCTTGCTGTGTGCCTTCCAGTTGACTCCAACTTTTGCAGACCCTTTCCTAGGGTTTTCCAGGCATGTTTTATTCCGAGGAGGGTTCCATTCCAACACTGCTTTTCAACAGCCCTGGTGGTGCAGTGGTTAAATGCCTGTACTGCAGCCACTCACTCATAGACCACAAGGTTGCGAGTTCAATACCAGTCAGGGCTGAGGCTCGACTCAGGCCTGCATCCTTCCGAGGTCGCTAAAATGAGTACCCAGCTGTTGGGGGGCAATCAGCTCACAGTTGTAAACCGCTTAGACATCCCATGTGTGATATGAAGCGGTATATAAATGAAGCTGCTTTGCTTTGCTTTGCTCTGAAGCTGAGTGCATGTGATTTACTCAAGGTCACTCAGTGGGTTTCACAGCTGAGCATGGAATTGAATCCGGGTATCCAGAGTTGTAATCTGTCAGAACCAGCAACTCTAATCCCAATGCTCAGGCATTAGAACAGAAGTTACCAGCAAAGCATTTAGGTCAGATCTAAAGGGTCCCACCCCCTACCACAATATTAAAACAGAAACTACATAACTCCACCCTTGAACTAATTGGCGCACAAACTTTATTCCCATAGCAAACGGTTCCCTTATCACCCATCAGCCCCCCTATATAGCATTCCTCAGCTCTTCCATTCTCCTTGCAGTAAAAATCCTCCTCCACATTCCTAAGCTTCCCGCTAAGAACAGGCGCCATCTCCAAATCTGTTAACCCCTGACTGTACATACCACTGCCCAGCCCAGCTTTGCAGAATATACCACCAGTCCCACCATACATTGTCCCAATATCTTCCCCTATATATAACCACTGAACATTTCCCCAACATGTCCCCAACAATACACAACCAACAATATCTTTCCCCCAATCCAAAATCAATATACATTTCCCAACATCTGTGCCCAATATAAACCATCATGACAGAACCAGAGCTATGAATTCTGACTTCCTGCCACCCCAGGACCAACGTCCTCCATCCCCACCCGGTTTGCCCCTTTACCAGGTTGCCTCTTGTTCCTCGATGGGGCTGGTGTGGATGTCTTCTTGTTCGTGGTCCCACAAGGGCTGATCTCCTTCTCGAGGCAATTGGCTATCAAATGCCCCTTTTTGCCACATGCCAGGCAGAGCCCCAGCCTCATGCGTCTCTCTCTCTCTGGGTCTCGGGCCATGGCTCCTTTGGGTCTGCCACCAGTGGGGCTCAGTTTCTGGCTTGCACTTTTGGCGGCACCACTCTTGCGCTGCTTCATCAGCCGGACCTCTTCCATGTCCATCTCTACTTCCCCTGCCAGTCTGATCCACTCCATCACGGTGCGTGGACTGTCCCTCGAGAGGGCCCACTCCAAAATGTCCAACCTTAGTCCCTCTTTAAAGTAATGTACCTTGGTTGCCTCGGGCCAGTCTGGAACCTGAGCAGCCAGGCTGCGAAATTCAACTGCATATTCGGACACTGAGCGGCTACCTTGCTCCAAAGCCATCAGCCTGAAGCGGGCTCTCTCTGCGCGTAAGGGGTCCTCGAACCAGGTCCGCAAGGCCAACATGAAAGCTTGCAGGTTTTGTAGTTCCACAGCTCCCTGGTCGTACAGTTGCACAAACCAGTCCGCAGCTGCACCTTCCAGATGTAAGGTCACACATCTCACTTTGGCCGCCTCATTGGGGAAGACGTGCCCCCACTCATTCATGTGATCAGTGACTGTTGCTACGAAGTAGGACAGTTGGCTTGCTCTCCCGTCAAATTTCACCCCCAAGTGCCAGGCCGCTTGCATTGTCCAAGATGATTTGCTGAGGTCTGACCTACTGTCTGAATCAGCAACTCTAATCCCAATGCTCAGTCTTGATGTGATGAAAACAAAAGACTTTTATTGCAGGCATTAGAACAGAAGTTACCAGCAAAGTGTTTAGGTCAGATCTAAAGAGTCCCACCCCCCTACCATAATATTAAAACACAAGCTACCTAACTCCACCCTCGGACTAACTGGTGCGCAAACTTTATTCCCATAGCAAAGCTCTAATGGTTCCCTTATCACCCATCAGCCCCCCTATATAGCATTCCTCAGCTCTTCCATTCTCCTTGCAGTAAAAATCTTCCTCCACATTCCTAAGCTTCCCGCTAAGAACAGGCGCCATTTCCAAACCTGTTAACCCCTGACTGTACATACCATTGCCCAGCCTTGCTTTGCAGAACATACCACCAGTCCCACCATACAGTTGTCCCAATATCTTCCCCCATATATAACCATTACACATTTTCCCAACATGTCCCCAACAATACACAACCAACAATCAATATCTTTCCCCCAATCCAAAATCAATACACTTTTCCCAACATCTGTGCCCAATATAAACCATCATGACAGAACCAGAACTATGGATTCTGACATAGTCCAACACACAGATCACTATGCTACATTGGCTCAACTGCAGAAACCGAAGTAAGCAAGGGCAAAGCAGGGGAAATGGGAAGAGGAAAGGGGGAAAAAAGAAATTTTGAAATGCAGCTAAAAAGTGGGGGAGGGCAGAGAATTAATTGGGCTTCTCCCTGCCAAATCAAGACAGTTGGAATTGTGCAAACAGTAGGTTTTCCTCCTTTTCTCACAACTTAAACTGGTTGACAGAAAGTCCAAGATCAAATGCAATTAAAGCTCAATGGAGCTTCCTTGTTCAGAGGCAGTCTACCTTTGAAAAAACAAAGCAGCTGGAACAAACAATGGGGGAAATCCACCCCTTGTGAGCATCCAAGGGCTGTTCTTGGAAGCAAAATGTTTGATCAAACCAAAACTCGGTCTGTCTGATCCAGAGATGAAAAGCCATACTCTGTTCCCATCAGTGATTCCTAAACTCTGGTCCTCCAAATGTTTTGGACTTCAGATCCCAGAATCCTAGACTGGTTGTGGCTTCTAGGAACTGAAGCCCAAAAGACTTGGAGGACCAGAGTTTGGGAATCACTGCACTAAGTTTTTCAGTCCTGGGTGCACCAATTCAGGAGTAAATCCCATTGAACTCAATGGGATGCATTATCCAACCAGAAAGGCAGACCTTTCTGTTGCTGGTTGGGCTCCTTTCAGGGCAGGTGACAGAAACAACAACTTCTCTCCCACAGTGCATCTACACTGTACAAATAATGCAGTTAAACACTGCTTTAACTGGCATGGCTCCATCCTACAGAATCCTGGAATGTGTAGTTTTGTGAGGCATCAGCCCACATTGCCAGAGAAAGCTAAAGACCTTGAAAAACTACAAGCCCCAAGAACTGCAGCACTAGAAATAGTGTTAAAACTGCATTATTTCTACAGTGTAGATGTACTCTAAGTTTGCATCTGTATGGCAGAAATAATCCATTTTGACACCACTTTATCTGCCATGGGTCAAGGCTATGGAATTCTGGGAACTGTAGTTTTGTTGGGACACCAGAGCATAGCCATGGCAATTAAAGTGCTGTCAAACTGGATTATTTCTGCAGTGATGATGCAGCCTTGTTGTAAGTATATTTTATTCTTGTTAGCCGTCCCGATTGATCTCAAAGGGGCGGGATATAAATAAATTTTATTATTATTATTATTATTATTATTATTATTATTATTATCTACGCTGTAGAAATAATGCAGTTTTGAGACCACTTTCACTGCTGCAGCTCCATCCCATGGAATCCTGGGCTTTGTAGTTTTTGCAAGCTCTTGAGCCTCCTCTGCCAATAAGGGCTGATGCCTCACAAAACTACACATTCCAGGATGCTGTAGGATGGAGCCATGCCAGTTAAAGTAGTGTTTAACTGCATTATTTGTACAGTGTAGAGATGCTGTGGGAGTTGTTGTTGTTGCCTTTGCCAATGAGGGCTGGTACCTCACAAATCTACATTTCCATTGTTATCTTTTTAATCGTATTTTATTTACTCTTTTAACCCATAACTTGTTTTAACATTGTAGTCATTTAATTCTACTGTATTCCAATGTGATATTTTGGTATGCTTTTAATTGTACTGTTGTTGTTTTTTATTGTCTATTTTATTGGCTATTTTCCTCATCCTCATCCTCATCCTCATCCTCATCCTGGAGTTTGGTAGTTTTGCAAGGTCTTGCAGGGATCCCCAAACTGTGCCCTTTAAGGGATTTTGGACTTCAGCTCCCAGAAGCCTCAGCCATGTTGGCCAATAGTCTCTGATTCTGGGAGCTGAAGTCCAAAATCCCTTAAAAGGCACAGTTTGGGGATCCCTCTGCCAAAGAGAGCTGGTGCCTCACAAAACTACACATACCCATCAGAGCTCTGGTGCCACAACAAACTACAGTTCCCATAGGATGGAGCCCATGGCAGTTAAAGTGGTGTCAAGACGGATTATTTCTGCAGTGCGGATGCAACCTGAGGTCTCCAACTTTTCCTAAATAGTGGGACAGAAGGGGGGAAATGGGGGGGGGGTGAAGCATGTGAGGTCCAGAGACCCTTCCCAAATGTGATCCTATAACTCACCGAGTGTGATGATGATCCCCAAGGAGGTGAAGCAATGCTCCCGGAGCTACACAACACACACCAAAGTCACCCGAAAAGTGAAAGCGACAAGCTCAGGCAAGTCCCTTCCATGTGATCTGCAGAGTGGAAGGAGGAGACAAAGGGCAGGCGGGAGATGGGAGGGTCAGTCTCTCTCCTCTGGGGATGATGGGAGGAGTTGTGGCTTCCCCAGCCCTTCTGAGATCTTTCCTCTCTGCAAAAACAGAGAGAGTTTGGTCCCTAGGGCAGAAAGAGTGGCATTACTGTAGCCTTCAGATGGGGCAATTTTTATATTCAAAGAAAAATCCACCAAACAGTGTGATACCTTTATTGGCCAACCCAAATGCACAAGATACTTGTTGCAAGCTTTCAGAGCTCCACTGGCTTCTTCATCAGGCAAGATGTTAGAAACCAAACAGGAGAAAAAACATTGGAGATGTTAGTCCGATGCCTGCATTTTTATGTTTCATATATGTATGTGTGTGTGTTTTTTATTGATTAAAAAACAAGCATCACAATACATCAAATAAAACAAATGCATTTTGATGTTTCTGTCCTTAGTGAAGATGGTATGAGGAGGGCATCTTTTGCAGGCTAGCTCCTCCTCATTTTGGCCATGTGGCTATTGGGGGATTTTCAAAGACCAGGAAATGTTATATTGTTCTAATTTTTATTGATTTCCCCATATTTATGAACTGCCCTTTCTTTAACAAAAATGATCCTCAAAACAGTTTTTAGCTCTTGTGGCTTTTCAGGGTGGGGACTGTTTTTCATCATTTGTTATCTAAAGTGTCCTATTCAAATAGGGTCAAATAGACAGATAGGTTGTTTACTAAATCAAAGTATTTTAAGCGGGTATATTGTTGTTAAAATCAGTTACCAATTGGGACAAACGTGAGAAACATTATATCAGAATTATGCTAGATACTATAGAGGTTTATAAATAACCACAGCTGAGACAGGGAAGTCAGCAGAGATTTATTTGAACAGGGAACATACCTAGCAAACAACAGAATGAATGTACAGTCAGTCTAATGGATCCACCAATCCAACCATCCATGTCTTGAAAATATTTTTAAAAAATTATAAATTCCAAAAAGCAAACCTTGATTTTGCCATTTTTAAATAAGGGACATCTTTACTACACTCTTGTATTTAATGGGACTTGAGCATCCATGGATTTGTCTTGGAAGCAAACCCCAGCTGATACCAAGCACCTGCTGTACTTACTTTTTGTACTATTAATTTTGGCCTGTAATGCCATGGCTGTAATTCACTATTTTTCAGCAGTCAGAAACTGAATGTCTGCCTGTTACTTATTTCTGGATGTGTGTGTGAACTGAATTGGTCCATGCTGAAACCAGCTTCTCCAAAATTGCAGAGCATTTGCTGACACCAACAATTCTTCATTGTCCAAACTGTCATAAAAAATAAACAGGCACCAGGCAGCTATCCACACCACACAGATATCTCGGTTTCATTCCACTTTAACTGCTGTTGCTCCATTTTGGGGATCTGTAGTTAAGCGAGGAAATTAGACCTCTGCTAGAGTGTACTTTTAGAATTTATATTATTTTTGAATATTTTCAAGCTGTGAATGCTTAAATCCATGGATAAAAAAAATCTATGGATACAGAGGACTGACTGTACAAGCAAACCTCAGTTAACAAGGCCTCTGACAAGAAGTTCCTTTTTTTACAAAGTCTTTTTACAGGAGTCCACCTTCATTTCTTTTCTTCTGTCTAGCTGGAGGGGTTGCTGGAGAAAGACAGACCTTCAGCGTTGCATTGCAGCAGCATGTCTGCAGTAAACAGTGCAATAAAGAATGACTTGGGAAAGAATGAGATCCTCCTCTATGTGATCCTATTGTAGGTATGTGTGCTTGCGTGTAACAGGCAAGGTAAACAGCTTCCTCGAGAATCACTCGCTGAACATGTGTGAAGAGCAAAACTGAAAGGACAGGGGAAAGCAGGTTAGCCTGCCTCACCAGTTACCTTGGCAGGTTGAAAAAGCATAGAGCTATACGTTCCACCACTAAAATGGAAATCATAAGACATGTGGAGGCTCTTGTGTCGTTATGTTATGATTTTAAAGAGAATTTTGTAAAATGATGTATCATTGGTGTATTGTCTAAAACTCTAAATAAAAGGTATAAAGGAGTATCTAATGTATGTTGAAAATGTGAACAACATGAAGGGACATTTTACTGTACATGGTGGACATGTGAAAAATTGGGAAAAAATTATTCAAATACATACATTGATGCAGAGAATTTTAAAGATTAATATTAAATTAAAAATAGAATTGGGGGAGGGGAATTGATGGATGCACTGTTGGAAAAGAGTCATTGACTCTTCAAAGATTAATTCAATATATGGCCACAGCAGCAAGAGTGTTGTATGCACAAAGATGGAAGAATTCAATATTACCTACTACGGAGGCATGGCTGTTGAAGGTGACACAGATTTAGCAGAAATGGACAAATTGTCTGGTTTGATAAGAGAAAGGTCACTGGTGACATTTGTTAAAGGCTGGAAACCCATTGTAGATTTTTTTTACGGGGAAATGACTTGATAACTTTTGGTTTTTATTATTAGAAAGAATAGGCATCCTTCTGGAATGCCTGAGAGAATTGGTCCTATCTCTCAGGTAGATTCCAGATGGTGATGCTTGGTCAATTATTTTTGTAAAATAATCGCCAAGAGTCAATTATTCTGGGGCACCTTTCATTACAGAGATTGTACATGATTAATAGTTATATTTCAATTATAAATATCCTTGTGCTGTAACATCTTTTCAGGAATGGTAAGGCTGAGCTTTTAATATAGTATTAATTGTCCTTTGGTTCTGTGGCCTTTTCTGTAAGTAGTCAGGGAAAATTGAAGGCTGGGCTATTATGATATTTTATATACTGATAATAAAGATAGTCATAAGAGAGAGAATTCTGGATGATTCAGAAGCAGTTTATGTATCTCATAACCATAATGACACAGAGAGAATTTAAAGGGAAGACAGTATAAAATATTGCAAGAGATTTATCTGGAGATTATAGGAACAGATAATTTTTTTTTTAATCCCTGAGGAGAAAAGAGTATTGAAATAAGTTTTATCTTACCAAATCCACAGTAAAATAATAGAATAGAGATGGGAACATATGTGGCCCTCCAGATGTTATTGAACTGCAACATCCATAATTCCTATTATTGACTATGCTGGAGTCTAATAATCTTTATTTAAAGATAATTTCATATCTAGAGGTTTCCATGCCTGTAATAAATTCTGTATTCTGATGGAGGAAGTATCTAAGGCTGTATCCACACTGCTGAAATAATTCAGCTTGACACCACTTTAACACATATGGCTCAATGCTATGGAATTCTGGGATTTGTAGTTTTGTGAGATATTTAGCCTTCTCTGTCAGAGAGCTCTGATGCCACAACAAACTGCAATTCCCAAAATTCCATAGCATTAAAGTATGGCAGCTAAAGTGGAATCAAACTGGATTATTTCTGCAGTGCAGATGCAGCCTGAAATCCAAAGAGGACCAGAATTCAGATTTAAAAGAAAAAGGAAGATCTTAATTAAATTCATAAATTGGGAGTAGGAATGAGGACTATGTAGTTTGAAAGAGCATGTAAGACCTTGAGGGGGAAATCTCATTCACTGAGAGAGATCTAGTATAAATTCAACATTGAGCAAGGAGAGGTTGCAAAAACAGTTTCCAGAAGATGCAGGTGTATTTTTGTAATGCTGAAAATCAGCAGAGAAGATAAGATATGAAGACAGCATATGCATAAACGGAGAAATTTATGTGAATGTGGAAAATGAGTAACACAGTGGAGGCGGGGGAATCATTGACAAACTATAACCTCACTCCCAACTCCAAAATCAAAGATTACTGAGCTGTAATATTGCAGACTGGGGAAATGAAGCTTTAGATGAAGAATGTAGGGATTATATTAAGCAGTTTGATGTTTTGTTGTTTTAGGAAACCCCCCCTCTGAGAGGAAAGTGGAATTAAATTAATTTCAGACCCATTTTGTAGAGGCTACATTAGGCCATAAGAAAGACAGTCCAAAGGATGGATTAATATGCTTTATACCATCTCTCTGATTGCCAAAGCTATACATTCTTCCTTTAAGGCACTAATAGTACAGGGCTCAGACAGTTACTTATTGCAAGTAATTAGTTCCTATTGTGCATTAGTGTTTGAAGAGTAATCTGTTGTGATTACTCATTACAGTATTGGGGGGAAAACCCACAACTTCTTGTGTTGCTTTTAGCACTGCTTGTTACTTTTTCTATTACTTTCCATTGTTAGAGGCATAAGAGAAAAATTTGTGAGGGTTGAAAAGGAAATGCCATAAAATTTGGAAAATGGCTATTAAAATTCCTGTAAAAAAGTAACTTTTGGAACTGTCTAGAGGTTATTATTCATAACACCAATAAAGTAACCTCACCCTTACATATTATGTCACTTTTCAAATGTGACTTAATTATACACGTTGACCAAAAAATCAACTAAAGTTACCAACATTGCTTGTAACTAATTAACTCTGGGCTCTGCAATAGCAACAGAGTTAATTAGTTACAATGAGTAGTTCAGAATTGTTCAAAACAAGTGCATAAACATCATTTAAAAAAATCAAGAAGAAAACGATATGGGTTCCAGAAATTGTTTGGTAGATTAAAGTTTGAATTAGTAAACTTCCTACTTATCTTTTAGTTGCAGGAGGAGATGTTAACATTTGGATAGGTGAAGGTCAATATTTGGTCTCTATTTCCAAATGTTGATCTCTACAGAGAGGGACTGGATAAAGACATGATATTAGTGAAAACAACTCCAGGGATAAAATTATTAACATTGCAGGAGTCATGTTAGTTCAATTTAAGCAAAAGGAAGACTCACTGATTTAAGTGACTGTATTAGGGGAATAATGTAAGAAAATATACTAACAACGCAGGTATGAGAAGCAAATTAATATTTTCTTGTGCCATTAAGTGTAATCTTAACACATTTCCAAATTGGGTAAAATTAGTTTAGAGGCCATTTAGCCCCTGAGTTTTATAACAAGAACAAGAACAACCACCACAACAATAAGAGTTACAGTTTGTCCAACTTGAAGAACTATACAGGTATACTTAAATAGGAGACTTCAAAAATTGACTACAGAGCTGAATAAAAATACAGTCACCCCTCCATTTTCGTGGACTTCGAGTCTGTGTCCCTCACCCATTGGCAGGTGGCAAATGGAGGGGGACAAAATGGGGCCTGCACCCACATGTGACCCTGTGCGTGTACCACAGGCGCGTGCCCCATTGATTTCAATGGGGCTCAAATATTTGCGAACCACCATTTTCGTGGAGGGGGTCTGGAACGGATCCCCCCAAAATTGGAAGGGCTACTGTATGTATTAGGCAAACATGCCAGGGTTTACAGATTTAAAAACTAATGTTGAAATCAATCCACTGAAAGTCTATTGATATATTTGACAAAATAGTTTTGATACCATTGGACCTTATATCTATTGAAGCAAGACATTATAGAAAGAGTGTAGGTACTACCCATTATTAGCAGTATGATGAGGAATGTGCCTTTAAAAAGAGGTTTAAGCGGTGTTATGGTCAGTACAAGGAATACAATGGAAGGCTGTTAACTGTTTCTTATTTTCAATTTTTAAAATAAAATAAAGTGCTGATTTTAAGAAAGAAAGAAAGAAAGAGGTGAAGAAGGAAATTTAGTACCAGCTTTTAGAGGCTTTGTCTAACAATAATAATAGAAGCTTTTGGTATACAATCTCTGCAGGGAATTAATACTTGTTATATATCATCAACAGAGTGGGTGAATCATGCCCACTTTATTTTTACAACTAAGGCCAAACAGAGGATATTAATAGTACAGGAAGTGAGGCTTTGCCATTAAGGGGACCTGTAACAAAATCAAAACATATTTTGAAAATGGGAAACTAAAAAAATAAAAACAGGGAAGGCCACAGAATTTAATTTTCTAACAACAGAAGTGCTGAAGAACCACCATTGAGTAGTAGAGGACGTCACTGGCAAATTTATTCTTCCATATAGGTAAATTGAGTCTAATTCCAGTAAGCTGAACTGAAGCAGAAATTAGACCCATTTATAAGGAAGGTAACAAGATAAACCCAACAGATAATTGACCTATAAGTCTTTCATTTGAGGGATGTCACAGTATCTGGACTGTTCTGCACTATCAGTTCAGGGTGACTAAATGTCCTCCCTTTCCAGGATATGCCCTACATTTCAATGTTCCATCCTGGAGGAATTCCAAAATGTCTTCCATTTTGAACATGACTCAGGGCCTTTGCAGACTGCCAGAAATAGTGCACATTAAATTGAGGCACTGCCCTGGCTCAGTGCTAGGGAATCATGGGAACTGTAATTTATTGTGGCACCAGAGCTCTCTGACAGAAAAGGCTCAATGTCCCAGAAAAAAATACAATTCCCATGACTCCCTAGCACTGAGCCAGGGCAGTGCCTCAATTTAATGTGCACTATTTCTGGCAGTCTGCAAAGGCCCTAAGAAGCATTAAATTATATTTATAGTTTTTATTTTGTAATATCCTCTATTTTCCTTGAATGCCCTACATTTTACAGTGCCTTGTCCTCCTTTGTAGTTATGACATCTTGTCACCCTATACCCATGGGGTTTCTCCTCACTTTATGGGAGCTGTCTAAGGTGGTGGACTAATTTGGGGATTAGGATTCAGCATCATAGTCAGCTCTTCTAAAATCTGGGAATGGACCCAGAATGACTTCACCCATAAAGGAGCCACCATCTATCTGTGAGGCATGTACCCCAAACACAAATCAAGAGATGGGTTTGCACAGGACAGTGGTTCCCAAACTCTGTTCCTCCTGGTATTTTGGACTTCAGTTCCCAGAAGACTCAGCCATCTTGGCCAATGATCTGAGATTCTGGGAGCCAAAGTCCAAAACAACTGAAAGGCCAGAACTTGGGAAACACTAGTGGAGAGGAAGGGTATCAGGGCAGAGCTGTTCGGGTTTAGGAAGGACATCTGGAATAACCCTCTTCCATTAGGCAAATGAGTAAAGCACCTCAGATTAGTAAAGCATAAATATAATAGAATAATAGTTTTTTTGGAGTTTATCACACAGGATGAATCCCATGCAGAAACTAGATATAAATGAAGCTGCTTAGATTTAAAGTGAAAGCATTTGTGGGTTGTTTTTCACATGATGTTCGGGGTTATCCTGAACAGAAGCTAGAAATAACCTGCAAAAGCGGATTGTTTTTCACACAATGTTGGCATCAAGGAGAAATAATGCAACATTAATCTGAATTGAAAGTCGCCAAAACCTGCTCCTTTTTATTTTTGGGAACTTCTGAAAGTAAAAAGGAGTGGGGTTTGGTGACTTTCTGTTTGGGTTAATGTCGCATTATTTTCCCTTTACACAAACATGTCTGAAAAACAACCCACTTTTGTGGGGGATTTCAGATTTTTAAATCCCGTTTCTCCATGGGATTTAAGCAATTTACCTCTGTGTGATAAGCTCCTTTGGCAGGTACTCATCAGTCTTTCTCTCTTTCTACTGCCTTCTACATTTCCTAGTACCATTGCTGGAGTGCACTTTTTCATTGAAAAAAGAAAAAAAAAACATAGATAAAAAGGTGCTCTCAACCAATGATTGAATTGCAAAGCAGCAACAGGACAGACATGAAGTTGTGTGATAAGTACCTGCCAAAGACACTATTATTCTACAGTATCTGTGCTTTACTACTCCAGAGACATGTTCAATGCATTTCAGAGGGAAATTTTTATATACTGTACATGTGGATCTTAAATCAGCATTCAGTTCTGTATTGAGAAAGTGGTTGTGGGGAAAAGGAACTAGGTGCTGTGGATAAGAGATTCCTTTTTGTGATGAAATATATATATATGGCAATTTGTTTTGGAAAGTGATTGATCTAATCTTGTCCTGATGGGAAGAGAAGGGAAGGTGTGGGGAATGCAGGCAGTTGTTAACTGCCCTCAAGTCAACCACAACTCATGGCAACGCTGTGCATGAGACATCTTCAAGCTCTTCTGTCCTCCATTGATCTGCTCAGGTCCTGCAGGCTCAGGCCCATGACCTCTCTGATTGAGTCTATCCATCTGACATGTGGTCGTCTTCTCTTTCTACTGTTTTCTACCTTTCCTAGCATCATTGTCTTTTCTAATGTTTCATGCCTTCTTGTGATTTAGTGAAAGTACAATAGCCTCAGTTTCATCATCTTGGCTTTCAGGGAGAGTTCAGACTTAATCTGTTCAAGGATGCATTTGCTCTAGCCATCCACAGTATCCTCAGCACTTCTCCAGCTCCACATCTCAAATGAGTTATTTTCTTCCCATCGGCTTTCTTCACTGTCCAGCTCTCACACCCGTACATGGTGATGGGGAATACAATGGCTTGGACGATTCTAATTTTAGTGCTCTGTTGTATATTTTTACTCTTTAGGACAGGGGTAGGCAACCTTTCCCCTTTAAGGGCCGAGGGACTTCAGCTCCCAGAAGCCTCAGCCATGTTGGCCAATAGTCCCATGTTGGCCAATAGCTCCTGGGATTCTGGGAGCTGAAGTCCCTCGGCCCTTAAAGGGGAAAGGTTGCCTACCCCTGCTTTAGGATCTTATCTAGTTCATGGCTGCCCTTCCTATTCCTATCTTCTTCTGATTTCTTGACTGCAGTCTCCATTCTGATCGATGTTTGATCCAAGGTATGAGAAACCTTTAACTATTTCAATTTCCTCATTGTCTAGGTTGAACTTAAGTTGATCCTTTGTGGTCATTATTTTTGTTTTCTTTATGTTCAACTGTAAGCCTGCCTTTGCACTTCCGTCTTTGACTTTTGGGGATAGCAGCAGTCCTCCTAAAAACCATCTGATGAATAGGACTGCAGACCATCCAGAAAAGCTTAAGCCAAATTTAACTCATTAGTCTTTCAGATGCCAGAAATCTTTTTCTTGTTTTCTTTGTCACAGCCCAGAAGAAGCTGCTTTGTTGTTGTTTTTAGCTTTGGTGGGGCAGATCTTGCTGAGAGAGGAGAAACTCTTGTGTCCCTTCTCTAACCTCTCTTTTCAGGACTGCTTTGTTTCCTCATCTCTGTCAACAAAGAAAAGTCAATCTGCAGCAACAGCTTAGTGGAGGAAAGGGGCTGTCCTGAGCTAAAGCCAGGAGGAAGAGCTATGCAAAAGCAATCTCTCTGATCCCAAAGCCCAGCCTTGCCTCACACTGCCTGGGAGTCCCTTTGCTTAGAGATCCGTGTCCACTCTGGGATACCAGGTACAGAATTCATTCTCTTTTCCTTCTCTTCCACTGTCCCATCACCTTCTTTCTCTCCACCAGCCCTTGCTTATAGGCTTCCTCTCTGTGTCAGATTAGTCTGAGGCTCTAAGCCACAGGTAGGCAAAGTGTGCCTTTCCACATGTTTTTGGAGTGCAGTGCCCATGATCCTGCACTACTGGCTAGGTTGACTACGACTGCTGGGAACAACAGTCCAATAATATTTAAAGCGCACCAAATCCCGCCTGATCTTGGAAGCTAAGCAGGGTTATCTCTAACTGATAACTGAATGGAAGACCACCAACGAATACATAGTGGTTTGAGTGTTAGACTAATACTCTGGAGACCAGAGTTCAATTCCTTGCTCAGACGTGAAACCCAATGGGTGGTCTCAGCCTCAGGGGAAGGCAATAACAAACCTCTTCTGAACAAATCAGAGGAAACTCCATGGTAGGTTTGTTAAGAAAGCCCCTTGATGGATTTGCCTTAGAGTTGCCCCCTCATAGGTTTGCCTTCCTCTGAGGCTGAGAGAGTGCCATGGGACCAAGGTCACCCAATGGGTTGTCAGGGATGATGGGAGTTGTAGCTCTTCACCTCTGGCTCTAACTCACCACCTTGTTATGCAGCAGAGCTGACCAGCTTTGATCAGTGGTTGATGCTTCTTTCCCAAGCAGCAGAGTTTCAGAGAATAGGCTGAAGACCCTGACAAACTCTCCAAGCCTTCTCACTCTTCTTCCTGAGATGTCTCCAAACTTCTCCAGGATTCTTCTGGCTCTTGTATCTTCCCTCAAGACACCAGACAACTCAGTAGTCTTATATAAAAGATCTACTTTATTTTACTATATACATAAATACTATATGCCCTACAAATCACAATCTCTACACTTCACAATATCTCCAAAACTACTCCACACTACACCACAATGTACATTAGCAAACACTGCAATTTATAGCCATTGTTAGACACCACCCACCAGTCAGTTTCCACCCAGTGGGTGTGTACATACATCTTGATTGGTCCACATAGATCATCCCATACCTAAGACCAACCCAAGTGTTTCATCACTTTACCTTGACCACTTAATGAGTCTCAGGTGTTTGCAATCTATCACAGGTGTTCTCAATATACCTTCTATAACTTTGTCCTTGGCTCTCAAGGCTTCTTAATTATATTATCTTTTTCACCTGTGTATCTTCCTGATTGCTCCTGCTTAGTCACTTTGACATTCACATACATATTTTTATTTCTATTACTGTATATCCCATGTTGCTTTTTCCTTAACAATCCCCTCCGAAATAAAATATTGTATGTGTCTTATAATGTCATTCCAACCATTTGTGTCAGTCTTTCATGTTTTTCCGCCGTCAATGCTTTTGTGAACAAATCTGCTATGTTGTGTTGTGTTTCTATATATCTCAATTCTATTTTACCCTTCTGAACCATGTCTCGCACATTTTGATATCTTACTCCAACATATTTTGTTCTGTTCTTCAAACTTTCAGTTTCAGCCATTGCTATGCATGACTGTGAATCTTCCAGAATTTCTACTGGTATCTTGTAACTTTCATTTAAATCATTCAATAACTGCTCAACCCACTGTACCTCATTTACTATCTCATTTAAAGCTGCGAATTCTGCTTCCGTCGTACTTATCGCTACATTTGTTTGTTTCCTACTTCTCCAGACTATTGGACTTTCACTGTACTTGATTATTATTCCTGTAACTGACTTCTTGTCTCCTAATTCTGATGCAAAAGAACTGTCTACATAGCAATCTAAATCTGAATGACTGTTTCTAATTATCAATTTCTTATCTAGAGTTCCTTTCAAATATCTCAATAAGTGTTTTACTGCTGTCCAGTCTTCAATTTTTGGATCATTAACTCTTCTGGACAATACATTTACAGCATATGAAATGTCTGGTCTGGTGTGGCAAGATATGAATTGTAAAGATCCTATTATGCTCCTGAATAAAGTCTTGTCTTCAAAATCTCTAGTTGTTTTTTCAGATACAAAACCAGTTGTCATTGGAGCTCTTACTATTTTAGCATTTTGTAATCCACACTTTTCAATCAAATTTTCAATTTTCTTTCTCTGGCTTAACAAACAATGTCCTTCTTCTGTCCATTCAACACCAATACCTAAATAAGACTTTAATAAACCTAGATCCTTCAAAACAAACTTTTTAGACAACTCTTTTTTTACTGATTCAATCTCCTGTCTTGACTTTGCTGCCACGCACAAATCATCTACATAGATCACTAACACTATGTCTCCTTTTGTATAGACACATGCATCTGCAACGCTCCTTTTGTATCCTAGCTGAACTAACTCGTCATTAATGCACAAATTCCATGCTCTGGCACTTTGTTTTAACCCATACAATGCTTTCTTTAATTTATAAACTTTCTGACTACCAATTTCTTCAAAACCTTGTGGCTGCTCCATAAATATCTCTTCATCTAAACTAGCATTTAAGTAGGCTGTTTCAAAATCAAAATGTTCTACAACTAAATTCCTTTTTGCTGCTACAGCCAGAACCATTCTCAGACTTTCTGGCTTTGCAGTTGGAGAATATGTCTTGTCATAGTTCTCATACTGCTGTTGTGCAAAACCCTTAGCTACTAACCTAGCTTTATACTTAATACTTCCATCTGGCATTTCTTTCTTTTTGTACACCCACTTACAACCAATTACTTTCTTGTCTTTGGGTCTATCAACTATTTCAAAAACATCTTTATTTACCAGACAACCAAACTCATCATCCATTGCATCAATCCATCTTTCCTGTTCTTCTCTAGACAAACTTTCCAACTCTTCAAAACTTTCAGGCTCTTCCACTGCTAAACAAGCTCTTGCATTTGTCACAACAAACCTATCTGGAGGCTTTCTAACTCTGTGACTACGTCTGGGAATAAACTCTGCTGATCTGCCTCTTTCATCCTCACTTTCTGTGCTGGGAGTTATAGTTCTATGACTAAATCTCTTGTCTTCAGTCATTCTAGTAGTAATGGGTCTAGATTGTGTCTCATTATCAGAAGAACTATCACTGCTGCTAGTGGATGCTTCTGGCTTAACTGAAACCTGGCTGAGCAGGCAATCAAATCCTAGTCTCCATAGTTATAGCCAAATGTGCAAACCACTGCACTATGTGCTCAGTGCTAGCATTCCAAAATTAATACTTATCATCCAACAATTTTGCCCATCCTAGATTTCCCTTTTGCCCTAGGATAACCATCACTCTTATCATGCCTTAACTAATCCAAGCAGTGTTGAAAAGGACATTTTGACATGGCTGAGGAAATGGAAGTTCATTAAAAGGTGGCAGGGGGTAAATTAAGGATGTTAATAACACAGTAGATAAAACTTTTGAAATAAACAACATAGTACAATTGGCCCTCCACATTTGTGACTTTGACTTCTGTGGATTTGATTATTTGTGGTTTTGATTAATATGTTCTCTCTAGGTCCTCCAGCACAACTCTGCCAGAAGTTAACCATAGAGTTGTGTTGGAGAACCTAGAAGGTCCTAGAGAAAATACTTCTCTAGGCATTTGTAGGTCCTCCAGCATGATTCTATGATCAACCTCTGGCAGATGTTGACCACAGAGTTGCACTGGAGGATCTGGAGATTCCTAGAGAGGTGTTCTCTTAGATAAAAAAAGAATAGTCTTTTCTATTTGCCTTTTTTCCGCATTCATGGGGGTCCTTCACTCCTAACCCCAGCAAATGCAGGGGGGGCATTGTATATATTTCTGATGCCAAGAAGATATAGAAGAGAGGAAAAGAGAAGCACGCCTTCCAATCTCATGTATTTCCTTGTTGCCTTGCAGATGCCTTGCAGATGCCTTGCTGGCAGCCCCACCAATGGAAGAAATGTGATAACGTTGTCCTACAGCTGGCAAAGACCTACCTATTTGGTCAGATCTTTGACATCTCTGCTGATTTCATGTATTGATTAATTTACAGCCTGAGATCACTGGCTTTAGCAGTTTCTTCCTCTTCATTTTGTAGAAAGCACCATGGACAAGTACAAAGTATATCTGATAGATGATGAACTTGCTTGACTGAAGAAATATGGGCTCAAACATGGACCCACAGATGGTATGGACTATTATCTTTCTTCTAGTTGAAGCAAATGTACAAGCATTTGGAGAGTAGGATTCAAAAACCAACCAAACAGGAATGAACCTTGATAACCAGGGCTAAAATAAAAATGCTTCCTCATATGACTAAAACTCATAGTATCCTTCTAATGACTGCCACTTATATTCCCATTTTATAAATAGATAAAGGAGTGCTGAGAAACAGCAGCTTTCTCATTAGCAGTGAATGCCCATTTGAATCTCTCTTCTAATCTAGTGTATTTATAAGGACCAAACTATTATTTCCCAGGCAGGTTTGTTTAACATAATTTTCCATTATATATGAACTGAGATGTATGACTAAGTGCTTTCAAACAAACCAAGCCGGTTTGTTTGGAAACACTTAATGAAGAAAAACTTTATACTGTGCCTCAACCCTAGTTTCACATCCTAGCTTGTTTGGGAATTAAAAGGTAGAAGGAAAAATGTGAAATTGACCTGTACAGTTGTAGCGAAGTACAAAGGAAAGACAAACCACATTGATATTAACATATTGTCATGCGTAGACCCTTCCAATGGTATTTTCGTCAGATTAGTACTTTTTGTTGTTGTCAGTTTTTCACTGATGGTGAAAAGCTACATGCCCTCGCATGCCCCCCACTTGCTTCTTGCATGCCTCCACTCACACCTCAACTCACCTACTCCCTTCCTTACCTCTCCTTGCACCTGCACAGTGCAGCCAGCCCTTGCGTCTTGAACTCTGCCACTTGCACTGCTTGCTCATCCTTCTCTCTAGCACCCTCCCTTGGCTCAACTCATCCCTCACAGTGAGAAATTCACCTTGCTTCTTGCATCCTATGAGGATTGTGGTCCAGGTGTGTTCCTGCCATGCTAGATTGCCATGCTTGTGCATATGGTTAGTAATGGAGGAAGATGGAATGTGTTATACAGCTGGGGGTGCTGGGAAGTTGAAGATTGTGTTTCATTTGTGGCCCAAGATAATGTGCAGGTGCATAGGGAGGAGCTACAAATTGTCATTGTTGATCTTATAGGAAGCTTAGTACAAGGGTAAAGAAGATGGGGTAAGTTTGGAGAAGACCAAATGTTTTGAGTCATTGAAAAATGGGGGATAGGCTGGTGTAATGGAAGGGCTGCTTGGACTTTCAGTATACTGTGTAACTGGAGGGACCTTCAGTCCTGACAACAATTGTGTACTGTGATCAGTTCTGATGGCTGAATAAAGCTTTTCTCAATCTGTTGAGAGCTTCCATTCCTGAAGAGTTTACCTGTACATTAGACATCGTATCATTCACACCCTGATTTCTCCTGCTCTTCATCACACATGGTTGCAGTACATCACTCACTTCCTTCTTGTACTCTGCCGATTCCATCACATGCTCTTCTGTCTCTACCTCCTTACCTCATTTCATGTCCTCTCGGTGCATCTCTTCCTTGCTACTTGCACTCTCACCATTTCTTCTCCCATCTCTCCTCCTCCATCTCTCACCTCATCTCATCTCACCTCACCTCCCCTGCTTGCAGTGTAGCTCTTTCTTACCTCTCTTGCACTAGGCTAGGGTGAAAACTGTTTGTGCCAACAGAGCATGGCAATGGGGATGAGGAGCATTGTTAGAGGAATGTGGGGAGTACAGACTACACTGGGTGACACCCTAAAGGAGGGGCACAATATCACTGCCTTGGTGTTCACCGCACCCCTTAAAAGGGCTGACAGAATATTGTGAGAGGCGGTGAGGATCAGTGGGAAGAGAAGGGAGAGGCCCCAGGTTATTTTTTTTTAAATTTAAAGGTTATTTTAAATTATTTTTTTTAATTTTTAAAAAGATAATTCTTTTAAAATTGACTTTAAAAACATCACATCTTACCAAATTTTCACTTTAACCACATGAAACTATGTACATGTTAGTGCATTTAGGCTGTGCTTATATCGTAATTTAAAGGTATATTTTTAAATTTTGCTAGCTGTTTATGTCACAACTATTATTATTACATTCAGTGATATATGGGAATTACAGTTTATGAGTAACCTTAGTACAAGAAACATTGCTAAGGATTCTGTATGGTGGTGTGGGAGGAGGTCAATGGCAGTGACACCGTGAGTTACTGCACCAGGAGACACCAACCCTAGTGATGCCACTGTGAAGATGGTTAACCTATCCTCAAGAGTGCACCTGTTCAGTTGTAATAAAACAACAACCCAGATATCCTCCCCTTTCATATATAAAAGGGCTGATATGTGAATTTAAAAAACTCAAGGTTGTCTCCATGCTTGACCTTCAGAAGAGAAGGAAAGTTTGACTTGCAGATAAGCAAGAGAAGTGAAACCAGGAACTACAGAAAGGTATTAATTCCATCTTCACTGGAGGAGCTGGGTGCAAATCAGCCGTTTCTGCTCACAGGCCTTATTGAATGAGCCTAGGGGCAGGAATGGGGCGTGCTGCTTCAATCATTTGCATGACTTTAGAGCACAACATGCAGCTCTCCAGATGTTGTTGTTGAGCTGCAACCTCCCAAATTTTCCACCATTAATTTTACTAGTTTGGATGGATGGGAGAAGCAATCCAACATCTGGATGGCACAGGTGGCCCACCCCTTCCTTCAGGCAGCAAAAGATGAAGAGTGAAGCAGGGATTTGGAATGGGAGAATTCTGATCAATCCTCCTTCATCCCACTTTTTCAGCTGCTTTTAAAATGTCCAAGTTTCTCTCTCCTCCTCCCACTTTCCTTCTTTGCCCTCAGCATACTTCCATTGAGTTCAAAATGTAAAAGTAATCCATGAACTCAGCAGGAGGGGGAGGACAGGAAGGGACAAAAACTTACCCTTCCCAGTAGGTTCAGTCAAAAGCAACTTACTGCAGACTCTCCTAGCTTGTCTGTTCTTCCTCTTTAATAACATTTGCCATCTTGACCACACTCTGATGTTGCTTGGCCACACACGTCCCAGTTTTCAATTGTGAAATGTTGGCGGCTATGCAAATGATATGTTTCTGTTTACTTTTGTTCTTTACCAGCATATGAGTCTGGGTATTTCAAGGCACAAGACAAAATAAGGTTATAGCTAGCATTTACCTTTTTAGAAAGAGAGATCAGCCATTGTTTCCTTTTCCCAGAATCCTACATGTATGTACACCACCTAACAGTGTCTAATTTGTTCATTCTCCATATCCCATCTATGGCAGTGATTCTGCCCTCCTCAACTGCAAAAGGACTTACTCAACAAAAATCTGTGTCTTGCAAAGAAACAAAGAAAATTCTGAACATGGAAAGGAACAGAAAGAAAGCATGGGGATATTGGCAAAAGAAGAACAAGCTGTAGGAGTCTTTGGGCCTAGCTTTGGGATACTGTAAAGACTCTGAGGGGGTAAAAGACTTTTATTTTCAAACAAAGCATATTTCACTCCTTCTCCTATCATATACTATGCTCTTTTATTTGTAGAGCACATCAATGTACGTCAACAAAATGATTGTTATTGGATTGACCACTGTTGCCAGCAGGGCAGAAGGATTATGGTCTGACCTAGAAAAATGGTTTCATAAATGCTACCCACTAACAATTCAGTCCTTTATTTTCAGATCTTAGTTTCCTTTTTCTTTGTTACAGAAGCAAGGACAGAGGCACACAAGACTAGCCATGCCGCTGAAATGCCGCACATCTTCCCAGATAATCTCATTGCTGAGGAGATTCCAGTCAGAAGCTCTGATGGTTCAAGTGTGTCTATCCTTTCAAAAAAAAAGCATCAAAGTCTATTAAACAGAGTGCAGACACACCTATAGAAAGGAGAAGCGGGGTGGAAATTTCCCAGAAGGCTGATAGGAAAAGAAAATTAAAATTCAGTTGAGTCAATTTCCCCTGTAGAGGGCACCAGCATAAAGAGATACTTCCATGCCACCTATTGCACAATTTTTGTCTAGAACTAAATCAGGGATTTAATTCATAGAGAGAGTAGAGAGAGACACTATTTTGCCTGATTTTAAAAAGGGATTACACACAGTTTCAGAGATGAGGCTCTATATTGTTGATCACAATAGATAAATGGAAATCTTTTGTGTTCAGAAGCAGGGTTCTTCTGAGTAACAGTAACTGAAAGTAACCAAAAGATGACAGATACAGTCAGCCCTCTATATCCACCAATTCTTTATCCACAGATTCAACTATCCATGGCTTGAAAATATTCCAAAAATATATAGATTCCAAAACGCAAACCTTGATGTTGTCATTTTACATAAGGGGCACCATTTTATTATGCCATTTGATTTAAAAAGACTTAGGGCCTTTGCAGACTGCCAGAAATAGTGCAAATTGAAGCCACTTTAACTGCCCTGACTCAGTGCTAAGGAATCATGGGAACTGTAGTCTATTGTGGCACCAGAGCTCTCTGACAGAGAAGGCTCAATGTCTCAGAAAAAAATACAATTCCCATGATTCCCTAGCACTGAGCCAGGACAGTTAAAGTGGACTCAATGTGCACTATTTGTGGCAGTCTGCAAAGGCCCTTAGTATCCACGGATTTTGGTATCCACGGTGGGTCCTGGAACCAAACCCCAGTGGAGACCAGGGGCCCACTAAACTACTTTTCATATGCAACTCAAAACGACCACAGCAAGCTTAAATTTCCCTCTAGCCACACCACACACACTTGCATTACTGAATCAGTATGTCTTTTGCAGTGCCACCAATCCAAAATTTCACAGCAGAAAAGCAAATGATCATTCCCAGTTATTGACCCACAGCTTTGCAAACAGGAACCTCTTTCCCTTAGAAGCCTCCCAAAGTCTTAGCCTGAGCATATTTCAGAAGCATTACCAACTCTTTTTGTCAGGTCCAAGACAGATCCAGGATCATCGGAGGTGTAGGCCCCCACTACCACTGGGGGAGATGTCCCCATCCTGGCTGGGGGTGATGCTCATCACAGAGGCTGAGATACCACCTCCCTGTGACAAACCATTAGCTCCACCTGTCAGATCTCGCACCCCTTCTTGGCTTGGAACTCAGGTCAGAGATTCAGCTTGCTCTCATGGTGACTCCCTGGATCATCGACAGCAGCAACAAAATCATCCAAAGTCCTTCCCTAGCAAAGGAGAAGCACAAATCACAGCCCCAGTCTTGCATATTGGGCAACCACACCTTCCAGAGGCACTAGGACCAGGTAGGCTCAGCAGGAATTATTTAATGTATTGTTCATTAATATCCTCCTTTTTGTCCCAGATGGGGACCAAGGACACTTATAACAAGGCTAAAACAAAATACAAATAAAAACCAGATGACACAAAGTGTTTTAAAAAAACTTATTACATTAATGTCTTAAATCCATTAAATACAATGTCTTCCATTATATTTAAACAATTTGTGTATTCCCCCATACCCCTGGCTCCCTTGAGGCCTGGCATGGCTCCAAACTAGTCTTGAATTTTCCATTTCTGGCCATGACCCCCAAGTTTACCCTTTTGGTATCATAGTCCCAGAATTATTGAGTCAGCACAGCCAGTGCCATTTAAAAAAAAAAACTACCGTAGTTCCATTGGACAATTACAAATAAGTTCCTTGTAACCTGGTTTTCTTTTCTTTCTCTCCCCCCCCCCCCAATATCCCTCTGACTTGGCCCAGCTGACATGCCAACTAACATGACAGATGTTTAAAGGAAGGCATGATCCAGCAAAAATTAAACCACTATTGAACCCTATTTCGAGTGGGTGGTAAGCTCAAATGTGTACATATTTTTGTATTATTGCATTTCTCCACATCCCTTTTTGTATGTGAAATGTTTGCATACCAAATATTTCCTCACAACAGCCATGTGAGGTAGGTAAAGCAGTGGCTTCACAACACTGATACATCCACTTGTGGTTGTTGTCGTGTGCCTTTAGGTCATTTCTGACTTATGGTGACCCTGAGGCAAACTTATCACAGAGTTTTCATGGCAAGATTCCTTCAAAGGGGGGTTGCAAGTGAATTCATCTCAGGCTGAGAGTGTGTGACTTGCACAAGGTCTCCCACATTGCATTCTATAGCTGAGCAGGGATTTGAACCCTAATCTCCCAGAGTTCTAGTCTAGCACTCATAGCACCACCCCACACTGGCTCATCCAAATGTTAGCCAATGCAAACAGTCAAAGGATTTGAATACTGTATCTGTGTAGGCATGTGTCTTCAAGTTGCCTTTTGACTTATGATGGACCCATGAATTTCATAGGATTTTGGTAGGCAAGGAATGCTAGGTGGTTTTGCCAGTTCCTTTTTCTGAAATATAGCCTACACTCCAGGTATTGTATCTACTTTTTTCAAGACTAGGGACCCTTCCATGTAGGGTTGCCATAATTCTCTTCCACAAAACAGGGACAAAAGTATACAGGACTGGATCGAGAGGCTTATCAACAGACACATCTCAACACACACACACACACACATCAGATTTTGAATTTAACATTGTTTTATGGCATATTTTAGTTGTTGTTGCTGTTCTCATTGAGGCAAAGCAGACAGCGTAAAAGATCTGTGCCAGGACTGCACCGCCGCCGTTCACCCCAGGAACATGGCAGCCACACTTGCCCAGCCTTGATCGAAGCTGCTGCTGTGGTCCTGAACCAGGTGCCAAAAAGGAGCAGTATTTTACTGCTCCTTTTTGGGCCGATTCTTTCGGAAAGAGCGTGTGTCATCTGAATGCCACATCCCCAACATAGCTTGATAGTGGCCCTTTTGGGCCGTCTATTTGAAACCATTGTTTTTTAATATATTGCCATCATTTACATTCTAGGATTTGTGGTTTGTTGTGGCACCAGGTCTCTGCACAGGCTACATAGATCACAAAACTAGAGATCCCAGAATCCCATAGCATTGACCCATGAAAGTTAAAGTGGTGACAATCTGCATTATTTCTGCACTGCACATTAAATCTATATCTCTGAATTCCAGCTGCTGGGAAAGGAACTTAGCAGAGGGATTTCCTTTTCCTTTTCACACACTCCTATGGGGAGGAGATGGAGAGAAGCTCCCAGTAAGAGGGACTTCCTCCTCTGGCAGCTGCTTGAAAGGTAAGCGCCACCATCTCACACACTGCCACACACTTACCAGAATACAATACAAGCCTTCCTCTGCCCTGAGTTTTGCTTGCCTCCTTTCTTTTCCCTTCTGGGCTCTGGGTCTGGCATGCCTGCGCAGTACTACCCAGAATTTCAAGGGTGGGAAGATGAGTCTTCTTGCAAGGTTTCACTCCTGCCTTTAGGAATCTGGGACCTGCTGCTTCAATCAGCCCAGCCAGCTAAGATATTTTTCAGGCCTTCAATCCAAGATTTTCCAGGTTCTCCAGGACAAATGGCAAGCCTACTTCCACACTACACAGTTATAGCACTACGATTCCACTTTAGCAGCCATGGTTGCATCCTATGGAATCTTGGGATTTGTAGTTTTGTGAGACACCAATCCTCTCTGGATGATAATTCCAAATAACCCTCCCTAAACTGCAAATCCGAGGATTCCATAGGATAAAGCAATGGCAGTTAAAGTAGTAGTATTAGTTCAGTAACTGTGTGGAGTGAAAGGGCTTTAAATAACATACCTTACATTATCATATATAACACAGATAGCACATGAATATGAAGAGATATGAAATGTTGTCCAGCCTATCCAAACCAGCTCCACCTGTGCACACCTACAGGTGTACACCTTCAGTAAACACTTATTGCATCAGCTACAACTGCTGCAAAACTATACTCACTCATCCAGGTGTGAACAAAAGAATCAGTGCAACTTACTTGTGACAAACTGAGCCTAACAGATTTAGAAACAAAATACAAGTATGCTTCAGTTAACAAAGTAGATGCATTCCTGGGCATTACTTCTTTAACGGAAACTTTGGCCTCAAACAGACAGCCCCCAAGGGCCGCCACTGGGTCGTGTTGGGTGGGGGATGCACTTGAAGCACACCCCAAATGCAGACAGAAGCCGCCTCGGGCACAGCTCTTTTCTAAATAGACAGCCCACCTGGCCCGAAAAGGAGAAGAAAAATCTGCTCCTTTTCAGCAGGCTATTTGGGGACAGGAGTGGGCTGAATCGGGGCCAGGCACATATAGCTGCCATGGCCCCAACACAAACGGTCCTCCTGAGTCCCAGGATGGCCCTTTTGGGTCATCTCTTTCACTCCTTGGATGCTATAGGCAGAAATAACATGGAAAGAGTAGGAATTAGGTTTCTATACCACAACAGAGAAGAGCAGTCAGTTCAACATGTTTCATCAAACCTTTTATTCAAAACTAAGCATGTGTTCATGTGAAATGAAACAACCAGGTAAGGTAAACCTTGCATAAATTAACAAAAAACAATTAAATCTTCTTGATGACTTCTTCCCAAATGCAAAATGGATTATTTTTGTTTTCATCAGCCTCCACAGTGAAAACACTAAGATGAACCTATCATGGGATGGAAATTATTACTATGTCCCACACCCCTAGGAAATGTTTCATATTCACACACCCTACAAAAGTAATACCACATTTGAAGATAAAGAAGTCTAATTTCTAATTTTCAAACCACCAATTGAACCACATACATTTATTGTGGGTAAACAAACAACATTTTAAAAATAAGCTTTCAATGCAGTGCATAAAATGCAAATCTAAATTGAGCAATAAGTTTCTAATTTATTCAGGAAAAAAATTGAGTGATGACACCTCACTCAAGGACCCAAGCCCCTCTTTGTCGCACCTCCTCAAATTCCATCTTAGGAACCCCTGCTCTGCACTGTAGAAATAAAGCTCCATCCTATGCAACCCTGGGATTTGTAGTTTTACGAGGTCTTTATCCTTCTCTGCCAAAAGGCAATGGTGCATCACAAAGCTGCAAACCCCAAGATTCTGTGGGATGGAGGAGCCAAGGAAGTTAAAGCGTCTCCAAAGTGTATTATTTCTACAGTGTGGATGCATCAGGGTGACCAGAGGTCCTTTTCCAGGCCATGTTCCCCATTTCAACCGTCTGTCCAGGAGGAATTCCAAGTGTCCTCCATTTTGAGCAGGACTAAGAAGCATGAGTTTATATTATTATTATTATTATTATTATTATTATTAAAGATTTCCAAACAATGCCAAGCAAACAGCTTAACAAAGGAGAAACAAAACAGGGATGTGATGTTTGTCATTAAAAACAGTACACATCTTGATGAATAAACAAGGAGGCGTCTTGTTGTCATTACTGGGACATTTGTCTATATATTTTTTTAGATGTGTTTGTAGGCTATTTATATGCTATTTGTTTGTCTTTCGAGGAGCCTCTCTAGCTTTTACTTGGCCTTGGCCTCCACTGTCCTTGAAGGTCCTCCATTTTGCGGTGAGGAGGGCATGATCTGGGCACCCTGAGATGCCCTCCTGGAAAAGCTGTGCGCCAAGGAGATCTGTGGCTAGGGCCGACGCTCCAGAGAGCTCTTTTGGGGGCCATCCCCACCTTGTCCTCTCCCTGGCCACCTATGGCCTCCCTCCTTCTTTCTTTCCCTCTCTTTCTTCCCCTTTCTTTTCCCCCTCTTCCACGGCTTGGCACCCAGGAGCCCTCCTCCTTGCGCGCCCTCGCTTAGGTTTGGAGAGAAACATGTCCCTCCCTCGGCGCAGGGAGGGGAGGAGGCCCAGCCCCGAATGGGGTGGGGATTAGGGGCAGGGCGTGCAGGAAGAGGATCCCAAAGGCTGGGCCCCTGCCGCCCCCTCTTCCTCTCCGCCTGAGTCACTCCTAGGGCTGCCTCTCCTTGGGGTGCCCAAGCTTGTGCGCCTGGAACAGCAGCAGGTACCCAAAGAACCTCTCCCCCTCTGCTTCCCTTTCTCCCTCTTCACCCCACCCAGCCTCTCTTCCCCCCTAAGATACCCCCACCCTTAGGCTGGGATCAGGGGTGCCCTGACCCCCCCCCTTTCTACTCCCTCACCCACTTTCTCCTTCTCTTTACTCCCATCCCCTGTGCGCCCTCCTTTGCGCTTTCCATTTTAGCCAACTCTCTTGCCTCGCCCTGGCCCTGCCTTTTCCTCCTCCTCCTCCTCGGCTGGGCTACTATGGGGCCCTGCCCCAGAAGAGACCTATCCAGGGCTGGCTAGTCGTGTTGGCCCTATAGCAAAGTACAGTCACATCCAAAATCCTACCCCCCCCCAAAAAAACAAACAAACACATTGATCCCCTTGAATTGGGCCACCCAAATGCACAAACTTCATGATGCAAGAAAGCTTTCTAATGCAGTATATACTGTACTTTTGCTATAGGTAAACTTTTTGCATCATGTAGTTTGTGCATTTGGGTGAGGTCCCTTCAAGGTGTTTTGTGGATCTGGGATGTTATTGTGCTTTTATTATCCCAGAGGAGGAAGTGGTGGTGGGATTAAAATGGTTTCTGTAAAGATCGTTGTTGTTGTTGTTGTGTGACTCCCAAGTCATTTTTGGACTTAGAGCGAACCTGTGGTTTGCTTGTCAAGTTTCTTCAGAGGGGCTTTGCCCTTGCCATCCCCTGAGGCTGAGAGAGTGTGACTTGCCAAGCTCACCCAGTGGGTTTTTAGGCTTCAGTGGGAAATCGAACCCTGATCTCCAGAGTTGTTGTTGTTGTGTGCGCCTTCCAGTCATTTTTTACTTATGGCGACCCTAAGGTGAACCTGTCACAGGGTTTTCTTGGCAACTTCCTTCAGAGGGCGGTTGCCCTTGCCATCCTCTGATACTGAGAGACTGCGACTTGCCCAAGGTCACCCAATGGGTTTTTAGGCTTGAGTAGACAATCGAACCCTGGTCTCCAGAGTTGTGGTCCAACGCTCCAGAATATCATCACTGTTGTGTGTGCCTTCAAGTCATTTCTGATTTATGGTGACTGTAAGGGTGGCAAACCTGTCATCGGGTTTTCTTGACAAGGTTTATTCAGAGGAAGCTTGCCATTGCCTTCCTCTGAGGCTGAGAGAATATGACTTGCCCAAGGTCACCCAATGGGTTTTTTATGCTCGAGCAGGGAATCAAATTCTGATCTCCAGAGGCATGGTTCAACACTAAAACACTACACCATGCTGGCTCTCACTATTAGATCTATAATGATCTAATAACATCCAAAATCCACAGAGCAGTGATACCCTTTATGGGGCCAACCAAAATGTAAAAAAGACATGGCAGACTTTGGAAGCTCCACTGAATTCTGTGTGTTTTGGTTGGCCCCATAAAAAGAGTATCCACTGTTTTGAGGATTTGGGAATGTTATTCTACTTTGGTATAGGGCCAACACAGCTATTCCTGGATCTATAAAGATTTGTGGGGGAACAGAGACAAAATATATTCTGCTCCAGAGAGTAGTGGTGGTGGTGGTGGTGGGCAAGTGGCATGTTTCTTTGGTGGGCATAAAGTCACCACAGTGGCAATTTAAAGTCACCATCATCCTCTCGCAGCCAGTTGGGGCTACGTTGTAAGCCATGGCACATGGACCACAGGGCAAGCAGCCTGGAGTGTTTTTATTTGGGCAAATGCATGAAATGCTTTGTAAGCCAGTGGTGTGCATAAGGCCTACTTCCTTGCTAGGCTCCCCAGTTGTGCTGCCTTAAGCATATTTTTCTCTTTCTCTTTGTCTCTCTCTCTCTCTCTCTCTCAATTTTGTGGCTTTGTCCTCCATAACCGGGCGGGCGGGCATAGGCGAGTAATGAGTTCTTTACTTTTGAAAACTTGGCAGCTGTCACCGGCATGCTCCTCCCTCCGCCAGTTTCCTTTTCTGTATTGCCTTGCCCTGCAAAAGGGTGGGGTGGGGGAAGCTTTTTTGGAATCTGCCCTTAGAAAGAGAAGGTGGAGTTGCTTGCAAGTTTCCAGTGCTTTACAGAACTGCATGCATATAGTTTCCTGGGAGAATTATATTCATCTTTTTGGTTTTTCATGCCTACCTCCTATCCCACCATGTGCCTGATAGACTCAGAAATCATGCAAGTTGACACCACTTTAACTGCCACTGCTCAGTGCTGTATAATTCTGGGAACTGTAGTTTTGTGTGACTTTTAGCCTTTTCTGTCAAAGAACTCTGGTTCCACAACAGACTACAAATCCCAAGATTGCATAGCATGGAGCCACGGCAGTTAAAGTGATGTCAACCTGGATTATCTTTGCAGTGTGGATGCAAGCTGGAAGCGTGCACACGAATGCTTTTGCTGTCCATGAACTTCTTCTGCTTCTGAAGTTTGGAAAAGTTACTTCTTTGGGTTTACAGCCACCATGGCTACTGGCTTCCCATCCTCCCACTCCTTGGTGCCTCTGTTGCAATTCCATTCCAGTTCAGTGTGAAACTATAATTGGTAGGGTAACTTAATCAAGGGTTTGGCATGATCCAGCTCCTTCTGGTTCAAACACATAAAGTGGTGCTGATTCATATGGCCAATATATCGTCATTCTTATTTCCCCACCTTTAAATCACTGTTGACAGATTGAAGAACGGGAATTCTTTCTATTGTAGGCCATCCCAGACCAAAAAAAATGAACCCTGCCAAAATATTTGTAGCCATGTGTAAATAGTTCAAAATCATTTTCCAGTATTGCTTTAATTTTTCTAAAGTTTAAGGAAGTTCACAGTTGCAGCAACCATACATTCTCATGAATGGGCTAGGAATGCACATCCAACATTTAGCCATCCCAGACTATCATGTGGAAATACACTTAACCTGGGTACAGGATCTCTTTTTGTTCACATGGGCACTAGACATGGAGAGAGAATGACATAAAGGGAAATTAAACAGAGAGCCAAAAGGGATACACACATTCATTCATCCAGAGCAAAAAATAAAATAAAATAAAAATAGACCTGGATTTTTTTTTAAATTCATTTTTATATACTGTTACATTTTAGCAAAAAAAAATATTTGCAGTTCTTCAAAGAAGGACAGATTGTGTCTTGCAAATATATTTTCAAGAGCAGTATTACTGGTACTATAAGGCACCAGATCCCATCTGAGATTGGAAGCTAAGCAGGATCAATCCTGGTTACCACCTAGATGGGAGACCACCAACGAATACCAGATAGGCTATACTTCAGAGGAACTGGCAAAACCACCTCTGAGTATTCCTTGCTTTAAAAAACCCTATGAAATTAATGGGGTTGCCATAAGCCAACAGGCGACTTGAGGACACATGCATGCACACCTTGTTTTTAATTGTGTGCATTTGCTAGAAAATTTACTAGAAAAAGTTCTTATCTTGTTCCTTGATCTACATGTAGGATACAACCATTTGAAAAATTGTCTCTCATATATCTATCCCTAGTTTTTCCTAATCAAATATTTCAGTTTAACTTTTTTGACTGTTAGAATAATTTTGGATTACTTGAATGGATCTTGAAATGTGTGTATGTATGTATTTAAAGATTCCTCCAAGGTCCAAAACGCACTGTAGAAATAATCCAGTTTGAGACCACTTTAACTGCTCTTGCTCAAGGGAATTCTAGCAACTGTAGTTTTGTGAGACATTTCGCCTTCTCTGGTGCCACAATAAACTACAGTTCCCAGAATTCCCTAGCACTGGGCCAGGGCAGTTAAAGCAGACTCAAACTGGATTATTTCTGCAATGTGTTTTGGAGTTAAATTTCTCCAATAGTAAGAAAAAGTGAAACTGAAATATTTGACTAGAAAAAACTAGAGAATGAAATGTGCACAAATGTTTATTGAACCTTTTTCAGGATTAATAAAAATTGAGGCTGGAAGTGAGGGGTTTAAAATATTTTCCAGATGTTGAAGGGGAAGGGCTGTCTCTCAAAATATATTGTGTCTCAAATGAAAAGGCCAGTTTTTTCTCTTCTGTTCTTTCACGTATTGATTTATGGAGTGATACTCTGTCATATTTGTTGTCAGCTGGAGATTTTTTAGATGGATACTTGTGAAACACAAATATGAAATCCCTCATTGTACAGGATCACATGCATTGTTGGTTATGTCTGTTTCTGTAAAATCTTTAAAACCCTGATTTAAACACCCAAGCTTGGTTTTGTGCAGGAAGACCCATTGTGCTACTATACATTACAATATAAATCCTATGATTTATTTTACACTGATACAGAGGTTGTGTTTCCAATACCAACATGGTGTAAAAGAGAGATTTCCTTGGTTTTGAGGATATATCAGGTATTTTTAAATGTTTTTGACCTGCTGAATACTTTACAAAAGGTTAGCAGTTAAAAGTTATTTGAGGCAACAGTGGAAATACTGTACTGTATGTAACCAGATGTGTCTGATCTATAACATTAAATGATACAATTAAAAATAAAATGTATGGATCATTTTGTCATCAGAACCACAGTCCTATATCTAAATTAGTAGGCTGTTGCCCATGAAAGGGTTGGCCAAATAAAACATATCAGGTCTTTTATGGTGCTAGAAGAGTGTTGTTTTAGCAACAGTCCTGACACTGATAACGTAGTTAACAGCTATAGTAAAACAAAGGCCCCTTTATCTTGATTCAGGAGTTCAAAAAGAGATTCCAGCATACAATCACTGGATTATTACTTATCAAGAGGATAAATTATATCCTGCACGGCCTGTAGTCAAGATAACAGTTTTTTTCACCATGAAAGGTGGGGATAACTGGATTACCAGTGCTAGACTTACCTGGCTAGGATATTTATCTTATTTAATAACATTTTAATATTTAACAAAATATTTAATAAACTTTTAATGAGGCACAGTCCTCTTCATTGCCATTGCACCAACAGACTAACAAGGATTTCCACCTGGAAAACTTTCCAGTGGACCCCCAACCCAAGAAAATTAATTGCTAAACCTGGATTTTAGAACAAAAGTGGTTACTAATGCAGATGTTTTAAAAGGTTCCCAGTAGTAACCTATCAACATTTGTTGTTGTTGTGTACCTTCAAGTCATTTACAGCTTATGGCAGCCCTAAGGTGACCCCTATCATGGAGTTTTCTTGGCAAAATTTGTTCAGAGGAAGTTTGCCATTGCCTTGCCCTGAGGCTGAGAGCATGTGACTCACTCAAGGTTACCCATTGGGTTTGATGGCTGAGCTGGGATACGAACCCTGGTCTCTAGAGTCATAGTCGAACACTCAAACCACTATGTCACAATCTAATATTCAAATAGGAAATATTTCATTACAGGTTGTACTATACTCTTAAGAAATCAGAATATCTCCATTGGGATTTGGTTCCAGGACCCTCATAGATACCAAAATCTGTGGATGCTCATCCCATTAAATACAATGGCATAGTAAAATGGTGTCCCTTATATAAAATGGCAAAATCGAGGTTTGCTTATTCAAATTTTGTATGTTTTTAAAATATTTTCAAACTGTGGAAGTTTGAATCCGTGAATGAAAATTCCATGTATATGGAGGGCTCACTGTATTTAATGCATTGTGTTTTATCTCAATCCTTAGAACACCTTTTCAAGATGCTATGCATAATTCCCTTTATAAAGGGGGGGGGGGAATCAAAGACAGTCATAGAAGAGCAATCCTCTTTCTCAATACTTCCCTTTTGGGAAATGATATGTGCCTCCTGTGGATTTTGGCACTTCTGTAGAACTCCTGTGTCAATAAACTAAGTTGTGTCTACTCCCTTTAGTTGCCCAGACATGATCGCTTGCCAGTTTGCCATAGATGTTAAGGGAATCGCGCTTAGGGGGGCTGTCTACACCTCTTGTGAATGGTTCTCCTTCACACGCAAATCTAGTGGCTGCTGTTGGCCCCCGTGTCTGTGGAGCAGTGTATCTGCTCTGTGTTTTACTTTGAACTTTAAAAAGCTGTCCACGGTGGTAAACTTGTTTTGAGGGACAGGGTTCAGAACTATGGCTAGTTCCTTTTAGCTGGAGCAAATTCACCATGACACTGACACAGGACTTTATCACACAGGGGAAATCCCATGCAGAAACGGGGTTTTAAATAGGAAAAACCCCAGCAAAAGCGGGTAGATTTTCACACACATCACTGTTAAAGTGTGCTTAACCCAAACGGAAAGTAGTTAAAAGCTGCTTCTTTTTACTTTTGGGATTTTCCGAAAGTAAAAAGCAGCAGCTTTGACTACTTTCCGTTCAGTAACATTAAACATTAAATGGTTAAAGAAACTTTAACATCTCAATTTTTAAAAATCAACAAAATGTATAGACTTAACTCATGAATTATTTTGTTTTGGATTTTTATTATTGTGAATTATTATTTTGTTAAATCAGATATTAAAACATCCTATAAAATTACTTTGAATGGTCAATAATAAGACTATGTATTTGTGGCCAATGTCAGGCAGAAGACTTTGTCCACTACATGCTGACTTGTCCCTTGACTAACAACTTGAGAGATTGCTAACAACCCAAGAAAGAGATTTTTGAAATCCCTGCTAACTTAAGAAATTGGGAATTCTTTTGTAGAATTGGTTCAGTCTCTTCTGAGCAATACCAGTGCCAATGCAACACATAAAGTGGCTCTTTTTCCTTGGGCTGCAAAAAAGATTAGAAAAAGAGAGTAGGATAAAATTGGCTTGGAGACTCCAAATATTAATTTAATTATCTTGTAGGTAACTTAGATATTTTGAAATTTTGATATTCTTTCATACTGGCTTTGTAACCATTCTTATTACTGTTTGTGAAATCATTTTGTGCCATTTGATTTTTGCAATTTTGAGGGGTCTTTAGTATCTTGCATATATATATATATACATATATATAATCTCTTTATCATGGCCTTTGGCTAGTACAGTAAACTCATTGATTGACACTCAGAATGGTCAGTAGTGAATTAAAGTAATTTAAAAAAAACTTTTACTGTTGGTCAATAATAATAATATTAATAATAATAATAAAGTTTATTTATACCCCGCCCCTCTGTCAAACAAAAATAACAACATAGATAGTTAATAATTTCAATAATAATTTTTAAAATCATTGTTGAACATTTTAATGAATTAGAGGTAACAAATTAATTCTAACGAATTGTTTCCAAGCTCTGGATTCACCTCCACGTCAGACTTTGTTCTCCTTCTCTGCTCTTTCTCCTAGAGAAAGAGAGAGAGAGAGATGATTTAGTAAGAGGGCCTGCTTTAATTTTGCTGAATTCACTGTGAAATCATATACCTTCTACTGAATTAATACCCTCCCCCAATAAATCTGTAGCTGTCTTGCTTTGAATAAGTTTGCCTTTGGTTTCAAGGTCATTTCTTTTAGTTGCAGATGAGAGACTGCTTTGTTTATTTACAAATATAGGCCAAGATCCTGCATTGCCAGGCCTTATGGTTGAATCCGCACTGCAGAAATAATCCAGTTTGACAGCAAAGCAAAAGCAGCTTCATTTATATACCGCTTTCATATCGCGCTATGGGATGTCTAAGACTGTAAGCTCATTGCCCCCCAACAGTTGGGTACTCATTTTAGCGACCTCGGAAGGATGCAGGCCTGAGTCTAGCCTGAGCCTTGGCTAGTATTGAACTCGCAACCTTGTGGTCTATGAGTGAGTGGCTGCAGTACAGGCGTTTAACCACTGCGCCACCAGGGCTCTGTAAGCTCTTTAAGTGCTCTTTAAGTGCTGACATCTCTTTAAGTGCTGTGGCTCAGTGCTGTGGAATTTAGGGAACTGAAGTTTTGTTGTTGCACCAGAGCTCTGGTCTCACTAGACTACAGTTCCCAGAATTCCATAGCATTGAGCCATGAAGTTAAAATGGTGTCTGTCTGGATTATTTCTGCAGTGCGGATGCAGTCTCCGGATTCAGCTTATCCTCCCCAACCCACCAGGCAGCTGCACCAAATGAATACGTTCCAGGATGCTGGAGAGTGGGACACTGAACAATGATGCATCCAGACTCCTTCCACCAGTGAGACACAGTGCAAAAAAACAATTGCAACAAGGCCCTATTGGTGGAAGCGGCTGGACACGTCATTGTTCAGCTTCCCACTCTCTAGTGGCTGAGGATTCTTTCAATTGCTCTAGCTGCTTGGTTTCCAAGCTGAGTTTTGAGTGGCATTTGGGGTCAGTGCAATAAATGTGAATTGCAATATAATTTGAGTCTCCCTTATTCAGAATTTTGAAATCCAAAATAATCGAGAATCCAAAACTTTTTTCATGGGTGGCTGAGATAGTGACACCTTTGCTTTCTGATGGTTCAATATACACAGACTTTTTAAAATTATTTTTTTAAATATTATGTATAAAATTATCTTTGGCTATGAGTATAAGGCAGAGGTCGGCAACCTACGGCCCGCGGGCCGGGTGCGGCCCGCGGAGGCCTTGGGACCAGCCCGTGGCCGGTCCCGCTGCCACTGCCGCCGCCGCCGCCCCATGCATGAGCACGGGCACCATTTTGGAAGGCCACAGCACGCGTGCGCCGGGCGAATTCGCCTGGTGCAGGCACACTGGGGCCTTCCCTGGGCCCTGGCAAGGCCGCAGCGTACGTGCACTGGGCATATTCGCCCAGCGCATGCACGCTGCAGCCTTCCAAAATGGCGCTCACATGCATGCATGCGCAAGCGCGGGTGCCATTTTGGTAGTCCCAATGTGGCCATTGGCCCAAGCACGGCCGCATGTGGCCATTGGCCCAAGCACAGCCGCATTGGGCCATCCAAAATGGCGCCCCCCCACGTGCGCACGCATGTGCACAGCAGCGGGTGCATCCGCGTGGGGGGGAGTGCGCACGCGCGTGCGAGCCTGGCCAGCCCCCGTGCCATTCCCCCCCACCCCACCCGGCCCCCAGCAACAAATGTTGCCGACCTCTGGTATAAGGGATATGGGAAAGATACTGCATATACTCAACTATAAGTTGACCTCATATATAAGTCGAGGGTGGGTTTGGGGGCCAGAATGATGGATTTTGATATGACCTATGGCTTCGTCGAGGTTAAAACTTAGGGACGTGTAACAATGGATCTAAAGGATGAAGCAAGGGAAAACAATGCCCAAGAATTTACAAAATCCCAGCAGGCATAACTGTTTGTGCTAACACTAAAGGCTGAATGAATGAAAGATTATTTGAGGATCATTGCTTCCAGGACAGGTTACACCCTTTCCTTTCCCCAGATCATGGTTCTTTTTTTAAAATAAGAGTTAAAGCACAGTATTTACATTGATCCATGGATAGGTTGACTCAATTTGGGGTCAATTTGTTAACTAAAATTTCTAGACTTCTACATGTGTATACTGTATACAGTAAATGAATTTTGTGTTTAGACTTAAGTCCCATCTCTAAGATATCTCATTAAGTATATGCAAATATTCCAAAATCCAAAACACTTCTGGTCTCAAGCATTTCAGATAAGGGAGACTCAACCTGTATTTACAGTAGTGATAGTGAGACTTCAAAATTGTCAAAATTGACTTGATGGCAGTTAACAAGAAGAAGAAGTCTGGCTTTTGACATTGTAAATAAACTGGATTCATTTATTTTATTTTATTTATTTATTGTACTTGTGCCCTGGCTTTCTCCCAATATAGAACTCAAGGGAGAATAATTTAAAATAGAAGTCAGCTAACATGTTATATTACAAAAGTTTTTTTTAAAAAAAAAATACTCCAATAACCAGTACTATTAAAAGCAGATAAACAGTTTAAAATACATAAAAAAACTGAAAACATCCAAAAAAAAACAAAAAACAAACAAAGACACAGCACACCCCTTTTGAATATTGTTCTGCCATGTAATTAGAAACCAAGAAATAAGACAGAATGAGAGCCAACCAAACCTTCCATAGAAAGGTTTGGGCACAATAGCAAGTCCCCTCCCAACATCTTAAACTTGGGCTACCTCCTATAGGAAGATGCCCTCCATATATTTTATATTTAATTATTTACTTGGTATTAAGGTCATAGTGAGAGCCAGTATGGTGTAGTGGTTTGGTTGTTGGACTGTGACTTTGGAGACCAGGATTCAAATCCTGCTCGGCCATGAAACTCACTGGGTGACCTTGGGCAAGTCACACTCTCTCAGCCTCAGGGGAAGGCAATGGCAAACCTCCCCTGAACAAATCTTGCCAAGAAAACCCCATGATAGGTTCACCTTAGGGGTCATCATAAATCGGAAACAACTTGAAGATACACAACACACACACCTACACAAGGTCATAGTACACAGCATATTGACTGCCGTTATTTCTCTCTTTCCCCATCTCCCCACTACATTTTCCAGGTAGCACCATGGAAGAATATAAAGGTCTGACGGATAATGAACTTATTGCCCGCTTGAAGAAATACAGCATCCCACATGGACCTATTGTTGGTATGGACTGTAATATTACATCTGGCTGCATCAGGGTAGAATAGGACTTTGTATTTTCAAAGGGAAAAGGAGGCCAGGAAAGAAATTGGGATGACAATTCACAAATAAAAGCCCAGTGGTGGGGCTATGTTTTACAGTAGAAGCCCCACCACTGGGCTTTTATTTGTGAATGCAGGACAGGTGAGTTTAGCTGGGATTGTCAAAGGAGGGTCCCCAGTATGTGGCTGAAGAGTGAGTGGCTTGTGGAAGGGATTGGGAGAATTGAGAGACTCTAGACCAGGAATGGAAGTGATGTGGCCCTCCAGATGATTTCGGACTGAAAGTCCATCAGCCTTAGTCAGCAGAGCCCAAAGGTGCGAATGCTAAGGATTGCAACCTAACAGTATCCAGAGGGTTACATGAGTCTCACTTCAGCTGCACGCTTGGGTCAGTTTGTTTCAAATGTCCAACTTGAATTCTTTCTTCTAGGATCAACTCGGAAGCTTTATGAAAAGAAAGTCTATGAATACGAGACAGAACGGATGCCTCTCCCTTCGCATGGCGGGTCAGGGTCCTCCTACACAGGTGAGAAGAACTGGGCAGAAATGGTTAGGGTTCCCTTATCAAGTACTAACAGCCCTCCTTGCCCTGTGTTTTTACCTATACAGAGCCAAGCAGCAGTAGAAGTGAAAGCTACATACGAGAGACCTTTGTGAGCCCACGGAGCAGGGAAAACCTCAGCTATGGGCGAGAAGGTGGGATAACTTTCTTTAAAGAAAACTTCTTCGCTGAAAGGCCCCAAGGCAAAGGAAAAGAGGGCCATAAGTTAAGATTTAAAAGATGTTGGAAGAACATTCAGGAGAGATTTGGGAGGGGGAGAAAGGAGGGCAACTCTGTCAGGTTTAAACAGAGGAGTATATGAAAAGGAAGACCAGTGTGTATTGGAGTATATATTGTTAACTGCACATGGGTCTTGAGAAATGGTGGATAATCTCCAGCACTAAATCAAATGCTTTTCTTTCGTTTTTTCCTACTCCCAGCTCTTGGCTCTGGAAGGACTTACTTAAGAGAAAGCTATGACTCTCCAAGAACTGAGGAATATTACTCTGAGTATCGAAATGAAGGTAAGTGTTTGTGTGGGGACTCTTTGGCAGAAGGCAGGTGGGTTGTGGCAGGCAAAGGGCCATGAAGGACCAGAGATTTTTATTTTGGGAGAAGCTATCTTTCACTGTTCTTCATGTGACACATGACATGCTCATCATCCCATCTCAGAATAAACCAAATGACCTACGGCATTTTGCTTTAACACAGTATTTTTACAACCTTGCTGAATCTGAGTGCCCAGTTCTAAAAACCAGGACTTGTACTTAGAGAAAGTTTAGTTGCACTTAAAATACTATTTAAGTTAATGAAACTTAATTTTTAAGGCAGTGTGTTCTGCCTTGTGAATTGCTTGTGGTGGGATTAAGTATAACTGGTTTTATGTGAAGTCGAACGCTTTCACGGCAGGCATCCATAGGTTTTTGTGTTTTTTTCGGGCTGTGAGGCTGTGTTCTAGAAGAATGTATTCCTGACATTTCACCTGCATCTGTGGCTGGCATCTTCAGAGGATGTGGCTGGCATCTTCAAAACCCACAAAAAGCCATAACTGGTTTTCATTGCACCTCAGTTTGATGGTATTTGTTTTGTACTTGCTATTGCTATTGTAACATTCAGGCAGTCCAGACAACCTAATTAGCTGTCATTCAGGGACATATTCTGCATTCTCAAGATCTTTTGCACCATGAACATTTACTTTCTGCATTCTTCATGAACCATCCAAACTAAACTTATCTGCATTTATTTGATATCTTCCAACAATTTATGCTGCTCAGGGGAAGAGGGAGATAAATGTGTAGAATAATGAAGACTATTCCCTGTACAATTCTGCCCTTGTTCTGAGATTTCCCTAGGCACTGACACATTGATATTCAAACTTATTTGCACAGTGTAATGGTCTGAGTGCTGCAGTAGGACTCTTGAAGACCAGGGTTTTAATCCTCATTGGGGCATGGAAAGCTCCTGGGTGACTTGGGGCAAGTCAGGCAATCTCAGCCTCAGAGGAAGACAGAGTCCAACATCCTCTGAATGAATCTTGCCAGGAAAACTCTATAAGAGCATCACCATAGGTCAGACTTGATTTGAAGGCCCATAACCACTGCAAAAGGCTAGATGTGTGACTTTCATTTTAATAAGAGCTAAGATGTCAAGGATGCTGAATTCTTTTCCCAGGATCAAATTCTTTGTTCGTGTAAATTTGCAGTAGGGTTAATTGCAGGCTCACATAAGCAATCCAGCCAACAGGAACATGCCTAGAAGAAAAGGATAACTTTCCCTGATGGCCTAGAGCCTGTCTGCCTGTATCCCTTCCTTAAACATATTCTTATGGCACCAGTGGGTACAAATGTACTTCTTTTAAAATAATGGAATGTAAAAAGTTCAGGAGGTACCTTTCACTAATATACCTCTTTTTTTACCCTTTTGCTTTTCTAGATCCCAGTCCCAGCAAGTCCTACCTGAGTCAAAATTATGGTTTGTCCCACCACGAAGAACACTCCAACTATGCTCCAGAAGGTAGAACAAAATGGAATTGAAACTATAGGATTGTAAAAATTTGGGTTTCCATAGGAACAGAGCTGTAACCATACAGTTAACTCAGAATGGGCAGAAGATAGACTGATCTGATGATAGATTTTCATGTGATTTGTATTAAATAGGAAAGAATTGTGGACACCCAATTGTTTAACAGCTGCAATAACACAAATGTCCCTCCTCTGCTCTAAATCTGAAATGGAGAATACAGCAGTTCTAATCAGGAGTGTGTTTTGTTTTTTGTTTTTTTGTTTTTGTGTAGAAAGATAATGAGTTTTCTGTTTGGTTCTATTTTTAAAAAACAAATTCCTTGGCTCAGAATTTTTCAAATTCTAAGCATCAGGCTCCAATTGGTGGATCCAACTGACAAACAACCTTAAAGTTTCCTCTAGTTCATTCCAATCCTGGTGATTTTCTCTCTCCTCCTTATCCCAGACTGGGACATCAATTCTTCTGAGACTTCCACATCTTCCTACCGTCGCTATGTGTCATCATTAAGCAGTGATGTACCTTCAGGGACAGTGAGTGCCCGCCAACCAGTAAGTTGTCTCTCTCACATCCATGGAGAGGTCAAGGAAGCTACTCACATCAAGAAAGGGTCGCTGTACTAACAAGACCCTCTGTTTTCTTTCAGATTGCAGAACCATATCCTTACAGTTCCAGTCGGCAGGATGTGTCAAGTGATAGGTAAGCAGGAACCATGCAGTAGCCTCAGTAGGAAAGAATTATGTCAGAGAGCTGGTTATAGAGCAGCTTGCCAAGCCAGTTTCTAGGTCAAATGGGTTCTGTACGGGATGCTGTATCTGAAGAAAGTGGGGTTATTGTTTTTTCCCTGACTCTGGAAGAAATAGGGACGTTTACCCAGGTGGCAGATTGCTGTCCTTTGGATTGATGCTCAAGATAGTTCCTAGAGTTGTCAAGTATTCCTGAGGCCAATGGTAAGACTGTGGGTGGCTACAGGGCTGGGCTGGCCAGTAAGAAAGATAGACACCAGTTCTGTATGGCGAGAGGTAACTCTATCATCTGTCAAGGTAAAAGCTGCCATCTCAGGCAATAGATTTGGGTTGCCTCAGTAATAATTTCTTACTAATCTTAAAACTTGCCATTTGTATGGTGCCTTCAAGTGATGAAAGCAATGGACAGACATTTATCTCTTGTCATTCTTGCAACAATCCTGTAAGGTAGAGTTACATTATTATGCCAGCATTGCAAATGATGGTAGGTAAGAGGAATTTGCTTGCCTAAGCTTGTCTTGAGATTTCATGGCTAATGTGTCTCTTAAATAAGAGACTGCCTTATTTATAATACAGGTTCATTGGGGCCTAGACAGTTAAACAGTGATTATGTGTTAGTACCATAATACTTGCACATAAGTCTTTTTGCCAATGAATGGTAGTTGGGCAATAACAGGTAGTGGGTTAAAATTGGCATTGGGTTGAAGAGACTTAAGGCTGCATCCACACTGCAGAAGTAAACTGGTTTGACGTGGCTCAATGCAATGAAATTTTGAGAATTGTAGTTCAAACTCAAAAAACTACAATTCCCAGAATTCCATGACATTGGGCCATGGCAGTCAAAGTGGGGTCAAATTGGATTATCCCTGCAGCCTTGATTTAGATAGGGCCCTAGCTGGTTGAGATTCTCACTCTAGTAGATGGTGACAAGACTTGGAATTCTCTTTCTGCTTTGCTATTCTTTTCAGGGACAGCAGTTCCTACCAGAGTGTCTTCCATCGGAAATCATCTGGCTTGTCCTCTCTTGGGGTAGAGCCACGCCGTGCCATCCACCCTGAGCGCCAGGCCCAAGCTGCAGCCGAAAAGGCTGCAGGTAGCAGTGCAGGCACCAAGCGTTACTTACCTCTCTGGCCCCAACTCCTGCTCTTTGTACTACTGGCTGGATTCTTGGCTTTTGTGTACTTCTACCTGCAGGGTGGTGCTGATGACAACCCCTTTGGAAAGCTTCTTAAACAGTGAAGACTTCAAGCCACAGGCACATCTTCTCTGCCCAAAAGCCTGGAATGTTTGCATAGGGCCACCACTGAAGTGCCTTCCTCTTTTCTTTTTTAAACCCCAAAGTGAAGTGGTTTATTGGAGCCAGAGAATGAGTGAGGGCTTCCCACTAACTTCTCTGAATTATGGCAGCTCCCCACCCTTCTCCTCATATCTCCATCCACCCATCTATCCATCCATCTATCCACTTACCTATTCATCCATCCCTTAAATCAGCTAATGTGGGGCATTTTTATCTGCTATTTTTTGTAGCTAGTGCTTTATAATCAGGGCATGGGTTGGGAGAAAGAGGGTTTTTTTTCTCAAAAGCAAGGGAGACATAGAAGGGCAAGGACAAATGTAGACTATTGACAGCTCTTTCAAATATATATATATATATATATATATAGTATGGAATCTCCAGTAAACTCCACTGATTTTTTTTTCTAAAGTGTCCTTTGTTTCATGATTTTATGTCTGGATCCTTACTTTTTCACCCACCATATTGTCCTCCCTTTCTCCACTAATCAAGTAGCAAAAGCTTTTCTTCCATAGGTAACAAGAACCCAGAAATAAGGTGTTGCGTATGGGATATTTTTATTAGTGAGGGGGAGAAACGGGATCCAAATCAATCCTACCCAGTGTCCACAATTTCTTTTTCAGATTATCCCAGCACTTGAGTGTAGAGTAGGCCCAGTGGGTTCAAAGAAGGGATAGTGGAAACAGAAGGTCCTTTAGGGTTCTCTACCCAGATCTGGAGCAGTAAGAAACCAAAGTGTATCTGTGTTTAGAGATACACACCATGAATGAGTGTAAAAGTGAAGGGGAGAGAAGGTCATGTGTTGGCGAGAGGACTCTGAGACACAGCTGAGGAAAGACTAGTGGCTTCTGGGAAACCTGGAATCATTGGGGCTTCTGCCTCCGGGGCCCCAGGGGATTGTGAAGTTGGGACCCTCGAGAGATGTCTGTAGGTGAGGTGAGAGCGCAGGAAGGGACTGGATATTGAGGAAGGCTGGGGAGGGGGGTCCTTTGTACGCTGTGTCCTTCGTAGGTTTTCCCGGACCCGGATGAACTCTGGCTGCTTCCCCACTGCATCACCCGTTGCTTCTTGTTGATGATGCTGAAAACAAAAGATATCCCCCAAAACAAACATGGTTCATTTGAGATATCTTGGGAGATTTCACATTCAAGAAGTTATTACTCCTCCCCACACCAACCACTATGTCATAGGCAGGGCCAGTCCTGCCATTAGGCAGAACATAGCAGTCACCTCAGGAAATGGGATTGGGGTGTCATGAAAGAGCAGCAAATTATTAGCTATATTCTTCATCCTTGCACTGTTTTTACTTCCAGGCAGTGGTATCACTAGGGGTATGGGGGGGGGGGATGTGGACTGCACCAGGTGACGCCACAGAAGGGGTGTCAGTGGGGTGGTACACCCGGTGTGGCTGCTGGGTGAGTGAGAAAGGATGCCATGTCCCTGTCTTGCTTGCCCAGCAGCCACGACGGTCTGTTCTGTTTGGGCTTTGGCCAAGCCAGAGCCCAAATGGACCTCCGAGGGACTGGCACTTCCCTCTCTAGTAGCGGTGGCTGCTGGGGGGCAGTCCTTTCCATTTGGTCTTTGGCTCAGTTGCAGCCATTCCAGAGCCCAAATGGACACCCAGAGGCTGAGGCAGTCTGCCCCCCTGCTCCTCCACTGCACCAGTGTGATACCAACCCACTGTATGCCACTGCTGCCAGGCATTAGGAGAGGCACTTCTGGAGGTTTGTCCTTGCAAATACCAGAGCAGCCTGGTTATTTTGGGGCACTATGGCATGAACAGGTTGTATGTACAAGGCAGGGTGTAATGTGGTATTGTATGCTTTGCCTCGAGTTGCAAAACATTTCAGGCTGCCCCTAGTCACAAGAGGTATGGAGGCTGCCTTAGCCTTACCTGTTCCCGTTTCTGCTGCCAGCGCATAAACTCCTGCTCCAAAGGTGATTGTTCCAAGCCACTTTCTGTCCCTTCCTGACGCCGGTTCCGGTGCTCTAGAACCTGCAGCAGCTCTGGCTTAGAACGAAGGCTGAGGCCTCTGATCAGAGAGAGATTAAAAATAAGACAGCAGTACAGTAATTGCCCCTTCCCCACCCTCAGCATGCTGATTCTTTTAATGGCTGTGACACACAACCACCCATTCCACCTTTGCTGAGAAAAAACCACAAGGTTTAAGGACATGTGTGAATGCTTCAAACAAAGAGGAAATAAATCAAAGTTTCTAGCCTGCCAAGAATGAAGGGCAATACAACACAGTTGATCCTCTTTATCCATGGATTCAGCTATCCATGGCAACAAAATACTCCAAAAATATATAAATTCCAAAAAGAAAACCTTGCTTTTGCCATTTTATATCAGTTTACTTTGCCATTGTATTTTGTAGGACTTGAGCATCCATGGATTTTAGCATCCATGGGGGATCCTGGAACCAAACCCCAGTGGATACCAAGGGCCCACTGTATTCTTATCCTATCCAATAAATAAATAAATAAATTTTTTAAAATTAAAAAAATATATGCATGCACACTCTCTCAGCCCCAGAAAAGCCATGGCAAACCCCCTGTGGAGATTTTGCCAAGAAAATCCCAAGAACAAGTAATAACAACAATAATTAATATCATCATGGCAGGCGGCGGCAGGGGGCAACGGGGGGGGGTGGCGGCGGCGGCGGCAGGACCGGCCTGGAACCGGTCCAAAGGCCTCGGGGGGGCGCATCCGGCCCCCGGGCCTTAGGTTGCCTACCCCTGTCCTAAACTCTTATGCCTGGGCTGGCATACTTCATACAAAAGATTATCTTTCCATAGAAAATAATGTCGGGGAGAAAGGTTTCTCATAAGCCTATCCCTTGGGCATATTCAAAGAAGGGGAGAGGTTTACAAAATGGAACCCATGAGGATGGAGAGTGAAACCTGTCATTTCCTCCACTTTAGGAAGAGAGAAAGGCCACATGCTATATGGATGGACTCTATGAAGGGGGTCACTATGGGGATTAAGGGGTTGCAGGATTTAAGCAGAGCAGTGGAGGACAGGGAGTCTTGGAGATGTCTCATCCATACAGCCGCCGTGGGTCGAGATCCACTCAAGGGCAGTTAACAACAAGAATTTCAACATCAAGATTGGGACTCAAGATGTGACATAATTAAACAAAGGTGATTTTGGGAGGAAAATAGATGGAACCAAAACCACAATCACTTATAACATATTAAATTGATCATCATATTAAAACAGCAAAGGCAGGTTTCCTCACAGTATTCCTTTACATTTATGTGGTTATCTCAGCTCTGGGCTCATTGCCCAGAGCTGTTTGGAAAGCACACTGTGTGAAATGGAGACATTCACACAGAGGAAATAGGGAGAAGAGAAAAGATTAGGTTTTTGCCCCTTCTTCATAGATTCTTGCCAAATACAAGAATGAGGGAGATGTGTGTCCAGAGGAGGGCGACCAAAATGCTGAAAGGTCTGGAAACCATTAAGCCCTATGAGAGATGACTTAGGGAGCTAGGTAAGTTTAGCCTAGAGAAGAGAAGGTTTAGAGGTAACATGATAGCCCTGTTTAAATATTTGAAAGATGTTGTATTGAGGATGGAGTAAGCTTGTTTTCTGCAGTTCCAGAAAATATGGCCCTGAGTAATGGATTCAAAGGACAAGAAAAGAAATTCCGCCTCAACATTAGAACAGTAAGAGCTGTTTGACAGTAGAACACACTCCCTCAGAGATTGTGGAGTCTCCTTCTTTGGAGGTTTTAAAACAGAGGCTGGATGGCCATCTGTCAGGGATGCTTTGATTGTGAGTTCCTGCACGGCAGAATGGGGTTGGACTGGATGGCCCTTAGGGTCTTCCAGCTCTATGATTCTATGCACAAAAATGTCCAGTCTTACTTGGCCCCAAGATATAAACCAGAGACTGAGATCTCTGTAAAAGCAGCTTCATCCCAGGCTGAGGGGAGGCCAGCAGAGGGAAGAAAGGCAACCCATCCAAACTCAACAGGCTGTGGATGCGAATCAAGTTACAAAGAGAGATTCCTGACCGGCAAAATGGAAATAATTCAAAACCTTCAGCCAAGAAAGCAGGGTGGAGCCGAGAAGACTATCCCTCTCCTCTACAAGTTCAGAGTGGGTGTGAATTGTACAGTGTGTGAGGAACTGCATAAATAGCAAGGCCACAGGGTGTTGTGGTTAAAAATCCCATATGTCACATGTGGTGGTATTTAGTTCTGTATTATTTATAATTAAAGTTTGTCCATGTGTGTGTGCACACACACAGACACATATGCATGCATTCTAATTTCTTCACGGCTATTCCTGCTTAATTTTCTCACCCTGTCTAATTTTCTCTCATATTACATGTACAAACACACACTCTCTCTATTTATACTGTCCCTATTTATATTGGCCAATATTTCAACAATCCTGCCTGACATCCTGCCTGACATCTTCTCCTGCTAAAATCCTCCTCCCCCATCCTTCTTGAATTGCACAAGAAAGGGGGGGAAATGCAAAGACAAAAAAAAAAAAAACATTTAAAAGCAGCTAGAAAAACAAAGTTTAACATGCACGCAGTTGTGCAACAATAGCATAGGCAATGAATACTCAGTGATGGTTTGCCAGTTCCTTCCTCTGAAATACAGCCTACAGGACCTGGCATTTGTTGGTGATCTCCTGTCCAAGTACTAACCAGGGATGACTGCTTAGCATCCAAGATCAGATAGGTTCTGGTGCCAGGATACATGAGAACTGCCATTAACACTTTGGTTACTGAGGCTACAGTTCCATATGTGCATATCTAGAAATAAAGTCCAGGCATACACACAACCCAAAAGGATTTAATTATGAATGGGAATGTGAAGCTGTGCACTGTTACACTTTTTCTCTTTCCCTCTCCACACTTTGAAATAATACACTGCACTATTGTAAGTTATTACCTTATTCAACCAAAATTTTATTAATCACAAGCATAATCCACATTCCATTTACGGTAAATGTACATTTCTAGACAGAATTGAATTCTCTCTTTTTTTGCTCCTAACACTGCATGGCATGTTAACAGCATAACTAGCTTGAGCAGAACCTATTATGTTACATAGCCTAAGAGAGTCCTTTAAAAAGGACTTAAAAGATACTACAGATCCCAGGGCTATAGTCCTAATACTGACAACTTCCAACACACCTCGTGATCCCCCCCCCCCTTTTCCATCACATAAGAAAAACAGCTTGGTTCTAATTCATTACACCAAGATACTGTAATTTTTTGTTATTAGGCATACTTTAACAGCAATAGACATGTCGATATGTTGCAACAAAGAGTCTTGCAAAACCCTAAATGTTAACGTGTTTTACTTGACATAGGTTTTTATGGACTGTAGTCCACCCTGTGATCACAACTATCTTCGCCCTATGTTCTTCTGCAAGTTTTAGCTGACATTTTAACCAATTTTATTGGGATCATCTTGTAATTAATTTTACTTTATATTTTAATTGTTTGGTTAATGTTGGGATTTGGGGGTTAGGAAGGGGATTGCTTCTTATGTAACTTTTCTTTGTTTTCTTATTGTTTTCTTTTATTTTTACATTGTAACCCGCTTTGATTCCTTTGGATATAGGCAGGCAGGAAATGAAATGAATCTTATTATTATTATTATTATTATTATTATTATTATTTCATCAGATGCATTTGACAAAGTGGTCTGTACACCATGAAAACATATGCCAAAGTAAAAACCTATGAGTCACTACTTTCTGTTTACTTCATATACTCATGTATAAGTGTAGCAATTTTAATTTAAAAAAATGACCCAGAAAACCTGAGTAAACTTATCCACTGGTCAATGTTAAGCACTGTACTTTAACTCTTATGTTTATTTTATTTTTATTTTTTAAAAAAGGAACCATTCCCTGGTTAAAAAAAAGAAAGAGTTTAATCTATCCTGGAAGCACCAACCCCCTTTACTCTCGCATCCATCCAGGCATTTGGATGAGCACAAACAGTTACGTCTGCTGGAATTTTGTACATTTTATGGCATTGTTTTCCATTGCTTCATCCTTTAGATCCTTTGTTACATGCCCCTGGGTTTTACCTTTGACTTATCCATAGGTCATATCAAAATCCCTAATTTTGTCCCCCAAACTTGCTCTTGAGTTATACATGAGGTCCTATAGTCAAGTATATACAGTAATTTTGGAGGGGTTCAGAAAAAGCATTCCGAACTTTGCTGGCACAGTGAGCATTTGCCCTTTAAAGAACGTAATATGGCTAGAATAGTCTGACCAGTTGAAACAGTGAACGGATGCACTTATCAAGTTATATATTCTCTCCATTGATAGATTTTAAAAAGTATATTCAGGCTGCATCCACATTGCAGAAATAATCTGGTTTGATAACACTTTAACTGCCATGGCTCAAGGCTATGGAAATCTGGGAATTGTAGTTTGCGCCTTTTTATGCTGTTAAATATGTGTGTGTGTTTAAGTCCATGCATACACACAAATAAACCTAGCTTCCTTTCTGCAAGCAAAGCTACATGGTGCCTGCCAGCAAGTTAAGACAGACACCAAAGTGGTGCCACAACAAACTATAATTCCCAGAATTCCATAGCCTTGAGCCATGACAGTTAAAGTGGTGTCAAACCAATTTCTGCAGTGCGGATGCAGCCTCAGTGTGGCTCTTCTTCAAAAAGGTAGAGTTGAATATTCACACAAATTTAGATACTTTTATATTAGCTGAATAGGTAAAAGTCTATGAAAAATTTATACATTTGCTTCATGAATAGGTAAACTAGGTCATTTCTCACATACTAGTGCGTCTGGAAACTCTTGCCCATAGCTATTTCTTCATAACAGTGACCAAGACTTCATCATAAATAAGCAAAAACAGTGTCTTAGCTTGCTGGCAGTTACCGAGTACCTTTGCTTGCCAAAAGGAAGCTAGGTTTATGTGTGTATGTGCATACACATAAACGCACACACATATTTAACAGTATAAAAAGGCATAGTAAAATGGCACAGCAAAAAAGGCTGGAGGCAGTGGCATCACCAAATTTGGTGTCAACCAGTGTGGTAACTCCTGGTATGACCCCCCTCATTGACCTCCTCCCATACCATACCATACAGAATCCTAAGTTTTTTTGTACTAATGTTACTCATAAATCATAATTCCCACATACCACTGAATGTAATGGCAATAGATATGACATAAGCAACTAGCAAAATTAAAATTATACCTTCAAATTACAATATTGTACGCAAAAAGTAAATATCTCACAGATCTACCAATCCCAAAATTCCATAGCATTGAGCCATAGTAGTTCAAGTAGTGTCAAACTGCATTAATTCTGCAGTGTAGATGCAGCCAGGAAAAAGAAGCCCAAATATCCCAGAAAAACCAGTTATCAACAAAGCTCAGAGAACCTTGAAGCAGTTCAGCAGCAGTAATACCCTTTTACAACACCCAGCCCCAAAGCTTTAAAAGGCTACTTATCTGAACTACATCTCCCAGAATCTTCCATTCAACATGATCAGTCATCATCCCAGGAGTTGTAATCCAAAATAGAAACCTTCCCATGCTCTGCCTAGAACCAGAGTGACCAGACATCCTTTTTTCCCCAGGACATGTCCTACATTTCAGCCTTCTGTCCAGGAAGAATTCCATAACATCCTCCATTTTAAGCATGACTAAGAAGCATGAATTTACATTTATATTAGTGCTCTTAGCTTTTATTTTGTCGCATCCTAATTTTTTTCTTGAATGTCCTGCATTTTGCAGTGCTCCTTTGAAGTTATGACATCTGGTCACCCTGCCTAGAATGCACTGTCAACGTACAGGAGAATCTGTTTCAGATAGCAATAGAAGACTATAGCTTCTTGCCATACTTGCGATGTGTGAAGAGCAATTCCCGATGCAGCTGCTGCTGGTTCCGAAAACCTTTGCCAGGGTTGGTGCCCCTCAGAGAAGTGCCAGGCCGGCCTTCAGAGCCCCTTAATGTGGCTTCTGAGCGTGCAGCTGCTGGAAGGAAGGAAGGAAGGAAGGAAGGAAGGAAGGAAGGAAGGAAGGAAGGAAGGAAGGAAAAGAGAAAAGACAGATGAATAGAGGAGAGTTATTGTGGCAGTGGGAGCCTAGTTGTAGCTCTTTTTTGCAAAGTGACACCACACACACCCCTGAATAGACGACACTCACCGTAGGCATTGGATCCCTTGCCGTGGGGTAGGGGGTGCAAAGCCAGGATCTGAGCCTTGGCCCAAAGCCAGAGCTCATGTGAAATCCTAGTGAGGGAGAGGAAATGGGTCAAGAAATAGGTGGAAAATAAAATGGAGTGGGTAGATATCATTAGGGTAACCTCTACTCATCCCTAGGATTGCTGTTTCCATTCATGAAATTACCCGTCTCTGGCCATGCTGGTTTCAGAACCAAAGCTATCAATTGATTCAATGTAGTGTCTGTGTTTAAAACATCCTCTGACTCTTCCATCAATACACTGCATGTTATTAAAGCCTAGTTAAATTTAGTATATTGCCTGGATTTATTGTTGGGTGCCTTCAAGTCATTTCTGACATGGCAATCCTAAGGCGAACCAGAGTCAGCACTGTGTAATCAGTAGTTTCAGCATTGGGCTATGACTGGAGATCAGGGTTCGATTCCCCGCTTGATCATAAAAACCTGCTGGGTGACCTTGGGCAAGTTACATTCTCTCAGCCTCAGAGGATGGCAATGGCAAACCCCTGTAAAGAAACTTGCCAAGAAAACCTGACTATAGGTTTGCCTTAGGGTCACCATAAGTCAAAAATGACTTAGGGGCACACAACAAGGTGAACCTATCATGGAGTTTTCTTGGCAAGATTTGTTCAGAGGGGGTTTCCCCTCAGCTGAGAGAGTGTGACATGCCCAAGGTCACCCAGTGGATTTCATGCCTGAGCAGGGAATCAAACTCTGATCTCCAGAGTCGTAGTCCAGTACTCAAAGCACTATGCCATGCTGGCTCTCTTTACCTGGAATTACTGGTATGACATTATTGGTGTATGTTACAACAGTATTTTGGAATACTGTTCTAATCTACCCTACAAATGAACAGACCCAGTACTCCTTATTAGAAGGGAAGACCGTGTTCAAAGGGTTCTTTTTCATTTTTCATTTCCCAAGTGGTACATCTGAAACAAAGCAATTTGAGAAGGGAGTGCTTGCAGCAGATATGATCGTTGACTAAAATTAGCCAGAAACAAAGAATACAGGCTTCTCCCCACCCCGAACCCCAGGAGAACCAAAGAAGGTGGTTTAAAACAGGATGTGTACACCCTCCCACTTTCACTTCTGCTAAACAAGTTTTTTGTACATTTTATTTTTCTATTACACTGTTCGGCTAGAAGTGGCAGCATGGAAAAATAAACGTGTGGACACCATATCACTTGAAACGAAGTCCTTTTTTAAAACTACCCTCAAAGTTTCCCAATGCTCAGAGAGAGAGACCCCAGCCCTAAGATACCTGGGGTAGCTGTGTTGGCCATCTCAATAACGTCCAATAACATCCAAAATCCAATAACATCCCAAATCCACCCAACAGTGCCCTAGCAGTTAATTTGTCACTGCTGATGTTTGCACCTGTACTTCGCACAATTTGCCTCTTCCGTGCCTTCCCATCATCAGCTTGACACCAGCATCCACCATCCAGCCAAGGCAGCTCTCACCTGCTGCTTCCAGCCGCCGTATCCAGTTGCCTCCTGTGTCCTGCTGCCATGTCACATCACCTCTCCGTACCAACCGAGATGCAGGCAAATGGCGGCTTGAAGGGTCCTGGGCTCCTGTCATCTCCCCCACGAAGAGATTGTGTGGCCCAGAGGATGCCATCCCAGCCAGAGTGAAACAATTACAAGCAACTAATTGTCTCCAGGGCTGCGTCTCCTTGGTCTGGCCCCCACCAGCAGGCACCAGGGAGAGCATGAAACTAGCCAGAGGAAATTGGATCCTGCCTGAGAGTACCCAGTGGAGACAAAGCCTAGACTCCTGGGGAGGGGTTGGGGATCCATCATCCTGTAATGAGGTTTAAACCCCAGAGGGCTGGGGCCAGAGGACTAGGTTTAGGCTTGTCAGATCCACACACACACAAAATCCTTAGGACCCACCTTCTAGGGCCAAGTACAAAAACAGGTACACACTTGTTATTCAGACGGTGAAAATAATCCAGGATGAATCCAGATTGAATTTCCATTGTTCACATGCATCCCAAATGCACTTAAGTTTTTTGGGGGGAGGACTGCCAAAAACCTGGGATAATTGATACCAGCGGATTTTTCCATTTTGTTTGTTTGTTTGTTTGTTTTTAAGATTCACATCATCAGCAGTGTGAATAATCAATGCAAATGAACCCAGGATTAAACCTCTCCATGCCTTGAACAACTTTTGAATACATTCTCATCATTGGCATGTTTATTCCAGTGCTGGCACATGTGAGCAACCGAACTCGCAGAGATGCACAGAGACGCAGTTCTATAGTGTAAATAACAAACCTGGAATGTATGAATGGGCTTATTCGCATCATTCTGCTAAATAAAGACGACGTCTGAATGACCCCTTAGAAATGAAGAACCGAGTGCCTCTGAGCACAGTTTGATCAGTTTCCAGGGAATCTGTTTCCAGAACCCAAGCTTCCACATAGCCTTTTCACACAAAAGTCCATGCCTGGTTATCCCAACTTCTCTTAACTGAGCAATCTAATTAAGGTGGGAAAAGTCACTTGGTTGGGAATTAGAAACCGATCTGCTTGCAAATCACCCACATATTTGTTAATAAATTTCTACCCACCTCTGGGCTTCTGCTAAATCAATGGTTCCCAAACTCCGGTCTTCCAGGTGTTTTAGTCTTCAGCTCCCAGAAGTCCCTGGCAGCTTGGCCAAAGTCAAGAATTCTGGGAGCTGAAGTCTGAAACATCTTGAGGATCAAAGTGTAGGAACCACTGTGCTAAATATTGTCCAGGGATGTCTTTTCTGTGCTGGCAAATTTATACTCAGCTGCAGAATTCAACAGTGGAGATCTCAACGATGTAATACATGTGATAACTAGAGCTGTCATGCATAGACCAGGAGCCCTTTCACACTACACAGTTCTAGTGCTATGGTTTTATTAACTGCCATGGCAATACCCTATGGAATCCTGGGATATGTGATTTAATATATTCAACCAGAAAGTGCTTGAAGTACTTCTGATTGAACTAAGAACCCCAAGATTCCAAAGGACACAGCTAAAGCACTTAAAAGCATTACAACTATGCAGTGGGGAAAAGGCTCCAGGACCAAAAATGGAGTCCTACCAGATAAAGAAAGAATTCCCATTGAATATGGAAAAATCCTTTGTCCAACTCTCATTTCATGCCCAATGCTTCTCTAGATCAGGTCCACTAGGCATCTATTCTGAAACCTCTTAGGTTTCTGAGCACCACTAAGGCAGCAAAACAGAATTTGTGAAGTCACTGATGTACTGCTTATCTGTGCAGTCAGCTGCATTTGGCTCCCCAAGTCACAAAGCCTCCTGCAAAGCCTCCTTTACAGTTTGTTGTTTTGCAACAGGATCATACAGGTAGCAATGTGGAAATCTCCTAGGAGGAAAATAAACTCATTTGAGATAATGTGGTGCTGGAGAAGAGTGCTGAAGATCCCATGAACAGCTAAAAGGACAAACAAATGGGTCCTAAAGCAGATCAAGGCAGAGATATCCCTAGAAGCCAAGATAACAAGACTTAGACCAGAGGTTGGCAACCTACGGCCCGCGGGCTGGAAAAGGTCCCGTTCCCCGGACTTACCGGCCCAGGCCGTCGGTTGCCGCCGCGCGCCCCCGCACGCCGCCGTCCAGGCGCGTTTTTTGCCCGCGTTTGCTGCGGCCGCCATTTTGGATGTCAAAATGGCGGCCGTGATGCGTTTGCGCATGCGCAATACTCTTGCGCATGCGCAAACATGTCGCGGCTGCGATTTGGACTACCAAAATGGCGGCCGCGGCATGCGCCGTGGCACCTGCGGCTGCAAGGGCTACAGCAGCGGCCGCCGCGTGTGCAGGGGGATCGCACGCAGTGGAGGAGGGTACCCTCCTCCGCCGCACGCGACCCCCCCGCACACGCTGCCAACGCCGGCGCCAACGCAGCGCTCACGGCCGCCGCCGCCACGGCACATGTGCAGCCGCCATTTTGGTAGTCCAAAACGCGTCACAGCCGCGATTTGGACTACCAAAATGGCGGCCGCACATGTGCCGTGGCGGCTGCGGCTGCCATTTTGGTAGTCCAAATCGATTTGGGCTACCAAAATGGCGGCCGCGCGTGGCGGGGGGTCGCGCGCGGCGGCGGAGGGTGCGCCGCCACCCCCCCCCCCTCGGCCCAGCCGAGACCTGGGCAATGGGAGACCGGCCCAGGTCTCAAAAAGGTTGCCTGTGCCTGACTTAGACTGTCATACTTTGGACACATCATGAAAAGGCATGAATCGCTGGAAAAGACAATAATGTTAGGAAAGGTGGAAAGAAGTAGAAAAAGAGGAAGGCCTGGACAGGGGGGCCTGGAGATGTCTCATCCATAGGGTCACCATGGGTTGAGACTGACACAAAGGCAGTTAACAACAACAAATGGAAATCTCCAGTATGTAATTTCTGGAGCAAAATGTCAACGTGTTTTGAGGTAGTTTGTGGAACAGTGTATGCCAGGTTTGAAGGAAGGAGCAGAAGGTGGTTAGTAATCGTCATGAATTTAGCCAGGACTCAGCAAAACAGACCCCTAAGGCTTATGTCTTGCACTGCATGCTCACAGCATACATATCTGGTCTTCAGTGGGACCCATGTCCAAGTTAAGCACACATAGCACTACAGCATTCCCAACCATCCCATTCTAGTAGCAATTGCCTTAGAGAAAAATGAGTGCTTTTGAGAGGGCAAGATGATAAAAAACCATTTTCCCAGGAGCCAAGTCGAGCCTCTCAAGAAGCACAAGTTGCTCTCCCCTCGCTTCCCATGCCAACTGGTAGGTCACCTGAAGTCAAAGTGAGTTGCACTGAAACACTATGGGCTGTTGCAAAAAGTACAGTCAGCTTCTGGCAAATGGCAGAGGGTCTGCACTGTCACTTTTTGAGGGGGAAACTAAATTAGGATCAAGGCTCCACCTCAACACAAAAATAAACGCTGTAACAACAGGGTTGCATGCTATGCTCTTTATGTGAAGCGGACACAACCTTCCTAGGGCCTCAAAGCAGACTGTGTAAAAACTGCTTACAAATGGCCAGCAGGGGGCATCACATTCCCACAGCCGTTTATATTATCAAGGACACTTATTTTCATCTGAAAACATGTTTCTAGCCCTTCTTGTTATCAGTGTTATTAGACCTTCTCAAAAAGACAGACAATTTCAGTATAAGTAGGAAAAGGGGAAGAAGCAAACTAGAAGCACCTTTTGTTGCTGTTTGCCTTCAAGTTGCTTCCAACTCATGGCAACTCTAAAGCAACCCTATCATGGGGTTTTCTTGGCCAATTTCTCCATAGGGGGTTTGCCACTGCATCCTCTGAGGCTGAGAGAGTGTGAGGTGCCCACGGTCACCCAGTGGATTTACAGGGCCAAGTTGGGATGCTAACTCAGGTCTCCAGAGTCAGAATCCAACACTCAAACCACTACACCACAGTGGCTCTCACATCAAGAAGCACCCTTATGACCAATTTATTTTAGCATGAGCTTTATTGTTATTCTGTGTCTTCAAGTTACATACTCTGATTTACAGCAACCCTACAATGGGGGCTTCTTGGTATGGTTTGATCAGAAGAGGTTTGCCACTACCTTCCTCTGAGGCTGAGGAAACATGACTTGCTCATGGGCACCCAGAAGCTTTCCATGTTTTTCTGTTTAATTATTTGAAGGGATGTCATATTGAGGATGAGGCAAGCTTGTTTTCTGCTGCTTCAGAGAATAGGACCCAGGACAATGGATGCAAGCTGCAGGAAAAGATATTCCACCTCAACATTAAGAAGAACATCCTGATGGTAAGAGCTGATTGACAGTGGAAGACACTCCCTTGGAGAGTGGTGGAGTCTCCTTCTTTGGGGGTCTTTAAACAGAGGCTGGATGGCCATCTGTCAGGGGTGCCTTGGTTGCAAGTTCCTGCATGGCAAGGGGTTGGACTGGATGGCCCTTGTGGTTTCTTCGAACTCTATGATTCATGGCTGAGCAGGGATTTGAACCCTGGTCTCTCAGAGTCCTAGCCCAGCATTCAAACCACTATACAAAACTGGTGTTCTATCAAGGCACATTTAAACATTGGAAGATATATGTGCTTGCCCTCACATTTTCCTGACTGTTGACACTGTCATTTACATCTGTTTTTAATATTATTTCACTGTTTTTATGGCACTGTCATTGTTTTATCATTTTTACCAATTAATACTATTATGTCTTGTTTTTATTGTAAATTGCTTTGGGATCTTTTAAATAAGAAGTGGCATTAAATTTGTAATAGAATTAAGAAAAATCTAATTTGCATAATTTACACCAGAACATAATGGAAAATTACCATGAAACCAGAGCTAGTTTTCAAGCACAGAGCAAACACACCCCACCAGTTCCACAATCTCTCCATACCACAGAGTAAGAAACATGCTAAAAGAGAGGGGAAACTACAGCCTGAAGTCTCAGCCTACTCAATCTCTGCTCCATAAAAGACACAAGGAGAAAATTTCATGAAGTCTTTATTAAAATTACAAAATTCCAGTTACTAGCTAAAGACCCCTTTCCCACCCCATAGCACCTGCTGTCCCTACCATTTCACTAGGAGATAAGAACTTTCCCTCCCAAACACTCTCCTGACCAATTTAGCCTGTATATCTCTGTGGCAAGCAAAGGGGGTGGGACTAAAAGCCCACACCCCAATAGTGTGGGTGGGGATGTAAACTTCAAACACTACAAAAGACCTGTAGACCTTGTGGGGAAGGTGGAATACGCGAGAGACCTGTGGACTGGAGTGAGAAAGCAACGTTTCCCCCCAGCAGATGCTGAATGTGTGTTGTGCCAGGGAGATGCATCCCACCCCAAGACAAAACAAAGTCCAACCCAAGGGGCCTTTTCTTGTGACTACAAAATACACAGAGAGCCCCACAAGATAGAAGAGGACAGAAGACAGACCATGCTCCAATGAGGGGTCACAAACCAATTTCACAGGAGACCCCATGGTTGGTAGGATTCTTCAAAGGATGCTGGAGATATTTGGACCCTGGGCTGAGAGCCAACCAAGCACTTCCAATGTCCATAAGTGCTCAGCCAGGACATTTTTGATGCAGTTAAGCAATTTCTACCAGGCACTCTAACTTTGTAAATTTGACACACATCCACGTGCACCACAGATCACAGGCAATTCAGTTTCAGAAAACTGGCCATGAAAGACCGTAGTCAGCCCATCATGGCACCTAGAAAGCATGAGGCAGAGGGGCACGGCCCCTCTACCAATCCTCTGCCGCTAGCTCCAAGATTCCTAGCGGATGTGCGCCATCTCTTCCAGAAAGGGAGTCTTCATGCAGCCGGTGCAGAGCTGATCCATCCAGAGGGGAGCCTCATGCTGCAGTGGGGTGCGTCTTGGGTAAAAAGTGTAGTTGAGGTCGTAGTTGAGCAAGCAGCTGAGTGAAGCCATATAGATGTCCGAGAAGCGGCACAGGCGCCGTGAGAAATATGTCGGGTTGTGGCAAGTACGGAAGATGCTACCAAACTGAGGATTGAAGAGGTTCTTGGTGAGTGCCCTGAAGCAGGGAGTGGGGAGGGAGAGAAGGAAAGAGCCACCAGACATCTATAAAAGTTAAGTTTGGAATCCAAGGAATCTTTTTCCCCAATATGTTTTCACAGAAGCTTCAGAAAGTGTAATTGTTGAAAGAATGCAACCCCCCTCTCCCCATAATTTCATCTTCCATTTAAAACCGTGAAACAATGAGGAGGAAAGTTTGTAGTTCTCATGGATAAACCTGATAAATTGTGAGTAACAACACATACAGGAAACCCCAGCACTTACCCCTCTGACAGACTAAACACAATAACCCCTGGAATGGATCAAGGAATATCCTGTAAATATATAGTAATAAAGTCTGCTGTTTATGAAGTACACATAAAAGTGTGACTGCACAATAACTTAAACAGCTTATAAGCACTTCAAAAATGATCAAGTATTGTTATCACAAATTGTTTTATTGTGTCATCATACATTTATGTATACTTCATAAACAGTAGATTTTTAAAAATATATTTACAGTATATTTCTTGATCCATTCTGATCCATTCTGGTGGTTATTGTATTCGATTTGTGAGTAACACCAGAAGTTTCAGAAGCTAGAAGAATCAAACCAATTCCATTTTGCACAAATTGATACAAGTCATTTTGCTTGTTTAAAGTGGAAATGTGTAACAATTGAAATTGGTTGTTGTTGTTTTTAAAGCAAAGGGAACACAAAAAGCGCTAGGATAAACACTGGCTTCTGCTCTTGTGTGTAATAGCAATATTGTCAGGCAATTTGGTACAAGGCTTTCCAGACCAACCTGAAGAGCTATTCAATTGCACAATCCAGCCTATTGTTTTCTATAGACAAGGAAACTCAATCCTACCAAAGGAGACATGACCCTCAGCAGCAAAGCCTCCTGCTTGTAATTCTCTTATGGAATTATCAGTGCATGCAAGTGTGCCCGTGTTGGATGTACACACAGAAGGGAAACTATTGCTCAAGGTACTCAACATGAAAGAATGGCTTCAGCACTGGGGGGGCGGGAGGCGAATTCAGGACCATTCAAGCTCTCCAACGCTCCCAAGAATTCTCTATCAATATTTAATTGGATCGCAGCACTCCTGCTAGATACCAGCGTCAGTCAAACTGGCACCCGCTCTGCTTTCAGCTATGTTAGGTTTGTAATTCTCCACAGCCAGTGTTCTGGGATTTGTAGTCCAACAAGTTTGGAGGGCACCAGGCTGCAAAAGGTTGTTCTAACTACTAAAAGGCAGTAAAAACAGAATCATGTTTGTCAGAGATTTACAAAGACTAGAAGGGCTCTGCCAGCACCCACCAGATGTGAAGGCTACTCCACAGCAGATGGAAACAGCACCATTGTTTTTGGTCATTTTCAGCTAACAAAGGACTCATTCATTCAGTTTTTGCTTGTACTTTAACCAGTCAATGCATCATGCATGAAATATATTCTACTTTGGGCAAGGATTGTAATACCTAATTGTTATAGTCAGAATACGTATGTACTATTAGAGCTGGCATCTGATAAACTTAGACCATGCTTTCTTTAATCAATCAAATCTACCACAGCATTAAAACAGTAATTTAAAAGAAAAAAAGTGCACTTTTCTTGTTTACAGATGGTGTGTAACAGCAAGCACCACATCAAATGAGGCATTTCCCCCTGTGTTTTTGTTGTGTGCCTTCAAGTTATTTCTGACTGATGGCGATCCAAAAGCAAACCTATCATTGAGTTTTCTCAGCAAGATTTGTTCAGATGACGTTTGTCATTGCCTTCCCCTGAGGCTGAGAGATTGTGACTTCCCCAGGGCCACCCACTGAGTTTCATAGCTGAGCTGAGAATTGAACCCTGCTCTCCAGAGTCATAGGGCAATACTCAAACCACTATGCCATGCTGGAAAATACCTCTTCTAAGATGGTGTATAACTTCTACAGATTTTACAGCTTTTTACATTAAAACGTTTATATCAGGGGTAGGCAACCTTTCCCCTTTAAGGGCCGAGGGACTTCAGCTCCCAGAAGCCTCAGCCATGTTGGCCAATAGCTCCTGGTATTCTGGGAGCTGAAGTCCCTTGGCCCTTAAAGGGGAAAGGTTGTCTACCCCTGGTTTATATAATTGGAACGTAATGACCAAGAAATTACAGAATGTATAGAAATGTGCACACTGTGGAGAAAGTTGGGGGAGCAGAGAGAGAGGTTTTAGATTCACTCTCAGTGCACTCAAATCCAGGATCGTCCAGTGAAGCTGAATGGTGGGAGACTGACCACTGAGAGGGGGGAAAAAACCTTCTTCACACATTATAAACAGTGGAATTCTCTACCACAAGGTATAGATATGGACACCTACCAGGATGGCTTTAAAAAGGGATCAGATTATACTTATTAAAATATGGAGATGCAATGCCATACTCCATTTGTTGTGTGTGTTGTGTGCCTTCAAGTCATTTCTGACTTACGGTGACCCTGGGGTTTTCTTGGCAAGTTTGTTCAGAGGGTGTTTATCATTGCCATCCTCTGAGGATGATAGAGTGTGACTTGCCCAAGGTTATCCATTGGGTATACATGGCTGAGCCAGGATTCAAACCCTGCTTTCCAGAATCATAGTCCAACACTCAAACCAACACCATGCTGGCTCACACACCACTATTAAAGGTAGTTATATTGCCCTAATTTTCAGGCTGTAGTATCTGCAAGTATAAAGTGTGGCATTAAGAATGCATACGTTTTACATAAAGATTTGTTTGTTTGCTTAATTTCTATGCTGTGTTTCTCCCAGAAAGGGGCCCAAGGCAGCTCACAAATAAAACTATTTTAAAACTTTACAGTAAAAAATTAAAAGACAATTAAAAATCAACTAGCTAAAAAATAGTATAAAATTCCTAAACATACAAAAGTTAAAAACATAACTAAAACACACACACTGTATAAAAGCTTTGCAATAAATGTTTATTTATTTATTTATTTATTTGATTTCTATGCTGCCTTTCTCCCTTGAAAGGGACTCAAGGAGGCTCTTAGGCTTTATTTCAAAAAGATATGAGATAATAATCAGTCATATCCAAACTAGTTTTATTGCTATGTAATCCCTTATGAAATCAATGAAAACTGATTTAACTAAGTTCAGCTAACTTATTCTGGATTCAATCCTGTCTGTGTAAATATAATGAAGTTGACAAGGTGCAGAAAAAATATGAACAGAAACGAGAATCCAAAAAAAGAAAGGATGGGAAGAGGCTAAAGTAAGCCAGACTTGCAATAAAATCTGGAAAGGACTTGATAGCTTGCAGACCAAAATATGAATGCCATGGGCTGAAAGGAAAAGAACCACAAGTACACTTTTTCAGTTCTCTCTCTTATTTTCTGTCCTTTGCACACTCGCACATATTTCACATTTGAAGGTAATTCTCATTTGCCAAAGGTAACCAGCCAAGAAACTATTTGAAAACTTTGATTAGAGATGGTAAAGCTTAGAAGCTTAAAGAGAAGGTATATAATAATGTTACCTGAGCTCCTGCCTCTCTTTCATCCAGTCCTGCAGCACCTGCTGGGATTCTGGATCCTGGAACATCTTTTGGGAAATGGAAACAAACCAGATGATTAGACATGTCTCTGGTCACCCCAATCTATTTGCTTTTCCCATGTAGGCTTTATGCTCACAGCCTAGTGACTCAACTAAAAATTTACCAGCTTTATATTAATAGGCCTTCATGGGGTTGGTGGGTGGGATATGCAGCCCTCCTAATGCCATTTGGACTTCAGTTCCCATCAGTCCTAGGTGGAAGGGCCAATGGTGAAGAATACTGGCAATTGCAATTCACTAATACCAAGAGCATGAGTTTCCCATCCCTCTTTGGAGTATCTTATTGTGGTGTCATTTTGAATGACCTTTTCCCATAGCTCTTAGGGATACCCTAAGCTGCAATGAAGAGTTCCCAATTCCATTCTCATCAATTAAATAGCCTCCACTGTTCTCTCTTCCCTCACCTGCATGCGCTCCAACAACCCAGTCAAGGCCTGCAGCCATGTGAGCGCTTGCGAATATTGCTCTGTGTTGACCATTTTTGTCTCTGTTTCCAATTCGGGAACTATGGCCCCTGTCCGCCAGCCATGTCGCAGCATCAAATCCTGTTGAGGAAAGGTGTCATGTAATTTTTGAGGGGGAAAACTTCACAGATCTCATATATACTACCATTCTAGGGCTGCGCAGACAAACTTAAAAGGCTGCAATTCCCAGATCCCATTAGCCTCTGTGGATGCTTTCAAACAAGAAAAACAAGTTTAAGTGATCTCACCGCCAAGTCACTGTAGAGATGGTCACCAAAGTAGAGAACTTTGGATCCACGCCAGCCTGTAAGTCGGAGGAAGTCAAAGAGGTTGCCCTAATGGGAGGGGAGAGGTCAGAGGTCAGAGAAATAAGAGGGAGTACATTAAAAGTAGATAAAAGTGTGTGATCTCTGTTAAAAATACCTAAGAACAAAAGGGCTACACACCATTTACAGTCAGCCCTTCACATCTAGGGATTTTTATCCACAGATTCAACCATCCATGGCTTGAAAATATTGTAAAAATATATACATTCCAAAAAGCAAACCTTGATTTTGTCATTTTATACAAGGGATACCATCTTACTATGCCATTGTGTTTAATGGGACTTGAGTATCCACCGATTTTGGGATCCATGGGGGGGGAATCAACCCCCAGTGGACCCACTGTACATATCAATATAGAAAAAGGGAGAAGCTTCTCTCACTCAGATCTCTCTCTACTGATATGGAGGGTAGTACAAATGTCACCTCTAGAATTTGGAAAATATACCTTCAGGGGGTCTACTTCCTCTTTGATGCTGCCCACTCACCTGCCTTCTGTGAGACAGAGAAACAGACTAGGCTAGGCAGAGATCTTACCTCCAGAGAGAGATAGGGATAACACACACATAAGAGGGCAGGAGATGGCTGCTTCTCTCACTGCCTGTCTCTAAGCCACAGAGAGATGGAGCAGCTGGCATCTTTGTGGGAAGGGGGCCTTGGCAGATGTCCAATGGCACAAAGGCTTGAACCTAGCCTGCACTCCCCCTTAAGATTTCACCCACAGGGCCCAATTCACACAAGGGCACTGTTCTCCATCCAACACAGCCTTCATTCCCTCAGGTCTCTCTCCAAAACTGTCTCAAGCAATGAGGGAAGAAACAAAGAAGATTTATCCCCCCCCTTTCCCCCCCTTTTTTTTCTTGGGAGCGGTGAGGGGATTATTCAAAAGAAGAGACCATCAATAGCCAATCTGAATCTTAAAAATTAATTCTGATGGAATTACCACAACCAGGAAGCTTTTTACCCACTGAGGACAGGGGTTAACAGAATCATAAGAGTTGGAAGAGACCCCGAGGGCCATCCATTCCAACCCCCATTCTGCCATGCAGGAAGACACAATCAAAGCACTCCCAACAGATAGCCATCTAGCCTCTGTTTAAAAACCTTCAAAGAATATTATGTGGAAAGGTTTAGTAAATTAACTTGGGTTTTCCAAAAGACAGGTAATCCCACTGCCATGAAATTCATCCTCCACAGTCTACTTCCTTACCTGCTTATACACCTGACCCTTCTCCAGCTTATTTATTTTGTCCCACTGCAGGTCCCCATTGCTGTCTAGTCTCCGGAAAGGTCTGACGAGAGAAGCCAATAAGAATACCAATAAGGTGTCTTGTTTTCCTGGTGTTTACAAAGGACAACATGGGAGCCTCAGTCCCAGTAGGTATGCCTTCAAATCCACAAAACTGTACAATTCTCTCTCAATTCGCCCCCCCTCCCCATTGACATAAACACATAATTCATGTGGAAAAGCTATATATAAAATTACTTCATGTTACTAGCTGCCTATGAATTTTGTAAAAACCTTTCTGTTAATCAAGTGGTTTTGAAATTAGAAGTATGGCATTTAAATAAGGAGTGGGCAGCTTGTGATGCTTTAGACCTTATTGGATTGCAACTCCCATCAGCCTTAGCCAAAACAGTTAATGTTAAAAGATCAGAGGAGTTGCCTTGCAACCACAACCGGAGAGACTCACAGCTTGCCCCTCTCCAAGTTAAACTAATTAAGTGCGGTGTAAAGAATTTACGAAGTCCTTGTCTAGAGGACTTGCATCGAGATACATCAGCAAGGCACAAGGAGGAAGGAAGACAGATGGGAAGTGAAAATAAAATATGCAGAGGCCAGGCATTATTTAGAAAGCACCCCATCTTCATTTAAGAATTGCTACAAGTTAGTGCCTTCTTCATTTTAATATGCCCCCTCCCGTTTTTATGTCACACACACAGAAAAGTATATATTGAGTTGAAAAGCAAGAGAACCATCCATTTAAAAGAAGGGAAAAATAAAATAGGCCAGCAGACAGCAAGATTTTTAATGTATGGAAAGCCAAGAATGAGCAAAGAAAAACCAAGCAAGTTTAAAAAAAAAAAAAGATCAACAGCCAGCCAACAGGTTGATATTTGGGCTTCTTCAAAGTGTTATGCCAAAAGACCATGTCAAAGGTAGGAGTTAGCATTTCAGCCCATATTGTTCTTGTGGCCCAAGTTTTTGCAATATGCAGGTTCTCCTGCATCTTCTCTATTTTGGGTTGAAGCCTTAACTACACACACCTGGTGTATTCTACCTACATACAATCAGCTCTCTGTATCCACAGATTCTTCATCCATGGATTCAACCATCCATGGCTTGAAAATATTTTTTTTAAATATATAAATTCCAAAAAGCAAACCTTGATTTTATATAAGGGATGTCGTTATATTCAATGGGCTTAAGCATCCATGGATTTTGGTATCCATGGGGGAAACTGGAACGAAACCCCAGCAGATACCAAGGACCCACTATACTAAGTACACTCAGCTCAGGCTGGTCTAGCCCCTGTGAACACAAGCTGAGAAAGGATGGTGTGAGCCATGCAATGAGAACTGGTGGCTTCTATCTCAGTGGAGTGGTGAATCCACTGTGGATTTGAATCTAAACTATAAAGGGGTTATCCAAGGAGCTTAGACTCTTTGGAAAGAATAGTGTTGAGCACCATGGACAGCTCCCTTACAGTTCAGGCTGCAGCCCAGAGCAGATTCACTACCCTAGTGACATAGAAGCTACCAGCATGACACTAAATCAGTGTGTGTGTGTGTGTGTGTGTGTGTTAAGCCTCCAAGCCCAGAAGATGAAAACTACCCATTAAGATACACCTTAGGTTCCCCCCCCCCCCCGACTCTACAGAAAACAAGATCCAGAACCCAGAACAGGGAGCTTCTCATTGGGATCACACTCACTTGACACAGTCATTGAAGAAGTGAGGTTTGTCTGCTTGGACGATGACCACGTCAAAGAAATCCCGCCAGTCTTTACCCACCATGTAGCGCATCCCTTTATTGCTGGGCAGAAAGGATAGAAAAGGGAAGGGTGTGAGATTAGGGATAGCAGACAGTAGGGGGCACCATGCCACAGAAAACCTGGCTCACCTATATTCTAGAAGCTCTTGCAACAAAAAATGAATTAGTAGCAGAAGGCTGTCATCTTGAAAAATGGACAGAACACAACAGGGATTGTTGCCTTCCATTTCTTTCTCACATAGCTGAGCATAAACAGCTAAGCAGCATTTATCTCTCCAACCATACTCAAGACTGTCCAGCTGGTCGTTATCAGTTTGTGCAGTCAACAAAGTCAACAAAGTAATGAGACACTTTGATGCAAACCTGAAACGCTCGTTGTTTTAAGGATGTTATGGAGCACAGAATATGAGCCCCTGGAGACAGCTGGAATTCCTGAGATAATTAAGCTAGTTCTACATTCCAGAAAAGTAGCTAGCCTTGTTAAGTCTGCTTTAACTAAAAAGCAGAGACCTTTAGTACTTTTAACACAAGCAGAGTTGGTGTGGCATAAAATTCTAAGAGCTCAGTGTTTGTTAGCTTTTATTTTCAGAAGTCACCTTCTAGTCCTCAAGACTGCATGGATGTAAACAATTCAAAATTTGGTACAGAAACCCTAGAGTTCCCATATAGCAACATTTAGCAACACAGCAACATTTGAACAGTCATTTGGTTCATGGAAGTCCAACAGAATTTGAGACCAGGACAGGAATAAAGCTCTGCCTCTTTCTAACTTGCAGTCCTGCCATATTAAACTCACACAAAACTGAAAGGGCTGTTGGTGATGAGAAAGAGCTTCTTGCCATTTTTGGCCAGGCGGTGCAGCACAGCATAAGTCTCATCCCCACGCAGAATGTACTTCTCTGAAAGAGATGGGATAGATGGGTGTTACAAGTTTCTCTGATTATGCCATAATGGCCAAACATAACAAATTATATACAAGCAGAAGGTAGCAGGAGAGTCACCATGGTGTAGAGGTTTGAGTGTTAGACTATGACTCTGGAGACCAGGTCTGCATCCGCACTGCAGAAATTATCCAGTTTGACACCACTTCAACTGCCATGGCCCAATGCTATGGAATTCTGGAATTGTAGTTTATTGTGGCACCATATGTCTCTGACCGAGAAAGTTAAATGTCTCACAAAACTACAAATTCGAGAATTCCATAGCATTGAGCCATGGTAGTTAAAGTGGTGTCAAATTGGATGATTTCTGCAGTGTGGATGGAGCCCACGGTTCATCTATGGAAACCCACTGGGTGACTTGGGCAAGTCACACACACGCAACCCCAGAAAAACCCATTCACCTTAGCGTTGCTATAAGTTGGTAATGACTTAAAGGTACAAAACATCATAAGGCAGCAGACAGAAGACACAAAGATCCCTATGGAATTGAAGAACTTTAATTAAGGGCAAACATTATTAAGAAATCCATTTATTTGACATGCTCACGTTTACTAATGGATTGCTCATAACAAGCATTTTTAAGCATGTGGCATGGCGTCTGTGTTCATGTGAGTATAAAAGGGATGGCTTGTTGCATCATTTTATTTTATATGAAGTTTAGTTTAAAAAACTAAAACTCAAGTAAAATTAATATTTAAAATTGTGCAAGAAAAAGGAGGCAAAGAAACCAAAATTATGAAGATATTTTGTAGTTTTTGTTTGTTTTTTAAAAACCCAGCTCTTCTATCATACTCTACCTGGATCTCATTAAGAGGATTCCCCACTCACTCTGAGGCCAAAAGAACAAGAAACAACTTAGTGAGTGAGATGGGACAATGTTTGGAAGATTACTGAAAAAAGCCAGAGTGCCAGTGTTAGTTTTGAATTCTTAGAAGATCTAGCTTCAAATCCTCACTGTGTCATGAAACTCACAGAATGATCTTGGACCAGATGGTCATTCGCCTTACTACCTCACAGAGTTGTTGTCCTGAAGATAGTGGGGAGGGTGAGAGCTCTGTGTGTTGCCCTGGGCTCACTGGAAGAAAGGTGCAGTTTACAGTGTTAACTAAAAATAAATTAATTAATACTTTTATTTTCAGATTTAATTTGGGTTGCATGTGTGCCTATTCCATAGGAAAGCATAGTATTGCATGTGGATTTTAATTTTTCTGAGAATTGTGGCTTTCTTTTGTTCTTTTAGGTTTCTAGCACTATGACTAGGTGAAGATGTGCCTCAAAGTATGTCATCAATACCAGCTCACTCTGCAGAAACAACAGAAGCAACTAAATGAAATCTCAGTGGCTACAGATTTTTCATCTCTGCTTCTCTTATGACTAGTAAAGCTGAAATTTTATACAAATGGGGTTTGGGATTATGCAAAATATACAGGTTTCAGAATTCAGCTTTCTTGGGGCTGAATATATTTTGTCCAGGAACAGAGTTTATGAATATTAAGAAGGCACTTCTCCCTAGGTTTAACCTGGGGCTTTACCTTCTCTACACTTCCTGGCATGCTTTTTCTTCCTTATGCTATCTGGATTGTTATGATAATATTCTCCACAATAGCAGCAGTCTTGGTGAGGAGCATTTCACTGGTCAAACAGTCAAACAGTGGAACACACTCCCTCGGAGAGGGGTGGAGTCTCCTTCTTTGGAGGTCTTTAAAAAGAGGCTGGATGGCCATCTGTTGGGGATGCTTTGATTTTGAGTTCTTGCATGGCAGGGGTCTGGACTGCATGGCCCTTGGGGTCTCCTCCAACTCTATGATTCTATGATTCTGTGTTCGGCTGTGTAACATGGCTTGGGTATGGACACTCATGTCTTGGACAATGGGTTAGGAATAAAATAAGCTTTTCCACCTGTTGCTGCAAGCTTGGAAAAGTTACCTTTAAGACTATAACTCCCAGAATCCCCCAGTAGCCATGCTGCTTGGAGAATTCTGGGAGTCATAGCCCAACTTCTGCAAGCTCTCCAGTTCTCTCCAGCCCCATGGAAGATGGGTACTCACCCAGATCCTGCATAATCCACTTGTACATAAAGCCTTTGATATGAACATCCCGGATTGCATCCTGTTGAAGACATCAAAAATTCTTTTTTTAAAAAGATACAGAAACAACCTTTTACACACCATCTATACAGGAATAACTTCTGCAAGAATGCATGTACAATCCTTTACCCTTGTGCTACCAAGGAGGTTTTCAGTAGGCTGAAAACAAAGACTAAAAGAGCTAGTGTAGTGTAGTGATTAGTGTGTTAGCAGGGAGTTGGGAAATTCAGGTTCAAGTCCTCACTCAACCATGAAACTCACTGGGTGACCCTGAGCCAATTACTCTCACCCTTTCTCAATTTGACCTCTTTCAGAGAGTTATTGTGAGGATAAAGTAGAAAGAGGGAAAGCTATGTACACCACCTTGTAGTTGAGAAATGGGCAGGCATGAATGTAACTAATAAATAAAATAAAATAAATGTACTTCTCTTACTTTGTATCTTTCCACAAACTCAGATTTTGAGCTAAAGGAGACACTGGCATTCATTCCATTCACCAGCATCCCATGCCAAAACTGAGTCCACAATATATAGGTTAGGAGGCAATGCTATTTCTTTATGCTTTGTCTCTCTCCCCCAAACCCCATTGCATGTCATTTACTTCTTTAATATAAGAAGCGATTTTCTGATGGCAAACTAGAAATGGCACCAAGAGAGCTGTAATCAGATTGCAATTTCTGCTTTTAAAACAACAGACACAAGAAGGTCTTTCCTGCTTTCCTGGTTGCGATCACACTTACACACTAGAGATACTATTTGCCTCTTATTTATTTTAAACATTTCTATACCACTCTGCTCCACCCTTCCTCCAAACGTTCTCTAAGAAAGTTCAGAAATAAAACTTGAACTCACAAAACTATAAAAATAAATTAAACATAAAATCTTAAGCAGCCAAATAATATCTGGATAAAACCAGCAATAGGGAGGAAAGGACAAAAAGAACTTTAAAAGCAATAAAACTAAAAAAAAAAAAAAAAATCATTCTGCCCCATCTTTGTTATGTAGACTTGTACTTTTTCCTTCACAGTCAAATAATAATTTGCCAAGGGGAAGGGGAAGGTTTAAAAGGCCAAGGAGAGATTTTTAAAAAAAAGTTTTCCAAAGTCCTAATCTGATCTGAGCAACCTTAAGGCTGTTTTCAATTTGTTTAAACAAACATGTAGGATATTTTTGTCTACTTATCAGCATTACCTAACACACATTTTCTCGCCTCTCAATTATTGACATAAGATTCCCATCAGGGTTTTTCATACTCGTTTTTGGTTAAAACAAAATTGGTTCAGAGGGGAAACAGCTTGCCAACATATATGTATAATAGGCAATCGTTTTTAGTTTGTGTCTTCTCCCCTTCTTGAACTGTTGAAGAGCAGCATCAAAGCCTGGAAAAGTTACATATTCAGACTACCACTCCCAGAATCACCTTGCAATTCCAAAAATTGTAATCCAGAGAAGGGTGTTTGTCAAGCTCTGAGCTGCACATCACCCAAATGTGAGAGTTTCCTTCTCCATATGCAATCGCTTCCCACTCCCAAGTTAAATAGTAACCCATCAATGTTCAGTAACCTTCAGAGGGTGTTATTTGCTTTGCCCTGGTCACAGACTTAGGGTCTTATGGGTGGGGAAGCCAAGGAACAGAGAGAGTGTACGTGCAGCAGCAGCAGTTGATGGGAAACGGAGCCATGCTATTTATGAGGATGCCAATTCTGACCTCTTGCCCCAAACAGAGAAACAGGCAGGCTCCAGAGAGGCTCTGAACCCAAGAGGCAGCAGAGATGTTTTTCAGGTTTCTACGTATGCAACAAACAACGGGACCAGCCTGCTCAAAACACAGGCAGAGGGAAGGGGCCTCCTGGTCAGCATGTGCCTTGGAGCAGCTGGGCTCCAAGATAAGTCTCCCTGGCAGCAAAGCAGGCAGCCCTTCCCAAGCCCTCCTCGGCTCAGGACAGCATGTTCTGCTGTTCCTTTTGTGGCTGCCATCATGCGTCACACCCTCCCACAGCCGAGACGTGGGCTTCAAAAAGGAGGGAGGGGAAAGCAGAGGGCCCCAAAAGGAACTCAACGACTCTCTGGCTCAAAGAAACCTACTCAATTTGTCTGCTCAGGCCCTCCACATTCACTGGGGTTAAGGGCATAAGATCCCTATGAAAGTGGGGAAACTTTCAAATAAAATAAATATCTCAAATAAAATCTGAGATAAGAAAACCAACACATTTGAGATGAGGTGTTGCAGAAGAGTGCTGAGGATATCATGGACAGCTAAAAAGTCACACAAATGGGTCCTTGAACAGATCAAGCCAGAACTCTCCCTGGAAGCCAAAATTATCAAATTAAGGCTGTTGTACTTTGGCCACATCATGAGAAGGCATGGATCACTAGAAAAAACAATAATGCTAGGAAAGGAAGTGGGGAAAAGAAGGAGGGGAAGACCACAACAAGATTCATGGACTCAATCAGGGGAGTCCCAGGCATGAGTTTGCAGGGACAGAGCAGGGGAGGATAGGGAATTGGAGGTGTCTCATCCACAGGGTCACCGTGAGTTGGGGCCAACTCTAGGACAGTTAACAACAAAAAACACCTCTCCCTAGAGTCATCCTCTGGAGCAACTCTGTGGTCAACATCTGCTGGAGGTTGATCATAGAATTAAGCAGGAAGAACTACAAATGCCTAGAGAAGAGAAGAAAAACCACCATTTTTTTAACCTGAGAGAACACTTCTCTAGGAATCCCTAGGTCCTCTGGCGCACCTCTATGGTCAATATCTGCTAGAAATTGATCATAGAATTGTGCAGGAAGACCTACAAATGCCTAGAGAAGTGTTCCCTCTAGAAATCTCTAGGTCCTCCAGTGTGACTTCTGGTGGACCACAGAATCATGCTGGAGGGCCTAGAAATTCCTAGAGGGAACATATTAATCAAATTCACAAAAGTCAAAACTGCAAATATAGAAAGCCAACTGCATATAGAAAATAGAGTCCCCCACAAAAGAACCAGCCCTAGACAGAATCCAGGAGCCGTAATAAGCATGTCCCATTCTTTGCTTCCTGCCAAATTTGGGAAGAAGAAATTCCTCCTTTCCTAGTATCCACCAGTAACAACCACCACCCTCTTACTCTCCCCTAACCACACAGACACTTCCCCAAAACGGCCAAGAATGTGTGTGTGTGTGTGTGTGTGCGCGCGCGCAGAGGCAAACACACGCACACACATGTACATGTGGAGACACCCGTACTTGCATACCGTAACATCTTTGTAGAGATGGATTGGGTCATAATCAATGTCGTTGCTGATGAAAAAGTCATTGGCTACAGCCAGAAGGGTCATTTCAGGCAGAGAGAAGATGTCCATAAATTGCTTTACAGCTGGGCCCTGAAAGGAGGGAGGGACCAAAAAAAAAAGCGAAGAATTGGCGACATTGGATATTTTACTTTTTAGAGCACCCACAACTGCTTTAGTTATCACCCAGATCTAATCTGCACTGCAGAAATAATGCAGTTTGACACAGCTTTTAACTGTCATGGCTCAATGCTATGGAATCCTGGGATTTGTCATTTTGTGAGACATTAAGCTTTCTCTGTCAGAAAGCTCTGGTGTCATAACAAACTACAGATCCCAGAATTCCATTGCATTGAGCCAAGGCAGTTAAAGCAGTGTCAAACTGCATTATTTCTGCAGTGTAGATTAGACCCCAATCACTGAAAGGACGGGATATACAATATTCCTCACTCGGCACAAATTTCTGTGCAAGATCCCACAGAAGTTAATTCAAACTAGCCCCCTGACGTCCATTTATTTGTACAGTATGCTGCTTTTGTGTGGCTTAAACCATTCTCAAAACAGGTTACAGTAACAGCATAAACTTGCAAGAGGAATAAAAACATTTCCAAACACTTTAAAAACAATTGCAACTCAAAATGTAAACTGTCATATAAATAGGCAAAACATTTCACCATAATAAAATATATTAACATTAAAATGATCCAGTAATCATTCACACTGAGGCCTAGCAAAAGATACATACCAGAGTGGAAGTGGGGGAAGAATCCAAACAGCATCCAAAAAATACATTTTATCCCAAAGCCAAATGTTATTGCAGCTACAAACTCATGCACCAGAGCACCCACCAAAGCTAACCTTCAAAACACATCATTAATAAAATCAACATGCAAGACAAGGAATGATTAGGAATATAGCAGGCACAGAGATTAGATATTGCAGAATTTGGAAAAGTTATTTTTCTGGACTATCAGAGGCCTTTGGGTTGAGTAGTTATAAATTAAAAAAGGAAACTTTCCAAGCTCTGTATCTAGACCACAAAGGGTCCGCAAGATAATGGAAAAGCTGAGGCTATACTACCTGAAATCTTCATCCTTTCTCCCTTTCCTCCCTTCTAAGGATGAAAGTGTGTACTATGTTAAATAAGTACTTTGGCATTGTGATTTTTCTATTTTTGGTTAAAATTAAATAGCAACAGTGGAAAAGCTCAAAGTTGTATTGGCAGTGTAGTGCACTGGGTGAGAAGCTTAACTGTTTCCTCCCATACAGTAACAAAACAGACTGGATTCATCACAACAGAGCTGAGTGGGGAAGGTTTTTAAACAAAACTAGTGTGAGAGGAAAGGGTTAAGCCCCCATCCTGACTGAGCCCCCAACTATATGATACAGCTATTAGGTTTTAATACTGCTGTCAGGGTTTGTTTAAAAAAAAGTAATCACATGAGGCTGAAGTATGAATATAACATAACAAATAGTTTGGTTGCTTCACAAGATGTCACGTATGCAGGTTTCCACAAATATGAGGACTCGAAAACAACGTCATCAGAACTGCAAGTTCTGTTTCAGTAATCATATTCCACATGCATATTGCAAGCATGGTGACTCACACTGAAAGACACACAGCTCAAATCTTTGTAACTCTTGGGATGAATAAGTCAATGAGGTAAAGTGTTGGGAAACAATATTTAAAGCAAAAGATAAACACATACATGAATTTGTCTAAGCAGCACACAATACATTGTGCTCACTGAACACTGTGTACAAATTCCATTAATCCCCTTCCCAACTTTTAAGTCATAAATAGGAACCTGCCACTCATGACCATTCATTCGCAACAAGGAGCTTTTGGGGAATGCTATCAGCCAACGACCAGCATTCACTGATGCAGTGTTCAGCCCAAACTGATACTAAGCTTTGAAGATCTGCTCACTGCTTCTTAAGCCACTTACCAGGCAGACGAACAAACGGCTTATGCTGATTTCTAACCAAGTAAGCTCAGTAATCCATCTAAATCAGTACTGTCTGCTCTCACAGGTGACAGCACTGCAGCCACAACCTTTCCCGTAACTTGCTACCCAGTGTTTTTCATTTCCAAACAGGGGACGATGAGGGTTGTGATCTTCAGCAAGCAAAGCCTGTGCTCTACCACTGGACTGTATCTCCAGCTTGCACAGAAGCCTTTCACTTCTCACTCCTCAGTGTGCCCTACACTAAAAATCCTGAAATCCTACTCTAAGGGCTTGTCTACATGGGCCAATTAAACCACCACCCCCATCCTCACCACAACCGGTCTACATGACGCAGAGTCAAATCCTTTAATCAAGTGTAGACTGTCTTCAAGACATGAAGTTCCACATCAAATTCACCCTATCCCTATCTTAATATGGTTTTTAAAAATTCACCTTTTGTTCCGTCACTCCATGGCACCACTCCCTTAGAGGTTGCTCTGAGGCACCCAGCCATGTGATCAATGCTGGTTGCATCATTTCTGACCGCAAAAGGAGTGACTTGCACCAGCAGTGGTGGCAATGGGTGTAAGCTGCCTGGTATCACTACAGAGTATGGAGGTAATGGGGGGAATGCAGGGCAACTCCAGGGAACAATGTATACATGCCCTAAGATCGCATCTCATTCTTAGTCTCAATTTCTCATTCTCTCTCTTCTCATTCCCTTCCCTCCTTCTCCTCTTCCTCCTCCTCTTCTTTCTCTCTCAATCATACACACGCTCACACACACATTTACTTTTGCATTGTGGGGTACTGACAGCAAGAGGATAACCAGGCCCAAGCCCAAGCCCAGTCTCCCTCTACTTCAGCAGTGCCAGACTAGTTTGGAACATATGTGAGATGTTCCTGCAGTGTCTCTGAATAAACTGCACTCTTCTCAGCAACAAAACCACTTTGAAACAAGAGCACCTTTTCCCTGTTCTAGTCCCTAAGGTTTCCCCTGTATTCTGCTCTTCTGTCACACTGCCTGCAAAACCAGTGTGTCACCAACACTCTACTCACACAGTGGAGAAACTATGTGAACCTGGAGGTCCAGTAGAGCGATAAGGTACTACTCCAGGCCATCTGAACTCTCAAGTCAAAACAATCATGCCTGTTAACTGAAGATCCTTATCATTTGGGGAAATCCTGGTACCTACCCTACAGATATGCCAGTGGCTAAGTCAATGACAGCTGGTCCCATGCCTAGCACCTAACGTCAATTACAAATTGAGGTCAGGCAACATCATGCTTGAGGAGTAGCAAAAGAGACCTACCTTTCCATAGAAGCCACTCGCCTGATGCAGCGGGATGTGATGGGTACCATCATACATCTCCAGCACTTCATCATCTGGAACAGGTTTCAAGCCCCTGCAAAACATAAGAAGTGAGCAAAGGGTTTAGGTCAAGAGACTGGGACCTCCAGGCCAGGGGTCTAATAAAATCCACAAGGGCTGGAACCCAGCCCATCACTGCAGCCCAGCATGGCTAAATTATAAGTGATAATGAGGGCTGAAGTCCAAAGCTACTGGAGGGCCAAAGTGTAGTACACACAGCTGATATAAGTGCTACATGTATATTGTTGTTAATCATGATCAATACAAAACAGATTTCCCTCTTAACCAGTTTGGAGAGGAGGAGGAGGAGGAAGAAGAAGCAAGTGCCTAATTTACCTATGGCAATTTGTTGGAAGTCAAGCATGGTGTAGTGGTTTCAACACTGGACCATGACTCTGGAGAGCAGAGTTGAATCCCAGCTCAGCCATGGAAAACCACTGGGTGATCTTGAGCAAGTCTCAGTCTCTCAGCCTCAGTGGAAGGCAAAGGCAAACTCCTCTGAACAAATCTTGCCAAGACAACCCTGTGACGGGGTCACCTTAGGGTTGCCATGAGTCATAAATGATTTGAAGGCACACATTAATAACAATTTGTTGGAAGCCAATATTAAGTCTACACAGGATCCAACATTCTGAAGGATTACACAGGATTAGAGTTTAAGAAATATTTTGTTTTTCTACACCTGCTGAAAAACAGACAAATTCTGCTGAAAAACATGCTTCTCAACGTTCATTCCTTCTTTCTAGTTCCCAGCTATCCTATTCTGCATCATCCCAGCCATTTGAGATCCAAGTCACGGGACACTCACCTGTACACTGTGCCCAGCTGGATATAGTGAAAGGCATCTATCTTCATGAGCAAACCCTAGGTAAGAAAAGGAGGAGGAGAAATATTCGAGTTAGCACACAGGAATCTTTCTATTCTGAAACAGGATGTAGTTCCAGGCCTCCCAAACACTTCATTTGATGTCAAATACTGACACACTTCACTGCTATAAAATAAGTTTTACTGGTGGGAAAGGATACAGCAGATGGAACAGAGAAGAGAATCATTTTTGGCCCTTTCACTGATAGAGCCCAGCATCCTTTCAGTCAATGGTAAAATCAGCCCACAAACAACTAATTTTACCCAAACTATCCATGGTTGGAAATCCAATTCCTGAATGTTAACTTCATGGGGAGCTCTTGGGATGGTATGCATCCCCTCTGTGATGAGCCTGATGGAAGATGGGCTCCCAAGGGTTATTTATTGCAGAAGCAAACAAAGCAAAAAGGTGCTAGCATGACTCATCTACCCCCATCCAATAACTATAACAACACTGCAAGATGGCTAGTAACCGAGGAACATGCACTCCCCCAGTCAATTCCTAGACTTCATATCCTTTCTCAGTCTCATACTGCCAAACTAATGCAAAAAGGATCAGACACTCATACAAATTAACTCATATTATATCCCTGGAGAACTGTTAACATTGGGCCACAAGGCTATCAAGGACTCCAAAACCCATATGCCTCATGGCAAAGGACCAACACACAGAGGGAATGCCAGAATACTTGTTCCCACAACTCTTGACACTTTATACAAGGGTTAGGCAGCCTCTTGCCCTCCAAATGTTGGATTACAGCTCCCAGAATGTCCATCTACTGGCCATCTGGGCTAGACCTAATGAGAGTTGTAGTCCAAAAACATCAGCAGGGCATCAGGTTGCCTACCACTTCGTTATACCAATCTCACATATTATTTCCCAAATCAAGGATGGAAATCATGCAGCCCTCCAGCTGTTGTTTGACAGCAACTCCCTATTGTGCTCAAATAGCTATGCTGGCAGAGGTTGGTGGGACTTGCAGGGCTGCATGATTCTCACCCATCATAAACATTAATGGTCCATTTATTCACACACACCTATATTTTGTTTTACACCACGCTGATGGCCACAATGAAAAGAGAGAGAGAGAGAGAGGCCAACTCTTTCCCAAGCTTACAAATGGTCAGTTTCCACCCAGCTGCCTAACAGGGATTCTTCTACATTACAGAAAAGTGGATATATTATAAGAGTAATAATACCTAGCAGTCATATAAATTTAGTTCATTCATGGTACTTTGTAAATATTCTCTTGGGGTAGTGGTTTGAGTGTTGGACTATGACTCTGGAGAGTAGGGTTTGATTACCCACTTGAGCATAAAAACCCACTGGATGACCTTGGGCAAGTCACATTTTCTCAGCCTCAGAGGATGGCAATGACAACCTTCCCTCTGAAGAAACATGCTAAGAAAACCCTATGATAGGATTGCGTTAGGCTCACCATGAGTCAAAAATGAATTGGAGGCACACAACAACAGCAATCCTTATACAAGATCTGCTATGGAAGCCAGGACAACTTCTATTGTATATGTGGAGTGTGTATTTGTGTGTGTTAGGAGAGAGAAATGGAACAACAGCAGCATCTCACTCTTCTGATGTTCTGGGTCCTCTGAGCCCCACCATTAAAACATTTAAGTCACCCTGGGCTCTCACCTTGGCAATGTCATAGTGCAACCCCCGAACGGCAAAGTTGGGCCAGTATTCATACTTCAAGATGCCCTTTGGATACTGATGGGATGAAACAAAATAGACAATTAGTACATGAATCAAGCTAAACATACACGGCATTTTTGGAAGTACATTGTGGTGCAGGCATAGTTAAGTTAACAAAGTTTCTGACAAAGAAGCTTCTTTTACACCTGTCCAACTCTCTTTTTCCTCCTCATCCTGTCTAGCTGGAAGCTTTTTAGCAGCTTTGGCACTGGAAGGATGGTGAAGGAGAGCTAGAAAAACACAAATTTTCCGTGTCAGGTTAGAACAGTGTGTCTACAGAGTAAACAATGAGGTTAACACATGAACTGGGAAAGAAGCCTTCAGATATATCTCCAGAAGGTTCAAAATATTTTCATTTACTTATGCAAGGCTTACCTGACCTGGATGTTTCATTTTACATGGACATATCATTTAGTTTTGAATAAAAAGTGTGCTTAAACATGTTGAATTACTCATCTTTTCTGTGGAGTAAGCAACTATCCCGATGCTTTCCATGTTATTTCTACTTCTGGTACCAAATTTTCTGTTAAAGAAGTAATGCCCAAGAACACATCTACTTCATTAACTGAGATATATTTGTCATTGATTTTCTTTGATTAAATTAACACAGGAAAATTGCTTGGAGCTATTTTGTGCATATTTACCAGCTATGGCTCTTAGGGCACCCATGTCTCTTGTTCATTTCTGTACTGTTCACATATAATAAATGGTCTCCTTTTTTAACATTAAAGGGCACAGAGGTGAGAGGTATTAAATTATTTGTTTTGATATTGTAATAATTTAATTCTATTGGAACACACTACTTTTGTATGTTATTATTGTACTGTTCTTTTAAATTGTAAGCCACTGAGTCCCAGTTTTGGGGGGAAAGTGAGACAGAAGTAGTAGTAGAAGAAGTAGTAGTAGCAGTAGTAGTAGTAGTAGTAGTAGTAGTTGAAGTTCACTCTTTATTCCCACTTTAAGCACTTTCCAGACCCACAAATTCTGGGAACTGGAACCAAGCCTAGGAGAAAAGTGCCTCAAGAGACAAAGCGTAGTGAAGCTGAGACAGGAAAATTCAGCTTCTCATCTGAATAATCTTTCTGACGTAAGACTAGACACTCACACCTAATTTAAATGTGAATAGGTCAGATATGAATAAACAGATATGGCATCCTTATGCAATTTGGCATTTGGCTCTAAGGCAGGGATGGGTAACTGTGTGGAGGTCAGGAACCTATTTTACTACACAGACTCCCCTTCAAGCCACAACCTTCAAAGAAATCAAAATACTTCCATTTTCCCCATGCAGCTCCTCTCAAAATGGCAACCCATCACTTCCTGTCACCATTTTGGAAGGGACTCTAAAAGAAAATAGAAGTATTTGGGGGTAGTATAGGATTCTGTAGGGACCCAGCGTGGCGTAGTGGACTAGGACTCTGGAAACAAGAGTTCAAATCCCCATTCATCCATGGAAACCCATTGGGTGGGCAAGTCACACTCTCTCAGCCTCAGGGGAAGGCAATGGCAAACCTTGCCAAACCTTGCCAAGAAAACCCTGCAATAGGTTCACCTTAGGGTTGCCATAGTTGGAAATGATTTGAAGGTACACAACAGAACAGAGGATTCTGGGGTGCTTGTTAGGGTGGGTTTTTTTAATTTAATTTAATTTACTTTTATTGCCTGTTTTCAGCTTTCTGCATGGTTTGGGGGCAAAAATGCCCAAAAATCATGCCATTTTTTTTAAATTGGGAGGGAGCCACAACAGTAGAGTCCACAGGCTGCACTTTGTCCACTCATATGTTGTTGTTATTATTTGTATCCCACTCTTTCCCAAAAAGTGGGACCCAGAACAGCTTAAAACTTAAAAGAACAATACAGTGAAAACCATAAAAAGTAATGCACTAAAACAGGATTAAATTATTACAATATTCAGACAGATCACTCATTAAAAGAATAAAATAGTTTAAAAAGATAAACGTGTTTAAAACAGTACACTTTAAAACAGTACAACACCCAAGTTCTTTTGTGTTATGGGATGATGATGATGATGATGATTTTTTTTTTTTTACAAAACCCCATCCAAGTATAAGGCTTTCTAGCCTTCACAATCCCCATCCAATTCTGGCCAAAGTTCCCAGGTCAAGCACCATGTTCCAATTCCATACTGCACTGGATCAAAACATTTCAGTTAAGAGGAGTGATCCTACTATGAGGTCTAGGGTTACCTTATACTGCTCCACAAGGATTTCCCGTGCAGTGTTATAGATCTGAGAATGGAGGGCAGGAGAATACAATGCCAGTGTGTAGTCATAGTCAAAGCCATAGACTCCAATTGTACTCAGTGAGATCTCATTGTTGGCATAGATGGTGGAAGGGTTCAGAAGATTGCAGACCCCAGGTGGGAGCAAATCTGAAGCAAGAAACAAGAGACAAAAAAGGAAGCAAAAGAGTTAGAAAACGTGGTCCAAACAGACATACATCCTGTAACAACATGGTCTTCTGCAACAAGCGCTGAAATAGGGAAGAAGGCAGAGATATACAGATAGCTTGAAGGAAACAAATGGCAGTATTCGTACTATTTTTTCCGTAACAGTATGTATTTCTTTAATAGGAATCTAGGGGCTGGAAGGAGAATATTTCCTTTGCTGTATAGAATGCTGTTCAGACAAATCTGGATGCCCTTTTTATTACCGTATAAAGGCCCTTTCACAACACACAATTATAGTGCTATGGTTCTACTTTAAGTGCCATGGCAACATCCTATACCATTCTGGGATTTGCAGTGGAGGGAGGGGGATTTAGAAACTTCAGCCAGAGAATTCTCTTTCGGTGCTTCTGACCAAACTACAAATCCCAGGATTCTATAGGATGCAACCATGGCAGTTGAAGTGGAATCACAATGCTAGAATTGTACAGTGTGAAAGGGCCCTAAGAGACTGGCACTAAGTCCTCACAGCCACTTCAGATTGCAGTTGCAGGCTAACATGACTGAATATTCCAATAAAACAAAATTCTTTCTCATTGAAAACTAGAGTGCCAGAGAGCTAGGTTCCAGTCTATCTTTTCCCCTGGAATCACAAGGGTTTTATATGTACACACAAAGGGAAGACGAGTAATCTATCATGGGTTGGTGTGAGGATCAGTTTATGTTGGACTGCAGGTGATGGGAGTTGCAGTCCAACAGCATCTGGTGGTGGTAGTGGTGGTGGTGGTGTGCTTTCAAGTAATTTCCAACTTATGGAGACTCTAAGGTGAACCTATAATGTTTTTCTTGGCAAAATTTGTTCAGAGGAGATTTGTCATTGCCTTCCCCTGAAGCTGAGAGCATGTGACCTGCCCAAGGTCACCAGTTGGTCTCCATGGCTGAGCAGGGAATCGAATCCTGGTCTCCATAGTCGCAATCCAACACTCAAACCATTATGCCGTGCTGGCTCCCAATATCTGGAGAGCTCCAAATCCCCCACATCTTATGTAAACCATTACTTTTATTATGAAGTTTAACTACAAGTTTGCCATTTTAATGAGTACTAGGGTGATAAGGCTTATGTCCGATTACATAGCACAAGAAGAATTCATCCTCTTAATCAAGCCCACTCCCTTGAGAATCAGCCAACACAATCCAGTATGCCAGAACTGGGAAACAGCTACATTATAGCCAGAGCTATTTCATCACAGTGATCTCTGAAACAACAACAAAGCTGCCGCAGAAGAAAGCAAAAACCTCCACAAGGCTCTGTCTTATCCTACTTGGCAAAACCTTGTGACCAGTCAAAAGAATAAAGCAAAATCATTTCCAAAACAAGGAAAAGGATGAACATTTGGCAGAGGTGATGGTGGGTGGGAAGGAAGCAATAAAATAATAATAATAATAATAATAATAATAATAATAATAATAATTTATACAGTTCAATCAGTGTGCATGATGCTTTCCATGAGCAGTGTACAATTTATAATTTGACAGTACATACTATCCAATATCCTGTCTTTAGTACAAGTAATTGATGAATCTCCACCAAAAGATTTGTCTCCCACCCTCCTTTCCAAGCATCTTAGCTTAGAATACATTTTATCTCCTCACAGGAGATTATGCTGATCATGATTATTTTTCTCCCTTCTTTTTCCCAGTCAGGCCAAAACAAAGTGACTTCCACAAGACCACCTTCTTAAGCTACATCACCCAATCGACAGTTTAAGAAACACTAACAGTTGCTGCTTTCTTCACAGGGTCTATTACAGGGGTAAGCCAGGTTTTATTATTGAAGGATCACATTCCTTCAGGGATAATCTATTGGTGGTGCAGTTTGTGGTGGGCAAGGCGGATGCCTGCCATGGGTAGAACAAAAGCCAAAAAAAGAGGCAACTCTTCCCCTTTACTCTCTCTGCCACTCTCTTTCTCCAGGCTTGTCTACACTAAGAATACAGAGTGGTCCCTCCACATTCACTGGGGTTAGGGGTGAAGAACCCCCATGAAAATATAAAAACACTATTCTTTTTGCCTAGGAGAACATCTCTCAAGGAACCTCCAGGTCCTCCAGTGCAACTCTGTGGTCAACATCTGCCAGAAGATGACCACAGAATCATGCTGGAGGGCCTAGAAATGCCCAAGGAAGTGTTTTCTCTAAGAATCTCTAGGTTCTCCAGCACAACTCTATGGTCAGCTGCTGGCAGAGTTGCGTTGGAGGACCTAGAGATTCCTAGAGAGAACATATTAATCAAAACCACAAATAATCAGATCTGCAAAAGTCAAAGCCACAAATGTGGAGGGACAGTTGTATACCGAACTCACCCTGGTCCTGGTGCGATCTGTCCAGATAACATACACTGCCGTATCTGTGGCAAAACTGCTCTTTTAGGATGCTAATCCATTTTAAGAGAACCCACAGTTTATTCTGGAGTTTCCAAGAAACTCTGAAATGCCTCCAGTTCTCTTGGCTGTCTGGACAGCTCAATTGGGTCCAATTCAGCCCGTTCCAGTGGTCCAGACAGCAAATATGATACCATCTCTCTTACCCCACAATGAGCAGTGCAGGGAAGGATGGGAACTCTTCCCCTTTATTCATCCTCAGCATTAGGAAGACCTTCCTGAGTGTAAGAGGTGTTTGACAATGGAAGACCCTGCCTCGGAGAGTGGTGGAATCCCCTTCTTTAGAGGTCTTTAAACAGAACCATCTCTCAGGGATGCTTGGATGGTGTGTTCCTTCATGGCAAGGGGTTGGACTGGATGGCCCTTGAGGTCTCTTTCAACTCTATGATTCTGTGATTCTGTGAAGGGATGGATCCTCTTTGGAGCTGCTTGGATGTAGAGGTAGCAGCAACAGCTCCAAAGAGGATCCATCTCCACCGCTGCCGTAACATCCAAGCAGCTCCCTGCAAAAGCCTGGCCATCACTTCTGCTGAGGTTAGAACAAGATGCCTGTGTGATCAATGAAGAGGGGTAGAGTGCTTCCCTCTTTGTTGGTCGCATGTTGGGGCATCCAGTTCTGACCACAGCAGACGTGAAGGTGATGGCCAAGTTCTCACAGGGAGCTGCTTGGCCAGAGAGACACCGAGGGGATGGCCAGCGGGGTCAATGAGGTGGTGGCCCACATGAGTATTGACATGACATCGAACCAGATTTAGCCCAGTGCATGCAGTCACCATTGTGGTCAGTCCAGGGGCATAATGCTCCAGCCTGGCCTGGGAATAAGTATCCAAAGTAGATGCGCCCTCCTTCTCTCTCTTCCTCTCTCTTTTCCCAGCAGCTACCTGGAGAGAGAGGATCCGAGGCAAGATCCATTCCCTTTTTTGCACTGCACATTATGGGGTAAGGGAGATGGTTCCATGTTTGCTGTCTGAACAACTGGATTGGGGTGAATTAGATCCAGTCCAGCTCTCCAGACAGCCAAGAGAACCAGAGGCACTGCAAAGTTTCATGGAAACTTTCCCATGTAGATGCTCAGAAAGAAGCTGCAGATCTCGCTCTCTTTTTTTTTAAACCAAGGCTTGATCCTTTTGAGAGGACTTTTGTAATTAGGCCAAGGGCCACATGCAATTCTAGCTCTGCTAAGCCTAACCACTACTAACCTATTGCAACACAGTGCACAGCACATCACAGGGTTCTAACTTCCCCACCTCATCCCATGGCTATCATACATGACTCACTGTTATGGTGGCAGAGGGGTAGAAAGGAATACAGGGTACAGTGACACTGCACTGCAAACATTTGAGACCTGGGGCACTGTCACACTACCCAGTTATAGCATTATCATTCCACATTAACTGCCATGGCAACAGCCTATTATGGATGCTCTGGGTCAGGATTCCAGACAGCTAGACAGTCTGTCCCAATGAGAACTACATAACATTTCCCATCGCTCCACTGGTGTTCCAGTCTCTCCCTCTTCCAGCATCCTCCATGAGTTTTTCTTTTGTTGCCACTTCCTTGTTATTTTAGCTTAAGCATATTTTGTAATTCTCCAGACTTCCCCTGAGAATGCTAATGCCTCTCAGCAGAACTCTGAAATTTTTTACACAAGTACAAAGGAACCCTAACATAAACACACATTAAGCGAAAATGCTGTTTTTCAGTGGTTCTATTTTGGATGCAGAGCCCTTAGCACACCCCATCTAAGGACTTTATCACATGGGGGAAATCTATAGTTTATCCCATACAAATCCCCAAAAAAACCCGTAATTACATGCAACGATTTCACACGACGTCGCACAAAAACTGTTATGAAAGTGGTCAGAAAGTGGTGTTATCCCAGATCTTTTTACTTGCAGGATTTTAGTGAAAATGCATTTTCGATATGGCTGTAATTGCACATTTACTCTAGTGTGAAAGTCAAATTCAGTTTATTCACACAATAACCCTCCATTAATTCTTTTTTCCCGGTTTTCCCATGGTTCTGTGGAGCTGCTTTTACTTCCTGTTTTTCTTAGGCGACAAACATGCCAGGCAGACATGAGCCTCTCTGCTTTCTCTTTCTGCACATGTGCAAGTATACTATTTCTGGTACATTTACGGATTTCTTTCACTTCTGTATGAAATGTAAAAACGCCTTTTTATCGCTTTTCGCGTTATTTCGCATTTACTCTAATTATGTGTGTAATTCATTTGCATGATCAAGCTCTATTTTCGCTTTATTTTCGAGATAGTTTATTTGCGCTTTATCTTTTTAAAGACAAAACTGGCCCCTGTGTGATAAAGTCCTAAGTTTGCTATCAGAGGAAGGCCTGTGAGAATCTCTTTATGTTTCCCATTTGATCAGGGGAGGAGAACATGGAAACCTCCAAAAGTTGTTGGACTACATCTCCCATCATCCCTCAAAGGGTGTGCTGGATAGGACTGAGCCAAAAGCAAGCACATCTCTTGAGGGAATGTGGCCCTCCATTTAAAAAGTGGCTTACATAGTATAGATTGTATGCAAAGGGATCTTGTAGCAGTTAGTCTTTCAGACTAACTGAAAGAAAGGTGTTGATAGCATGAGCCTTCGTAGACTTGCTACCACCTTCTTTCTTTCAATTCATCTCAAAGGTGCTACATGATCCATTTGCATACTGATTTTCCAGACTAACACAGCTATATCTTTGAATAGTATAAACCAGTGTCTACGAATTTCTAGGTCCTGCAGCAGAACTCTGTGGTCAATATCTGCGAGAATTTGATCATAGAATCATGTTGCAGGACCTACAAATGCCTAGAGAAGTGTTTTCTCTAGGAATCTTTAGGTCCTCCAGTGCAACTCTATGGCCAACTTCCAGCAGAATTTCTCTGGAGGACCTAGAGATTCCTAGAGAAAACATATTCATCAAAACAGTGAATAATCAAATCTGCAAAAGTCAAAGCTGCAAATGTGGAGGGTCAAGTGCAGTTTTGGGCTGCATCTACACTGCAGAATTAATCCATCTTGACATCACTTTAACTACCGTTGTTGGTGGCTTTTTGGTGTATTTTTTAAAAGAACAGTAGTTAAGCTACATCTGAATTCATTTTGCTACTTGATTTTCTGCTTTATTCCAATATTGGTGTTGTCCTACACATTAATGCAAAACAAACAAACAAACAAACCCAACCTGGTTTAAAACAAAAACATAAATGGGAGAGTTGTTTTTTTAACTGTTCTCCTCCAGCCCTGCTCTAAACACACAGCATTTGTGCAACAGAAGGTCTAAACCCATTAAAACTTTCAAGCATAAGCAAGCAGGCTAATGCCACATCTGCTTTATGCCAGATGATGAGTCAACTACCCATGGAGCACGGACTACACGTTGCCCTCAGTTCCACGCCAAAGATCCCTTTTCAACAGGTTTAGCTGGTACTATATCACACTGGTTGGTAAAGCCACAATCTTGGAACTGGGATGAGCAAGATCCCTTGACAGCAAGAGAGGGAACTGCTGACTCAAAACGTCTGAAAAACAGCAGCAGTTGGTGATGCCACACAGTTCAAGGAGAAGGAACTGGCAGTACCAAGGAAGGAAGGAGTATCTGACACTCTCTTGGGTCTAGCTGTGTGTATTTTGGCAGAAAGCAGGGCAGGAAAAAGAAGGGAGAGAGACGTGGCATCTTTTGTAGCATTCTGGAAAGACAAGTAGGAGTTTCATGACTTTGTGATTCTGTTTAGATTCTAACGAAATATTTTCATCCTTTCATACAGAAGTTCCCAATCTTTATTTGAGACTACCACTGCTAATACCTCAGCAAAGACTATTAGTCAGGCTCCTCACTCTATAGAAGCAGTCATCGTAAGAAGAGGGTGGGAAGCTGTGATACATTGCTTTGCCATACAGTATACAGTCAGCCCTCCGAATCCACATTTTTTTTATCCATGGATTCAACCATCCATTGATTAAAATATTAAGGAGAAAAAATGAATTCCAAGAAGCAAACCTTGATTTTGCCATGTTCTATAAGGAACACCATTTTACTATGCTATTGTATATAATGAGACTTGAGCATCCACGGATTTTGGTATTCATGGGGTATTCTGGAACCAAACCCCAGCAGATACCATGTTAGTCTCACAGCTATGATTTGTATGTGTGTACATGCCTTCAAGTCGCCTGTTGACATGGTGACTCCATGAACTCCACTGGGTTTTCTTAGGCAAGAGAACTCAGAAGTGGTTTTAGCATTTCCATCCTCTGAGATATATCCTATCCAAGTACTAACCACAGCTTTCAAGATCAGACAGGGTCTGATATATCCTTTGCCTTTCTTCCTCAGAGACACAATACCAGCAGTTATACTTATTAGTAACCTAATTCCAAGATATGTAATAAACCAGGTTTATGCATTCAAGGAGGATTATCAGAGGGCCCTTTCACACTACATAATCATAGCACTATGATTCCACTTCAACTGCTATGGCAATCTCCTATGGAATCCTGGGATTTGCAATTTAGGGAGGGGCATTTAAACTTCTTAGCCAGAGAGCTCCTCCAATGTCTTACCAAACTACATACCTGAGGATCCCACAGATGCACTCATCACGACTTAATTTGGAGGAGACAAGTACAAGAGTTATGCTGTTGGTCAATTTACATTAAAAAAGGGGGGGGGGGAGATAAAGTTACTTTGGCCTAAATACCCTAAAGGCACCAAATCCTTTCTGATCTTGAAAGCTAAGCAGGGTAATCTCTGATTAGTACTTGGATGGGAGACCACCAACAAATACCAGGTGCTGTAGGCTATATTTCAGAGGAAGGAACTGCTAAAACCACTTCTGAGTTCTCTTTGTCTAAGTAAACCCTATGAAATTCATGGAGTCACCATAGGTGGACAGGCGACTTGAAGGCACATGCACACATACAAATTAGAGACACAACTGTGAGACTAACACAGATATGTCTTTGAATTCTACCTCCATAGAAAGCACCAAATCCATCAGGATGGAATGGAAATCCATCAGCCTCTTCAAGACACTTGCTCAGGTAAACAGACAGATACCATCTTTCTCAACAAGTCCAAGCACCCAGCATGCACAGACCATCCCAAAACTATCTCCACCATTCATATGGTCATCCACTGACCCTGGCCTTAAACAGCATCTTTCCTCCTGCCTTTGTCCCTTAATGACCACAGTTAAAACTGAACTTGTCACCTCATCTTCATATCCACAGGTTTTGCATTCCCATAGCTATTCATACAATCTGATTATAAAGGTCCTTCCTGGGCAACAGTTCACTCCATGCATCTGTTGAAAAAGACCAAGCTTATGCTATATGTTTTTTGAATTGGTCTCAAAGGTGCTACAAGATCCTTTTGCATAGACACTTATGAAGTTATTTTCCCCACCCAGTCATTTTTATGGGATAACCTTGCACTAAGTGCTTCAGGGATGAAGTGTGAGAGGACACTTCCCATCTTCCTTTTAGTCTTTTTCTTTTACAGGAACATCTTCTCTCAGTCACAGAATGCAGTGATGGCAGTTTTTAATTGAAAAGCAAAATAGTAACTGAAGCTGTACAGTTCTACTCCCTTCATTTTTAAAGTGTATCACATTGTATTTCAATCGTTCGATGTTTCACGTTTGGGGAGGAAAACCACCTTTCCAGTAATTAAAAAAATAATCCTATTAAGCAGACATCAGATTGTTTCTGAAAATAAAATAAAACCCTACTATGTGCAGATACAAAAACTGGGGGCAGCAAATATCATCTTAGAATAGGCTTCTCAGTGCCTTTTCCAATTTGGGTAGAATAATAATAATAATAATACTGAATGAAACAACAGGCAATGAAAGGAGACTCCTCCAATGGCATCTTAAAGGCTGAGTTGTCCTGGCCTGCTAGCATTTAGCGTGTGCAATCTAAAGAAAAAATGGTGTGTGCCTCCTTCAAAATGCAGAGATCTAACACATATAAGAAAATAAATAGAAAATAATCAGATTAACAAACTACAGTTCTTTAAAAAAGTGTCAGTCCTGGGATGGAGATGGCAGGGAATCCAGAAACATTAGCAGCATTACTCTCTTGCAGTGAGAAAAACCTATTCTTCTCTGGCACCTTAAAGAATAACAGAGTCTTGTGCAACCCTGAAGACTTAATAGATTTATTATGAGCATAGAACAAAAATTGTACAGCTCCTATTAGGTTAACAGATTTATTAGTTTTAAAGATGCCACATAACTCTTTGATATTCTGTTGAAAGAGGCTGAAAGGCCACTGCCACACTGCAGTACTAATGCAGTCTGACACCACTTTAGCTGTCATGGATGAAATCCTGGGATCTGTAGTTTGCTGTGGCATCAGAGCTCTCACCAAACACAAATCTAAGAATTCCACAGTATTGAGCCATGGCAGTTTAAGCAGGTCCAAACTGCATTATTTCTGCAGTGTAGATGTAGTCATGGGTTTGTAGCTCTTTGAAACCATGTCTACAGTTCTATGTTCTGGAGCTCTCCTCCTCCTCAGTGACCAGAGGTCCTCCTTTCCAGGACATGTCCTACATTTCAGCCTTCTGTCCAGGAGGGATTCCAAAATTCCCTCCATTTTTTGAACATGACTAAGAAGCATGAATATGTATTTCTACAGATGCATCCACACTGTAGAAATAATGCAGTGTGACACCACTTTAAGTGCTGCCATTCCATCCTATGGAATCTTGGGATCTGTAGTTTTTCAAAGGCTTTAGCCTTCTCTGCCAAAGGATGCCTCACGAAACTACAAATCCTAGGATTCTGAAGGATGGAGCCAAGGCATTTAAAGTGGAGTTATTACTATTTCTACAGTGTAGATGAGTGTTTTGAGCTTTTATTCCAGCAGGCTTATCCAGATGATTTTTAAACTGTGAATTTTAAATGATGGGCTTGAGATGTGGATTGTTTTAATATGTGCATGCCTTATTTGTCCTTTTAAACTGATGTGTATTTTAACCAATGTGTTTTAACAGAGGTTGTTGTTTAATTGTTGTCCCCAACCTCGATCCATGAGGAGAGGCAGGTAAGAAATTATATTATTGTTATTATTACTAGGTCATGCCCTACATTTTTCTTGAAAGTCCGACATTTTGAGGTACCTTGTCCTCCTTTCCAGTGAGGACATCTGATCACCCTGTCCTCCTCCTATGCACCAAACAGTAATTTAAATGAGCAGATGTGCATCTACACAAGGCCCTGGAAAACTGCCAGGGCGACTCAGCCTTTAAGATGCCATTGGAGGAGTCTCCTTTCATTGCCTGTTGTTTCATTCAGTTCACTGCACCCAAACTGGGGCTTCTCCAAAGCCCTGCCCTGGAAAAACAAAGCCAAACATAAAGCTTGGCGCAAATCTCTCACTCCATCCCTCCTCCTCCATCACCCCAGCCTACACGTCCCAGAAAAACAAAAGGGAGGAGAGAGCCCACAGCCACCCCATCTCTTCAACACCAGAGAAGGAAGCAAAGACTTTGGAGCAAACCTCTTTATCCTATGCATCTGAGGAAGTCTAGGAAAGCTCAAGCTACCAGCTTCTTTCTTTCATTTAGGGCCTTTGCAGACTGCCAGAAATAGTGCAAATTGAGTCCACTTTTAGGGTTAGTGCTAGGGAATCTTGGGAATTGTTGTCGTTTTTTTTCTGAGACATTGAGCCTTCTCTGTCAGAGAGCTCTGGTGCCACAATAAAATACAGTTCCCATGATTCCCTAACCCTTAAAGTGGACTCAATTTGCACTATTTCTAGCAGTCTGCAAAGGTAGTTTGTCCCAAAGGTGCTACAAGATCCCTTTGCACACGGATTCCCCAGACTCACAGAGCTATGTCTTTGATTTTTGTTGCTGTTGTTGTCTGCCTGCGTCTTTTCTGACTTATGGCAACTCTAAGGTGCCTATCATGAGGTTTTCTTGGAAAACCCTATGATGTATGGAAACCCAAAGGTGGCCAAATCACAGGGTTTTCTTGGCAAGATTTGTTCAGAGGGGGTTTGCCATTCCCTTCCCCTGAGGCTGAGAGAGTGTGACTTGCCCAAGGCTACCCAGTGGGTTTCCTGGCCAAGCCAGAATTGGAACCCTGGTCTCCAGAATCCTAGTCCAACACTCAAAGCATGCTGGCATGATTTTTACCCTTTGTTTATCCTAGTTATAGCCGCCCTGGATGCCTCCTAGAAAAGGACTGGGGACGAAGAGTAAAAAGCAAACCTATAATAAGAAATCAGGTTTATTCATCACACAGGAGCACAAAAGGTTCTGCAACCAGAGGGGATGAGGGGTCCTACAACCAGAGGGGATGAGGGTCCCTGTAATCCGAGGGGATGAGGGTCCCTGAAACCAGAGGGGATGAAGGGCTCTATAAACTGAGGGGATGAGGGGTTCTGCAACCAGAGGGGACGAGGGTGCCTTCAATCCTAGGGGACGAGGGTCCCTGCTGCCCCGCACTCACCCTGGACCAGCCTCTTCATCTCCCCATATCGGGCCCAGAGGAAGCCCTTGGGGTCGGTGCCGGGGGCGGCGGGGGCGCTGGCGCTGGAGTAGGCGCGGGCGGCGGGGGTCGCCTCTCCCTCCTCGCCTCCTCCTCCTCCTCCGCCTCCTCCTCCGGGGCTCCGCCGGACGTGGGCCTTCCTCTTCAGACTGAGGCTGCCGCCGCCGCCGCCGCCGCCGTAGGGGCTCTGGCTCTGGGGGTCCTGAGCCGCCGCCGCCGCCGCCGCCGCCGCTCCCCCGAAGCGGCTGCAAAAGGGGGCCGAGAGGCGCAGCGGAGGGAGGGGAAGCAGCAGCACCGGAGAGCCCCACCGGAGAGCCCCAGCCCCGGCCATGGCTGCGGGGAAAGAAGAAAGGAAAGGAAAGAAAGGAAAGGAAAGGAGGGAGCCCACGAAAGGAGGAGGAGGAGGAAGGCAAAGGGGGCGGGGCGTCGGGTGGCTCCGCCCAGGGAAGGGAAGGGAAGGGAAGGGCCCAGGTGGGGGCCCCCAAAGACTAGGGATGGCGTCTGCCCCCCCCCCCACTTTCCCCGTGGCTCCCCACCAAATAGAGGCATCTCTGGCTTCCTTTCAAATGAGAAATATGTCGTACATCTCTCCGGATCTCAATAAAACAAAGTGCAGACCTTGCCCATAGGGAATCATAAGGGAACACTTGCCCATAGGGAAACATGGGGGAACACTTGCCCATAGGGAAACATGGGGGAACACTTGCCCATAGGGAAACATAGGGGAACACTTGCCCATAGGGAATCATAAGGGAACACTTGCCCATAGGGAAACATAGGGGAACACTTGCCCATAGGGAAACATAGGGGAACACTTGCCCATAGGGAATCATAAGGGAACACTTGCCCATAGGGAAACATAGGGGAACACTTGCCCATAGGGAAACATAGGGGAACACTTGCCCATAGGGAAACATAGGGGAACACTTGCCCATAGGGAAACATAGGGGAACACTTGCCCATAGGGAAACATAGGGGAACACTTGCCCATAGGGAAACACTTGCCCATAGGAAAACATAGGGGAACACTTGCCCATAGGGAAACATTGGGAATTGCTTGCCCAGAAAGAAACTACTTGCTCAACGTTTCCCTATGGGCAAGTAAGTGTTCTCCTATGTTTCCCTATGGGCAAGTGTTCTGCAATGATTCACTATGGGCAAGTATGGTTTACCTTTGAGCAAGTACTGTCATTTGATTGAGTACATCTCCATTTCTCCAAGGGGAGCAGTAAAGGTGGGTGATACTCAGTGGGCCTCTTGTCCTGCTCCAAACTGAGAGCATTTTAGGGGGGGGGGGGAAACAACCTTTGGACCCTTTGGCTGCTATGCTGGTAGAGAACGCTGGATTTCTCAAGAAGTCTTCATGTTTTGCATCAGGAAACGTTAGGTGATATAGAGGTAAAGCATGCCAATCAGTGTCAATATCTCCTTCCTTTATGAAGCATTTTAGCATGCATATCCTTTGTGAAGTATTTTAGCCGTCACAGGGGAATCCTAAAGAGAGACCCAGTGCACTGGAACCTTGCTATCTGAGGCTTCTGCCTCCAAAAAAGGTAAAGCAATTTTCTCTAATATTGGGACTGATTGACATGCTTTACCCGTACATCACCTAGACTGCATAGGAGCCTAGGGCTTCACAAAGGAAGGGGATATGTTGGATTCCAAGGAAACATCTTCTTTGGATTGCAAATGGACATTAAATTTCCTTGGTTTACAAAATTTTCCAGTGACGGCACGGCCAAAGGGGGAAGAGCCAGCCTGCAGATAACCCTTCCCTAACATCTGAACTGAGATCAGAAACAGAAAATGTAGGCTCAAGACTAACATCTTCATTTTTTTTCCTCCTGTTTGCCTGATGAAGAAACCAGTGTGACTTTAAAAGCTTGCAACATGTAATTGTGCATTTGGTTGGCCCAAGAAATGTATCATTTTTTGGATGTTATTGGATTTGCTATATGGCCAACATAGCTACCCCTAGATGTTTTTTGTATAAAAGGTGTTGCAGCATAAGCTTTCGTAGACTTGGTCTACTTCCTCAGTTCATGCCATGCATCTGAGGAAGTAGGTCAAGTCTAGGAAAGCTTGTGCTACAAGTTCTTTCACACAATTAGTCTCAAAGGTGCTACAAGATCCCTTTGCATACTGGTATTCCAGGCTAACAATGGCCATGTCTCTGAATTCTACCTCCAGTAGCTTCTGAGTGAATGCACTTACTAGGGGGTAGATCCCATGGAAATCAATAGGATTCTTACCTTTATTTTTATTTAGTCAGGCATTTGGTGGGTGAATTTTACTTGTGTAATGTGCTCTACTGCTTTTATGTTTTAATACCTTTTATTTTTTAATTGGTTTTAACTATGCTGCCTTTAACTTACATTTTAATATTACTATTATTTAATTATATTTTAACCTGTGTAATTAATGTTTTAATTTTGTCTTTTGAAATTATTGTAAGCTACCCTGAAGCCCATTTTGGGAGAAAAACAGGATATAAATCACATAAACAAACATGTTTGTGTGTGTGTTTGCATCTCTTTCTGGTGGGTGTTGTTTTGGAACCACTCATTCTATGTCTTGAGAACCAGTGTGGGATAGTGGCTTGAGCACTGAATTATGACTCTAGAGACCAGGATTCAAATTCCTGCTTGGCCATGGAGACCCACTGGATGACCTGGGGAAAGTCATTCTCTCTCAGCCTCAGAGAATGGCAAAGCAAACCTGAACAAATCTTGCCAACTGCAAAGGTAGATTGGAAAGAGAAACAGCAGAGTTGGAGTTCATCCATAAACCACAATCCCTCAGCTATGGATTGAACAAGGATAATGGCTTCCTGGCTCACTACACACATTTCAACTATCTGACCCCATCCTCAGGGGGGTGTCCTACACCCATCTATTCTCCCCACCTACATGCTAGTTTCCAAAGCCAAACTGGTCTTGCCTCTTCATTTCCATACACATTGGCCAGTTCCCAATGTCTTTGTTCACTAATGACCATCATTAAAATTGGACTTGCTACTTCATCTTGTGCACAATGGATTTTGAATTTGAATTGACATTCTCACATACCAATGGCATATATATGTCTGTTCCACTCCACTATATGCATCTGAGGGAGTAGACTGGTCTACGAAAGCTCATGCTGCCAACTTCTTTCAGTTAGTCTCAAAGGTGCTACAAGATCTCTATACATACGATTCTACAGACAAATATGGCTGTATCTTTGAAATCTTGCCAAGAAGTAATGGAGGTGATTCTGTCGAAGCCCTGGAAGTGTCCTTTCCTACCTGCTTCTAATCACAAACCATGGTATACTAAGGATCTTAGGAAAATGAAGTGGGTTGGACAACGACTAGAGTGCATCTAGCAGAAAATTTGACTCTTACCTGACAGAACTTGTCATAGGAAATTCCTTTGTTCCTATAGAGAGGCAATACGTGCAGTGCAGAAGTCTTTCTCCTCTGCACGTATTGCATCTGCAGAGCCTTGTCCAGCAGAGCTGTTTAGGGTGGTAAGGGAACTGACACAGGTTCCACTTCTGCAGAACCCATTACTTAACCCAACAACAGCCTGCTGTGATGATTTTAAGAACTACTTCGCAGATAAAATCTCTCAGATAAGAGCCAACTTAGATGCTGGACTTATAGCAGAATCGACTGATGAGGTGTCCAGTAACCTCATTACTGAGATTAAAGTGGATCAGTTTGAGTTGGTGAGTACCAATGACATGGACAAGATCCTTGGAAATGTGAAGAAGACATGTCCTCTTGATCCCTGACCTTCATGGCTGGCTGTCCAGGGGGGAGACACTTTGATGACATTTCTTAGAGATGTTATCAATGTGTCCCTTAGGGAAGGCTGTGTTCCACCTTGTTTAAAAGAAGCAGTCGTTAGACCACTCCTGAAAAAGCCTTCCCTGCACCTCCTGGGTATGAAAAACTATAGGCCTGTATCTCATCTGCCATTTTTGAGCAAGGTGATCGAGAGGGCTGTCACCCTTCAACTCCAAGTAATCTTGGATGAAACCGATTATCTAGATCCATTTCAAACTGGCTTTGGGACAGGATATGAGGTGGAGACTGCCATGGTTGCTCTGGCTGATGACCTCTGTCTAGGCATCGACAGAGGAAAAGTGATCCTGTTGGTGCTTCTAGACCTCTCAGTGGCTTTTGACACTATAGATCATGACATCCTCTTGGAACGCCTGGGAGAGTTAGGAATTGGAGGCACTGCATTGCAGTGGTTCCATTCCTTCCTCTCAGGTAGATTCCAGAGGGTGATGCTCAGGGACAGTCACTCCTCCAAAACAAAGCTTAATTGTGGCATCCCTCAGGGCGTTATTCTGTCCCCAGTGCTTTTCAATATATACATGAAGCCGCTGGGAGAGATTATTTGGAGACATAGGGCGGGGTGTTATCTGCATGCTGATGACACCCAAATATACTTCTCCATGTCTCGGTCAGCAGCTTTGACGACATATGTCATTTCTCCTCTCAGTCAGTGCCTTGAAGCGGTAATGAACTGGATGAGGAAAAACAGACTCAAACTGAATCCAGATAAAACGGAGGTACCTACAGTAGGGGGCCCCAAACCAAGTATTGGGTTGCAATCTCCAGTCCTAGATGGGGTCACGCTCTCCTCAAAGGACTGTGTTCGCAGTCTGGGGATGCTCCTACATCCGTTGCTTCAGATGACTAGTCAGGTGAATGCGACGGTTAGGAGCACCTATTATCAGCTTTGGCTGATATGCCAGCTGTGCCCTTTCCTGGAAGTAAGGGACCTAGAAACTGTAGTACATGCACTGGTAACCTCACGACTCAATTTCTGCAACACGCTCTACATGGGGTTATCCTTGTGCCTAGTCTGGAAACTCCAATTAGTACAAAACATGGCAGCCAGGTTGGTCACCAGAAAATCTAGGAGTGACCACATAACACCTATTTTGAAATAACTTCACTGGCTGCTTATTGGTTTCCGGGCGCAGTACAAGGTGTTGGTTATCACCTTTAAAGCCCTACATGGCTTGGGTCCAACCTACTTAAGGGATCGCTTGCTTCCATATAATCCACCCCGCACCCTCAGGTCCTCTTGGAGGAATCTATTGCAGCCTATGAAGACCAGATTAACTGCAACCTCCCAGAGGACCTTTTCTGCTACCGCTCCTAGACTGTGGAATGGCTTGCCAGAGGAGATCCATCAACTTACCAACTTAGCTTCAAAAAAGCTGTCAAGACGGATCTCTTCCAGCAGACCTTTCCTGAATAGAATTGCTCAGCTATAAACAAAACCTCTTACCCTCGTATTATGTCGCCTGTCTTCCCAATAGACCATTATTAATAGATTTTAACAGATTATATTTTTAAACTCTGCTAAATTTAATTCTTTTTTAAGGGGGGGTAAGATATATGATTATACACTGTTATTATGTATTGTATTGATTTGTTTTAACATGTAAGCCGCCCTGATTACTATTATAGTAGAAAAGCGGGATACAAATAAAAGGTTTATTTATTATTTATTTTAAAAAATGCTATGATAGGTCCCCCTTATCGCCTTAAGTCAGAAGTGACTTGAAGGCATGCAATAACAATTCTGTTTGGATTATCTCAGAGATTTAACACAGTAATCCTATGCAAGATTGCTTAGAAGTCTGGCAGACCTGCTTTCTTTAGGATTTGTGTTTATGTCCCTTCAAGTCACCTGTGTTGACTTATGGCAACTCCATGAATTTCATAGGGGTTTCTTAGGCAAGGAATATTCAGAGGCTTACTCTGGGATAAAATGTTTAATATTTTAAGTGCACTACTACCAGCTTTTCCTCTTCAGCATCTAAAATCATAGAACATGCCTCAGTCATTTGCTTGGGCTTTTCCTTTTACAGGATTCACAAAATACCTAACATTTGTTGAGACAGCTTTTTAAAAATCCAAACCTAATCTTGTTTATTCATAATATAGAGCTCATTGGGTTCCCTTTGATTCACATCCAAACATCCATATTGAAGTTTATAGGTTTTATTTTAACCAGAAGCATTAAAAGCAACAGCCATGCTCATTTACTGTCAGTCAGGCTGGACCACTGATCTATTATTTGTGTGAATAGTTCAGTATCTCCCATCATTCATCATTGCTGGCTGGGGTTAATGGGAGTTAAAGACCAACATTTGGAAGGAGGTGCATTCAGCATCCTGCACTGATCTACAATAAAATGGATTTTAGAACAGCCAGAGTTTCTTCATTTGTAAAGATAGGCCATTGAACACCAAAGTCATGATTGTCCATGACATCATATTTCTGATTTTGATGTATGGTTGTGAAAGCTGGACGGTGACAAAAGGAAGTGAATCAACTAATTTGAAATGTGCTGGACAAGAGTTGTATGGATACTGTGGACCACTAAAGACAAATAAATGGATCTCAGAGCAAATCAAGCCTGAACTCTCCTTAGAAGTCAGGATGAATTTACTGAGGCTACAGTATTTGGCCATATAATGAGAAGACATGACTTATTAGAAAAGACAATGATGCGTGGTAAGGTAGAAGCAGTAGAAAAAGAGCATCCCATTACTGGTGGATAGATCCAAATTAGCCCTGAGTTTGCAGAAACTGAGCAGGGCTGTTCATAACAGGATAGCTGGAAGGTCTCCCATTCATAGCGCTGTCATAAGTCAAAGTTGACTTGAAGGCAATTAAAAATGCCAGCAATTTCAGAACCAACAGTAGATGTAATATGTAACCATAACAATGGATCTAAACCTCTAAGCCAGGGATCGGCAACCTTTTTTGCCAACTGTCCGGGGGGGAGGGGGGGGAAATGGCACTGGGGGCCGATGTGCGCACATGCGCGTGTCGCTATTTTGAAAAACAAAACGGTGGCTGCCGCCTCACTCACGTCGCGTGCACATTTGCACGACTGCGGGGAGCCCCCAGGAGGGCTCCCTTGGCCGCGCCGGGCCTCCGAGAGGCCCAGGGCCGCTCCCCCAGGAGGGCTCCCTCGGCCGCGCCAGGCCTCCGAGAGGCCCAGCGCCACCACGGGTGCCCCCCAGGAGGCTTCCCTCGGCAGCGGCGGGCGTCCAAGAGGCCCAGCGCCACCGCAGGGCTCCTCCGGGGTGCTATTTTGGAATCGCCCTCCTCCGCGGTCGCAAAAGACAGCGGTGGCAGAGGCCGGTCCGAAGGCCTCCATGGGCCGCATCCAGCCCACGGGCCATAGGTTGCCAACCTCTGCTCTAAGCCAGTGATTCCCAAAGGGGCAATGGAAAGATCCAGGGGGGTGGTGAGGGAAAAAGAGGGCAGTGGGGGGCCTTGAGTCAAAATATTGGTATGCAGGAAAGACAGTGGTCTTTAGGACCATGATGGGGATGAGGATGACATTAAACTTCATTTCAGGGTCCCCATAAAACCACCACACAGCCTGGCTGATCATTTGTGTGGTGGTTCTCCTGCTCTTTGTCTGCCCATGTGAGTTCACTTCCTTACCTCATCTTTCACTAGTAGTGGCAATTGGGAAACTTGTGTGTGTCTTGGGCACTGGCCATTGCTTCTGTGGCTCAGGGTGACACCATTTTGGGACAGATAGGAGCAAAGAGGTAGAGCACATAGCGGAGTGGGAGAAGAGGCGGCAAAAAGGAGCTTTCACATTTGGAGCCCTGCTTAAGCTTTGTGAGATTTGCTGGGATTCCTGCTTTCTTTCATCAGACAGATGGGAAGAGGTAGCAGAAGAAATAATTTTTTCATGGGAGAGGGGACACTTGAAACTGTGAGGAGAAGACATGTTTTTGGTGAAGGAGTATGTGTGCTCGATTCTTGGAAAGAGTCCTTTGTCTTGGAACAGCTCTTGTAGTTAAAATCTCTCCCTTTCCAACCCACACCAATCTCCACTCCAGAGCATGTGGCCTCTGTACATCCCCTACACACACACCAGCTGAGCCTTTCTCTGCCCCGATGAAGGACTAAGAATCCCTCCTCTCTAGGGAGAAGCTTCTCCTTTGCACCTGCTCACCTTGGGAGCAGCAACTGAGCAGCTGCCTGAGCAGCAACTAAGGTGCCTCTTGTCCACACTGGCCTTTGCTGCAAGGCTGGCACTGGTGATCAGCTTCGTGTTCACTGCTTAGCCAGCTGCTCCCAGAATGACAGGGCTCAAAGGGACCAGCAACTGAGCAGCCAGTCAAACAGCAACCAAGAAGCCTCTTGCCTGCACTGTCCTTAGCTGCAAGGCTGGCACAAGCAAGAAGTTTCTTGGTGGCTGTTCAGCCAGCTGCTTGGTTGTTGCTTCCAAGGTGATGGGGTGAAAAGAGAGCAGCAACCAATATTGACTGTTTTGAATTTGTAGTAGAAAAGGTAAAGATAAAGGTTTTCCCCTGACAAGATTGTCTAGTTGTGTCTGATTGTAGGGGGCAGTGCTAATCTCTGCTACTAAGCCAAGGAAGGGAGCCAGTATTGTCAGAGATGATTATGTGGCTACATGACTACATGGAGAACAGCAGACCTAATTTCAAAAAATATGTGCTGGGAGGATTGCCGCCCAAAAGGAAAGGGGATGGTAGCCCAAACAAGTTTGGAGACCACTGCTCTAAGCCATAGTTGGAAGTCACATCAACCTTCAGATGCTGTTGGACTGTAAATCCCATCAACTCTAGTCAGCATAGGCAATGATGGGGAACGCTTGGACTTGGTTTTCATGGATTCAGATAATCACATAGAAGAAAGATGTTCCTCAAACCACCAAAGTCATGTTGGTGCCGAGTCCAACACTCAAGTAGCCATCTATATCAGAGACAGAAATCATGTAGTCTTCCAGATGTTGCTGGACTGCAACTCCCAGAAGCAGGGGTAAGCAACCTTTCCCCTTTAAGGGCCAAGGGACTTCAGCTCCCAGAAATCCAGGAGCTATTGGCCAACATGGGACTATTGGCCAACATGGCTGAGGCTTCTGGGAGCTGAAGTCCCTCGGCCCTTAAAGGGGAAAGGTTGCCTACCCCTGCCCAGAAGTCTTAGGCAACATAGACAATAGTGAGAAATGCTGGGAATGACTGTCCAACACCCAGAGGGCCACACAATTTCTATCTCTGGCTTAAATCCCATTGTTAGTTCCCATTAAAACTCAATCCATCCTTAGTCTAATTCTTATTTCCTACTAGAGTAAATCCAGTGACTAATGAGAAATTACATAAGTGTTGACCTAGCAAGTTCTTTTTCAGCTCATGTTGCCCTATTGTACAAAACACATTTGCGGTTTGCACTTCACCCATGGAAAAACATTCACCTCTAAACAATGCCAATGGCCAGAACATTTATCTGAACAGGCTTTGGAACATAAAATTTATTTTTCCAAATAACTGAAACAAGCCGTTTCAGGAAACATGACTTTGATCATATCACTCCTTGTTTTGTACTCATCAAAGAACTGTGTATACAACAGTGCATGTAAAGAGCAGCCAGATAAGATCATACATAGATTAGTCAAAGCACATATGACGCTTTGCTAGTCAGATCATATGCCTGCTTATCCCAACCTTTTCCCTCCCAGTCTTCACCAAACACCCCTGTCCCCATCATAGTGCAAGCCAGTTTCTACCACTGCCACAAACCAGTTCTACTGTTGCTTATTTTACAGGTGTAAAAACAGTAATATGACTGGATTAAATCAAAGGCTATTGAAAATTTTATCTACAGTAGACGACCATCTGTCTCTTAGAAGCAGGGCACAAGGAAGATGGTTTCTGCTGATACTCACCTATCTTTGTAATTGTTCCCACATCCATACCTTGTTCAGCTCTGTATCCTAGCTGGTGCCTAAGTTTTTGAGCTGGATCCAAGAAACACAAGACACCAATTCAAGCCTGCTGTATTTGTAACAGTAGCCATGTTGTCCCACTCAGGCTGCTGCTAGAGCAACCCTGGGGGAATCTGTGGTAAACTAGATGGTTTGGACTAGAACTCCCATAATCCTTTACTATTGTCCATGGGTGTCTCTGGAAACTGAGGCCCCACTGAATAGGCCATGCCTAGATTAGGGTGCTGCAGTGGTTTGAGTGTTGGACCGGGAAACCAGGGTTCAGATCCCTGTTCAACTGTAGAAATCTACTGGATTACAATGGGAAAGTCACACTCCATCAGCCATAGAGGAAGGGAATAGCAAGCCTCCTCTAAACAACTCTTTGTCAAGAAAAGCCTAGAATATGGTTGCCAGAGTCAAGCTGAAGGCACATAACAACAACACAGGCCAAATATATTTCTCACATGATCAGAGGCTTGTTTTTCCTTTTAGACATGCAATCACAAAGGACAGATATGGATCAAGATTTGAATTCTCCTGGAAATCAAAGCTGTCATTTGCTCCTGTGTAGCAAATAACTGGGGACAAATGTTTGGTAGGAGCTGAGGGGGAAGGAGGGAGAGAAAAGATTTGATGGAATGGATGCCACCTTAAAGTCGTTTTTTCCAAGCCTAGGAGAGATGATTGGCTACCACTTATCTAATCCTATTAAACACGAGGGATCTGTGCTCTCCATCCCACAAGTGCTAGCTTAATGTCAAGTAGTCCTCATCCAAGCCTGCTGGCATCTTGTGGGCAATGTTGAACTCTTCTAATCTTTTACTCAGAGACTCATTTTACTATCATGTTGCTTATTTCCAGTGTGGTTTTCTTTCTCTCCTTGGACTGAGCACAATATTCTCCTGCCTGTTGAAAGCTATCTTTCCTACACAGCTGGCTCTGGACCAGTGTAATTGCAACAGTATTTGTGTTGTGATAACAATCATGTTCCTAAAGCCTGTAACAGCACTGTGAGTCTTGCAAAATACCATCAGACCTTGAAGCCTAGCAAAACTGCTTTTCCTTATGGCACAGACCAGGCCAAAAAGTAGTTCCTAGAAGCATATAATCATACCAGGCCTTCTCTTCCATTATTTCATTATGTAGAGAAAGAGGAACATTCCAGTAGAAAAACTCGTCTAAAATGGTAAGCATGAAAACGTTACATAAGAACTCTGTTATTTTTTTTAAAAGTCTCAGCCCTCTTGCTTCATTCTGGAGAACTCCTATTGCTACAGCCCAGATGAGTGAAAAACCAAATTAATTTATTCACAGATCCCTATCCTTGACTTTATATTTGAGCCATTTCACATGTATAACACAACAGAAACAAAAAGGATAGGTTTGACATCATATGCACAATCAAGAGCAGAGAAAAGTGGAAACTCATTTGGTTTTCATTTTAATGTCAACTTACCTAATTTCACATTTTTAAACCAATACGTGAAGTTAAGTATGAAAGTCCTGAAAAATTTGCACTTCTCTGAATTTTGCAATCAAGTTTTCTAGTTTTAAAAAAAATGAGTATCAGGAAAGAGGCCAGGCATAAAGACATATATTGTGGAAATAGTGTTTTAACATTGCATGTCAGGAAAAAAGTTTTGCCCCAATGTGTAATTTGGCAAAATTGTGAACAAAATGCAAACAGTATATCCAGGAGTAGCTATGTTGGCCTTACAGCAAAGTACTGCATCATCCAAAATCCACAAAACAGTGATACACCTAAAAGTTTTTCCTGATGCTGTAACATGGACTCTTGTCTGACAGAACTCGCCATAGGAACTTTCTTTGCTCCTATTGGGAGGCAATACTTGCAGCGAAGAAGCTTTCTCCACTGCACGTATTGCGTCTGCAGAGTCTCGTCCAGCAGAGCTGTTCAAGGTGGTAAGGGAGATGACGCAGGTACCTCCTGCGCCAAATCCCTTGCTTAACCCGACAACGGCCTGCTGTGATGTATTTAACAACTTCTTTGCAGATAAAATCTCTCAGATAAGAGCCGACTTAGATGCTACCATTGAATCAGTCTATAGGCGAGGTGTCCAGCGACTCCGTCAATGTAGTTATCCTGGATCAGTTTCAATCTATGAGTACCGAGGACGTGGACAAGCTGCTTGCTAAGGTGAGGAAGACAACCTGCCCTCTCGACCCTTGCCCATCATGGCTGGCCATCCGGGGGGGATGCATTGAGGAGATTCCTTATGGATATCATTGGTGCATCCTTCAGGGAAGGACATGTTCCATCTTATCTAAAGGAAGCGGCTGTTCGGCCGCTCCTGAAAAAACCTTCCCTGGCCCCCCTGGATATGAGAAATTATAGGCTTGTTTCATTGCTGCCATTTTTGAGCAAGGTGATCGAGAGGGCGGTTGCTCTTCAGCTCCAAGCGGTCTTGGATGAAACCGATTATCTAGACCCATTTCAAACCGGCTTTAGGATAGGCTTTGGGGTTGAGACTGCCATGGTTGCCTTGACCGACGATCTGCGTCTGAGCATCGACAGGGGTAGTGTGACCCTGTTGGTGCTTTTAGACCTCTCAGCGGCTTTTGATACAATAGATCACAGCATCCTCTTGGCCCGCCTGAGGGGATTAGGTATCCCCGGTTCTTCCTCTCGGGAAGGTCCCAGAGGGTGCTGCTCAGGGACTAGTTCCAGTAAGAGGGAACTCACTTGTGGGGTCCCTCAGGGAGCTATTTTGTCCCCGACATTATTTAACATCTACATGAAGCCGCTGGGTGAGATAATACGGAGTTATGGTGCTGGGTGTTATCAGTATGCTGATGACACCCAAATCTATTTCTCCGTGTCTCGTTTGTCGGCCTCGAATTCCAATGGCATCTCTTCTCTCAATGAATGTCTTCAGGCGGTAATGGGCTGGATGAGGAAAAAGAGATTGAAACTGAATCCAGACAAGACGGAGGTGCTCACGGTAGTGGCCCCGAAACCAGGAATTGGGTTGCAACCTCCAGTCCTGGATGGGGTCACACTCTCCTCCAGGGACTGTGTTCGCAGCTTGGGGGTGCTCCTTGACTCGTCGCTCCTGATGGCAAATCAGGTTAACGCGACGGTCAGGAGCGCCTGTTATCAGCTTCGGCTGATACGCCAACTGCGCCCTTTTCTGGAAGTAAGGGATCTCGAGACCGTTGTGCACGTACTGGTAACCTCACGCCTCGACTTCTGTAATGCGCTCTACATGGGGCTACCCTTGTGCTTGGTTCGGAAACTACAGCTGGTTCAAAACATGGCAGCCAGGCTTATTTCTGGAACATCCAGGAGGGACCACATCACTCCGGTTTTGAGGTCCCTCCATTGGCTGCCTATTTGCTTCCGGGCCCAGTACAAGGCGTTGGTTATCACCTTTAAAGCCCTAAACGGCTTGGGTCCAAGCTATATCAGAGACCGCCTCCTCCCGTATAATCCCCCCTCCCCGCGCTCCGGTCCTCGGGGAGAAATCTCTTAGTGCCTCAAAGATCGAGGCTGTCCGCGACCTCCCAGAGGGCCTTTTCTATCGTCGCCCTAGACTCTGGAACAGCCTGCCGGACGAGATCCGTCAGCTAACATCTTTGGACAGCTTTAAAAAAGCTGTCAAGACGGATCTCTTCCGGCAGGCCTTCCCAGATTAACTGCCCAGTTCCCGGCTGTTCCCTCCTTTAGTTGATCCTGGTTCCCTGTAATGTAACAATGGGATGATTTATCTTGTCCTTTATTATTTAATTTTTTTGTATTTTGTCTTAGGACTTTTAACTATGTACTGTTTAATACTGCTTTAAGGGGGGGAGGGATATATTTCTTATTGTACTGATTTTTATGCTGTAAACCGCCCGGATTGGGCAACCATTGGGCGGTATAGAAATAAATTTATTATTATTATTATTATTATGGAGACCTCCTGAGATATTCAGTGTTCTCTTCCTAACAAAGGGGTTTGTGACCCATGAAGGATTCGAGACAAACTGGATCTCAAAGGCAGCAGCCTTTTATCTTGCAAATGGAATTTAAAGTTTATTTCCTGGGCTGAATGTCCCAGTACCCGAATGGCCAGGAGGGGCTAACCTGCATACCATACCAATTGAACTGAAAACAAAAACAACAAAATACAGACCTATGACTAACATCTTCAATTTTTAATTTCCCACCCTCTTGTATGGCTTTTAACACTTTGTCTGAGTAAGCCAGTGGAGCTTCGAATGCTTGCAACATGTATAATGTGCATTTTGGTTGGTCCCATATGGGTATCAGTGTTTGGTGGAAAATGCAAACAAGTATTCAGGGGAAAACCCCAAACTTCAACATTCAGAATGAACTGAACTTAAGTCTAAAGGAAGAAACAAAGTTCAGGTAAAGTGGTTGCAGAAACGTGAATAAAACTAAGACTGATAGATTTGACCAGAAAATAAAGCAAATTCACTTCACTTTAATTGCCATGGGTCAATGCTATAGAATTCTGAGATTTGTAGTTTGGTGGGGGGCACCAATGCTTTCCTAACAGGGAAGGCTAAATATCTCACAAAACTACAAATCTCAGAATTCCATAGCACTGAGTCATGGCAGTTAAAGTGGTGTCAAACTGCTTTATTTTTGTAGTGCGGCAGCAGCCTAAACCTCCTTCTGTAATCTCTGTGTTGATGCTACATGTGCTTCCCATTTTCACCAGATGGAGGCATCTTCTCTCCATAGAGAAGGCCTCCCACCACAGTTCCCTTTAGCAGCAGGTCTTTGGCTTTTGGTGGAGGTGGCTTGTTTAAACAGAAGCTCAAACAGCCTTCTTCTCCCTCCCCCCAGTGCCTGGCACAGGCTTGCTTAAAGCACAGAAAGTGCTTTCAGAGAGCTTTGCATCCAGGCCAGGCAGAGCACCATCCTTGGTACAGGGCAAGGAAAACATTGCCTTTTGCTAGCAGAGAGGAAAAATAGCTAGAAGCTAGAAAGAGATCTGTGTGCTTTCATAGTGAAATATAAAGAAATGCATTACAAAAGAGGAAGGGATTCTGTTCTACCCATTTGTAGCAACAGACAAGGGAGAAAGGCAAAAGGAAAGCATTCAATAAAGTAAATAAGGAAATACAGACCCACCAAGGATAATTTAACTTTTAAATCAGGGGTTAGGAAGGTGTAACTCATGGGCCTCACAAAGCCCAGAGGGTCATTCCTGTGGCCCCCACAGCCTAATATTTTTCATCCCCAAATGCCCTTGAAAGGGCGTGGGGGAAATTTTGTCAAAGGAGAGGAAGCCTTGTATTCTAGTATGAATTGCATTGGAGCTTTTTGAAGTTTTTGCAGTGAGGGGCAACAAGGTCTCTAGAGGGGCAATGAAGCCCCTTAACCGCTGACAGTTACCCATCCCTGGTTTAAATAAATAATGTCAATTTAATGAAGCAAAGGGAAGGGAGGAAGAAGAAATGTATTGCACAGCTTGTTACTGTAGTTGTTGTGTGCCTTCGTTTCCGACGTATGGCAACCCTAAGATGAACCTACTCTGGAGTTTTCTTGGCAAGTTTCTTCGGGGGGGGGGGGGGTCTGCCATGGCCATCCTCTGAGGTTGAGACTATGACTTGCCAAAGTTACCCACTGGGTTTCTATGGCCAAGCCAGGATTTGAATCCTGGTCTCCAGAGTCGTAGTCCAACAATCAAGCCACTACAGCACACTGGTTCACTGTGCAGTTACAGCAGCTAAAACGCTATTTGATAAAGAAAATATAAATGGAATATGACCAGTTTCCATCACTTTATAAAACAAAGAGAAATAGCAAGAAAACTTTGTAGAAAGATAAAATCTCTTTATATCTCAAGTTTTGGACTTAACAATGTATCAAGGCACACCATTAACACATGAATTTTTGGCATGATGTTTTAAAAAGATATGAAAAGAACATTTAATGCAAGTTCTACCATGAAGTAGGTTATATGAATGGGGCTGTAGGTATGTAATTCCCTGTTAATGTAAATAATTTTTAAAAAAACCTCCAGAGTAAGCATACCAAAGATAGAAGAATAGTTAGAGAATATGCAAAGTTGTCAGAAATCCCTAACTGTATAAGGACTTTAGAAGACAAATGGACACATGATTTTCTAAACATAATAGTGATATCAATTCATACATCTACTCAAAAATTGTCTGTGCCTCTTTTTATAGTGTTGGAAGTACATGCACTACCTATATGTAGAATTCAAATACATTTTTAAAGATATGACTTCCATTTAGAAAATTGATGGTTGCCACTGTAAATAAGACATTTAAAACACCCTTTTAAGCAAGGCAAAAAGGAAAACAAGCAATTCAGGAAAGCCAATTATTTATTTGTGTCAAAGAACCAGGGACTCATCTAGCCCCAGGCTACAAACAAAATTGCTTTCTAGTTACACATTTCAAAAGACATGGCACAATTATATGGAGCTACTTTTTTTTTCCTTCTCCCAACCTGTAAAGCCTGAAGTTACTTATTCACTGTGTGCAAAATCTGAGGGGGAGGGAAGAGGGAGAGGGGAGGAATCAGGAAAGCAGTGAAGAGATGGTCTGAGTGAGTACAGCTAGTCCAAGAAAACAGGGTGGAGAGGCAGAACCACCCACTTCCTTTCAGCTGATCAACACAAAGCAAGTAGCCCCTGGTCATTAAGGCTGGCATCCATGCTGTTAATATTAGGATTAACAAAAAGGCACAGCATTAGAGGTACTTAGTAAAAACACAGCACCAGAGGCAAATCAGAAGAGAGAAAGAGAAAAATGGAAAAGAAGTGTGTCTTCAAGGAATCTTAAGGCACAACAGAGGGGAAAGACATGAGCTTTGGCTAAGGCCTCCTCCTAGTACAGGGAAATCACCTTCACTGGCTGTGATATTCAGGTGCCACATTTGTCCTGTTCTTCAGAGTTCTGACCACAGTGGACACTGAACAACCACATCACAACAACATGGAAATCCTGCAATGGATACCAACAATTTCATCTCTGAAAAGAGAAAGAGAGATGCACACAAGCTTTGCAACAGACATATAAAGGCCTCTGGATTTCCTTATACTACTTAGCATTCATACAACACTTTGACTATGTACAAAGAATACACTGGCCAGTATTGTTACCCCCATATTGTAGAGCTCAGGCTTCAGGCTGCCTACTGAGCTTATGAACGCTTTCTAGCCTGTGGATTTCCAAAGCACTCTGTGACTTGCAAGAAAGGCTTGTTTTCCTTGTTGTCTTGGAATTTAACATGTTGTCTTGGAATTTAACTTCCCTCCCCTCAGGCTCTCTTTCTCCAGTATTCTGTGTCCTCTCTAGTTACTTCTTCTTCCTTCACCCATAGTTTGTGAAGTCTTCCCACTGACTTACAACTGTTGGGACCTCTTACCCAGACTCTGCAAAAATACTACACTACAAAACAGTCCTTATGTATTTAATTGCAGACCAGAAAGTTAGGGTGAAGACTGCCATACCACAAGAAGTTAAGTTTGTAAAATATAGCTTTCCCTTAACACTGGTGTAGAGTTAACTGTCCTTAACATTAACTTTGCCCACAGTCAATTCCAAAGCTGAAAGGAGAGGGGGAAATACTATGGAAGAGGGAAGAACTGAACAAAATGCATGCGAGCCTCTAAAAAGTCCTGTCCCCCCGCCCCTCATTACCACTGAGACAGCTGGGCAGTGTCACATCTGTACAAGGCCTACAATTTTGGTAGCTCTTGTTTTCCCCTTTCCTGTCCACACAATAACTCAGTGTCCCCATTTCTCTTACCGCGCTACCCTTGGCTGGTCTGAGTGCCCTCCTGCTGCTCCGTGATCCCTCAACTGGAGTCTCAAGGGATTCCAGCCGCTGCGTGAGTGCCAGTTTCTGCTGGATGGCCATGCGCAACAGGGAACTCAGAGTTTTCTTTTCATCCTCAGCAGCTGCTAGCTGCCGCTGCATCTCATCCAGCTGGCTCACGTACTGATCACACCTGGGGAGAGAAAGGGAAACGGTAGATTGCAGGCTCATGACACACACTAGCCCACAGATCCCTTGATAGGTCAGTACCACAGCTTTGCCACAGTTCCCTTCAAGTGTCAGAAAAAGTCAGAATGTTCAGTTAGTATTACTCTCCTGATTCTTTAAAGCAAGTAGAGATATATCAGTAAAGTGACAAAAAGTGGTCCTTGCATGCTGAAAGGCTGTACTTGAAAATACATGAGTGAAGTCCTGAAAGCCAAATACAGCAGAGGAAGACTTCCAGCAATAGAGTTTCATGCTCATGACAACTGAGTAGGAAATCCAAGGAAATCTGGTTAAATTGCATAACATATGGCAATCTTCCCTAAAGGATATTAGACTCAGGCCCTCTAGATGTATTGGGACTGCAATTTTCATAAGTCCACAGCCAGCTAAGGAAGTTGTGGTTCAACAGATCTGGAGGAAGAATGTTACCCAACTACAAAAGAGGGAGCTTGGTCAGCTTTGGAAAGTCATCCCTAAAAAGGCTCACCGGACACCTACATCACCACTTTTTCAGCATCAGCCTGAAACATTTCCTTAATTTCAAAAGATCAACAATTCTATTATACCATGAGATTATACAGACTACAGACCACTTCATCAGGTATAAGGGTGAATTCTTGTTCTTGTTGTGTACCTTTAAGTCGTTTCCAACTTATGGTGACCTTAAGGTGAACCTATCATGGAGTTTTCTTGGCAAAATTTGTTCAGAGTAGGTGAATACAGTGGCAGAATAAACCAATGAAATAGGAAGTGGGATGCAATATATGGGACTGATACAGACATACATTGCATGGACTGTAGCCTATAATTACTAATGTAGTAATACATCTGTAAGTCTTTAAGGCAGGGGTCGGCAACTTTTTTTGCCAACGGGCCGGGGGGGGAATGGCGCTGGGGGCCGGTGCGTGTGGGTGCTTGCACTGCCATTTTAAAAAACAAAATGGCGGCTGTCGCCTCCAGCATCGCATGCGCATGACGGCAGGGCCCCCCCAGGAGGGCTCCCTTGGCTGCGTCGGGCCTCCGAGCTCTTTTCCCCTCCTCTTCCTCCACCCTCCTTGCCGTTCTCTTCCCTCCAGGAGAAAAAAAATGTTTGGGAAGAGGAGGAGGGAAGGATGGGGCCTCAAAGTCTCGCCCCTCCAGCAACTCTCACCCTCCCACACCAGAGGTCACCCCAGTTTGAGAACCACTGGCATAATAGATAGAAGTGTACTTTAATATAAATTCAGAGAACAATTTGATATATATAACAATCAACTAGTAAATGCAAGTTATATGTATTCTCCTTTTGTCTTGTTATTTTATCTAATGTGTTTGTGTAGCTAGTTCTGTAATTTGTATGAGTAGTTTTTCCACATACATTTACAATATTAAAATTTTAAAAAGAAGCTCTGGTTGTTTCTATTTTTTGCCTGCACAATGTATTTAATTGCTGTTTATTATTATTATTATTATTATTATTATTATGAATTTTATACTGTGATATATATCCCATGATATAAAATTCATTATAGCAATAGTAATAGTAATAATAAAACTGATAAAAGACAGCAATTAAATACATTGTGCAGGCAAAAAATAGAAACAACAAGGGCTTCTTTTTAAAAATGTAATATGGTAAACATATGTGGACAAACTACTCATACAGACACACACACGCTTATATAAACACTCTACTCTGGAATCTTAATTGAATAAAGGTTGATATATAAACTTTTAAAATAAACAAAATTAATACAAACTTTGTCCTCCTCACTGACACACAGAAAGTTCCTGACACCAGCACTTCTATGATGCTGTTAGCTACAAGAAGCACAGAAGGAGACCTGGTTCAATTCCCATTCTCCACCACCACCCATTTACTGCTTGCCTCCTATGGAGGCTTCCTCTCCTGTCTTCACTCCTTTTCCTCTTAATAGATACACACACACACACATACACACACACAGCTCCTCACCTGCTGGCAAACATGGCACGCAAGGAACAGAAAGTAGCAGCATCCTCCTTCAGGGCTTTGAGCTCATGACGCAACTTGGCCATGGTCTCTGACACCAGCACCTTCTCGCCTTCATACTGTCCTTTCAAGTTGGAGAGGGCTGCCTCTGCCGTCTGTAAGAGAGGGACATAAAGGTTCTGCCAACACATAGATAACCCACTTTTCTTTCCCTTCCACATGCAAAAGGTGCAATTTTGAGAAGCACTCAGGCAGGTGGGTGCACTGCCCTCCTCTTTCTCTCCTATTTGTACACAATTCAGATCTCGCTGGCATAGTTGGCTGTGGGGCTATGTGAATTGTAGTCCAACATATCTAAAGGATACAAGGTTGAAGAGAGCTGTCAGAGAGTATTCAAAAAGGAGCTATAAATTTCACTGCTACTCCCCAGAATTGTATTGGTGGCTTTGCACATAGGGTACCAGCTTGCTAACAAAAAATCATTTCACTTCTAGCACAACAACTACAACCAGCTTCTCATGCCCCTTCTTCCCCATTCAAAGATAAGACTTTGTGAACCCTCAAGATTGTACTCCCAGGAACCTCCATGACTGCTTCAGCTACTGCAAGGGTCAAAACTTGTGGCTTTCAAGATGTTGTTGGACTGCGACTCCCAGCAAACCTAGCCAACACAGCCAATGTGAGGAAGAGTGGGAGTTGCCATTCAGGTACATTTGGTAGACCACCCAATTCCTACACCCTGAGCTACTAACTTTAATGTTCAACAGAAGATGACCAGGCAGCAACCAGGCTCCATTAGAGCACTGAAGGCACTTTAAAAGCAGGACTGTATATTGAAGCCTGAGCACTGAACATGTCTAGTCATACATAGAAGGTCTAAGGCCAGAGCCAAGAAAGTCCTGAACACTCCTCTGATAAGACTGAGTTCCTGCTGCTTTTCCTTTTAAGCCAAGAATGGGCAAGATCTGTGCCCTGGAGGCTGCCCGGAAGAAAAGTAACTGCTGCAAGTCGTGCAATATTGTGAAAACAAGGATGCTAGGAAGGAGGAAGAGATGTAGCCCAAAGCAAGGAGAGAGACAGGGTGCAGAATGGGAAACAGGGCACTGACAAGCAGCTGTTAAGTCATTAAAATAGAATATATTGGGGAGGGGGGAAGAATGTGTTTAAGAATCCAGGCTCTTGTCATGTCGCATCATATTCCAGGGCTATGTTGAAGCACACAATACAATACAACCCTGCTTCTTGGGAGCTCTATTCAAAGCTACCCTAGGCATATTTATACCATTCAGAGGGGCAGCACAGACACTGACTAAATAAATATGCTTTAAATGGCATGGGCAGAGACTTTGGAAAATTCCTCCTACAACCACATGCAGAGAATCCCTAAGCCAGCATGGGTACTTTTTCAACCTGTAGACATGGAAAATATCTGATGAAGTCTCAGATGTGGGGAGTGGGGTGAATAAGGGGAGGAGGTAGATAAGAGAAGGGCTGAATCACTTTTGTAGTTGTTGGGGAGGGCTCACTGTCTTGCATATCTTCTTGCTCTTTCTCATGGCAAGCAGAAGAAAACTCACACAATGTGTATATTGGATTATACGGATTATATGATTTACACAGGTCACAAATTGCTTTGCTTGGTGAAGCATTTCCACCACTTAGGCCAAGGAAATCCCAGTCCACAGACACATCTTTGTGGGGTCTCATGAAGTCCTCACCCTCTCCAGTTCCCCCAACCTCTCCAATCAAAAACTCAATTTAAAAAAAAGTTTCCAGTGGAAAAAACACTATTTGGGGCTGAACATTGAGGGGAACAGTAGGTTTGGTTAAAAATACCTTTTAGTTCCTTAGTTTAGCCTCCACCATAAAACTACAAAAATATATATTTAAAAAATGATTGGAAGTGACCAAAATGTCATTTCTGGTTTTGGGAATGGCATATGTGTGCCAAGAAGGGATTGAAAGGACCTACAAATGGCCCTCAAATCACCATGCATGCCCATTCCTCATCCAGGCAGAGACTTTGGATAAAAGAAGTGCCATGGCTTTCATCATCCCTGTTTTAGTGACTTTCCCCCACTTCTTTAATCTAATATTAAACTGTGGTTAAAGAGGAAGTACTGTATGACAGGTTTCCAAAATATGAGCCATATCACTGATAGGTTCCCTTAACAAGAACAGTCCCAATAGAGGGAGCTTCGAAAGCCGGCTGCAGGTTCACATAAGCCCGCAGCTAACACTGCCATGTTGGCTTTTCCCTTCTAGGAGTCATAGCCCAACCTAGTAACTGTTGTGAGCACTGAACCTCTTCCAGTTGAAGGGAGCTCAATGCTCAGCTTTCCTTCCCCACTGCCCAGTGCTGACCTGCTTGTTGGCCTTGAGCACTGTGCGCAGAGTGGCGATCTGCTCCCGCTTTGTACTCAGCAAGGACTTCAGCTTCAGCACCTCCTCCACCAGGGCTTCCTTGTCCCGTTCCAGCTCGGCTCCATGGCCCAAGGGGCTCTGCTGATGAGCCAGAGACAGTGCCACCTGCAGGTGCCCCAGCTGCTCTCGCAGCACAGCTGTCAGGTTGGCCACATTGAGGGGCTCCAACCCACAGGGGGAACCAGGACTGCTACTGGTGGGTGACTGGTCTCCGCTGCTACTCGTCTCCATTTCTGTCAGCAGAAGCTTTCTGGATGAGCGCCTCCTGCGTGAATTCCGAGCTCCACGACCCTCCCGGTAATAGTCCAACACCACGCGATGAGGGGTTATGCTGTGGCAAGCGCAGACATGATGGTACAGAGCAGCCATTTCCTCAGAGAATCCCAGAAGTTCCTCCTGGGCCTGAGCCAGCCGTGACTGACACTCTCTGGTCATCCTTCTGGCGACTCGCAACTCTGTTTCTAGTTGGGCAGCTGCCGCCCTCTCCTGCAGGACTGCCAGCTGGGCCTTCTCTAGCTCCTCACGGCAGCGCTCCATCTCGCTGAGTGACAGACTGGTCCCACCACCACCACCAGGACCAGCACCCATGGACTGGACTTCACAGCTGTTGCCCAGCTGCTGCTGGGCCAAACTCTCCTTGGTGCTGGCCAGCTGCTTCTTGAGGTCTTGCAGATCTGAGGCTAGTGAGGCCTTCTCGTTTTCTGCCTGAAAGCACAAAGATCAAAACAGGAAGCAAAGGACTTTAGGATTCAGTTTTGTAAAGCAAGTCATGTGGTGTGAGTGAGTGGCAGATTTTAGTCATTCTTTAAGTGCCAGATTTGAAGAGGTCAACAAACTGTCTGAGGCAGTGGGTACATGCCCAAAGACCATTTTGTCTGCAACGGGAAGAAGGAACGTATAGCCATGCTGACTATAGTTTTACAGAAGTTACAGTCCAACAACATCTTGAGAGTCACATGATCCCCATCTCTGATCTATAAGATGAATGGAATTCTAGAGCTAAAACATGGTATTTTATTACATTTTTATCCTGTTTTTCTACAAAAAAGTACTCCAGGTAGCTAACAACATCACTTCAGTAATAAAATCATGAATGTGTTTACAAAATGTTTGTTGTTAGCTGCTATCAACTTTGACTTATGCTGACCCTATGAATAAAAGACCTCCAAGTCACCCTATCCTCAAAAGCCTTGCCCAGATCTTGCAGACTCAGGGCAGGCATGGCTTCCCTGACATTACAGTCTATCCATCTGTAATGGGGTCTTTCTCTTTTCCTATTGCCTTCTACTTTGCAAAGCATTATTGTCTTATCTAGTGAGTCATGTCACTCTTTAGAAACGTCTCTATCCCAAGGCCATACAACTGAAAGGAATTAAGATTCCTGCAACTGTGGTCCCACAACATTGTAGCACTGCAACTCCCATAAGCATAAGACAGCATAGCCAGCAGTGAGGAATATTGGAAGGTTTTCTTTAACATGGGAACCAGTGCCTAGTCCTGGAGCGGCTTGCAAGAACCCTTGTAACATGCAAGCACCCTTAGCTAGCAATCACAACCCTGGCTTCCTAGGCCCCACCACAGAGTTCTGTGACTGCTTGGTTCTATTCTAAAGCTCTGTCTCCTTTTGAGAGACCAACATGGAAAGGACAGACTCTCCCAGACCCTTCACAGTGCCTGCCACTGCCAGGTCCCAAGTTTCCATCTGGGCTTTCAAGCACCAGCTGTTAACATACAAAGACGCTGAGCCTTCGCAGCTTTGATTTGCAGCCAAGAATTTGCTTTTGCCAAGGAACAAGGGCAGCCAGGCTGTGGCCAGTCAGAGGTGACTTAGCAGCTGGCACATTGGTGATGGGAGAACAAGATCAGTGGATTCTCTAGTAAGCTGGAGGGGTTGGTAAACTGGAAATAGCAGAGAGAGGAAAAAGTGTTGTAATGTTTAGTTAGTCATGTCATTCTTTAGAAACATCTCTATCCCAAGGCCATACAACTGAAAGGAATTAAGATTCCTGCAACTGTGGTCCCACATAGGTGAGGACTGAACCAGGTTCTTCAATAGCTTGCAAGGGCAGCACAACTTCCAGATCTGTCCCTCCAAGAGGATTGGCTTGACCAAAAGCAGAACTACTCTGCTCTGCAGACAAGCAGCCAGGTGGGGGTGGGGTGACAGGGCAGAGTAAGGGCAGAGCAAAGCTTGATGCCAGCTGAGCAGGATGTGTGGCTGCTCAGAATAACTCAAGTGGCTTCCTGCCATTAGCCCTGAAGGTGACAGAGTCACTCCTAGTTCAAAGTGAGAGCGACAGCACACACATGCACACATACAGCCCCTCTCCCCAGGCAAGAGCTCTGCCTGCCAAGAGATACCAAGGAGAAACTCCTTTGGTAACCCAGCAACTCGCAGTCAGAATAGCTCTTTGAGCACTGTGCAGGAACCAATCGTGTCAAGCCAAGACTCCCATCTCTTGCTATCAGGGCTTTTCTTAGCTGTCTCCATCTCCAGTTCCACTGCCCAAAGAAAGCTCTGTTACATTTTAAGCACTGCAAACTAGAGTCCACTATTAGACTTCACAGGACTCCATATCCAACTGTTACTACATCTCTGTCTGCTATTAATTTCTGCATCTTCTGTCTGTAAGACAAAATATACATAGTGAGCGACCAGGGCAGAGAATCTGAGGTCCTTCAAATATTGTTAGACTACAGTATATATCCCACTTGACCATGTTGATCTTGGACTGATGCAAGTTATAAGTGAGTAACATCTGTAAGGCATGGTTCCTCATCCTTTTCTAAGTTATTTTATCTTCTATTGGACTGAATATTTGACACTGCCAGGAAGAGGGAGAACAAGGGTCCTCCAGCCTAGTCAGAGTCACAACTGCCCCTGTCAGATAGCAGCAAGATTTCCTGGTCCTCTGACTTGTATAGTAAAGCAACAGACGCATCACATGGAGATGCTGGTCTTAAAACAATTTAACCTGCTTTGAAGCAGGGATTTACACAACTGGTTCTCTAAAAGCAAACTACAAAATCTGTCCTAGGCAATGGGGGGGAAAAGAGTCAATCACTTGGCACTGGCACAACACCTGCCACAGTCTATCCAGCAAGAATGCAACTAATTTCCTTGTCATTTCCTTCTAGAACCCAACCTCTTCCTGTTGACCAGAACTGTCAATCACAAGGCCCAACCTACTGTACCTGTAGCAATTGCTGCTGCAATTTGTGAATCTCCGCTAAGCTAAGCTCACTGAAGAGGTCTGCCACAAGGCCAGGAGCAGGCCGTATGCCATGGGGTGTGGAAGCCATGCCCCCTATGCTGCTGCCATTGGCAAAACCGCTGTCTTGTTCTTCACACTCCACGTGACTGTGGTTGAGCTCCTCCAGGTTGGCTTGCAAGCTGGTTAGTGAGTCATGACGCCCTCCTGCATAGATAGCAAGCTCCCGCCGCAGTTCTTGCTTCTGCTCCCGCTCCGCCTGCAGAGACTCTAGCGCCTCCTGAAGCTGGTGCTCCGCCAGGTCTCGGAGACGACCCAGTTCCAGCAGCTGGGTCCCAGCCAGCACCAGTTCTTCCTCTCGGCAGCTCAACGCACGCTTGACACTTTCAAACTCCACCTTGGGATAAAGCATGGATGGTCAGTGCATGCACGTCAGCCTCTCCTCCCAGGCCTTACTTCCCGGTATTCCACTGTAAGCTTAAAAAATTACACAGAACAGACTACCTCACCCATTATGTGTTCTTTCTTCACCCAATTATTTGCAACAACCTCTTACATCCTTTAAATCCTGTGGCTAGGGCCTTGCTCCACATCCCTTTATTTCAAAAATGTTGAGCAGACATGTGTAGTAGCACCACCTTTGTGGAACTTGGGCCACAATCCTGTTGGTCTACTACAGTGAAGTACACCCAAGCAGCAGAAAGGAAAAGGATATGGCATGGCAGAACAGGCAATTTTGCAAGCCAGCCTTCCCAGGACATGCTGGCCCTGAGAACCTCCCCAGAAGCCAAACACTGGAGCAATAGGCTTCTTCAAAACTCACAGCATTTTCCTCTACTGACATTTTCTCTCCTTTCCTTCCCAGCTATGGTGCAAACTTGTAAAAAAGTCCAAGTGCACACTATTATGTCAGCACAATGCAAAAACAAGATTCTGGCTGTGTCTGAGAAGAGCCACTGCCAGACCCATTTTTAGCACCAAGATATTTTAGCTCAGTGATCTTTTAATAGTCAAGATCAACTCTGGACTGCTGAAGTTGTATTTAAGATTGAAAAAGACTGTTTTCTCTTTGTATCTTTTTGCTTTGCGTGTTTTTATTCTGTAATGTACCCAGGCAAAATAAATTATATGCCCACTTGTATATTCCAACATCCTAATTGAAAGATGTGGTAGTCCTGTACTTACTGGCATTCTCGTAACAGACAAAGGAGGATTACTGCACACTTAGCAAATCTCCTGGATATGCAAGATTGGTTTAAGTTACAGAAAACCCCAAACATAGAGAAACAAGGGCTAAAGATAACCAAGTATGTTTTTTGTTCTCCAGAAGTCTCAGAAATATGCAGATCATATACACTGAGGAAGGGAGAGAAGGATAGTGATGGGAAAAGAGAATCAGTCTTCATTGGGCTAATTGAAGTGGGATTCGGATTCAAAATACACTGCAAGCACACCATCCCCACATTCTTGAGTCAAACATACTCTAATCTCGTTGAAGTTAAAATGAGTTCTGAAGTACATTTTTGAAAGATTAGTGGAAAGGTACTTCCTCCAGACCTAATTAATTGAACACAGTCATAACCACAGAGTTGGAAGAGACCACAAGGGCCATCCAGGAATACACAATCAAAGCATTCTCACAGATAGCCATCCAGTTTCTGTTTAAAAACCTTGAAAGAAGGAGACTCCACCACACACTGAGGCAGCACAGATGATCAGGAAGTTCTTCCTAATATTTAGGTGGAAGCTCTTTTAGAATTTTCAAGGACCAAGGAGGCATAGCCTCTGACAGCCGTGCTCTAACAGGGGGTAAAGATGTGCCCTGTAAAGCATAAATCTGCCAACTTCATTTCTCCTCATTCCCTACAACTATAGCATATGGAGACAGGAACTCAGGTACAAGGTCCAACCAGCAGCTTCCTGTTCACTGAACCCCCATCTTCAACTGTCAGTGCTGAAAATGCTATTGTGCTCTAGGGCTAGACTGCTGAGCTTCACACTCAGGTGGGCAGGAAGTAGCTCATCCACGCCCCAAGCTCATTTTACTTCTTTTTGTCTCCTCCTACCTACTTCAACCATAGCTCTGTTGTCTTGCTGGCCCAAAACACATCCCAAAAGGGAAAGACAGTTCATGTCCATCAACATTTTTTTTTATTACACTTCTTCTGCACCCACAAGACCAGACAAGGGCTACAGGGACAAAACTGCAGATGAAAATAGAGATGCAGCTGCATAATCTAACAAATGCATCCGACAGGTTCAGACATCTTCCATGTCAGGCCCACAATTGCTCCAGAATGCCAAACAAATATCCAGAAATCAGGCAAATACATATAGAAGTTGAGTCTCCCTTCTCCCTAAATACTCCAAAACCAAAACTTTTTTCAAGGGTGGCTGAAATAATGACAGCTTTGCTTTGGTTCACTGTCCACAAACTCTGTTTCACGCAAAAAAAAAAAAAAAAAAAGTGTTTAAAATATTGTATAAAAGTACCTGCAGGTTATTTGTATAAGGTGCATATGAAACTTAAAATAAATTTTGTATTTTGACTTGGATCCCATCTCCAAGATAACCCATTACTTAGAGGCACAACTGTGTTTGCCTGGAATATCAGTATGCAAAGGGATCTTGTAACACCTCCATGACTAACAGAGAAAGAAGTTTTATCATGAGCTTTTCGTAGACTACTTACTCAGATATGCAAATACAGGTATTCCAAAATCCAAAACGCTTCTGGTCCCAAGCATTTTGGATAAGGGAGATTCAACCTGTACATACACACACACAATCATACACACACTAAGGGTTAGTGTCAAGTGCACAATGGGACCTGGATTCAGATACCTGACTGCCCCTGAGTGCTGAGACTTGCTTCTGCAGGGAGATGTTCTCTTCCTCAAGCTCAGCACAGTCTTGTAGCTGGCGCAACTCCCGAGTTTTGGCTTGTTTCATCTCTTCACGCAGCCGGGCCTTCTCAGACTCCAGGGTCTGGCATTCCTGGAGGGAAGGGAAAAAATGGAATCGCCAAATCAGATATGCCTTGACCACAAGGATGAGTTGGACAAGGAAACACTTGCTACGCTTTTTCTTGAACAGGGATAAATCCAGCCTCAACCACCAACCCATTTTGGCTTTCCTATCATGTTTTGGCATTTTACAAAAAGGAGTAAAAAGGAAAAAAAAGGAAAACCATGCAAAAAACAATTCCCCGTATTTTCACACTTACATAGTTTAAGATCCGATTAAGATATTTCACAGAATCACAGAGTTGGAAGAGACCATAAGGGCCATCCAGTCCAACCCCCTGCCATGCGGGAACTCAAAATCAAAGCATCCCCAACAGATGGCCATCCAGCCTCTGTTTAAAAACCTCCAAAGAAAGAGACTCCACCACACTCCAAGGGAGTCTCTTCCACTGTCAAACAACTCTGTCAGAAAGTTCCTCCTAATGTTCAGGTGGAATCTCTTTTCCTGTAGCTTGCATCAGTTGTTCTGAGCCTTATTCTCTGGAGCAGCAGAAAACAAGCTAGCTCCTTCCTCAATATGACATCCCTTCAAATATTTAAAGAGTGCTATCATATCTCCTCTTAATCGTCTCTTCTCCAGGCTAAACATACCCAGTTCCCTAAGTTGTTCCTCCTAGGGCAGGGGTAGGCAACCTTTCCCCTGTAAGGGCCGAGGGACTTCAGCTCCCAGAAGCCTCAGCCATGTTGGCCAATAGTCCCATGTTGGCCAATAGCTCCTGGGATTCTGGGAGCTGAAGTCCCTCGGCCCTTAAAGGGGAAAGGTTGCCTACCCCTGTCATAGGGCATGGTTTCCAGACCCTTCACCATTTTTGTTGCCCTCCTCTGGACACGCTCCAGTTTTTCCACATTCTTTTTGAATTGTGGTGCCCATAACTGGACACAGTATTCCAGGTGAGGCCTGATCAAAGCATAATACAGTGGCACTATTACTTCTCTTGATCTAGATACTATACTTCTATTAGTGCAACCTAAAATTGCACTGGCTTTTTAAGCTGCGGCATCACACTGTTGACTCATGTTCAATTTATGGTCTACTAGGACTCCTAGATCCCTTTCACACGTAGTTTCGTTAAGCCAGGTGTCTCCCATCTTATATCTATGAATTTCATTTTTTTGCCCTCAGTGCAGTACCTTACATTTCTCTGTGTTGAAATTCATTTTGTTACCTTTGGCCCAGCTTTCTAATCTATTAAGGTCATTTTGAATTTTCATCCTGTCTTCTGGGGTATTACCTATTCCTCCTAATTTGGTGTCATCTGCAAATTTGAGAAGCATGCCCCCCTTCTCAAATAACTATTTACTATAGTTATCTTTAATATGATAAAGTTAAAGTACATGCTGAATTTAAAAACCATTTCATTAGAAAAGATCTCCTAAAAATTTGATATAAATATAAACAGATTTTTCCTAGGAGAATATTAGCTACCTCACCACAGGAAGTCTTTATTTTTTAAGGAATGGGTTAAAAATTAGATATGGTTGCTATATGATGATCTTTTATATTTTGAACAAGACAAAGTTTAAATCAAAAGAGATGATTCTTAAGGCAGTAAAAGATCATAGCTGGTTTGCTTATATGCAACTTAAGGATAGATTTAATCAAAGCAAGATAAATGCAGCCATAGAGGTTAGAAAAAAATGAATTTTATTTAGAGTTGTGTAAAGACGATAACCATGTAATTACAAAAGTGTATACGTGGCTTCTGAAACTAGACAGATTACCTGTAAAAGAGTACATGATAAGGTGGGCCCAAAACTTTGGGCATAGTATCCCATTGATGTATGGGAAAAATGTGGTCCAAACACAAAGTTTACTTTATGCAGTAATTTAACAGAAAACCTGTATAAGATGATGTATGTACCGGTAACCCCAAATAAACTTTCAAAAATGACCTAGAATGTTTCAGATCAATATTGGGGATGCCAAGATGAGGAGAGTTCCTTTTTTCATATGTGGTAGATTTGTAAGGTTGCAACAAGTTACTGATCTAAAATTTATATGTTAATTCTAAAGACAGATTTTGTAACACCACCTGAAATGTTTCTATTGGGCATTAAGAATGAAGAACTTGATAGTAAATATGGATCACTTCTTTGATATGTGTTGATATATGGCAATAGAAGCAAGAATATTGTTTGCTCAAACTTGGGAACTTACTCAAGCATCGACAATGGAAGAATGGATTATCATAGTTGCTTAGGGGGGATGCAGATGGGAGGCCCTGGGCCACCCTCAGAAGCAGAGGATCGAGGCTGAGGCTGCCAGACACCTCGGCCCCGATCCTCCCTTCCACCACCTGCGAAAGGAGCGCTAAAATAGCGCTCCTTCCGCAAGCTGCGAAAGGGGCGACGCAAGAGGTGTGGTGCGCCTCTTCCGGCTCAGCGTGTATGGACGCTGAGCTGGAAGGACGTAATCGGAGCACCCGTCGTGTGCAACCACGGGCGTTCTGATTACATCCTCAGGAAGGGGTTGGGGCGCCCAGCATGAGGCCGCCCCTCCCCTTCCTTGCCTCCAAGACGGCACAAAGCACCATCTGCAAAGGGGGTTAGTTAGCCCAAATGGCCAAATTAATGAGGGTTTTAAAGGATACACCAACTGAAGACTCTAAAGGATACACCAACTGAAAACTCTTTGGAAGACTGGAAACTGTTTTTGGATTTTTTGAGCAATAAGAAATCTAATGATGTCATAATCTGTGGCTTGGTTATTAGTAATTTCAGCAACATGTGGAGAACCACATGATTCCAACCCCTGCAGTACACCCTTCAGGATGTAGGTCTGCCTATGGTTCCTTTGAGCCTTCATCCCCATTTATATTTTAGTCCACTGATGCAAAGGTCAGAGGGAAGGAGAGAACTACACCAAAACTGATTAGGTCCCCTCCCCCCAATTCTTTCCCCATAGCTTTTGTATCTCTATGCACAACAAATGTCAGTACATTTTGGCTGTCTGACAATCAAGGCTAAATTCCACAGCTGCCAGGACTGAGAGGCAAAGCCTCTTTCCTGACCCTGTGTTGCTCAGGCACCTGGAGCAGTTCAGCACAATTGTGGGGAGGACCAGAGATCATCTGCCACTCAGCCCATGTGAGCCTCCAAAGCCACAAAATGGAATACCAACAGCTCTCCACCCCTACTAGATGCTGGAAAAAGCAGAAAAACTGCACCACTGGAGGGACCAAGTTCGCTAGAAAACTTGGAAGTGCTCAAGTGATGCAGACAAGCCCTAGCCTTCCTCCCAAGCAGAGTTTTTAGGATGTAGGGAGGATAGGAAATCAATACAACTGTTGTGCTGTGCTTCACAGAACCTCCAAAGTACAGCCTGCCTGCTGGGATTATTCCTCACTCTGCTCTCCAGTTCTGAGCCACAGAGTAGGACTAGCACATATAATTCTTGCCAGAAATGATGGGACATTGCACTAGTGCCTTTGTAAATCCTTGGCTCACAAGTAGGAAGTCAGCATCCTGGGTAACCAAGTTTCATTGACATTTAAAAACAAAAAAGCAGAAGTGTTCAGTCTCAGTGCCTGCAGAAGGAAGCCTGAACACACAGACAGTGGCTGGTGAAGCTTCATGGAAAAATGGAGACTCAACGGGGTTTTCAATAACCAGAAAATAAAGGTTCATGACCTTACACCAGGGGTAGGCAACCTTTCCCCTTTAAGGGCCGACACCTCCTCACAATCCTCCCACTTCCTGGCTGGCAAAAACATAATTATGCAAAATAAAGCCAGCTGCTTGATACGAGTTTAGTCATTTGCCACAGCCTGGCAAAGAATCAGTACAACATAATATCAGTTATACCGTATATAGATTTCAATGCTAGAGACGTCCTGAAAATCCCCAAAGCTTTGAAACTGAGACACATCACCTTCCTCAGGTCCCTCAAAGCCACAATAAGGCGCTCATTTTCTGTTCCTGTGGTGTCAAGCTGGGCCCTCAGGTGCTTCACATCTCCCTGAAGTTCCTCAATGGTTTGAGTTAGGTGGGCCTCTTTGGAAGCTGTCTCTCGGAGCAGACACTCCTCTCGGCTCTCCCCATCAGCAGCTGCCCGTTTGTGACTGCTGTGTGACTCAGCCAAAGCCTAGAAAACAGAAGAAGACACAAGACGTTATAGATTATAACATAGTCAGGGTCCAAACTGGGCACAGGCTAAAGCACACATGGAGAAAGTGCAGTCAATGGGCCATGTGTGGCCCCCAAAGCATCCCTCCAAATTGTTTTGATTTTTTTTCCCCCCAGCATGATTTTTGGATGTTTTTCAATCCAAAACCATTCACAAGAATACATTCCCCCTCCCCATAAGCCTTTGTGCTGGCTGAAAACTGGAACTGACATGATGTTACTTCTGGAGAACCAGAACATTCTGCTGTAGCTTGAGGGAGTTAAAATTGGCCCCATCCCCACACCATTGCCCACTCCCTGGGCCACGGGAAACCTTGCCTTTGTCTGAAGCCTAGCAAGAGAATCGTTCACTCACCTCCTTCATGTGCACCAGCTCCATGCGCAGCACCTCTAGCTGACCTTCTAGCTCTCCACAGCGCTGCTTGAGCTCACCATTCTCTTCCAGTACAGCCAGCCCATACTGTGCTGCCTGGACCTTCTCTTGTGTTGCCTCCTGCAGTTCAGCCACCAGGCGCTCTACCTCCGCTTGCAGCTTCACTGGATCCTGGGTCATGGTGGCTACTGGCATACCGTCTCTGGTCAATGACTACTACAGGTGTGCTAGGAGACTGAGATACAAGGGTTAGAGTCAAGAAGAAGGAAGAGGAATCGAACTATCAGAAACCAAAGGTGTCACTATCTCAACCACCCATGTGGACCATTTTGGATTTTGGAATTCTAGATAAGGGAGACTTAACCTGTATACCAAGCCAAAGAAATGGCAGCATTCAGGTCATTTGTACATGAGCCAGGAAGGATAAAGAGCTCTATAAGATGCAAGCAGAGGAACAGTGTTTGTCCCCCAACAATATAAATCGCCCCACTCCAGATAAATATATGCTGTTGGCAGCTAGTAATTCAGGGCTAGGCAAAAAGTTATTGCTCCAGGAGGCATCTGGGAAAGTAGTTAAGAGTGTAACCTTTGAGGAAAAGTAATAAAATGTTTATTTGAGAGTTTTAATCTATTATTTCAACAGACTTTTTAAAAAAGATTGTTTCTTTTTTTTAAAGTAAGAGTTTTTAAAAATGTAACAGTATCTGCGAAGCCATATTATGACAAACACAGATGTATCTTTAGACATGATAGCCTTCATTTTATTTAGCACATACTAGTTCCCCACCCTTAATCTCAGGACTTCAGCGTGGCCTAATTGATGCCCAAGAAGGAATCAAATTAAAGGATAATAGTGTCACACAAAAGGTGAGTTCAGACTGCTCTTCAATTACATACAATTACGATAATGCTCATCCCAGCCACAAACAGATGTTTTGTGTTGCTTCTGGAAGACTTTAGCTTTAATGGACCTCTGGAAAGAAGATCAAAGTGGGGAGAGTAACCACAGAAAGCACCTCCATGCATGGCCCCACTTTGGGGGGGGGGGGTTTGCAGACTGCCAGAAATAGTGCAAATTGAGTCCACTTTTAGGGTTAGGGTTAGAGCTAGGAAATCATGGGAATTTTTTTTTCCTGAGACGTTGAGCCTTCTCTGTCAGAGAGCTCTGGTGCCACAATAAAATACAGTTCCCATGATTCCCTAACCCTAACCCTAAAAGTGGACTCAATTTGCACTATTTCTGGCAGTCTGCAACCCCCCTTTGGAAACATGGCCCAGAAGCAAACCAAGTGGCTGGTTAACTAGCTGGTTGTACTGACTGCCGTATGATCCAGTGAAGGAAGAGGGTTTTTTTTTCAGCATATAGGGGTTTCAAGCTGTTTTAGAGTTTTATATACAAGGTAAAGTTAGTATCTTCTCAAAATAGTATTCTATTTGTTCGTATGTGCCTTCAAGTGATTTCTGAGTTATCACAACCCTAAGGCAAACCTAGCATGGGTTTTTCTTGGCAAGATTTGATCAAAGGAGGTTTGCCCTTGTCCTCCTTTGAGGCTGAAAGAATGTGATTTGCTCAAGGTCATCCAGTAGATTTCTATGGCTGACCAGAGAATCAAATCCTGATCTCTATAGAGTTGTAGTCCAATGTTTAAACCACTATACCACATTTGTGGAAGTCTATAAGAACTGAGTTCCTAGAACAGACCAAAATCCTTCTAGTCACACACTCTCCAGGTTTCTGTTCTCCAGTACAGTAGAAAAACAGAGAAGCCCAAAAGCAAGGAACAAAGGCAGCTGTCATCTATATGACACTTTCACTACTTTAAGTGCACTGCCACCATGCATGGAAGATTACCGTAATTAGAATAGAAAAGATTTTAGCATACACTTTTCCTTTGGGTGAAGAGGAATAAACAACTTATTAAGAAAGGAATTGCTGGGAGGTGTCTGAAAACTTTTTTTAAGCTAGAGAAAAAGAATATATTTAGTAACTGAACTCTAAAATGTGGATACTAGGGCTTCAACTTCTGCCAGTCAAATGGCTGAATAGTCCTGGAGTGCCACTGTACAGAAGTAAATTTTGATGTTGCTGTGTGCCTTCATAAGCTTTCTGACTTATAGCGATCCTAAGGGGTTTTCATCGGTTTTCTGGGGCTGAGAGCGTGTGACATGCCCAAGGTCACCCAGTAGGTTTCCATGGCCAAGTGAGGAATCGAACTCTGGCCTCCAGAGTCGCAGACTCAAACCACCACACCACACTGGCTCTTTAGACAGAAATTGTTATTCTCGTGTGCCTTCAAGGAGTTCCCAACTCAGAGACCCTAGGGCAAAACTATCATGAGGTTTTCTTGACAAGATTTGTTCAGAGAAGGTTTGCCATTGCCTTCCCCTGAGGCTGAGTGTCACTTACCCAAGATCACCCAGTGGGTTTACATAGCTGAGATGGGATTTGAACCCTGATCTCTAGAGCCATAATCCAACATCAAACCACTATACCACGCTGGCTCTCCAGATAGCAAATTGCCATTTATTAATTTAATTCTGATCCCATTTGTTAGCAATGGTATTTGTAATATCACTTTCCCCTACCATAAACCCAACAGCAAAGTTGTCTCTGTGGATTGCCTGCTAGAACTACTATCTCCAAACAGGAATACTAGCAGTCACCAGGGCAAAGACCATGGTGCCTAATGGGTAGAGTGTCAAGCCAGGGAGACCCAGGTTAAAATCCTCCTCTAGTCATGAAATACACTCGGTGATATTATGCCAGTGTCTTTCCCCCCTTCTCCTACACACTCAGCCTAGCAAAGCTGTTGCAGGACACAAGAGAACCATGTAAATGCCATGTATGTCATGAGGCTGCCCTGAGCTCACTGCAGGAAGGAAGAAAGAAAATATGCATTCCTTCCTTTTAAAAATGGCATTAATGATAATCTTTCATAACTACCTTTTCTTTTTCTCCTTTTTGGTAATTCACATAAGCATTTATTCTCTTCTCTTAAAATTAATCCTTTGATAAAATTTGACAAGTCAGCTGATTCACTGACTGGTCAGTTGCCTCCCTCCAGGCTGGTTATATGTTCTATTTTGAAACCTTTGCTGCTGCATCTTCTGCTCTCCATCCCTTCACAGACTCTCAAAGGGACTTACAAAACTACAGCCATTCAATAATAGAACAGTTCAGCTGAAGTTTGTAAATAGCCATTTGTAAACAGCCATTTTCCTAGAACTACTTACAGTCAGGGGAACCTTTGAAAAAAGGAGAGGCTGCTCTTGTTCCATAGTGTCAATGACCCAATAAGACAGGTACATGCAGAAAGGCTAATATATTTTGTTAACTTTCTTTACAAGTTTAGCCCAACCATAAATCAAGCTAGAGGCATAGCTGCTCTCTTTCTGAAGTCTAATGCTGGACCCAGACAGGACTCCTTTGGGAGGTCTACAACTGAGATCCACTTCTAATCAGAAACCCTTTCCCGTGTATGCATCTTATAGAACTGTTATATTTAAATTCATGAACCCCACTGTGCTCAACATGCCAACAAAAGACCCATCCCAACGAATTGTTGACATGTCAGTGTTCAGCCAAATGGTCCAGCACATATGGTTAAGCCAGGGGTAGGCAACCTAAGGCCCGGGGGCCGGATGCGGCCCGCCAAGGCCTTTGGACCGGCCCCAGGCCAGTCCTGCCACCGCCGCTGCCGCCGCTGCCGCCAACCATGATGATATTGATTATTGTTGTTATTATTGTTCTTGGGATTTTCTTGACAAAATCTCCACAGGGGTTTTGTCATGGCTTTTCTGGGGCTGAAAGAGTGTGCATGCATATATATTTTTAATTTTTATTTTTTTTAAACTTTTTTTAAATTTTTTTTTAATTTATTTAATTATTTATTTTTGGTGCTTCGGCCCCCCAATTGTCTGAGGGACAGCAACCCGGCCCCCGGCTCAAAAAGGTTGCCTACCCCTGGGTTAAGCATATTTTAGTGTGCTGATGGGACACACACATGGAATAATCCCAAAGCACAGCAGTTAGCCCATGGCTTCTGTAAGTTAGGCCTAAGTTGCCACAGAGACAGTCTTATGTATATAGATGTGCCTTCAAGTTGCCTGTTGACCTATGGAGACCCCCGTGAATTTCACAGGGCATTCTTAGGCGAGGAATACTAAGAAACAATTAGAAATAATTTCCATTCATCTGGGAAGGCAATGGAAAAGCCTAAACTGTCAGAGCTTAGGGCTAGGGAGAAGCAAAACATGGCCCTCTATATCTGGGGTGTAGCTATGAAGTGGGGGAAAGGATTGAGAGCATAGGACTTCTGACATTTACTACCATTACAGAGGGCAAGACACTGGAAATCATTCACACCTAAAACTCTTACATTTGCTTTGTTCCCTTGGCTTTTTTGCTAGGTCCCCCTTTTTGGATGCCTAAACTCTATTCCCAAATGCTCAGTTGATATTTAAGTGCTAGAAACTTAGGGACTGAAGAAAAATTTCAGAGTTTTCACGTGGGCCATTGCACTCATTTTGCCCCCATAACTGCATCTGTCTGTGCCTTCAGGTCACATATTGACTTATAGTGATCCTGTGAATTTGATATGGTTTTCTAGGCAAGGAATACTCAGAAGTGGTTTTGCCAGTTCTTTCCTCTGAAATCGAGCCTATAGCATCTGGTATTCATTGGTGGTTTCATATTCAAGTACTAACCATGACTGACCCAACTAAGCTTCCATGATCAGACGGGATGCACTCCCTGTACCATGTCCAAACGGGCTTCATTTTCCAGTTAGGTCTCATCATCCTAAGAGGCAGAAGACCCTGCCTACAGTTATCTGCTATGTCAGGAAAAGGACAGGCCCTTCACACCAGTCAAGAAGCACCATACTCTAGTTGAAATTCAAACTAGCAACTCCTCTACTCCAGAATAAGCACTACGGAAAGAACATTAACTAAAATTTGGAAAAAATTACCTGTAGCCATGCTGGACATAGCATTACAGAAGCTACAGTCCAAATAGTAACTTTCCCAGATTCATGACAGTAACCTAGACATGTAGATTGACAGGAAGGAGGCAGTAAGGAGCAGCTAAGCTAGAGGACTCTAAACCAGTGCTACTCAAAGTGGTGTTCCCTGGAACAATGCCAGTGCATGAGCCAGTGGCTGCCAGTCCTTGGCACGTTTCCTGGAAAGTAACCGCTGAACCCAATGGGAACAAATATGGTGCCACACCAGCACACTGGGAAAAAAGGAATTGACAGTTCCCTATTATCAGCTGCTCTGAGAAGCACTGCTCTAAATAACTGTATCTTCAATAAAATCATCCAACCAATTGTGCTATTTTGAATAAGCAAACTGCGAAAAGCCAATAAGAAAAGTAAAGATCAAGTCTTCCTTTCATAGTCCAGAAGATTATCCTCTGATTTAATTGTTTTGGACAAGTCAGATTACTCCAAAAGGTACTAGAGTTGGCCCTCTGTTTTTGTGAGGGATCTGTTCTGAGACACACACCCCTGTGAAAACAGAGATTCGCAAATATTCAACCCCCATAGGCTTGAACCCATTGATTTAAATGGAAGTTGCCCCTCCGTGAATATGTAAAACTGTGGACTTAAAGTTTGCGAGAACGGAGGAGTGGCTGTATATTGCAGCCATTTAAACCTGGACAATACTTGCAAATTAAGACTTACATTCAAATTATCCCCAGACTTGTAGATCAAGCAGGTGTTTGCTTGTGTGTCACATGCAAGAAGACAGCATTTAACACAGGCCAAAACAATTCTTAGTGCAAATATATATTGTTTTGTAGAGGAAAGATATTGGGGGAAGAACACCATAAAACAGTTATGAAATTTAATATTAATATTTCTGATACAGAATGGCAACATATCTGAAAAGCTGTATTGGGCATAACTACTGGAGATTTTTTTTTAAAAATAAATAAAATGTTATACAAGTCATGTAATAGCACAATAGCAATACATTAGATAGTCACTAGCAGTGTAGTAAGGGAAGAGGTATTTTTGCTCACTTTTGGTGGCAATGCAACTGTCAGACCCATGTGTATGATGGTATGGTGATATAACAATATAATGCTGGGATAACCTGATGAATTGCTAGGAGGATGGATATGGGGAATATCCAAGTGTATTGTATATTAATCAAGTGGACAGGGTGAAGGTTTATAGTTTTATTACCCTGCCTTTCCTGAAAGAGGATTTGGCGTGTAACAGAGGGGTACTTTCTTTCATCCCTTAAGGGCGACTGAATGATAAACACGGGAAAGAGAAAAGGTGACATGAAAGGTTGCTTTGATTAGGATCAAAGAGATCCAAGGAAGGTGGGTTTGGATTGTTTGAATTCTAATACCACAGTAAAGGAAACGGATCCCCAGTTCCAACAAAAAGCTCGGACTGTGAACTTCTGTCTTGATGTTCAGAATAAAAGTCTTTTGTTTTCAATCACACTAAGATGTTTTCCTGGTTATTGGGAACTGAGTCCAGGGATCCTGACAGTAACACTGTTAAATAATATCGCCTTGTTATTTTTCAAGCCTTGAAGGATGGCTGGGTGTTAAAAAATCTCTCCTAATGTTGTTAAACTGCAGCTCCCAGCAGCTCTAAAGAACACAACCAATGGAGAGCCAGGTGATTCCCAACCTGCTATAAAAGATACAATAAAGAGATCTAGTTCTCTGCATGGATGGACTTTTACGCTATTGGCTGGCCAACTTGAGAGTAATGGTACCATATATGCCGAGTTTAATATATCAATTATATAGCAAAGTAGATTGAAACAGTTAAAGATTTTCCATACCTTGGCTCATTCATATGTTCGAATAGAAATAGTAGTCAAGAAATCAGAAGACTAAGACTTGAAAGGGAAGCTCAGAAGAAATTAGACAAGGTCCTCAACTGTAAGATATATCTTTGAGTAGTAAAGGCAGGATTGTCCATGCCATCATATTTCTCATTTTTATGTAGGGTTGTGAAAGTTGGACAGTGAAAAAAGCTGACAGAAACAGAATCAACTCATATGAAATGTGGTGCTCAAGGAGAGTTCTACAAATACCGTGGACTGCCAAAATGACAAATAAATGGGTCTGAGAACACTGAACTCACCCTAGACACCAAGATGACTAAACTGAGACGGCCATACTTTGGACACATTAGGAGAAGACATGACTCATTGGAAAAGACAATTATGTTGGTATGGTTAGAAGGTCAGTTGGAAATGAGGAAAGCTGTATTATAGGTGGATAGAGTCCATCAAGAAAGCCACAGCCCTGAGTTTGCAAGACCTGAGCAGGGTGACTTGGAGATCACTCATTCATAGGCTCACGCTAACTCCAAGGCAACTTGATGGCGAACTGGGATAAGAATGGAGAACTACTTTTGTGCCTACTACTGAAATGTAAAGTCAGAAACAATGGTTATGCACAAAAAAATGTTACTTATAGAAGTATTTGGAAAGATAGAACTGATTGAAAAGCAGTATTCTAATGAAACTGGTCAACCTTGTTCAATACGGAAATCACTATAGACAGGCAAAGTTAACAATCACAGATATCCCAACAACAAATTAAACCCAGTATGAATAGTACGAAGGAAAAGAAAGACAAAGCATTTTTTTTCTTAGGACCAATTTCTTTTTTAGTATTAGTGCAATTTGATTTTATACTGCACAATCGTTTTAAAAAGTTTGGTACAGTGCAGAGGTTTGAGTGCTGGTCTAGACTTTGGAGACCAAGATTCAAATTTCTGCTCAGCCATGGAAATTCACTGGGTAACCTTGGGCAAGTCACACATTCTCAGCCTGAAAGGAAGGCAAAGGCAAATCCCCCTCTGAACAAATCTTGTCAAGAAAATGCTGTGATATGACCCGATGGCACACAACAGCAAACAACAAATATATGAGATTTTTTTTTCTTAGAACTGGATAAGCAATACAGGATGGGGCACATACAGAACATCAGCCAGGTTCATAGATTATTTACTGGATTTATATCCCAAAATGGGAAGGTTTGTTACAAACACCCAGAACTTTTATTTAGAGCCTAGTTCAGCTCCAGGAGTACCAAGTTAAAAGGAACCAAATACTGTACTATACTTACCAGTAAGAGGAAATGAAGCAGACAGGAAATGCGATGCAAGGTAAGCTATGCTGTAAGGGTACAAAGATAAATGTTCTGGAGAATACACCATATCAGTGCACTACAGCAAGATAATCAGTTTGAGACCACTTTAACTGCCCTGGCTCAATGCTACGGAATTCTGGGAACTGTAGTTCTGTGAGACATTTAGCCTTCTCTGTCAGAGAGCTCTGGTGCCACAATGAACTACAATTCTCAGAATTAAAACGGTCTCAAACTGGATTATTTCCGCAGTGTGTTTTGGACCTAGATATTAAAAGAGTGGTATGTGAAAATGCCACACATGTACCCTAATTATACTTGTACTCCAAAATAACCACCTCCTATGTGTATGTTTCAGTCACAAAACCCACTTCATTCAGATTGTCCTGGTGTTGTGACTAATCCAGATGAAATAGCCTTGACCATGGGCTCTGCATTGACTATAGAAAAGTCTGCTATTTCACACTCCATATTAAGTAACTCAGCGTAGCATGTCCATTTAGTTATTCCTGAAGTCACAAGAGCTGACCAAGACCTATGTGCGTTCCTTCACATTGCCTGTCGACTATTGGGGATCCAATGAATTTCATAGGGTTTTCTTAAGACAGTGTGGTTTAATGGTTTGAGTGTTGGACTATGACTCCAGAGACCAGGGTTCGATTCCCGCTTGGTGAGGAAACTCGCTGGGTGACCTTGGGCGAGTCACAATCTCTCAGCCTCAGGGGAAGGCAATGGCAAACTATCTCTGATGAAACCTATGATAGCTTCATCTTACGGCACCATAAGTAAAAAATGACTCGGAGGTGCACAGCAACAAACACAGTATTCCCTGGCAGTCTACCATCTAAGTACTCATCAGGGCTGACCCTGCTTAGTTTCCATGATCAGAAGGGATCCGGTGCCTTTAGGGACTTGTGCTGTTGTTGTGTGCCTTCGTCATTTCCGGCTAAGGTGACCCTATCATGGGGTTTTCTTGGCAAGATCTGTTCAGAGGTGGTTTACCATTGCCTTCCCCCAAGGCTGAGAGAGTGTAACTTGCCCAAGGTCTCCCAGTGGGTTTCATGGCTGAGCTGGGAATCAAACCTTGGTCTCTAGAGTTGACTTCAACCTATTTCAACCAACAAACATAAATATTAGGGGGTGGGTGGGGCTGGAATAATCTTTGACCCTCATTACCTGTAAAACTGAAAAGTAATTTAAAGTTTCTTCAGAACAACAAGATGCAAAGGGATCTTGTAGCACCTTTGAGACTTTCTTGCAGTTTGTCTGAGTTGCTACAAGATCCTTTTGCTTACTGATTCTCCAGACTAACATGGCTTATCTCTGAATTCAGAACAACAAACTCAAATAAAGAACCCACACAAAAAAGAGGAAACATCTACAGTTTATTTAATTGCTGTTGTTGTTGTTGTAAGCCTTCAAGTCGTTTCTAACTTATGGTCACCCTAAGGCAAATCTATCATGAGGTTTTCTTGACAGGTTTCTTCAGAGCCAGGGTGACCAAGGGTCCTCCTTTTCCAGCACATATCCTACATTTCAACCTTCTGTCCTGGAAGAATTTCAAAATGTCCTCCATTTTTTTGAGCATGACTAAGAAGCATAAATTTACATTTCTGAGTGTTTTTCACCTTTATTCGGTAATGCCCTACATTTTTTTAACACCCTACATTTTTTTAATGCCCCACATTTTGTGGTGCCTTCTCCTTTGAAGTATAAATACAATAAATAAATAAATAAATAGACATCTGTCCACCTTTCTCAGAGTGGTTTGCCACTGCCATCCATCTGAGGCTGAGAGAGTGTGACTTGTCTCCCTTTGGGGTATACATACGAGAAGTAAATAAAGATAACATCCTGTCACCCTTTTCAGGAGGTGGTTTGCCACTGCCATCCTGAGGCTGAGAGAGTGTGACCGGCTCAAAGTTACCCAGTGGGTTTTTCATGGTCGAGGCGGGATTCGAACCCTGCTCCCCCATAGAGTCCAACGTTGAGAGACCAAAACAAACACCACCAAACTCTTTACGACTAAGTGCCATTCGTCAAAACAGGGCATCCTACTATTTTCAGTTTAACACATCTTGGCTTAAATTAAAAATGTGAAGGGATTTGAGTTTGGTCTGTGTTTTTTCCCCCAGGTCTAACCAGAAAGGGGTCAGAATAGATGACCTTAAGGAAAACAGTGATTCCCAAACTTTGGTTCCCCCAGGTCTTTTGGACTTCAGCTGTTGGCCAAGATGGCTGAGGCTTCTGGGAGTTGAAGTCCACAAAACCTGCCTAAAGGGGTCTCTAACGCCTCTTCCTTGTCCGCGCGCACCTTTCTCTCACTCTCCCCCCCCCCCACAAACACACACAAACACACCTTACCCTCCCGCACCGGTTTTCTTCTTCTTCTCCTCACCTAGTCTTTCGGAAAAGAGGCGTGGCCAGACTCCTCCAATGGCAGCCGCTCATTGAACAGGGGAAAAAAGTTCTGCGACAGTGAGCGAACGAGGGATTGGGGGAGAGAAGTCAATTCTTAGGTTTTCAGCTACAGGATGAGGCAGTTTTCCGCTCGGGCGGGGCCTTATTCTTATTTTAAGTTAACTCCTCCGATAAGTCCTTCTTTCGCGCCGCTGGCTTCCTATGCTCCACTCCAGAGACTGATTCACCCTCCTCGCTCCTTCCCCCTCCCCTTTTATAAGGACCGCTCCTTTCCCTCCTCCTTCCCCCCTCCCCGGCGTTTGAAATTCCTCGCGCGCCCAAACGACAGCCCGTCCTGTCCATTACAGCTGGTGGCGCGAGAGGCAATTACTTCATTGGCCCGCTCCCGTGTTCGAGTCCGCCCACTGCCGTTCTCATTGGTCGTATTTTTTTACAGAACTCTTATCCTCGGAACTGATAGGCTGGAGAATCTTGAGGGCGGGAAAAAAAAAACCTTGCCTGAAACCGCGCCCTTTCTGATTTCTGGTTGGTTATCTTTTCAGTAAGGCACGCCCAATGTATTAGCCCCACCTCCCCAGCTAACGGAAGATTTTTGCCCCGCCCCTTTTGTCACAGCCGCCTCTTTACTGGCTTCCTCTGGTCCCCTTTCTAACGGTCAACGGAGGGAGGGGCGGGGTATAGATTGATTGGCGTGATCTTAAGCCAATGAGAAGGCGGTTTTTACTGATTAATGTCTGCGACGGGTTTAGAAATCGCCTAGTACTCCCGCCCCCCAAAAACTGTGAGGTGAGGGACCGACCAATGTGTGTAAGTTGATATTCTCCTCAGAAAAAACGGCCTCATCCCTGGGAGGAGTTACTTTTATATAACCCGTACACCTTGATGGGATAATAATGTAGGCAAAATTTTGTACAGAAAATGTCTGGCTTTTTCAGAATTATCATATATATACACCCCAAATCAAAGAAAATAGATACATAAGAGTTAAGATTCTAGAGGCCAGGGTTTGAATCCTTCCCTTAGCCATGGAAACCCACTTTGGCCAAGTCACACTCTCTCAGCCTCAGGGGAAGGCAAAGGCAGATGATTATTAACTCCCTTTGAACAAATCTTGACAAGAAAACCTCACCTTGGTCCTCCTTCAAGTCGTTCCTGATTTATGAGGCGAACCTATTATGGGTTTTTTTTGGCAAGATTTGTTCAGAGGGGAGTTTGCCATTGCCGTCCCCAGAGGCTGAGAGAGTGTGTCTTGCCTAAGGTCACCGAGTGAGTCGTTTCCAACTTCAAACCCAGTGAGTTTGGGTTTCAACTGGGAATCAAATTCTGGTCTCCAGAGTCATAGGTCCAAACCACTGAAGAAATAATCCAGTTTGAGATAATAAATAATAATAATAATAATAAATTATTTATATCCCACTTATTGAAAGAGACAATCCAAGTGGCTTACATAAAAAACCCATACAATATAACCCCTGAGACCAACCCCCCCTTAAAACAGTATTAAACATCTCATAATTAAAATAATCAAAACATTTTAAAGAACATTATAGACTGACAAAGCAAAACAAAACAAAACAAACCCGGCCAACCTCTAAAACATTCCTCATCCATCAGAATGATGGGGCCACGAGAGGAAAGGAGGCCAGGTAAAGTAGGGGCCGAATGACCTGAGGGGGACCGGGAAGCCCAAGGCTGGAGTAATTAATCTGGAAAGGCCTGCTGGAAGAGATCCGTCTTAACAGCCTCTTTGAAGTTTTCTAAAGATGTCAGGTGACGGATCTCATCCGGCAGGTCGTTCCAGAGTTTGGGGGCGACAGCAGAGAAAGCCCTCTGGGAGGTCGTCGCAAGCCTCAGTTTTTGAGGCTGAAGCAAGTTCCTCCCGAAGGACCGGAGAGCGCGGGGAGGATTGTATGGAAGGAGGCGGTCCCTGAGATAGCTTGGACCCAAGCCATTTAGGGCTTTAAAGATGATAACCAACACCTTGTACTGTGCCCAGAAGCTAATAGGCAGCCAGTGGAGGGACCTCAAAACAGGAGTAATGTGGTCCTTCCTAGATGTACCAGAAATGAGCCTGGCTGCCATGTTTTGAACCAACTGAAGCTTCCGAACTAAGCACAGGGGTAGCTCCATGTAGAGCGCGTTACAGAAGTCAAGGCACAACAGTCTCGAGATCCCTTACTTCCAGAAAAGGGCGCAGTTGGCGTATCAGCCGAAGCTGATAACAGGCGCTCCTGACCGTCGCATTTACCTGATTTGTCATCAGGAGGGACGAGTCAAGAAGCACCCCCAGACTGCGAACACAGTCACTGGAGGAGAGTGTGACTCCATCCAGGACTGGAGGTTGCAACCCAATTCCTGGTTTCGGGGCTGCTACTGTGAGCACCTCCGTCTTGTCTGGATTCAGTTTCAATCTGTTTTTCCTCATCCAGCCCATTACCGCCCGAAGACATTCATTGAGAAAAGAGATGCCATTGGAATTCGAGGCCGATGAACGAGACACAGAGAAATAGATTTGGGTGTCATCAGCATACTGATAACACCCAGCTCCATAACTCCGTATTATCTCACCCAGCGGCTTCATATAGATGTTAAATAACATCGGGGACAGAATAGCCCCCTGAGGGACCCCACAAGTGAGCACCCTCTTACTGGAGCTACTGTCCCCGAGCAGCACCCTCGCTTTAACTACCCTGTTGTAGTTTATGGTAGTTTATTGTGGCACCAATAAATACATTTATTGATTGTGGCACCAATTTATAAATTGCCTATGACCTAAGAGACAAAAGAACCTGGCAGTTTTTGTTTTTCCGTTTTCTTAAAGATCCCAGTTGAGGCAGTAGATAATATTATTACAGTTAATGCCTATACTTCCGTTTGATGTGAACTTTCCAGAGATATTAACATATTGCAGTAAACACAAATACCCTGAGATCTTTAAGAATAGCGTATTCAGCATAAACGACTGCAGGCCAGAGCCCAACTTCCACTTGCACGAAGCAATTACATCAAAGGATACAAAGGATACATAGGCAATATTTTAACATATCAGATGAAATAACTTTGTTATGCTTATCCCTCAATGTTTAGTCTTTTGGGATTCTTTTAAAAAATCAACATACATACAAAGTAGAAACAAGGAAGGCTTCTTCCTGAGATTTCTTATCTAAAATTTGGCAGCAGAATAGGGGACAGATTGGAACGAAAGGAGGTTATAAGAGTGGTTCAGTGTTCAGTTTGGGGACTTAAATTTCATTTCCATGGAGCTGGAGAATGAAAATATGCCAAAGGCTGGATGCTTAATGAAAGGCTTTATATTATACCTAGTATCCACAGAATATCCTTTCACCCTATCTGTTCAATTTGTATGCAGAACATATTATAAGAAAAGCAGGCTTGGACACACAAGGAGGAATGAAAATAGGAGAAAGGAATATCAACAATCTGAGATATGCAGATGATACCAGAGTACTTGCAGAGAACCTCAGAGACCTGGAACACCTGCTAAAGAAGATCAAAGAAGAAAGTGCAAAGGCAGGCTTAATGTTGAACATAAAGGAAACAAAAATAATGACCACTGAGGACCTTCACAAGTTCAACCTAGACAATGAAGAAATAGAAATAGTAAAAGAATTCCCATACTTGGGATCAAACATTGATAGAAATGGGGACTACAGTCAGGAAATCAGAAGATTACGAATGAGAGGGTGGCTATGAAAGAACTAGAAGAGATCCTAAAATGCAGATATATAACTCAACACAAAAGTCAGCATCGTACAAGCCATCGTATTCCCTATTACCATGGATGGATGTGAGAGCTGGACAGTTAAGAAAGATGATAGGAAGAAAATCAATGCATTTGAGAGAATGTGGTGCTGGAAGAGTGCTGAGGATCTCATGGAAAGCCAAAAGGTCAAAGAAATGGGTCCTAGAGCAGATCAAGCTGGAAACCTTCCTGGAAGCCAAGATGACATATTTTGGACACATCATGAAAAGGGAAGACTAATTGGAAAATACAATAATGCTGGGAAAGGTGGAGGGAAGTAAGAAGAGAGGAAGGCCACATGCCAGATGGATGGACTCTATTAAGGAGGTCACGGCTATTAAGAGGTTGCAAGATTTAAGCAGAGCAGTGGAAGACAGGAGGTCTTGGAAATGTCTCATCCATAGGGCCGCCATGAGTCGAGATTGACTCGAGGGCAGTTAACAACAAAAATCCACAGAAAACACAGGCTTGGTAGCCCTACGGTTAGGGAAGTTTTGAAAATTAGGTCTAAACATTTTATTCATAAAAATAATGTATGTCCATCTAGTTGTCAACTCAGATACATTTAAATTACAAACAAGCTAAAAGATTAATTAGAATAATGAAGTGTCTGTTTCTCAAAAAGTTAGGTTGTTTTTCATGATTAGCGGCAAGCATGGGGCAAGGGGTAAACTCCCAGTTCTATCCTATGGTCCAAAACACACTGCAGAAATAATCCAGTCTGAGACTTTAACTGCCATGGCTCAGTGCTAGGGAATCCTGGGAACTGTAGTTTATTGTGCCACCAGAGCTTTCTGAAAGAGAAGGCTAAATATCACACAAAACTATAGTCCCCAGAATTCTATATACCATTGAGCCAGGGCAGTTAAAGTGGTCTCAAACTGAATTATTTCTACATTGCCTTTTAAAAACATTTTACAGGTTGCAAATTCAAATAGAACCTAGAAAGTAGTAACTGGGTTTTTTTGGGGGAGGGTAGATTTCTTAATATTAGCAATTTATATATATTCACTTTCAGCATGCTGTTGTTATGTGCCTTTAAATAGTTTTTGATATATGGTGACCCAGTGGGTTTCCATGGTTGAGTGGGGATTCAAACCCTGGTCTCTAGAGCTGTAGGCCAATGCTGGCTCTTTCACTTTCAGTGTAAGAAAAATAAAATTGCAGATAAAACCTAAATAATAATAATAATAATAATAATAATAATAATATTTATTTGTATCCCACCCCTCTGACAAGCAATTGGGGTGGCTAACAACAGTTAAAATTCCATACCATGTATTAATACAATCCAAAAGCCCAGAACCCACCCACCCCTTAGGCACCTAGGGGTGCATCCATACTGATTCAAAGGACCAGAAAGTTTCAGATTTTATTCCTGTTGATTCCAATTTTATTTTGGAGATCCATGCTTGTTTATCCCAAAATATTTTCTGTCAGCACCCAGTACAAAGACTTTCATACCAGCTTCCAGGCTTAGTTTATTTTAACCCAGTATAAAATTGAAAAGAACAACAAAATCTGGGACTTTTCTATCAGTCTGGATGTGCACTTAGTCAAAGAGGATTCTTACACTGGAACTGCTGGATTGTATGCTATGAAACAAGCATTCAACGATACTTTAAGATGATTCTCTTGGACTAATGAGTAAATGTAATGTCAACTTTCACAGGTAGTCTTCCAAATGTATTACCGTCATAGATTAAAAACGCAGGGCTCTACGTAGCTTCTATTGACAGTGATTTCCCCAAAGCTGTTAGGAGATCTCCAATACGTAAGGGACCCTGTGCTGCAATCACGGATGCTTCTGTGTGTGAAGTCAAAATGTGTATGCGAAAAGGTGGGAATAGATTTACAAGTGAATGGGGACTTGGAGACACCATATACACATTGAATGTTACATGTTAAAAATACCACGTATGCAGACCATGCTGAATGTAACATGACTATTCCTTGCGCATTCTAGATACTGATGTCATGGTTTCCTTCTTTAAAGAAAGACTGAATAGTTGAAATGGGGGGGGGGACAGACTGGATGGGAGCAGCATAGGAGGATAGCTTAGTGCCAGTTCAGAATAGGTGTTGGCCATCAGCCTTCTCCAGCTATATGGCTTCTCCTGAGGGGGGTCCTCCCTCACAGCAAAACATGGGAGAAGGGTGTCACACAGATCATCTGCAGTGTGGCAACACAGACCAGGGGTAGGCAACCTTTCCCCTTTAAGGGCCGAGGGACTTCAACTCCCAGAATCCCAGGAGCTATTGGCCAACATGGGACTATTGGCCAACATGGCTGAGGTTTCTGGGAGCTGAAGTCCCTCGGCCCATAAAGGGGAAAGGTTGCCTACCCTTGACACAGACAGTCACTACTCCAATTTAAGTGTGGAAAAGACCCTTCAGAACTAAGCATTTGGGGGCATAGCAGGCTTTGCTTGTTTCTCTGCAATGCAATTGCCTCAACAGAAAAACACTAGTACAGTTCTCCAGAGCCCACCAATTCCCTGCTTTGGAGAACCTTCTGCTACAGCACCTGCTACAACTGGAGAGCAGTCAGTGAGGCTTCCAGAGTTGTAGTGGGGGATCACTTTCTGAGAGCACAATTCATTGCCTCTTGTACTCCATTACTTGAAGTGGCTGCTTCATCCTGTCTCATAGGAGAGTCAGCCCTGTGTGACATAAAATCACCATACCCCTTATTTGAATGTTGAAATTCCTCTGGCTGATAGCTGGAGCCAACCCCTAGTAGGAACATGCTACAAAATATAGGAATTCAGGCAAAATTAAATGCTACCAGAACACCAGAACAGATCCATGTAAGGACCATCCTTCCGTGAATAAAACCAAACTTGCCATGCAGTGGTCCCCAAACTGTGCCCTTTAAGGAATTTTGAACTTCAGCTCCCAGAAGCCTCAGCCATGTTAGCCAATAGCCTGGGATTCTGGGAACTGAAGTCCAAAAAAATCTCTTAAAGGGTACTGTTTAGGGACCACTGTGCCATAGCATTATGTTTCCCCATCAGAAACAGACAATGCAATGCTGTCTGGCTAATAATTCTTCCATGTTATGAGGGGATAGGGAGAAACTCAAAACAAAGCTCTGCTTTTGTGTGTATCATCTTGTTCCACTTTCAAGTAATGCAATATATTACATATTCATGTACATGAACCATTTCTTTCTCTTCCTCTTATTAGAAATCATCCACAAAGACTACTGCGAAGTTATTTACTGATTTGTTGGTTGCATACTGTTAACAACAATACAGTACACATAACATAGGAAAACATTATCTTGGTCACATTCAGTTCTATGACAATACTGTTGATATTACAAAGAAACAACATTTTTTGTGGAATCCAGTTGTATTCTGCACCAAGTACTAATTATGTGTCCATACCTCCTGCTAGGAAACAGCCCAGGGAAATGTCGACCCAACATGGCCTTGGAATGACTAGCCTGAGAGAGGAAAACCAAGTAGGGCAGGAGCAGGTCCAGCAGTAGGTGACAACCAGGTTCAGGTAAGACAAGCACTATCTGGTCCACAAACATTAGCTTTCAGGACCAGTTAATATGTAAGTAGATTAAGAATGGTGTATTAACTGGGGAAAGGTTGTTGGAATGTAACTTGGACTGTTTTTAAAGCTACATTTGCATTCAGGTCAAAGCCCATAGGGGAATGTTAACAGTAGCATGGCTATCAAAATTAAAAATGGGAAGTCAGATGATTTCTAGGTCACAGAGGAGAAATTTGTTGGGTGTTTTGTTACCAATAAACCAAGCAACTGCCACTTTTTCCTCAGAACCCAGTTATCATATGTTTGTGGCATCACTCATCTACCACAAAACAGACAACACAATCAATTGGCAAAGGTGCTCTTCACAGCTGCTATAATGTTCTTTGCACTAATCCCAAACAGATCCAGGAGCTCAGATGGTTTGCCACTACGTGGTACCCCTGACACAGCCAGGCTGTGGACTAAGATACCAGGTTCTTCGGAGACAGCTGATGCCACAGCATCTCCAATACCTCCTGGAGACAGAAAGAAAACATTCATTTCAGCTAGGAAACTTGGATCAAGCTGATTAATATAGCCCCATCAATATAGAAAGTTTATTTATATAGCCCCATCAATATAGACAGTGCTGTACAAATATAAGATGATAAAACAGACAGCCTGCCTTCCAAAACCATATATTCTTTTTTGTTTTTTAAAAAAAGGAAATGTGGGAAATACTAGCATAAAAACCTATGCAGAACAGTTATAAAAACAAGCAAACCAAATAAATGTCAAAAGACATTTTAATTGAAGTTTAAAAAGAGTAACTGATGAAGCAGTCCACAGATGTCTTCCAAGAACGTTTGTACTTCCAACCTCTTTCCTGTGTATTCCCAAGTATTCGCTTCTTTCTTTTGACTGCAGAATAAAACTTCTTTGGCAACATACTCCTTCATGACTGACTATAAGTATAGGCACATCACTAACATCTTTCCTGGGAGAATGCCACCAACAAATACAGCAACACCATCAATTATTGACTCAAGATAAACTCCTATGGGACCTCAGATAAGTAGGGACATAAGTGGGCACATGGGCTATGAGGGACAGCAAGGCTTTTTCATTGGCACATGAGAGTAATAAGCCAACTGGCAACCATTCATGAGTCAGATTAAACCTGCAGTTTACAGATTAATTTAGCTGACTGGTTGGAACATATACTTTTCTACTATACCTTAAATTATCTGTGGTTTTATAACTGCTGAGTTATTCCACAAGCTTACATGTAGTCACACCTGTACAATTAGTACTGTGGAAACAAAAGCCTTCTGGACATAAAAGCAAGATAGTACCGAATTTATAGGGGCTGGTTCTCTTCACAAGCATTCTGGTACTTACCCTCTTTGTAGTGATCCTCAACTGTAATGATACGGCCCCCAGTGGCTCTGGCATTGGAGATTATAGTGTCAGCATCCAAGGGCTTGATGGTAAAGGGGTCAATTACCCGAATATAAATGTCTAAGAAAAAGAAAAGGGCTAATGAAGGATGGAGCAAGGAGCTGCAGAGGTTAGGGGACAGGGTCAAATCAAAACCCTGATGTCTAGTTATGTTTGCAGCCTCTAAGATTCCAGAAACCATTACCTTGTTTGGCCAGTTCATCAGCAGCTTCAAGGGCCTCATGGAGTGTAACACCTGCTCCAATAACTGTCACCCTGTCAGCATCATTTTTACGCACAACCTATAAAAGATAAGAGAGAATGCATTTGCAGATCCACCAACATATCACAGGAACAACTTAAAATGAGACAAATGGCCCATTTAGGCTATGGCTATTCCCTAATACAAAGCAAAATCCCATATTTGGATTCAAGATCATACTCAAAGTTGTCCTCAGGAGATAAGCTTTAAGTGAAAAACAATCTGCTTTTTTTATTTGTGTACTGGGTTTCATCCAATTTATATGCTCAGTTCCAGACCTTCAAGTTCAATATAAAAACTGAATCACAGGTGCACATAAATCCATGTTCCTTCCCGATTTTAAAGGTTTTATATTTATTTTACCTGCTGCAAAGGCAAATGTTATGGATGCCTTATATTTTTGCTTCTTAGTAGGATTTTATGCTGAAGGTCAAGACAGCTTTTGAGAAAACAAAGAGATTTATTTAGGATCTATTCAGCAAAAGCAAGATATCCTTTGTGCCATCCAAAGTACTGTACAAAGGCCCCCTTTAGACCACATCTTATTTCAGAGTCTGCCTGAAGGCAACCTGACATTCTTCTCCAGAAGCTTGACACAAAATCCTATAACTTATCTCTACAGCTGGAAACATCAGAAACCTGACTCCATGCTTAGCTGAAAAGATCTAATGGCTGTGGAATGCCTTTGGCTTCTCTTTCATAGTTATGTGTCCAAATACAGTAATGTCAGTCCTCTGCCATCTAGTGGTAGACACATATATCAAGAGTCAAGAGTATTCACTCCTGTGTACTGTTTTTTTTGGCCTGAATTTGGAGGATTGGCCAACAAGACTGTCTAATAGACTTGGGTATAAAATACAAATCATTAATAGTGCTCATAAGAGCCACCTAGTATCTGTCACTGCCTAGCATCTGCTAAATAAGACTTTGTTGGGCCCATGAGCTAAATAAGGGTGTGTTCAGAATAATGTGCACAGTAGCCAAGCTTACACTTGAAAATAAAAAACTAGTGATGCCACTTTTTCATGTATATTTTGGATCACTGTATTTAAAAAAAACAAAACCCAAATCTTCCTCCACCATCTCTGTGGACCAGAATATTTCACATCAAGGATCTATTCTTTATATGTTATGTGTCTCTAACCAATTCCAGAGCAGAGCTGAAGGAACCTATTTCTTCACATTCTAATGCTCAACTGTTTATTGTATGGGAAAGGTTATAGCCCTTTACCTTGGCATGGCCAATCTCAAATTTTTCTTCCTGGGAATACAGGATGGGAGTCTCTGGACGGCTGGTTCGAATGAAACATATCCCCTGAGGAACAAAAATACAAAATTCAGAGAACAAGGGACAGCAAATCACCAAACATAACACAGAGATCCCATAGTAATACACATTCTACAGCACAGAAGGTCACACATTAAGTTCAAAGGTCTCTGTAAACACCAGAATTATTTGGAAATAAGAGATTACCTGGAAGGTATAGTAAAATACCATGCTTCAAGTAGTATTTTTAGTGAAACTATTAATCACAAAGTGGCACTCAAATAGAAAAGCAAGAAACTAAAATAAAAATGGCACATTAGCAATGACACAGGATAAACTTAGAAGCTCCTCTCAAATGTGTAGTGTCTTTACATTTTTGAAAGGCAGAGAAGCAGTCCTTTTATCCACATACCTTGGTATTGGCCGCCAAACAGACTGCATGTTCAGTGGAAACGGCATCACTTGGGTAGAACACAGTGCACCCTGGAATGGTTCTGAACATGGCTATGTCTTCCAAGGCCATCTGAGAGGGGCCATCCTCACCTAGTGAGGCAGACCAACAAGGAAGAGAGAAACATATAACTTCTCTGCCATGTAAGACAAACACGGATATTCAAAAATCTATAATCACCCAAAAACATCAGAACTGTTCCTCTCAGTATTTTGTTGTTGTTGCCATAAGTCAATCAATTCCAACCTGTGGCAACCATTTCATAGGTTTTTCTAGGCAAAATTATTTAGAGATTGTTTGCCACAGCCTTTCTCTGAGGCTGAGAGAGTGTTACTTGCCCATGGTCACCCAAAGGATCTCCATGGCTAAGCAGAGATTTGAACTTTAGTCTCTCAGAGTCCTAATCCAACACCTGAATCACTATACCACACTGGTACAAAGTAGAAAAATTCTTCAGATTCTAACAACTGATAAATATAAAACATTTTATACTGCCTACAGCAGGGATAGGCAACCTTTCCCCTTTAAGGGCTGAGGGACTTCAGCTTCTAGAAGCCTCAGCCATGTTGGCCAATAGTCCCATGTTGGCCAATAGCTCCTTGGATTCTGGGAGATGAAGTCCCTCGGTCCTTAAAGGGGAAAGATTGCCTACCCCTGGCCTACAGTCATGGTGATACTCATGTGGCTCTCCAGGTGCTGGTGGATATTTCCCATTATCCTTAAGTGGATGTGCTTGGCTAGGGCTATGGGACTTGAGAGTCCAAAAGCAAGCACATCCCTGAAGAAATGTCCCCCCCCCCCACTATTTTTAAAAAGTGGTTTGTCCTTGTAGTAGTATAGATCATTATAACATCTTATTCTGGCCTGATTTGTTGTTATGTGCCTTCAAACCCATTCCAACTCATGGCTACTCTCCCATCAGGTTTTCCTGGCAATATTTCAGAGGAGTTTTTCCATTGCCTTTCTCTGTACCTAAGAAAACTAGACTTGCCCAAGGCCGCCCAATAGGTTTCCATGGCCAAGTGAAGATTTGAATCCTGGTTACCTGGCATCCTAGTCCATCATAGAAACCACTACACAATGCTGTCTCCTTTTATCTCTAAATATTAAGAAAGTAAATATGCCATACAGCTTGTACAAACAGGATTTATTTTAAGAGTCCAAAGCCAAGTTTCTAGAAATGTGCTCTATGCAGCCTCTCAACTAAGGGGGGAAGCACACCAGGTCGTCGGGGACGCCCTGGGACGGAGCACCGCGGGACCGCAGCCTCCGCACCACGGCGCTCCAGCGGCGTCACTGAAAGGAGCGCAAAAATAGCGCTCCTTTCAGAAATCAGGGAAAGTGCGCCCTAAACGCGTAGGGCGCACTTTCCCTGACTTTTCCGCCGCAGCGTGTCCGGACGCTGCGGCGGGAGGTGGCCCCCGGAGCGCCGGCCATGCGGAGGGCCGGCTGCTCCAAGGGCAACCTCGGGAAGAGGAAGGGGCGCTGCTCGTGCGGCTGCCCCTCCTCTTCCCTGCCTCCAAAATGACTGTATTAGTTGTCTGCCAAGGCCCTAAGTTGTTTAAACCATTGCTTCTCAGGCTATCCGAATTATTGTCTTACAATTGCCAAGGACTGATACTAAATTTCTGCCCACTGGTACAACTGTTTCTTTCTTTCTTGGAAACTTGCTAGGGATCAGCAGCTTGTGACTCAGGAACTGGTACTGGTCCAGGGACCACCACTTTGAGTAGCACTGGTTTAAGAAATTCCAGAATCAGATGAATCACTTTCTTTCAGCCCAAGCTGACTACTTCTGTACATGCAGGAGAGCCATTTGATACCATGAAAGAGGACAGGACAGGAAACAAAGTAGGAAACCTCAGCACATATAAACCTGGATAGGGGGGAGTGCAAGGCAGGATTCTCTGAAAGCTACAAGGGCTGCAAAAACAGTCTTGGGGGACTGGATGACTACCCTTGCAATAAACAACATAACACAAGCTTGCAGGCAATACATACCAATAGAAACTCCTGAGTGGGAGCCACAAAGCTTTATATTTCCTTGGGAGATGGCACCCATCCTGATATGGTCAAATGCTCGGGTAAAAAAAGCAGCAAAGGTGCTGGCAAATGCAATGGTGCGTTTCCTAGCAGCACAGCCTAGGGCTACACTGACCTGCAGCACAAGAGAAAGTGTTCTTTTACAAAAATTCACTACAGACCCACAAAGCAATTTCACATTTTGAGACTCACCATGTTCTGCTCAGCAATAAAACACTCTATATAGCGTTCAGGATGGGCCTGCTTGAAGAGCTCAGCAAAAGTAGAGTTCTTAGTGTCACCATCCAAGGCTACCACATGGGAGTTAGCATTTCCTAGCTTGGCCAGTGCTAAACCATAGGCTTTTCGGGTGGCCACCTGAAAAAAAAAAGGGGGGGGGGGAGGAAGAAAGGAAGCCACTTTCAATCTACTACATGACACCTGTAATTTGCCACAAAGCAAAGAGACACCCTTAGTTCAAAAGGTGAAGATTGTGCTTCTTCATAATTTCCCCTTTTTATATCTTTCTCATGCTAAATTTGGAAATATTCAGTTCAAGTTACATGTGAGAATAACTCAATTTTTATCAAATCGCTATTGGGTGAGGGGAGTAGAAGAAAAAGATGGAAGAACAGTTACTCTCTTCTGAAATCAATATGCAAATCTGTTGTTATGCACATTTCCCTGATTTGCATAAAACATATTTAATTTACATATTTAAACTGGGAGGGGTTTGCTATCAGACTGGAATTATGAAGATATGGGTAGGAAGAGACCTCATGGGGCAAGGACTGAGGAATCACAGTGGTCCTGATGGCCAATTTTTTTTTTTTATTTTTTTTTTTTTGTCCCAGGACAATTTTGGGAGCTACACCGATTGCCAAAATAACAACATCAATAAATAGATAGAGGTCTGCTTCAGTTTATTGAACAATAGGGTTGGATACAGAAGGCCCTAAAACCTATTTAAAAAGTAAACAGCTCTTCTGGAGGTTTCCAGAAGAAGCCATTCACACCCCTGCTCTTGGCCAAAAGGAAAATGGCTTTCCAGCAACTCTGGAGGGATCAGGGCTGTAAGAACAACCCTGGGAAGGGAGCATGGAAAGCAAAATACTGAAGTATTTAAACAGTCATCCTTCCTCTTCCCAACTAAAGCACCCAAAGCCAATGTTTTCTACAAGGAGAAACAGAATACACAAGCACATTTATTTCTTGTTATATATATAAAAAAAGTATGAAAGCTGGGATTTGGGGAGCTCTCTGTTGTATGCAAGCAATGACAAAGATTCTCCAACAAAGCTGCAAATTATAGTTAACATGATACATTTGAGACTGAAGATGAGAATACGCAGCAACTGCCAATGCAGAAAGAAGAACATTGATATAATACCTTTTCCCCAATTTTGAAGGCAGGTGGAGAGGGCATCCTGATATCCATGCAATTGATTTCTGGCACATCCTGAGTAGGTGGTTGGATAGATAAGACTTTATTGGTCTGGATTTGACTCTGAATAGAGTTGATAATAGACTCCACTTTGTCCTTTGGCATAGGCTTTCCATGCCAGTTGTCAGCATCTTCCACACCTGAGACAAAGAACATTTAGTAGGTACCATCCAGCAACTGGAATGCCACTGCAAGCCTTATCATCACTACTCACCACTCTCATGACAAGAGGCCCACATTTACCTGGGATTCCTCGCCCTTTGAACGTTTTGGCCACAATAGCTGTAGGCTTCCCCTTCTGCTGACTCGCTTGCCACAGGGCCCCACACAGTTCCTCAACATCATGACCATCTACGACACAGGTGTTCCACCTAGCAGAAGAGAAGATGTTTGTCACTAGCAGCAGGCTCCTTGCTAGAACAAGGACAAAAGCCACTGGCAACACTTACCCAAAGGCTTCACAACGCTTGCGATAGACATCAGTGTCATGCCTTAATGGTGCTGCTTCACTCTGCCCCAGCCGGTTGACATCAAAGATGGCCACCAGATTGTCCAGTTGGTAATGAGATCCAAACTGTAGGGCTTCCCATACAGACCCCTCTGAGGATTCACCATCACCCAGCAAGCAGTACACTCGGTAACTGAGGAACAGTAAGCCACATCAGGGTCCAGTAAAGCAATGGAAAGAGGGAAAAGATAGATGTCTCCCTTTGTGTGAGGTTCAAACTAAGAAGCAAACAATGCTTCCTACCAATAAAGCAACACTCTATTCTGTACTTTGCATCTGACGAAGTGTGGCCCATGGCCTTTATATGACCCCCCAGGCTACTTTTGAAGCCTACAAGGACTTACCCAATTTTTAATTTTTTAAAACTAAAATTTCCCTCCATCTCTTTAGGGTAGGGGGCATTTTCCCCAGGTTTTGACTTGGCTGTTTTAGGTCTAGGATAGGCTTTATTGAACCAGGAACTTTAAAACACCAAGGTATGTGTAGGGCAGGGGTAGGCAACCTTTCCCCTTTAAGGGCCGAGGGACTTCAGCTCCCAGAAGCCTCAGCCATGTTGGCCAATAGTCCCATGTTGGCCAATAGCTCTTGGGATTCTGGGAGCTGAAGTCCCTCAGCCCTTAAAGGGGAAAGGTTGCCTACCCCTGGTGTAGGGTATATTTGGTTTAAAACTAAAATGTAAAAACATATATATTTGGGGGGAATGGCCCTTCAATTCCTGCTGAGGGCCTGCATGCCCCCCCAACCTCTGAGAATTACGTGCTCTTTGCAAATTTGCCAGTAGCATCTCACCTGGCTTTATCAAAGTATTTGCCTGTATAGGCCATTCCACAGGCAGCTCCCAGGCCCTGTCCCAGTGAACCAGTGGCCACATCCACAAAAGGCAGCCTCTGTTAACCCAAAAGAGAAAGAGCAACTGAGTGAGCTAAGAACAGAGAACGAACATCGTCATATGTTAGCCATTTCAGACAGATTACTCAAAGAAATCTGTTGTTTGTCCTCCACAGATTATAACACAATTCACATTTCTTTTCATATGAACACACAGGGAACATTTTAGTATGTCACCCAGCAACACACTCATGTATCTACCTAAGTAACTACTTCAGTATTCAAGGTCTAATATTGCAACATTAGCTAGTCAACGAAGTAATTTTGCAGAATGGAATGAGGCCCATTTCATTCACTAACTATGCTTCTTTATCACTGAACCACCACAACACAGAAGAAAAATAAGACTGTTCTGGCAACCCTGGCATGCTACCAATAATTTTTACATGTCAGCTGAGCAAGTAATTATGAGCACTGCTATTCAGCTTTCCTGCTGCTCAGTGATTTTCAAAATCGCTTACAGCCATCAAAAATATACTAAAATAATTCTTGAAATATACAAAATAAGTCAGTTAATAACATTAATACCCCTATTATAAACTGCAACCAAGCATTATTAAGTCAAACCATGTATTTACTAATCACAGCATCTAAGCAACAACTTCCCTTTCTATGGGCCTCTGCAGATGGGTGGCTCTGGGGCCGCCCCGGGAAGTGGCGGATCAGGGCCGCGGCAACCCCACACCGCGGCCCCAATCCTCCCTTTTGCTGCCCTAAAAAGAGCAGCAAAATGCCGCTCCTTTTAGGGGCAGCAAAAGGCCGCCCTAAGAACCAGCACTGCGGCTCTTCCTCACCCTACTGACGCAGCATGTTTAAACGGTGTGCTGGGAGGGCGTCCTGATGCCGTATGACGTGCATAATGGCGTGCGGCGTCAGGATGGCATCGGGCTGGGGTTGGGGCGGCCAGAGTGTGGCTGTCCCACCCCAACTCTACCCCCAGGCTGGCCCTTTGGGCCGGTCTGCAGAGGCCCTATGTGTACTTCATCCAGGAACATTCCAAGACAGTAGTGAAACATAACATACACCTGTAGATGACCAGCAGGGTAATGTTATTTGGACAAATAGGAAGTGCTGCTCTAAGAAAAGCACTTACTGGAGTTGGGTGGCCTTCCAAATCACAGTCTATTTTCCTCAATTTCAGAAGCTCTGGCTCTTTGATATAACCAGCTTCAGCCCACGCAGCATACAGCACAGGCGCAGCATGGCCCTGTTGGAACAAACAAAGCAGGCATCAACACTAAAGAGAGTTTAATTCAGGGGGTGGGTCCTACATGCAAGCCCAAGACAACTTTGTCAACTTCCAAGCTACCCTGGACTGCCCCTTTTTTCTGACAAAAAGGGTGAATGAACTTTCCTGGAAGCCTTGAGGAGCAGCAGGTCACCTTCTGTGCCATCCACCAATGCCACACATTGATTAACATAAAAAATAACAATTTTTCAACAGCAAAAATGGACTTCCAAATTTCATTTTTAGGGGCATTTTTGGCAGTTCATGCGGCCCCCAGTCCCATCAAAGTTGCCTACCACAGCCTATATGATTTCCAGGATCATCATCCTGGGGTGTGAGTGTTTTAGGCCGAACGTTATAGGAAAACCAGCAAAACTCTCTGCAGTGATATGGTGGTAGGATTTAAAGAGATTTATAGGCCCCAAATGACCTCCTATCAGTCTCAAGAATTGAAACTTGTTCAAAATTTGTTCCAGTGGATACACTGTTCCAAAATTAACTCACGTTTCCAAGCTCTGCCCCCTCCCTCCCACAGAGAAAAAAAACCCACACTAGAATACCCACCTTGGAGAGCACAAAGCGGTCATTGCTGGGGTGGCCTGGCTCCTGGGGCCTGTAGCGCATTGTGTGAAAGAACAGCACGGACATAATCTCCGCAGCACTGCAGCATGATGTGGGGTGGCTGCAGGGAAAGATGGCAAACCGGCAAAGGGCATCCCATGAGAACAGCAACAGGGACTCAGAGGGGAGAGACTAAAGAAAGAGCATGGAGAGAGAAACATGGGCATCCACCCACCTTCAACCAGAGCATCAAGCTTGGCTCGGTGTATCTGAATCCAGAATACACAGCAAGGTAGCAGACAAGACCCTTTCACCAAGTGCCTGACACTTTGAATGTCCAAGTCAGGGAAGAGTCACACCAAGGCAAGCAGACATCTTCCTTTTCCAGGATATGTCTTACATTTCAGCCTTCCGTCCAGGAGGAATCCCACAATGTCCTCCATTTTGAGCATGACTAAGAACCATCAATGTATATTTACAGTGGTCTTTTTAGCTTTTATTTTGTAATATCCTACTTTTTTCCTTGACTGTCCAACATTTGGCAGTGCCTTGTCCTCCTTTGCAGTGAGGACATCTGGTCTCCCTGGATCACCCCCTTCCTCCTTGCCCAGGGATCATGGGAGGAAGAGTGGGTCATTCCAATGAATGAGTTCCTCCAAAGCTGCCCCTGGAAAGGGATTGCACCTCTGGTCTCTGTGGTGAAGAGGTCTGAGTGTTGGACTATGACTGGAGACCAGGGTTCAATTCCCCGCTGGACTGACCTTGCACGCTCTCAGCCTCTGTGGATGGTCATGGCAAATCTCCTCTGAAGAAACATGCCAAGAAAACCCTACAATAGGGTCGCCATAAGTAAAAAAAAAAAAAAAAATGACTTGGAGGCACACGACAATAACAACAACTTGCGTTGTGGAGGTGTGGGTGAGGTTAGGCCATGTTTTTAGGCTGCACACCTTCTTACACAGATTAGTGGCAGGGTCTCACACAGCTGGCTAACACCCTGCTTAAACTCTGTTTGCTGTTGCTGTGTGCCTCCAAGTCGTTTCCAACTTATGGCAACCCTCTCATGAGGTTTTCTTGGCAAGGTGTGTTCAGAGGAGGGCTAGCATGGCCATCCTCTGAGGCTGAGAGCGTGTGACTTGTCCAAGGGCATCTAGGATCAAATGCCTCAAACCCCAACTCCAATGATGCTCCAAACCCGAGACCACTGTCCCCCGCCCCCAAAACGCCCGACCCCATCAACCCTGCCTCCCCTCCAACGCGGCCCAGCTAAAGAGCTCTTCCCCAAAGGACGAGGTTCCTCCGTGCCACAGTCGCCCATGTATTCCAAAGGGCCAACGGGTATTCCTATGGAGGGCTGCCCCCTTCTTTCTGCACAAGCCCAAAGTCCTGCAGGAAGGCGGGGAGGGGAGCCGTACCCGGAGTTGGAGGCGCAGGTAGCGCGGATGGAGTGAATCCGGAGCCGGTTGGCAATGTCTCGCAGGGCCTGGAGGCTCTTCTCCTCCGGCTTGGGAAAGCTGCTGCTGTTGCTGGCCATCTTGTCTCCTGCTCCTCCGTCCAGATGCTGAGCCTGCCCCCCTCTTTGCTCCGGACTCTCAGAGGAAGTGAGATCAGAGCGAGCACGTGTGGGCCCAGAGGATCACGCCAGCATCATCCAGGCGCAAAGGAGGAAGAGGGCCTTGCAGAAGGCTTGTCCTCTTTGCAAGCGTGTAAAGGCAGGCAGGCAGGCAGGCTGCGCTTGGGCCGCGTCGCCTCACATGACGCTTGCCTGCCTGCCTGCCTGCCTTTGCCCTGTGGCTCCTCTCTCTACCAACCAGCCCGCCTCCAGTCACTCCTGCATTCAGCCCTAACGCTGGGGAAAAGCATGGCCTGGGAGCTCCCTTCCTGGAGAGAGATCTTGTAGCACCTTGGAGACTCACTGAAAGAAAGAAATTGGCAGCAGAAGCTTTCGTAGGCTAAAGTCTACTTCCTCAGATGCATTTGGTGGAGTGGAAAGACTTGCCACTCCACCCAACGCATCTGAGGAAGTAGACTAAGGGCCTTTGCAGACTGCCAGAAATAGTGCAAATTGAGTCCACTTTAAGGGTTAAGGTTAGTGCTAGGGAATCATGGGAACTGGGTTTTTTTCTGAGACATTGAGCCTTCTCTGTCAGTTCCCATGATTCCCTAACCCTTAAAGTGGACTCAATTTGCACTATTTCTAGCAGTCTGCAAAGGCCCTAAGTCCACAAAAGCTCTTGCTGCCAACATCTTGCTTTCAGTGAGTCTCCAAGGTGCTACAAGATCTCTCTACATACTGACTCTACAAACTAACGTGGCTATATCTTTGAGTTCTAACTCGCTGTAGGGTGACAGAGAATGTCAAACTTGCCTTAGAGTTTACCAACAAAATCAAGGCAGGCCTTGAATTGCTTGCACCTTTTCTCCCCTGGGATCAGGGGGACCAGCTGTCCCCCTAACCACAAAGGAGGACAAGGCACCACAAAATGGAGGACATAAAAGGGAAATGTAGTAGGACATGACCAAATAAAAAAGCTAAAAACATTAATATACATACTAATTCATGCTTCTTTGTTCTGCTCAGAATGGAGGACGTTTTGGAATTCATTCTGGACAAGTTGAAAAGGAGGGCAGGTCCTGGAAAAGGAGGCCATCTGGTTACCCTGCCTGGGATCATTTGACCTTGCAACTGCTGAAGGTGGTTGAAAGTCCTCTTGAGCCAGCCCCAGCCAGGTAGCACTCAGAAATGTCTCAAAGGACGTTATCACACGGGGAGTCGCGGGGAGAAAGTGGAAATAAACCGGATGAGTGGAAGACTTTAATTTACGGGATTTGTCCTGTTCCGCCTCGTCTGATAACTAAATTCGAATTTAAAAGGGGGTTAATTCGAACAAAAACCTGATCTTTTCATTTTCGGGATTTTTGAGGAAATGAAAAGATCAGGTTTTTGTTCAAATTAACCCCCTTTTAAATTTGAATTTAGTTATCAGACGAGGTGGAACAGGACAAATCCCGTAAATTAAAGTCTTCCACTCGTCCGGTTTATTTCCACTTTCTCCCCACAACTCCCCGTGTGATAACGTCCAAAGAATCCACAACTCTAGGACCCGATTATACAGCTAGTCCTCTGTATCCACAGATTCTGCACCCACAGATTCAACCATCCCTGCTTGAAAATATTATCCTCTTCCTAAAATAAATCCAAAAAGCAAACCATGATTTTGCCATTTTATAGAAGGGACACCATTTCATTGTGCCATTGTATTTAATGGGACTTGAGCATCACGGATTTTGGTAACCGCAGGAGGTCCTGGAACTAAATCCCAGCAGATGCCAAGGGCTCAAGGTACACTTGTCCTCCACATTTGCATCTTTGACTTTTACGAATTTGATTATTCACTGATTTTATTAATATGTCCACTCTAGGAATCTCCAGATCCTCCAGCGCAACTCTGTGGTCAACTTTAACCAAAAGTTGCACTGAAGGACCTAGAGATGCCTAGAGAGAACCCTCCTCTAGGCATTTGTAGCTCCTCCAGTGCAATTCTATGGTCAATGTCTGGCAGATGTTGACCACAGAGTTGCACTGGAGGACTGTCCTAGAGATTCCTAGAGGGGTTATCTCAGGTAAAAAAGAATAGTGTTTTTGTTATTTGCAGTTTTTCCACATTCAGGGGGGTTCTGTGCGCCTAACCCCAGCGAATGTGGAGGGACAAGTGTACTTTCAACAGTATAAAGTAAAACTTCCAGGATATGCTGCTTCAAGCTACAAATGACATCTCCTTTATTAATGTCCCTGCATTATAAAAACAACACAGATACCTCCTTTGCATTTAGATGACTTGTTAGAGAAAAGCCTGCTTACCTTTTATCCTGGATGTTATTTATTTATTGGATTTATATACATTTTCTCCCAAAATGGGAGATGCTCTTTCCTTTGAACCAAGTGTTTTGTTTCCACTGAGAGAGACAAAATAATAGATGTAATTCCTCCCCCTCCAGCAACTTATCGTGGATACTGTCCTAGAAAGGTGTCCCTTCTCCAACCCTCATATAAACTGGCCACTGATTACTCAGTAGGCAATAAATGCCATTGAGCTCATTGACATCTTAATAAATATGCATAGGTCTGGATCTGCAAGAGCAACAAAATTCACCTGGGGAAGCTGGATACTGGCCCCACAACATCAGGCAGCTGGGAATGTGGGAATTCCTCTTCCACTTGTTCAGGGCAGCTGATAATGCCTGGCTCTGGAGGCTTGGCACAGCATGAGGGGAAGGGCACCGCTGGCAGCTGGCCCAGAGCGTCCCTTTGCCAGGAGACTTGATTGACAGCTGCAAGGGGTGGCGAGACAGCATGGCACAAGTGCGTTTGTACATTCCAGTCCCTGAGTGTGAGAGAAAAGATAATGTTGCTCCCCATCTGCAACCTGCCATCTTTTTATCTTCCTCTATGACAATAAGACCCAACATCCCTCTTGAGTTGGAATTTAGAACAATGGGCCCTTGGTATCTGCTGGGGTTTGGTTCCAAGACCCCTGTGGACACTAAAATCCATGGATGCTCAAGCACTATTAAATAAGATGGCACAGTAAAATAATATCCCTTCTATAAAATGGCAAAAACAAGGTTTGCTTTTTGGAATGTATCTTTTAAAAATATTTCCAAGCCACGGATGTTTGAATCCATGCATAAGGAATCCGTGAATACAGAGGGCCTACTGAATAAGTTTTTCTGTTTCAATCAGCGCACTGGGACTGTTTGTTCCTACACCTCTCTCTGGGACCTTGTGTGTAAAAGCTGAGCCTAACTAACATAACACAAGAGGAAACTCTAGTTACTCTGCTAAATGATGGGGACCCATTAAGAGTGACAAGAGAACACCAGAAAGTTCTCAGGTACCACCAATACCCTTAGAAAGGCCGGGAACTCAGGAAAAGCCCCACAGAATGATACTATGGTTCACCTACACAGCACCCCATCATTTCAGTTAGGTTCAGTAACACTTTCTAGTGGACTGTGATATTTCCTCTTTAGTGGAAGAGGGGGCAATGGCTGAGGCTTGATTTTATTGTTTTATATACACATTTCTAGGGAGATGGTCTTATTACTCTGTTGTAGCAAAAACAAAGGGTTTTATGGCATCTTAAAGACCTTAGTGTAATGTTTTTTTGACTGCAGACCTCTTCAGATGCATGGAGTATTACCTCAGCTGGCAAATATTTATTTAAAGTATTTCTGTATTGCTTCCCCGCACACAAGACTTCCTGAGGCTATGAACAAATAAAAACCAATTAAAACAATACAAAAATAAAAACATTTTAAAAACACATTAAAATAGTGTTTTCAAACCCCTTAAAAGCAGACTAAAAACAATCCTAGAATCCAACTTTGGAACAGTTAAAACAGTAATTTCAAACATTAAGTGCCATGTGGAACAGCACTGTTTTGACTGCTTGGGATGCTTAAAAGAGACGGGGCAACCTAGCATCCAATTTGAATTAGACAAAGAGGAAATTGATATAGTCAAAAATTTCTTGTACCTGGGATCAAACTTTGCCCAGAACGGAGACTGCAGTCAAGAGATAAGAAGACTAGGAATGGGAAGGGCAGCTATGAAAGAGGTAGAGAAGATCCTAAAGAGTAAAGATATACAAGTGAGCACCAAAGTTAGAATCGTCCAAGACATGGTTTTCCCCTTCACTATGTACAGACGTCAGAGATGGACTTTGAAAAAAGCAGATTAAAAGAATATCAATTCATTTGAGATAATGTGGTGTTGGAGAAGAGTGCTGAGGATACCATGGACAGCCAAAACGACAAACAAATGGGTCCTTGAGAGAATCAGGCCAGAAATACCTCTGGAGGCCAAGATGATTAAATTGAGGCTATCATACTTTGGCCACATCATGAGAAGGCATGACTCATTGGAAAAGACAATAATGCTGGGAAAGGTTAAGGGTAGAAGGAGGACAGGTAGACGAACACCAGATGGTTAGACTCAATTAGGGAGGACACGGGCATGAATCTACAGGAAATGAACAGAGCAGTGGAAGACAGGGAGACTTGCAGATGTCTCATTCACAGGGTTGCCATGAGTTGAAGTTGACTCCAGGGCAGCTAACAACAACAACAAAAACATCCTTGGGTAGGGAGTTCCACAACTGAGGCACAGCTATAGAGAAAACCCTATTCTGTGTACCCACCAATCTAACTTCACGCTACAGAGCCTCCTATGAAGAACTCAGATTTCTGGCAGGCTCATATAGGAGAAGGCGGTATTTGAGATATTATTATTATTATTATTATTATTATTATTATTATTTCCCGCTTCTCCCTATGGATCAAGGCGGGATCGAGGCGGGATATCTTGGCCCCAAGTCATTTAGGGCTTTGTAGGTCAACACCAGCACCTTAACTTGAGTTTGGAAGCAAATTGGCTGCTAGTGTAGTTCTTGCAGGATTAGTGTTAGATGATCTCTCAAATGCACAGCTGACACCAATCTGGCTGCTGTATTTTGCACTAGCTACAGCTTCTGAACACTTTTCAATGGCAGCCGCATGTAAAGCACACTGCAGTAGTTTAATAAAGAGGTAACTAAGGCATGAAGCACTGTGGCCAGATCTGCCTTCTCCAAGAAAGGACATAGCTGGCATACCGGCTGAAGCTGGGCAAAGGCACTGCTGGCCACCACAGCAATTTGGCTTTCCAGGAGCAATGCTGGGTCCAACAGCACCCAAAGCTATGAACCTGATCTTTCAGAAAGAGTGCAACCCCATCCAGAACAGGCTGGGATCCCAGCAGCACTTCTGTCTTGTCTGGCTCAGTCTGTTCATTAAGCCTCAGTCTATTCATCTGCACCCAGTCCTTTACTTCATCCAGACAACAATTCATTGCTACCACAGCTTCCTGGCATCGGTTATAAAGAGAAATTGATCTGGTTGTCATCAGCATACTGAAGTCACCCAGTGGCTTCATTTAAATATTGAAAGGCAACACAAGTTTGGGTACTAAAGGAACTGAAATACAAAAGTCGCAAACTGATAGTGGTCTTAAAATGATTGGTAAGAGATAGCAGTTGGGAGGTAATACAATACACATCCTAGCACACATAAGATTAAGACATGTATGCAAGGAGAGACTTTGTCCTAATCAAGTTACAAAAAAAAAAAAAGAGAGAGAGAGAGAGAGAGAGAGAGAGAGAGAGAAAGCTCACTGCAGTGGAAATCATGCAGCCTTCAAGATGTTGGAATGCAAATCCTGTCAGCCTTGTAGTTCAACAGCTTCTGGAGGACTCCATGACTCCCATCCCTGCTCTAGATTAAATGTTTGGAGGAGGGGGATAGTAATTATAGGACCAGCTGAAATAGAAATTCAGGAAGACCATGTAGTGAATTGTATCCATCAGTGGATACCAAGGGCCTGCTGTACCCCTCTATTTGTAATGTTAGTCTTTTTTGCAAATTGCTTTTGGGGATTTATTTGGTTTGAAAGGGCATATTTAAATATATTGAGTTGAGTGAACTGGGCTTCTGAACTGTATTGTAATGGTTGGGAAGGGAAGTTCAAAAAGGAGTACAGTACGTTATTCTTAAGGCAACTTGTCTCCAGACAAATTGTTTAGCACTTGAAAAGTCACTCCTGTTGGGCAGGACTGAACATTGTGCAGAGGTTGTTGGACTTCACTTCTCAGGATCTTTCACTAATGACTGTGCTGGATAGGGGCTGCTGAGAGTTGTAGTCCCACAACAACTGGAGGACCACACAATTTCAATAGCCTCTTTAGCTTATGGCTTTCATATCTGATACAGATAAAGAAGGAACAAAACATAGTCCTTTGGTACTACATACTCTCTGCTTAGCTTGTTTCCTTACATACCATGTTACCAATTATCCAAGGTTATTTTGTCACCTCCTTCTCTGGAAAACAGAGCACCACTTCTAGTGGTGAAAAACAGCCCATTCAGAAACTCACTACTGTTTTATGCAACCCTGCAAAACTGGGTACATGCCACACTGGTAAAAAATGTTAATATTTGAATCACATGGAAATTCATGGTTACTTCCTGCATTGACCCTGCTAGAGGAAATAGTTCTCATACAACAACCTTATTGTATGAACTGACTCCTTGGTCTATCTGAAGATCATTTAGTGCTGATCCACTTGGCCCTGCATCTACTGGCCAGACATGAGTTGAGTCACATTTTAGGCAGCATACTGCCTGGTGAAGCTGTCATCCGGTGGTTCTATTACTGATTCAGGTAATTAACTAGAACACAATTAAGTTGGCAAAAATGTGGCGAGTTCAAGCACTCTGAAGTTATACGTTCATGTTATGCTAATAAGTTTTCCTAAGACATTTTCTGGTTAATGGAGAGATGGGTGGTGCTATTTGCAAGAAGCAGGTATTAAATATTTATATCCCATCCAGTACCATAAGATCTCTGGGTGGCCTACAATAACATCAGTTTAAGCAACATACATTTCTCCTGACTGCTGATTCTCTGTACCCAGATGTGCTTTATTCCTTCAGCTGCATTTATGCCTCTTCTCAGAGCTAGAGAAGGGATGGGAAAGTGGGAAGGAGTACCAGGAGGAATGGTTGAAGGAAACAGACAGGCAACTTACCTGTAACAATGACTCTTTCATGTGTGAACTCATGTGTGGGTTATTCTGCACCTGACGATGAGGCTTCACAGATGCAGAATGACCCATTCTTGCAAGACCATGAAGAAGGACAGGTTGCTTACCAACAGCAGTGATTTTTTTGAGTTACCATCTTTGATTCCTACACAGAGGTTGTTCTGCACCTGTGCATCTACATCTTCAGGCACAGAATGAGCCGTTTTGTGAATCACAGAAACCACAAAGATGATGGGTGTTACTCCTCTGGCAGGGGCATCACTTGGGGGTGTGGGCCACACCAACTGACACTGTTGCTCCCCAAACAACTGCCTTTGGACAGAAATGGGCTGTGACATTCCCCTGCATCCCTTTAAAACACTGGAGCTCAGCAAAAGAGATGGTGTTAATGGGACAAGGCCCAATGAGAGGAGAAAGGAGAGGCCCTAGATTTTTAAAAATTAAAAATATTTTTAAATGTTATTTAAAAACATCACATCTTACCAGATTTTCACTTGAAACGTGAAAATATGTGCATGTGAATACATTTAGGCTGTGGATAGGATATTGTAATTTAAAGGTATAATTTTAATTTTGCTAGTTGTTTATTTTACAACTATTTTACCACTATTTTACAACTATTGCCATTACATTCAATGATATGTGGGTATAAGGATTTTTTAGTAACATTAGTATAAAAAACATTACTAAGAATTCTGTATGGTGTGATATGGGAGGAAGTTAATGGGGAGTGACACCGTGGATTATTGCACCAGGTGATGCCAACCCTAGTGCCCTTTCCCCTGGCATGCCATCCCCACCCCATGCTTCATTGTCACATTACTGGTAGAAAACAAACATGGCGGCTAGCCACAAAATCCATATTTATACTGTGCATATACCTTTATAAATACATTCCAGCCAAAAGTGCTGTATCTTTTCAGAAAATACGTTTGAGTTGTTCCAAATTGCTAGCTACATGCAACAGTTGCTAGCTCCATGTAACATTTATATTTCTGCTTGTGGCTAACAACTCAAATGCAGAAAAACAAGAAAATACATATTGTATGTATCTTCAGGTGTATGCAGAAATGTGTATTTATTGAACCCAAAATATAAAAGTCCTTCCTCAGAGGCAATATATAATATAAACCGTGTACTGGTCAAGGACCGAATAAATTAAATTGAATTAGAATATAAACCATATAAAACTATACTATATACCATTTGTATTGAATTTAATTAAAACAACACACAAGAAAATCTCTTTAAATTAAATATTAAATGCCACACTATTTGAGGGTTTTATAAGAGTTACTGAGATCATGTACATAAAGCACTCTGGCCATGAAACAGGAGGGAAATCTGGCACTGAGAATGACTTGTGCAGCACCTAATTGCTGTATCACAGATTCACAGCTCAGCTACTTTCCGGAGAATGGTGTCTAGGGGCTGGCAAAGCAACTTAGGTGGATCAAACTTTCACACCCATGTGAAGACCTGGGGCTCTTTTTCTTTTAGTGAGAGAGACAACCTGGAACACTATCAGGCTTTGATGGTCTTCCAGAATGGCTCCCGTCTCATCATCTGAAGCTGGTAAATTCACTTCTGGACTTGCAAGCTGGGCAAAGCCCCAGGAAGCAATTAAATATCCCACCTGAGTTGCTTAAGACAAATTTGGAAAGTTGAGCACTGCTCCTAGCTATTTTGTTTACCTGCACTGATTGGGCTGCATGTATTTCCATCTGAGTGAGGGTTTGAAATTATTAGCTGTATTTATAAAACAGGTAAAATATCAGGTCTATTACTAAGTCGTATGCTAGCCACTTTCTAGAGCAGGGGTGGGAAAGGGGCAGTCCGTGGACAACTTGTGACTCACGTGGCCCTGATATGCAGACCCTGAATTCTTACAAAGCCACCAGGTTGTCCCCCCCCCGGGCTTAAAATATTTGCAGAATGCAACCATTTGGCTCCCATAATCATTCCCATACACCTCAAAGCCCTCTCAAAAACATCAGCCAAAATTCTATCAGAAATTAAACCAGAAGCAACATGCTGTCATTTTAGGTGGAAAAATTGGGATACTCTTAAGGGGGACATGGTGAGAGGCTGAAGAGAGCTCATCTACAAACCCCAGTTCATCAGTGAGTTCTGTTCTGAGGACGTTTTCACACGGGGCTTTTGGAGGACGCTAGCCGGCCTCCGTCCGGCCCCACTCTGGCAAAATGTCAAATTTTTCACACAACATCGCAGCAAGCCCCGCCCCTTCCGGTGCCATCCCTGGCGCTAGCCGGCGTCAGTCCGGGGCTTGCTGCGCGTGTTCACATGATGTCGCAGCAAGCCCCGCCCCCTTTAGCTCTAACTCCGGCATCTGCGCCGGAGTTGTAATTCCTTTTTTTAAAAGGAATTAGGTCGCTGCCGCCTGAGCCATTCCGGAGTGAGCCGAAGGCTCCGTTCCGGAATGGCTCCAGGCGGATGGGACGTTTGTGTATGAAAACGTCCTGAGGGTCGAAATGGTAGAGCTCTAATCAGGGTTGGGGAATAGGAGTAAGGAGTAAGGAGTAAAGGAGTGTTCTTTACAGGAGTAGGAGTAGGAATAAGGGGTAACAAAATATATTTGTTACTCTTTATTATTATTATTATTATTATTATATTGTACATTTAAATTTTTTAATTTTAAATTTTGGTTTAGATAATATGAATTTGTAAGCCTGTTAAAGTTAATTTTGAATATATTTTTTGTTGAGGAGTATAATAGGAGTAGGAGTAACATTGAGAAAGAATATCTTACTCCAGAGTGGAGAAGGAGTAACCCCAAAATCACCACTACTCCCCAGCTCTGGCCCTAATACAATTCCCATTAATTTAAATGTGGTTCATACAATAAAACTGCCTGGTGGATTGGGCCCAACATTACCAAGCAGGTGGGGAACACTGCATTCTGTTAAGATTTACACATACTTCAAAGATTGTAACTGACTCCAAAAGTGTTTTATTTTATTCTGTGCTTTTAATGTACTCTTAAAATTTAGCATTTATTTAAGTTTGCCAGCTGCTTTGATTTTTCAGAGGTGGGATACAAAACACTAATATGAATTGTTTCACAAAGAAGAATAGAAAGAGGTAAAACAGAGGGATGTGGGAGCCATGTAAGACCACACTGTGGAATCTGCTGGAGTGAACTTTCTTTTTTAAAAATATTTTTTATTAAATTACACAATCTAAAAAACATTACAACATATACAAGTACAAATACTCACAAAACAATAAACAGGATAAACACACATATGATAATAGACCACATAAAGTAAAACAAATGTACGGTATCTTAAGATATGAAATTTCAGTGTCTTCTATTAAATAACTTCCTCATCAATTGTGGTCACCTTTTCTTACTACAGTTCTTGATTTTCTCATGATTCTAACAAAATCAAAGAATTAGACTCTATATTTTATTGTGTTTTATAAAAGTCTATATATATTATTCTTTTTAATTAAATATCTTAATCTTGATCCTTTATCCCAGGGGTAGGCAACCTTTTTGAGCCGGGGGCCGGGTTGCTGTCCCTCATACAATTGGGGGGCCGAAGCACCATAAATAAATAAATAAATAAATAAAAATAAAAATAAAAATAAAACAATTTAAAAAATATGCATGCACACTCTCTCAGCCCCAGAAAAGCCATGGCAAAACCCCAGTGGAGATTTTGCCAAGAAAACCCCAAGAACAAGTAATAACAACAATAATCAATATCATGGCAGCGGGGGGCGGCAGGACTGGCCTGGGGCCGGTCCAAAGGCCTCAGGGGGCCGCATCCAGCCCCCGGGCCTTAGGTTGCCTACCTCTGCTTTATCCTATACCATATATATATATATATATATCAGTAAATTTTCCTTTCCCCCCCAAGAAGCTTTTAATTCTTTAAACTAGATTAAACTAGATTATTCATACCTATTTAATCTATAAAGACTTTTCTTTTAGCATCTTAATTCCAATTCCACCCTCTTTTTTCTCTAAATATTTTTAAGCATCTCCAATCATCTTCAATATTTTTTACTGAACTTAAAATAACTCAAAATAGCGGTAAGAGTATCCATATCCATAGCCTCTCCTAAATTTACTATCCATTCCTCTTCAGATAGTATTTATATTTCTCCCCCCCCCCCCAATATTTGCCGTATAGTATCCTCACCAAGGTGACCATATATAATATAATATGTGAATATTTTCTTTCAATTTTAGTGTCCAGTTTATCCATCATATTTAGCAGAAAGATGTGGGGGTCTAGTGGTACTTTTATCTGTAGTATATCAGACATCAAACCATGTACTTTTCCCCAGTATTCTTTAGCTTTTTGGCATTTCCATCAACTGTTGAAAAAACGTACCTTCTGGTTTTAGACACTTCCAGCAATTTATATTCCTTGTTTTATAGATTGCATTTATCTTCGAAGGTGACATATACCACTGGTACATCATTTTGAAATAGTTTTCTTTATAATTCTGACATAAAGTAAAGTTGTTGGTAACTTTCCATCACTTTTCCCATGTTTCTAGATCTATGGGCTTCCCAATATCTTGCACCCACTTTATAAGGTGGGGTGAACTTTCTAACCAAGGGATTAATTTAGATGAATGGCTGTTTGGGACACAAAAAGGAGGAAGGGAAAGGAAGAGGGGGAAAAGGATTTGGCAGCACCTTTGATACATGTATCTGTTTCCATATAGCAACCATGGTGGATCTCTCATCCAAAGGGGAATCCTCTCAGCAGACAGAAGACTCCACAAACCAGCCCCTCACTGCAGCGAGTGACCAAAAGATACTACCGGTATTCCAATTTTCCCTATGGCATGCAGCTCTCTTAGAGAAATTACCTACATCCTTCCAAACACTACCTGCCAGCTGTTTGTGACTCTGAGTATAGGGGACATTCCCTGCTATGGCTATGGACGTTATCACACGGGGGAAATCTGTTGGTAAATTCACACAAATCCCAAACAAAAACTGAATTTGCACCTCACGATTTCACATGACATCGCACAGAAACTGGTCAGAAACTGGACAGAAACTGGTATTATCCGAGATCTTTTTAATTTTGGGAGTTTACCGTAATTTCACATTTACTGTAATGTGAAAAGCAAATACGCACAGACAATTTTCTTTTAAAACCTGGAGGAGGGCCAAGAGGAGGAGGAGGAGGGGCCTCCAGGGAGGGAGAGTCCCGGGCTTCTGCCATGCAGGGAAGGGAAGGCAAGGCAAGGCAAGGCAAGGAGAGGGAAGTTTGGTACGGAGGAGAAGTTTGGCATTTGGGATGGAGGGAAAAGGAGGGGAAAGAAGGCTTCCCTCACAGCAGCTGTGGGGGGGATGTGGGTGCAAGTGTGGGGTGTGCTTGTGGAGCAACTTGGAGATCCATCTCACCATGAAGTTCTGCCCTGCAGGTCCTACAAAGGGGAAAGGCTTATGGAGGGGCATGGGAGCTACCTCCAGTTCCCCCTTCTCAATCCCTCCCTTGCCTTGCCTTTCCAGCTGCCTCCTCCTCCTCCTCCTCTGCTCTCTTGAGAGGTCCTAATCCCAACGAAGGGGGTTAGGACCTGTGCAGGAGGATATGACCCCAAATGTAGGACAGTCTGACATTTCCTCCTGGGAAATGCAGGACTCGCCCTGGAAAAGGAGGAATCTGGTCATGAAACACACCCATTTCCAGTACATGTACGGGTTTTTTTCACTTGTGTATGAAAGTTAAAAACGTCTTTTTTTCGCTTTTAACTTAATTCTGTTATTACTGTAATTACGTGTGAAAAGCTTTTGCGTAATTAAGCTCTATTTTTGCTTTCTTTTCGGGATTCTTCATTTCCACTTTATTATCTCTTTAACAACGAAACTAGCTCACGTGTGCTAACGTCCTTTCAAAGAAAAAGCCACTCCATAATGGCATGGTATCTTGATATCGTAACAGGGAAATCTCTTTACAAGATTTTCCCTAGAAACCTAGAATAGGAGAAGGTAGATGTATTGGTGCCTTCTCAGCCATATTGTGATGGGGCTAAAGATCAGTCTTTCTCATCAAGCATTGCCTCCAGTGCCATTGATTGAATCCGGGTTCCTCCCCAAATCTAGGCTTTTCAAGAGATATTTGCCCACATTCTTATCCCCCAGGGGCAACAATGCAGAGGCATCCATACTCCCTGCACCTTTATCTCCCTTTCTAAGGGATCCTTTGGGAGACAGTAACGGGTGAACCAGATAAGGGGTTCTCCATAAAGACTGCCAGGTAACAGAAAACTCCCCAAAGCTTCATCTGCCCCTGGCAATGCCATTAACAATGAAGAAGTGAGACTAGGAATTGACTCTCATGCATACAGAGCAACTTGAAACATTAGTGAAGATTCAGTGCCTAATCTAGTGGTGGGGAGAGGGCGGTGGAGAAAGATGGTGAAGAGGACTCAAAGCTGTAATTCCATTAGGAGCTGTGATAGTAGCCTTGCTTAGCTTGGATCAAGGAGTCAGCAAGTGATGGCAGTGAACAATCTGAATAACAGGGGCTATCAGGGATCAGTCTGGAAGTAGAATTCACCAGAGGAATGGTGCCTTGCACCCCAGTCCTTCTCCTCACATTACTGCAGCTCTGTATTTGCCCACAAATTCATATGGCTCAGTTTATTTTTAACTATGTGGTCACTATTGTGTTGAGAGAAGGGGACACACTAACTGTTCTAGGAGGAAGCACATCAAAGTGTACTGTGGAATGGTGAAACAAGGCAGTATTAGCCTTGAAAGAGTGCATTCTGGGATTGCTCAAGAGAAGGTTAATCCTGTGCATACAAGAGGAGGCCTCAGCATGAATTGTGGCCCTAAATCCAGTTGCTAGTTCCTACTAGAGCATTGAATCACTGGTATTTAAGTGCTGACCTGCCAAGTTTCCATTGATTTAATATGTCTGCTTTTGGGAGAAATCACAATTTTATTTGAGCCCTGGTGTCATGGTTGAATGGAAACAACTGCCTCTGTCTCTGACCTAATTGTCTCCCCACTTCATCCCTGTGGTAGGAAGAGTCGGGTCCCAGTCGAGGCCGCAGTGCGTCTCTCGCTTCCACCACTTCCCAGTCAAGCTACCGGAGCCATAAGGATGCCCTGCGCCACCGCATCCTACACCTATCTGAGTTGCTGCGAGTGGAGAGGAACAACCGAGATGAAAATACCTCCTGCTACTTGGAGCTGGTAAGCAAGGCTGACCGGGAGAAAGCCCCTTCTATCCGGCAGGCCTTTGAACGCATCAACCAGCGCTCTTCGGCTAATATTGCCCATCTGGAACAGCGTCTGCAAGATTGCTGTGCCCAGCTGAAGAAACTGGAGCAGAAGGTTCTGGCCCCCCAGGAGAGCAGCACCAGCACCGCCTCTACACACCAGCACCAGCACATCTTCACTCACAGGAGCAGCTTCCCTCGTCTGCCACCCTTTCATCTACCCAGGATGCGCACTACAGAAACAGGAGCAGCAGAGGAAATCAACCTTCCTCCCATCACAGAGAGCAAGGAAAATTGCCCTGTCGCAGAGCCAGCCCCAAAGCAATTATTTGAGGAAGAAAACAGACAGAGGCTTCAGGAGTTGAAGGCCCAGTTGTTAGAGCTGAAGGAAGACCATAAGGCCCTGGAGGATGAATGGCGCAGGTTGGATGAGGCATGGAGAGCAGATAAACAGCAGATGATGGAACTCCTGCAGGAGGAGAAAAAGAGGTGGGCTCCTGCATTATTGTGAGCAATGGGTCCCTGGTATCCCATCTCCCTGACATCTATCCTTATATTTGGTGCTTCTGGTCTCCTTCTTCCTCTGCCCACTCTCCCACCTCCCAAACCAGTGCCCTGGTTCAGGTCTCTAAACCTTTGCCCTCCCTCAATCCTAGAAAACAGTCATTGCTCTATTACTGGGTACCAGGTTCTTTGTTTATGAAATGTATATCCTGCCTCGATAAAAGTGGTACATTTACCCCAGGGTCACAACTCATACTGAACTATCCTTTCCTTGTGTGCATTTAAACAAAGAGTCCCAGAAGAAACAGCCTCCTCTGTGCTGCTAATCCAGGAACATGGTATCAGGGCCCCTTCCACACTACACAATTATAGCACTATGACTCCATTTTAAATGCCATAGCTACATCCTGTGGCATCCTGGAATCTCTAGTTTGGTCAGAGGCACCAGAGGAGCTCTCTGGCTGAGAATTCTCTATGTTGCTGTCAGTTGTCCTTAACAACATGTTGCTATTAACAGCCAACTTCGACTTGTGGTGACCCTATGAGTAAGAGTCCTCCAAGTCACCCTATCATCAACAGGTCTCACAAACACAGATCTCACAAACACAGAGCTCTGGCTTTCTTGATGGAGTCTATCCACCTGTAATGTGGTTGGTAGCAGTATTCTCTATACCCCCTCTAAACTGCACACCCTACAACTCCATGGGATAGAATAATTGCTGTTAAAATGGAATCAAAACACTAAAATTATGCAGTATGAAAGAGCACATGGTTACATCAAGTAGCTCAGATGTAACAGCTTCATACTTTTCATGGTACACTTAAATTACATGAGAACCTAGATACTGTCTTTATTGTAATTTTAATAAAGGAATACAACATCCTTAGACAGTGGAATTCTGAAAGACTTCACCCAAATAATTGAGGGGTAGGCAACCTTTCCCCTTTAAGGGCCGAGGGACTTCAGCTCCCAGAAGCCTCAGCTATGTTGGCCAATAGTCCTATGTTGGCCAATAGCTCCTGGGATTCTGGGAGCTGAAGTCCTTCGGCCCTAAAAGGGGAAAGGTTGCCTACCCCTGCTCTACACACAGAAGTATATAGAGTTATTGTTTTTGTTGTTGTTAATTGCCATCAAGTTGACGTCAACTTATGGTGACCCTATGAATGAGAGATCTCCAAGTGATCCTATTATCAACAGCCCTGCTCACGTCTTGCAAACTCAGGGCAATTATGGCTTCCTTGTTGAAGTCCATTGCTCTGGAATGGAGTCTTCCTCGTTTCCTTCTGCCTTCCATCTTGCCAAGCATTATTGTCTTTTCTAATGAGTCATGTCATGATGTGTCCAAAATAATTTAATCATCTTGGCTTCTAGGGAGAGTTCAAGCTTGATTTGCTCTAGGGCCCATTTATTTGTCTTTTTGGCAGTCCAGTAATTCTGCAAAACTCTCCTCCAGAGCCACATCTCAAATGAGTTAGTTCTCTTCCAATCAACTTTCTTCACTATCTAACTTTCACAACCGTACGTAGAAACAGCAAATGCAATGACACAGACAATCCTGACCTTGGTATTCAATGGTATAGTGTTAGGACAAATTAAAACAAATGTAAAATAATGAGCAGCTGTGATCATAAGGTTAACGAAACACCTTCACAGCAGTCAGTCCAATGAATGTATTTTCCTTCAGAGTCAAGCTCTGGGATTGCTTAGAAATGGTTCTTTGAGTTTCAAACAAAGGGACAGCACTGATGTCACTCAGATACTTTCCACACCACCAATCCTTTGAGCCAATGTATACTTCAAAAACATTCTGGTAAATAAAAATGAATAATAAAAAGAAGGAAAAACCCACCTAATTTGCTTGCCTGGCAGAGATTCTGTTAAAAAACCCAGCAGTGATGAAGTTTTTTTCTTCTCATTGCCACCATTGTCTGGGCCAGAGAATGAAGTGGCTAAGCAAGTAGGTTGCAGTGGTGAAGAAAAATAGGTCCAAAAAGCCTCTTCCTGGGAGATAGGCCCTTACCCCATGTTCTGCCATCCCCGTCCCTTACACTGGCTCTGCCAGGCTTGTACAGGCATTGAAGAAATTACTGTGAGGGTTGTTTTTCTTAATGTTTTTAATATTTTTGTCACCTTCAGTGAATCCTATGAGAAGAAGTGAGCAAAACTGGACTATGAACTGTTCTAACATTTAATTAACATAATAGTTATTTCAACCCAGGATCACAACTACCCTACTCTCCAGCCCTGTGTCACTGGTAACACATCCTTTCCTCACAAGTATTGAGAAGTATTCAGTGCTCTCTCTGCACAGAATTTCTCTGCTCCAATGTAATCCTAAACCCAGATGCCTTCCGCACCCATGAACATCCCCAGGATGAGCCTACTCATCCACCTCTTGATACTGCAAGTGTCAAATGAGGAAGCAGAGCCAACCTGGTCCTAATCCAATTACCCCCAGTGAATTAAGCTCAGACTTTAACAAGATCAGCCAGCTGGCTTGAGCTAGGGGTGGGGGACATGAGAGGAACAGCGATCAGACCATAGAATCTTACTTAGCCCACCCCTTGACTATGCCACTTTTCCTCAGGCACTATATTCTGGAGGTGCAAGTGAACGATGTGATCCAGATCAATCTCAATGAGATCACCAACCTCAAACATGACTTGGCCTGCACTGAAGAGAAGATGGTCTACCAGTCCTATGAGAGATCTCGGGACATCTGGGTAAGGGACTTCCTATATCTAGAAGTCCAGGATGTGTGGACATAAGAATATTCTGAGAACCAGGGGAAATAGGACTGTGGAGGAGGATGTTGCTGGCCTTGCCAGGGAGGATGGGAGACATAACTAAGGAGAGATATGGCACACCACACTCAAGCTCCTCCAACCAGCTTTAGATACAAAAATATATTCCTGGGATAATGTGGCAAATCTTGTATTAAGTGTGTCAAAGCAGAATGTCAGAAAACTTGGAGATCCAGGTGATTATTAATAGTATAAATTAGGTTGGGGGGGATTCACTGGCATTAACCTTGTTAGAGCCTTGCAGAGGGCATTTTGTATTTCAGGATGGTGCCTCTTACTGGGCACCATCCATGGGGGTGGGGGAGCTATCTGTTGGTTCCTAGCCTGCTCCACACAGGGAACCATTAGGAACACCCATTCACCTCAACCTAAGAGTTTGGCCCCAGTATTATTTCCTGCAAATGATTTATCTTGGGTGTGTTGAAAGGTCATTAGCAGAAGACAAATGGGACCCGCAACAAAGTGAGGCTGTGTGAGGTGCGTTCCTGTTCCATATTTTCTATCCCATTTTCCTTCCGTCAGCTTTCTTCCCTCTAGCCCCCCCCAGCCCGCCAACATGTAGTCAATGTTCTGTGGCAACTGAGGAGACCCAGTCTGTATCAGGGTGACCCTGCTCCTGCTTTTTTATACTTTTGAGAAGCCCCTGGTTTCCCTGAGCCTGTTAATTCCTCTCACTTGTGCATAGAATTTGACTGCATACCCAAATGGCAGTTGGGAAATTGCTGTTAGCATAACGTATGACAGACCCATTAGAAAGCAGGACACTATAACGTAAGAGTTCAAATGCCAGGGGGAAAAGAACTAAACATGTAGGGGATCCTGACCTCCTGCCTTCTCCTTGTCTCTTTGGTAGGAGGTGCTGGAGTCCTACCAGACCCGACTGGCCAAACTGGAAATGCAGCAGCAGGCCCAGCAACAGGAGGCAATGGAGTTGCCCCAGGCCAGTGTGTATAAATTTTATGGACAGCTTATGAACCTCCTGCTGACCATTGCTGCCATTCTCCTGGTGTGTGCCTCCACAGTTTCAGCCTGTGCCCTTCCTCTTTTGCGCACTCGCTGGCGTGCCATTACCACTCTGCTTGTGGTTATCGTCATCACTGCTGCCTGGAACTACTTTTCTCATATTACTCAGATGGATTGGAAAACATGGTTTCCCTCAGCTTCATAACCAGAGGACAAAATGGCACACATTTCCTCATCAGTTCCACTTCTTTCCAACACTCCCTAATGCTTATTTATTTCTTTATTTATTAAAAAACCAAAACCAAAATCTACATGTTTGTCTCTTTCCCCATGCGCCTAAGTCTTCCTATAGCTATGCCAAGCTACATGTGATGGTTCATTCCATATACCAAGTCTAACAATGAGCTCCAGCACCCCAAATACATCAAAACAGACTGCAGGAGTTTAAGGACTGTGTGTCCATTTTTGTTGAGAAAGTTCAGCACAGGCAAGACAAAGGAGTTTATCACACGGGGGAAATCCCATGCAGAAACGGGTTTTAAATTGGAAAAAACCTGCAAAAGCGGTTAGATTTTCAGACGACGTCGCTGTTAAAATGAGGTTAACCCGAACGGAAAGTAGTCAGAAACTGCTTCTTTTTACTTTCGGAAGATCCCGAAAGTAAACGAGTTTCCGTTCAGATTAACCTCATTTTAACTCCATTTTAACAGCGATGTCACCTGAAAATCTAACCGCTTTTGCGTTTTTTTCTAATTTAAAGCCCCGTTTCCGCACGAGATTTCCCCGTGTGATAAACTCCACAGAAAACCAGATACATACACACAGAGAAAGCATATTGACATACAGTCATGCACACACATTCTGAATTCATTGATCTGCTTATGGATGAAAGGAGATAAAACCAAGCAGCCTTAAATCCTAACACTGTAGTCTAATAAAGCTGTGATTCTGGCAGTCTCTCCAGCCTGGGAGATGTATGCAGGGACTCTCCCATGGCATTTTGACATTTGAATTGGGAAACCTAGATTACACCCCATGCCCTGTCAACTACAGTGTTTGGCTTGTGCAGTTCTTCTTTGTGTCTCTTGCCCAGGTGAACATCCCTGTGGATTGTGTCTCATGAGTCAGGTGTATTTTCCTCCCAGTCTTTTTCTGTTCATGGTCCCACAAGTTCTCTTGTCTGGTCAGCCATGTTACCATTCCTCATACCCGTAAGCATGTATCTGCTAGCCATGAAATCTAGTCTTCCTGGGCCCTCTCTCCAGATCCCTCACCTCTGCCACCCCTACTGACATCATCCCCACCCCACCCCCCATGCGTGTGTGTGTATATATATATATATATATATATATATATATATCTCTCAAACATTTCAGCAAAGGGCAAAAGGAACTATTGCTGCATGATTTTTTTGCAGGATAAGAACAGAACTTTTATACAGAAGTTAAAAATCTTTATTCTCTATCTCAGTCTCACTGCTGCAAAACTTTTTTTTTTCATTTTTCCTCATTGCATTTCTAGCTAGATGTCCCAGGGACACAATAGGCTTTAGTATCAAACAGTATGTACAGAATGGTTCCAGTTGAGCCCTGCTGGGGAGAAGCACAAAGTCCCTGGGATGACCAAGGTGGCTCATGCTGAGTCTCACTGGTTCTACCCCGTGTCTGAATCATTCCCACTTCCAACAGAACTAGGATTCAATGCATCCAACCTGGCTGGGCCACAGACACCTCGTGGAACAAACATTTTCTCCTTCCGCCCCTCCTTCAATACACTCCCTGGCACCAGTAAAAACTTCATAGAGGGACAGAGCAAAAGGGAATCAGAATATGGCCTGCATGGCCAAAGTGTGGGTAATCTTCCCTCTTGGGACACAACCATCAGTCCATCCTGCCACAGGATGGGGAACATTTAGCGAAGATGTGGATACCGGGGCAGGTTCACTGCTAAGAGGGCCTCGGATAGACTTGCTTTACAAAAGCTATATGCTTTCCACAGGGAACCCCTTTTCTTTTGCCCCACTGGGGGGGGGGGACTGAGGCGGGGTGCACAGGGAGACTAATTCTGGATCTTGGGAACAAGTGCCCAAACAACACCTCCCAGGAAAGTTGCAGGAAGATGGGATATTTGAGCAGGGAATTCCTCATCCCCTTCACCTCTATCCCAAAATAATTCTGAAAGGAAAGCAGAAACATTTCCCTCCCCCAAAGCACTGGAAAATAACAAAACTCCCAGCTTAGGGTACAGTCTAAGTTCAAAGGAGAGGGTCTGTGGAGATGGCAGGCCAGTATTTGATATGCTCAATGGGAATCCATACGGCAGTAGTCCAGGAAGAAGGGAAAGGTCTTATGGGGTGGGGTGGGGGCTCTCCTGGGAGGAAGAGTCTCCTGTCTTGGTGTCTAGTCAGGCAGGGGCCTCTTATGCCGGTGATACAGAGGAGTTAGAGACAGATGAAACCTCAGTGCGGGAAGCAGAGGATAATTCAGAGCCATCATCCACCTTCTTGCCAAAGAGCTGCAATATGCAATTACGGAACTGCCAGAAGCAAAAGAGAGGGGAGAGGGGAGAAGAAGAGGGAGGATGAGGTTAATCAGAACCAAGTGTGAGTTCTGCGTTCCCCCAGCAGATAATCTTATGCAACAGACTCCACTAGCCCAACACTGAGAATCAGTGGCCTTTCAGGTATGTCAGATTACAAATCACTTCATCTTTAGCCAGCAGAGCTAATGATGAGGAAAAACTGTGAGTTGCAGTCCCACAAAATCTGAGGTATTTTATGATTCTCACTCTGGTACTAGGCGATGCATCCTCCCTGTTGAGTTCTGTCTAACCTGTGCAGCCCTCTGTTTTCTGTACCTTTCCTCTCTTCTAGCTAACCCTGTCAGAGTCCATTTGGGAAGAGAGCAAATTACCTGTCTGTTCATAAAGACGTAGATAATTGGGTTGTAGATGGTGGCGCTCTTTGCAAAGTAGGCAGGCAAAGCAGCTGCAAGGGGGTGGAAGGCATAGCCTGGGTTGGCAGCAGCAAAACAGGCAAAGATTGTATATGGTCCCCAGCAGAAGCAATAGGCAATGATCATAACCACTACCATCCTCGACACTTCCCTCTCAGCCTTCTGTGTAGATTCTGACTCTTTCTGCTGGGCAGCGACCTATGCAAAAGGAAGGCAAGGAGTGGAGTTAAAAGGGCATAACATTTATGAAACGGCGGGGAGGAGAGGGATTCAGTTTGCCTAGGTTGCAACTCTGTTGACAGGCTTTGTTGTGCTTTGCCTTCAAGTCATTTCTGACTTATGGCAACCCTATTACAGGGTTTTCATGGTAAGATTTATTCAGAGGGAGTTTGCCTCTGCCTTCCTCTGAGGCTGAAATAGTGTGACTTGACCAAGGTCACCCAGTGGGTTTCCATGGCTAAGTGGAGATTTGAACCCTGGTCTCCAGAGTCTCCAGAATTGTTAGTCCAACACTCAAACCACTATACCACAGTGGCTCAACAGACTTAGGCTGAGGTGGGGGGGGGGGGGGAAAGGAAGGTCTCCATGGTAAACCATTACGAGTCAATTTCAAACAAGCCATCTTTTTACAGCAAGATAAGTTAATAGAGAAGAAGAGAAAGAGAAATACAATGGAAACTGGGGATAAGCCTCTTGGAAGGTTTAGTAGGGATTTAAGAACAGCCAAGGGCCAGATGCCAGTGTGTTCCTGGGATCTTGCTAGGAATGAGGTATTCAGAGGAAATCTTACTGAGGCTGACAATTGGAACAAGCAATTTCCTATAAGGAAGATGAGGAGTCAGGAGTGTCACTGAGAAAAAAATTCTAAGGGGGGCTTTTAGGAATTCTAGAGGTGTGAACATGGGAATTGTTACATTTCCAAGGCGGAGGAGATTTAGCAGAAGGGATTGGATTAAGGTAAAGGTTTCTGTGTGAAGTGCCATTCTTGGAGGGGTGGGAGGGACATAGGAATTCCAACTGGGAGGCAGAGTAGCAATGTAGTTCAAATACTCACTGCACGGATAGCTAGCCACACTTGCAAGTAGCAGAGAATGATGACAGACAGAGGAATGAAGCAACAGGTGATCATGAGGACAATCATGTAAGACTGAACACCAGGGTCATCGCTGCCACTGAATACGTCTGGGCCACAGGAGGTCTTCAGCCCATGAGGCCAATACCTGGAGAGAGAGTAAGGTCATTCTCACACATAAAATTTAAAGCACCTTTGAACCTCTCCTGTGCTAATTATGTGCTAATGGCCTTTGTTCAAAAAGAGAAAAGTGGAATGCAGGCATTTGGGTAATGTAAGCTTGACAGTCACAAACTACAGCAATTGACACATATATTGTTCCAAAACTATCATGTGAAGCACATCTTGAGCAAAATACCTTTGTATTGATTTTCTGCTCAGAGCTTCCCACCCCCAGGAAAATAATCCTCAGCCCCACTTTTGAAATCCCATGGACCAATAGAGACATGGACCATCCCACCTCCTTGTTTCTTGCCAGGAATAAACCAATACTCTGTACTCATTTGCAGTGGACACAGCCCATCCTGAGCAAGAGTTCTGTGTTTGTTTGGCAAATCTCATAGAGTGCTAATGTAAAACACATGAAGTGGAATGTAATTACACCTTTCCCTAAACCTGCTTCCCTTTTCCTCACCAGCTTTTCCCTGCATGCCTACCATTCTCTCCACTGATGATGTTTGCTCTAGTCTCATCTCCTCATACTCACCTACTCCAGCCAAAGATTGGTGGTGCTGTCCAGATAGCAGACCACACCCAGGAGAAGATAATGCCAGCCATGGCCAGTTTGGCATCAAACTTGACATTTCCAAAGGGCTTGCAGACAACGACCCAGCGTTCCCAGGAGATAATGGCCAAAGACCAGAGGGCTGTGATGCCTACCGGGAAGAGGAACACAGGGGATAGTTATCACTAGCCAGGAGTGACATGAATTTCTGGGAGATAGCTACGCTGGGACTTTGGAATGCAGGAGCCCATCCTCCTCCCAACTCATCTCCCACCACTTTTTGTGGACTGACTTTCCCGGATACTAAAACAACAGTACAAAAAATAGCAGTTGTGGTGCTGTCACTGTCCGGATGGTTGTATTAAAACCCTTGTTAGGTATCCTGCCAATTGAGTCCTGGAGTGCAAGGGATTAGCATGCACAAGGCAGCTAGGGACAAAGCATAGCGGGGAATGTCCCTGCCCTAGAAAATCCTGAAAAAAAGAAGCATGGTAAAGGAATAATAATAATAATAATAATAATAATAAATTTTATTAATATACCGCCCTCTGGCGAACCAATCCGGGCGGTGAACATAATAAAATAGAATATACAATAAATGCAATCTAAAACACACTATTCCCCCCTCCCCCTTTAAAAACTATTAAATCAATCCAATTAAAAAAAAAAACAAAAAACAAATACAACTAATATATTTATAAAAATTTCATACCAACCAGTTGCCCTGCTAAAGGGAATTTAACAAATGTTTCTGAGAACAGTCGGTCGCAAGTCTCAAGGTCTCAAGGTGATAGGGGATCTCAGATGACAACAGGGCAGAGATATGTGAGGAGTGATGACATGGGGAAGGATTAAAAGGAAAAGTGGGTGAAACTAGAACATAGTAAATAAGTAACCCATTTGTCTCTTACCACAAACAGACACGGTATATCCCTCCAACACACACATAGGGTGGCCAAGGACGAAATAGCCAAAGATCTGGTTGATGACACTGATGGTACTGGCAATAACTGTCTCACCCAGATCAGCTATTGCCAAATTCACCAGAATCCAGTTCAGCGGATGTCGTAGCTTCTTGAATTTGGCAGTGGCCACCAATACCAAACCATTGGTGAAGATTGAGGCAATGACCACAAAGATCATCCAGAGAGAAGTGACATTGTAGACCCATCGTGGAGCAATGTGATAGTTTGGACCTTCAAAGGGGCCTGCCAGAGGAGGGAAAAGGTTAGGAGTTAGAAGGAGCCCTGCCAACATAAGTCGTCACAGAGGAATCTATCAGGAGGCTACTTTGCCAAGGAAAGACAAGAGAGTGTCTTTTCCTTTTTTAATGTTCCCAGCTTGCAAACTATTTGGAAACCTTCTAGTTTTCATCTCCCAGAAAGATGGAGGCATTTACACTTCTCCCTGGCTTGCTTACTAAGACCCCCATACCCACAGACACCTCCTAAAGACTCTTTGAAATGCTCTCTCAGAAACCACTGGCAAATCATATTTCTGGAGCACTCCTCCCCGTGACCTTTATGATTTGGGCTGTAAGCAGCTGAAGGAAGACTCCTTCCTCTGCCTTCCTCTGGTCTGTCAAGGAATGGTCCCATTTCCAAGAAAAACCAGTGTCCAGCCTCCAACCTTAGGCCGGCCCCTTGTGTTCTGATGCTTCTGCTGGGCTCACCCCGGGTATTGTTGCTGTTGGTATAAGTGAACACGCTGTCTCTTGTGGTATCATCATCGTCTCTGCCCCGTCGGGCAGCAAATACAGCCACATTCAAGGCTTCTGTCATGGCCCTTGCCCGCCTTCCTCCTCGCCCTACTACCAGCGTTTGCTGTTCCTTGCCCTCTTCTCTACTCCCTCACTTTCTCTTTCTTCCAAGTTTTGCTCTTCTTTCCCCCCTTTTCTCTCTTTCTTTTTCCTCCCTCCTCTTCCCCTCTCTACCGCTCAGTCTCTCCCATCCGAACAACTGTGGCAGGGTCCAGGGCACTGTCCATTTTTATATTCACCCCCCCAGGCGGATTAAGCCCCTGCCTTGGAGAACAAGATCCCCAAAGCCCTTAAACGTTTTATCCCTTAATTGGGCTGCGATTTGGCCCCCTCCCTGCCTCATTTTCCTGCTCCCTCCCCCAGTTTTCAGCAATATGAACAGCTCATGGCTATCCTGCGTCAGCCTGGGTGTATTTGCTGGACATTTCAGGTGAGGGATGAGCAGGGAGGGGTGATTAGAGAGTCAAAAGAGCTCAGCTAATCCCTCTCAAGAATGGTTCTTCCTTGCAATTTCCTAATGGCCCATTTTTCTAACTAGGCCAAAGGACCTTTTGGCCCAATTTTGCTCCTGACAGAGATGGCTGTTGGGCACCGAAGCCTGAGCACCAGCCCACCGTGGACTCACACTCGTGACAAATTGCAACACAGCTGATATGCCAGAAAACAGCCACCCCTGTGTGGTGGACATAAAAACTAGCCCCGCAAAAGCATTCTTAAATGAACTAACAATTGCTACAGAGGAAATGGATGCTGAACTCAGGGGGATTGTCGCCCAAAGTTTATTCACCTAATGCCCAGACCATTACTGTGCAAAAAGCACACTCATACCCAGTGCAGGGCAAAGTCACACCCCAGTCCAACAACTATTGTGTGACTCTGTGACCACCTTCTAGGTCTCCATGTATCCTGTGTCATCAGGAAGAAGTATAAGAGGCAAGACTCAAGATATTCAAGAGTCCTCTGCCTAATCACTTGTGCCAGAAAACTAGTCACATAAGAGATTGTTTTTGAAAAAGGCCACCTTCCATCTTATGTAATTAAAGTGCAGTTTCTCTTCTACCAGTACTGCCATTTAGTTAAACAGAGCTGGATAAGAGACAAGAGGGGACAGAAAGACCTCTTGAGCAGGCCACATCCTTTTCAGTGACACAACACAATCCTATGCATGATGTTACACCATTAAGAGAGTTACAAATAACCCATTAGTTGCAATTCTTTCCTTTTCCAGTAACAAAAGAATATCTTTGGGATTAATAGTATGGTTGTACAGTCAGCCCTCCGTATCCATGGATTCTGCATCCACAGATTCCACCATCCACGGCTTGGAAATATTCCAAAATTTCCACTCCCCTAAAAAGTAAATCTTGATCTTACAATTTTATATAAGGGACACCATTTTACTACATCATAATGGGACTTGACCATCCATGGATTTTGGTATCAAACCCCTGCAGATACCAAGGGCCCATTGTAACATATTTAAGGGTAATATCCATTAGTTTTCCATAGATCTGTAACTTTTAAATTACTTTTTAAGTGACATGGTTCCATTGTTGGTTCATGTTGTTGTCTTGTGCTTTGTTGAGACAAAGATGAGGTGAACAGGAGAAGATTCTTGAGGGGTAGCCATGTTGGCTATACAGCAAATCAAAAAGCATTCAAACAATGATACCTTTATTGGGCATTTTGGTTGTCCCAATAAAGGTATCATTGTTTGGATGTTTAAGGAGAAGATTGTGTTTAGCACCACAGGTCAAAAGCTTGTACCATTTAGAAATTGTGTTTATTTTTTAAAATATAACTAAACATTATTGCTAGAGAATTAAAAAGCAGAGAAGTAAAAAGTTTCTTTTAACAAATTGCAGCTGTAATGCTAACAAAAATGAGATTCTTGTTACTATAAGGGTAACAAAATACTGTTCCAAGCCCTTTTTGCTGTGCACAAGACCTACATCCTCACTATTTGGCTTGACATATCATAGTACTTTGGGGCTCATTTTTCTGTTACACTATCCCAGAGACATGTACGTTAGTAGAAAAGGGCTAATGTATCTAGTTATTCATTAACAGGCTAAAATGTCTTCATTTTCTTGACCTTTACAGTAGTGTTCCTAGTGGCCATTACATCAGCTAGGAGGGTGTCGGAGTTAGCACCTTTATCAGTACATCCAAGTTTGTGTCAGTGGGACCAGGACAAATTCAGGTTGATACTTGACCCCATATTTCTACCAAAATATCCATTAAACAAAAGGCTGAATCAGTCTATCTATTTCTCAGTTTTTTTGCCCAAATACACTAGAGGAAAAATTGGCACACACTAGATATAAGGAAGGCTATTAAGAAGCATATTGGAAAGACTAAGCATCTCAGATTAACAGAGGCGTTACATGTCTCCTTTGACCCAAAAACCCTAGGGAATAAATCCTCTAAAGTACTGGCTGCAGGTAGAAACAAAATAAATGGAGAGTAATGAAGTACAAATTATAAAGAAATAAAAGGAGATAAAATGAAGTAAATGAAATAAAAGAATACGAGAATAAGAAAATAAATAAAAATGGTATGAATTAAATAGATGAAATTGTAATAGGATAAGGAAGAAGGAAAAGAAGAAGAGGATAAGAAGACAAGAAGAGAAGAGTGAAAATCTATCAATAATTGTTGAAGAAATAAATGAAACGTAAAAGATATAATTGGAACTTACTTTGTAAAACAATGTAGAACAAGATGATATGTCAAAAATTGTGAATAAAAAGTTTTAAAAAAATTAAGAACTGATTGCACAATTGTTAAAGGTGTGAATATTTCTCTGTTATGATTTGGCAAAAGTACTTAGGCCACAGACTGGATGGCCATATTCTACATGGTCCGTGTCAACCAGTACAGCAGATGTAGTTTCAGCCTCTCTACATGATGCATGCAATACGGCCAGGGGGAAGGAATCTTCCACATTTATAAGGCACTATAAAATAGAGAAGTATAAATCAGCCCAGATTTATACCCCTAAGTCTGAGAGTGAAGGCAGAAGAGTCAACACTCACAACAGAAAATAACTTTTTATTTTTTTATTCCTGCTGCTATATATGCTGGAATGAGGGAAATAAGCCAACTGTGTGTGGATTGCTTCTCCATGCCATCCAGAGAGTAACTATTGTATGTAAGTTTAGTTGCTGTTTAATTTAAAATCTTAATCTATAACCCATACCAGTATGAAGCCAGAAAATGTCATTGGTGATTTAACTCAGCTACCACTCCCTCAGTCACTAACTTGACCTTGGGAGACAAAGAGTACCTCTGCACTGTAGAAACCTGTCATGGCTCCATCCTACAGAATCTTGGAGTTTCTATTTTTGTGAGGCACCAGTACCCTTTGGCAGAGGAGGCTAAAGACCTTGGAAAACTACAGATCCCAGGATTCCATAGGATGGAGCGACAGCACTTAAAGTGGTGGCAAACTGCATTATTTCTACAGTGTAGATAGATGCACCCAAGGAAACAGCTGCATGACTTTCTGGTAACCCAATTTCTCAACCACCACACCAAAATCTTTCTCTTGTTTTTCTTTTCTCCCTCTTTTATAATAATCTTCTTGACATTCCACTTTCTTTTTGTCAGATTTCCATATGGATTCCAGAGAAAAATTCCAGGGGTAAGAGCTTCAAAAACCAATTTCCCTGATCAAGTAAAGCAGATACTTCCCATTCAAAGTAAGCCAGACCCCAAATTCTATTTGCTAAGTATGGTTGAAGATAAGAAGCTAGAAACAGAATTTGGTAAACTGATATTTTATATAACCACCACAGCCAGAATGACATATGCCGGGAAATGGAGATGTAAAGATATACCAACAATAAGAGATTGGATCTATAAATTAATAGAAAATATGTCCATGGATAAATTAACGATGATCTTAAGAGGGCACTCATGGGAAAAATAAAAGAAAATATGGGTCCCATTAAAAAGGTATTTAGTGAACAGTGATTATAAGGAACTACTGGTGGAGATTTAATTTGGAAAATCAGTGGAGATTTAAATTGGAAAATCTCTTTGGGAATTTAATAAATTTACTTTTTCTGTCAAATAAGAAATTCATAAGGGAGCACGTACCATGAAAACAAAGATTACCCTCCTCCCGGTAAAGAATCGAAGGGATGAGACATGGAAGGTCTTCTTTTTAAGGTTACATGTTGTTTGTTCTTTTCCTTTTGTAAGCTCTTTTATTATTATTTGGGCGTGTTTCCCACATGTTATAATTGACCGAGATGAGTTATGGAAGCCATTTTTTTTTTCTGTTCGCTGAGTTGAAACCTAGGAAGTTATTTATTGTGTATTTGTGTTTTTGTAGGGTATTTTTGTAGGGGTAGGTGGAGTATATGTGTTTAATGTGGTTAATGTATGTATGTATGTATGTATGTATGTATGTTTTGTTGTATATTTTATTATAATAAAATTTAAATTAAAAAAAAAACAATTTCCTGCAAGAAATGAAGAGTCTGTGTCTGGTGTCCAGTGCAAAATCCCAGAGGACAAGCTGGATGTAAAGAAGACTACAGTTGCTCCTCTGTTTTTGTGGGATATCTGTTCCAGAACACACACACCCCAGTGAAAACATTGGTTTGAATAGTGGCACACACCAGCAGGCACCTGCAAGTGCACACCATGGACGCCCCTCTCATTTTAAGCCCCACCGTTTGCCCCCCACAAATGGGCAAAGGATGCAGACTCGAAGTCTGTGAAAACAGAGGGGCAACTGTAGTTAGATTTCAAGCCACCCTTATCACCTGTATCACTTGTTTGTTTAAAAAAAATAATCTTGCAATTAACTATCATAATGTAATGATGAACAATGATAAATAAAACTTCCTACAGCAGTTTGCATATGTTAAAAACCAACTGGGAAATGTAAAATCTGTTGGCTCTTTTACATTCTCAATTAATTAATTGATAACTTAATGATGGTCCCACTTAAATCAATAAAGTTAAAATACTGTACATTTATCTAGCTCTTCTTTCACTGCGTAGATCATGAAAGGCTATGGAACGCCCTTAAAGACGTGGGAGTACCAACACATCTGATAGTCCTAATGAGGAATCTGTACTCGGGACAAGAGGCTACTGTCAGAACAGAACATGAAGAAACAGAATGGTTCCCAACTGGCAAAAGAGTCAGACAAATAATAATAATAATAATAATAATAATAATAATTTATATCCCGCCCCTTTGCGAACAATCGGGGCAGCTAACAATAATAAAATACATAACAGACAGTAAAATCAAATTCCCATACACCCCCTTAAGAAATTATTAAAAATTAGACATAATTAAAACCTGCATTAAAACACAATAGTTAATTAAAAAACTAATCCTACTATAGGAGTGGATTAATACATGTCAGAACTGGGAACCTGAAAAACTGGAAGAAGGAATTCCAAAAAAGATTCCCGACGCCGGGATTATCTATCGCTGAAGGCCTGCCAAAAGAGATCCATCTTGACAGCTTTTTTAAAGCTGTCCAGAGATGTCAATTGACGGATCTCGTCCGGCAGGCTATTCCACAGTCTGGGGGCGATGACCAAGAAAGCCCTCTGGGAGGTAGCCGCTAGTCTAGCTCTTTGTGGTTGCAGCAAATTCCTCCCAGAGGACTGGAGAGCTCGGGGAGGATTATATGGGAGGAGGCGGTCCCTGAGATAGTTTGGACCTAAGCCATTTAGGGCTTTAAAGGTGATAACCAACACCTTGTACTGGGCCCGGAAACTTATAGGCAGCCAGTGGAGGGACCTTAAAACTGGAGTAATATGGTCCCTCCTAGATGTTCCAGATACTAATCTGGCTGCCATATGTTAAGGAAAATGCAACTAGGGACATACAGTAATAGAAATAAAATATGCATGTGATAGTCACAGTGACTAAGCAGGAACAATCATGAAGCTACACAGGTGAAAAGGATAATGTAATTTGGAAGCCTTGAGAGCCAAGGACAAAGTTATAGAGTGTATATTGAAAATACGTGTTATAGATTGCAAACACCTGAGATTCATTAAGTAGTCAAGGTAAAATGATGAAATACTTGGGTTGGTCTTAAGTATGGGATGATCTATGTAAACCAATCAAAATGAATGTACACGCCCACTGGGTGGAAACTGACTAGTGGGTGGTGACTAACAATGGCTATAAGTGCAATGTTTGCTAATGCATATTGTGGTGTAGTGTGGAGTATTTTGGTGGAGTAGAGATTGTGATTTGTCGGGCATATAGTATTTATATATAGTATAATAAAGTAGATCTTTTATATAAGACTACTGAGTTGTCTGGTGTCTTGAGGGAAGATACAAGAGCCAGAAGAATCCTGGAGAAGTTTGGAGACATCTCAGGAAGAAGAGAGAGAAGGCTTGGAGAGTTTGTCAGGGTCTTCAGCCTATTCTCTGAAACTCTGCTGCTTGGGAAAGAAGCATCAACCACTGATCAAAGCTGGTCAGCTCTGCTGCATAACAAGGTGGTGAGTTAGAGCCAGAGGTGAAGAGCTACAACTCCCATCATCCCTGACACTGTACTAATTGTAGTTTCCAAACCAGGCACGAGGGTAGCCCCATGTAGAGCACATTACAGAAATCTAGATGTGAGGTTACCAGTGCGTGCACAACGGTCTCGAGATCCCTTACTTCCAGAAAAGGGTGCAGCTGGCGTATCAGCCGAAGCTGATAACAGGCGCTCTTGACTGTCGCATTTACCTGATTTGTCATCAGGAGCGACGAGTCAAGAAGCACCCCCAGACTGCGAACACAGTCACTGGAGGAGAGTATGACCCCATCCAGGACTGGAGGTTGCAACCCAATTCTTGGTTTTGGGGCCGCTACTGTGAGCACCTCCGTCTTGTCTGGATTCAGTTTCAATCTGTTTTTCCTCATCCAGCCCATTACCGCTCGAAGACATTCATTGAGAGTAGAGACGCCATTGGAATTCGAGACCGACGAACGAGATATGGAGAAATAGATCTGGGTGTCATCCGGATATTGGTAACATCCAGCTCCATAACTCCGAATAATCTCACCCAGCGGCTTCATATAGATGTTGAATAACATCGGGGACAGAATAGCACCCTGTGGAACCCCACAGGTGAGCTCCCTTTTACTGGAGCTACTGTCCCTGAGGAGCACCCTCTGAGACCTACCCGAGAGGAAGGACCGGAACCACTGCAAAGCAGTGCCCCCGATACCTAACCCCTTCAGGAGATCCCAGAGGATGCTATGATCTATTGTATCAAAAGCCGCTGAGAGGTCTAAAAGCACCAACAGGGTCACACTACCCCTGTCGATGCCCAGCCGCAGATCGTCAGTCAAGGCAACCATGGCTGTCTCAACCCCAAAGTCTGTCCTGAAACCAGTTTGAAATGGATCTAGATAATCGGTTTCATCCAAGACGCTTGGAGTTGAAGAGCAACCGCTCTCTCAATCACCTTGCTCAAGAATGGTAGTAAAGAGACTGGTCTATAATTATTCATGTCCAGAGGATCCAGGGAGGGTTTTTTCAGAAGCGGTCTGACCACCGCTTCCTTCAGACAGGATGGAATATATCCCTCCCTGAAGGATGCATTGATAATCTCCATAAGGAGCCTCCTCAATGCAGCCCCCCCCCCCGGACGACCAGCCAAGATGTGCAAGGGTCGAGAGAGCACGTTGTCTTCCTCACACTACCAAGGAGCTCACACTACCAAGGCTGCATCCTATCACCTTACATATTCAACTTATATGCAGAACATATTATAAGAAAAGCAGGCTTGGATACAGAAGAAGGAGGAGTGAAAATAGGAAGGAATATCAACAACCTGAGATATGCTGATGACACCGTAATACTAGTAGAAAACCTCACAGACCTGGAACACCTACTAAGGAAAATCAAAGAAGAAAGTGCAAAGGCAGGGTTACTGTTGAACATAAAGAAAACAAAAATAATGACCATAGAGAATTTACACACATTCAGACTGGACAATGAGGAAATAGAAATAGTAAAAGAGTTCTCATATCTGGGATTAAACATTGATCGGAATGGAGACTGCAGCCAGGAAATCAGGAGAAGATTAAGAATGGGGAGGACAGCTATGAAAGAACTAGAAAAGATCCTAAAATGCAAAGATGTACAACTCAGCACAAAAGTCAGAATCATACAAGCCATCATATTCCCTATTACCATGTATGGATGTGAGAGCTGGACAGTCAAGAAATATGATAGGAAGAAAATCAATGCATTTGAGATAATGTGGTGCTGGAGAAGAGTGCTGAGGATCTCATAGATGGCGAAAAGTCAAACAAATGGCTCTTGGAACAGCTCAAAACTGAACTCTCTCTGGAAGCCAAAATGACAAAACTGAGGCTATTGTACTTTGGCCTTATCATGAGAAGGCATGACCCATTGGGGAAAAAAAACAATAATGCTAGGAAAGGTGCAGGGAAGCAGAAAGAGAGAAAGACTACATGACAAATGGATGGATTCTATTAAGGAGATCACGGGTATGAGTTTACAGAAACTAAGCAGAGCAGTGGAGGACAGGGAGTCTTGGGAGATTATCAGACGGGGGGGAATCGGGGGGGGAGGCATACTCTCAGCAAAGTAGCTCAATCGCACTGAAGATTTTCAGACAACATTGTGCTTATCCAGGACTTAACCCATGAAGAACCAGAAATGCTCCAGCAACAAACCATTCATGTGACTTCACTGTGAATGGTTTGTTGCTGGAGCATTCCTGGATCTTCATGGGTTAAATCCTGGATAAGTGCAATGTGTCTGAAAATCTTCAGCACAATCATGCTACTTTGGCAGAAGCATGCCTTTTACTCCCGGCTTTTCTCCCATCTGATAATCTCCTTGGAGATGTCTCATCCACAGGGTCACCATGGGTTGAAGTTGACTCAAGGGCAGTAAACAACAAAAATCTCTTTTTTACTGTAAGAGTTGATTGACACTGGAATAGAAATAGACTGCTTCAGTGGGTGACAAACTCTCCATCTCTGGCGGTCTTTAAATAGAGGTCGGATGGGCAGGGGATGGACTGGATGGTCCTTGTGGTCTCTTTCAACTCTAGGATTCTACAGTTCCATGATACGTATAGCACTTGGATGGGATAGGATGGCCCTTTATATGCATGAGCCCCAAGCCAATTTAATCAAGCTGAGTTCATATTCCTTTCAGACTTTGCTGGTAACCCAATTCTACCATGGTCCTACCCACCCCTTGGAACAGAGCAGTCTCTAGTACTGTCCTGCACCACATGTTGTCCTATGGGGTTTATCCTGTGCAGAAACGGGATTTAACATGGGAACATTCTGCAAAAGCGGGATCATTTTCACACAATGTCAGGAGCATTGAGCGTTAATGCGAAAATAACCCACACAGAAAGTGGACAAAATTGGCCTTTTTTTGCCCACTTTCTGTGAGGGTTATTTTCGCGTTAATGCTCAGTGCCTCCGATGAGTCTGAAAATGATCCCGCTTTTGCGGGATTTTTCTGGAATTTAAATCCCATTTCTGCACAGGATTCAGCCTCCCATGTGATAAATTCCTTTGTTTATTTCATAGAAACATAGAGCTCCACTTGCCTTTCAGGTTCAGGTTGGATCTGCCAACATGATTTGCCCCAAACCCGGATCCCAAGTCTGTCGCCTGGCACTTGAGAGTGCTTGGCTTAAACCCTTTGTCCAAACCTGTTTGCAGAAATGTAGAACAAGGGTCAAAACACACTGCAGAAATAATCTAGTTTAAGACTGCTTTAGCAGCCCTGGCTCAATGCTAAGGAATTCAGGGAACTGTAGTTTTGTAAGATATTTAGCCTTCTCTGTCAGATTTCTAGGGAAACAATAAACTACAGTTCTCTGGATTCCTTTAGCACTGAACCAGGGCAGTTAAAGCAGTTTCAAACTGGATTATTTCTGCAGTGTGTTTTGGACCAAAATGAATTGAGACTTTCCTAGGATCACAGCAACAGAAAACCTTCAGAGAACTCATGAAGTTGTTCTTAGAGCCATAGAGCTGGAAGAGACCACATGAGCCATCTACTCCAACTCTACATCCATGAATGCATAACTAAAGCGTTCCTGAAAGATGGCCTTCCAACTCTGTTTAAAGACCTCCAAAGAAGGAGATCCCATTACCTTCTGAGGCACATTATTTAACTGCTGAACAGTTCTTACCATAAAAAAGATCTTGCTAACGTTTACTGTATATACTCATGTACAAGTCTAGAAATTTTAGTCGAAAAATTTATGGCAAAAACTTGGGTCGACTTATCCATGGATCAATACAAGTACTCTAATATTTTTTAAAAAAACAAGAAACCGTTCCCTTCTCTGAGTAGAGTGAAGAAATCCAAGACATTAGTCCATACGGGGAATTTTATAGATTTTCTGCAAAGAGCCTTGTGGCGCCTTAATGAGTTTTGTTGTTTTGTGTGCCTTCAAGTCATTTCCAACTTATGGTGACCCTAAGGCAAACCTATCATGAGGTTTTCTTGGCAAGTTTCTTCAGAGGGGGCTTGCCAATTGTCATTGCCATCCTTTGAGGCTGAGAGAGTGTGACTTGCCCATGGTCACCCAGCAGGTTTACATGCTGATCTCTAGAGACCTAGTCCAATGCTCAAACTACTACACCACACCTTAAAGACTAACATGCTCTATATTTGACATAAGCCACATACTGGGTTTAAAACATGTTAGTCTTTTTTTCGTTCCCTCATCTACTTTCTTCTTGTCTTAGCTGGTTTATCTTAATATTATAAATTGACCTTCTTAAATCTATCTACATCTCTTACTAAAACTTTGATAAGTTGTTCCATATTAATCTCTAGATCAGGGACCGGCAACCTTTTTGAGACCTGGGCCGGTCTCCACTAGCCCAGGTCTCGGCTGGGCCAAGGGGGGGGGGATGGCGGCGCGTGCGCGTGCGCTTGTGCATGCACGTGCCCCCTCCGCTAACGTGCGTGCGCGCCCCCATGAGTCCCCTTACCTTACCGAGCCAGGCGGACCCCTGCCGCCGCCGCCACCTCTGGCTCCTCCTCCTCCACCGCCTCTGGCTTCTCCTCTGCCTCCTCCTCCTCCGCCGCCGCCTCCTCCTCCGCCGCCGCCGCTGCTGGCTCCTCCTCCTCCTCCTCCTCCGCGATCGCCGCTTCCGCTACTGCCGCTGAGCCCGCTTTTGGCAGAGCGGGACGCGCCCGACATTTTGGTATCCATTCAATCATAAGGCTCTAGTGCAGGGGTAGGCAACCTAAGGCCCAGGGGCCGAATGCGCCCCCCCCCGAGGCCTTTGGACCAGCCCCAGGCCGGTCCTGCCGCCGCCGCTGCCGCCGCCCGCCATGGTGATATTGATTATTGTTGTTATTACTTGTTCTTGGGGTTTTCTTGGCAAAATCTTTGCCATGGCTTTTCTGGGGCTGAGAGAGGGTGCATGCATTTTTTTTTAATTTTTTTTTTTATTTATTTTTTATTTATTTATTTATTTATTTATTTTTATTTTTGGTGCTTCGGCCCCCCAATTGTCTGAGGGACAGCAACCTGGCCCCCAGCTCAAAAAGGTTGTCTACCCCTGCTCTAGTGTGTGGCATCTCCTCAGCATCACAGAGCCTCCTAATAAAACACATACCACCACAGTTCAGCCTTCCATGCTTTGCAGCTAAAAAATCCCAGTTATTTCTCCTATGCTGGAGACAGGGAGTTGCTTTTCAGTGTGGTAAAAAATAGACTGAGAAAGGCATTTCTTCTCTATACTGTTCACACACACACTTTTCCCTCTCCCCTCCATGACATCTGGTTCTCAAACAAGTCTTCACACAATAACAGCCCTCTGTAATGCATCTTCTGTCAATCCCATACCATTCAATAGTCCCAATTTCACAAAAATTATTCTGATTAATCCTCTGTCCTCCCATTTTTTCCACTGTTTTAAAAATGTCCCAATTTCCCTCTCCAATCCAACTCCCCCCTTCATATTCACCTTACTTCAGATGCTGCAAACCGAGTTCAAAGAGCAATAGTAGTTAATGCAACAGAGAGAAAGGGAGAGGAGAAGGAGAATCCATGCCCTTCCCAGTAGGTTCAGGCAAAAGCAAACTGGTGCATCTTTTCCTAGCTTGTGTGTTCTTCCTCATTACGCTCATCCCTCCATATTCACTGGGGTTAGGCCACAGGACACCCATGAATGTGGAAAAACGGCAAATAACAAAAACACTATGGACCTTATCACATGGGGTCCCAAGCAGAAGGTATCCAAAGGCAATCCAAAGCTAATACATATTTTTTTTCCGTGTGTTTACACATATCCAAAGGCAATCCAAAAGCTGATACATATTTTTTTTTCGTGTGTTTACACATATCCAAAGGCAATCCAAAGCTAATACGTACTTTTTTCCCGTGATCCGAAGTGAAAGGGGATCTTTTGACATTCGGTTTTTTGGAAAAGTACAAGGGAGCTTTCGGAATAGCAGAGTCCCCTTAGCAGCTCAGGCACCGCCGCTGCCGTGTTTTGAAGGGAGGATGGTCCGGGCAAGTCCGCCTCTCCCCATGAAGATGAGCCTAGTTGGAGCTGCAGAGTTTTGAGGGCTGGCTGGAGGGCTGGTAAGCGCCGGAGGGAGGGCGGGGTGCAGGAGGGAACCGCCGCCGCCGCCTCTGCCTCCTCCGGAAACATTGCACAATGGCTGCGCAGGCGAAACAGATTCGTTTCGGAATTTATCTACTTCGGTTAGTTTTCACTTACTTTTCGCTTCCTGGCCAGCGTTTGATAAGGCCCTATGTTTTTACCTAAGATAACATCTCTAGGTCTGCCAGTGCAATTCTGTGGTCAGCATCTGCCAGACATTGACCATAGAATTGCACTGGAGGAGCTACCAATGCCTAGTGGAGTCTTCTCTCTAGGAATCTCTCTAGGCCCTTCAGTGCGACTTTAAAGTTGACCATAGAGTTGCACTGGAGGACCTAGAGATTCCTAGAGAGAACATATTAATAAAATCCATGAATAATTAAAGCCACAAAAGTCAAAGCCACAAATGTGGAGGGACGAGTGTAATATCTTTTGCCATCATGATCACTTTCTGATGTTGCTTAGCCCCATGTATCCCAATTTTCATCTGTGAGATGTTGAAGGGTATGTAACCACCAACACCAGGAATGACGTGAAAATTGGTTAAGTGTATCCTTCATCCAAAGAGCAATCCTATTTTCACACTTTCTGCGAAACCAAATAAAAAAGTTACTTTTCTCACAGATTACAACATATTTAGTTGGGTTTGAAAGTAGTTCACCTTCCATGGATTTCTTTAAGGGAGCTTGGGAATGCTGGTTTTCCTGGCTGTTTCACAAAACCACAGAACTAGATAGAAGTTTGAACTCCTCAAGGCATTTTGCTTCCTGAGGCAAATCAGATCACTGCTCCCCCAACCCCAGCAAAATACTTGGCGCCAAAGTCTGGTCAAGTTATTTTGGTATTTAAGGCTGAAAATCCCATCAATTTCCCTGGCAAAACAGGACAACCATACAGAAAACAACCCAACAATAGTCTAACAATTTTTATGACCTCCAAAATCAGCTGCCTAAGGCAACCACCTTACATAGCCTAACTTTCAGAGCCTCATAAATCCAGAAATGTTCCTCATTAATCTCAGTAGACCTATTCAAGATATCCATTTCCTTGTGTCCCATGCTTATCATAGTAATAGCCACTGATGAAACAATTTTTAAAAACTTAAACACATGAAAACTGTTCATTAAAAATCAGACAATAAAACAATAAACAGTGCAGTGGGCCTTTGGTATCCACTGGGGGATGGTTCCAGGACCCCATCAATACCAAAATCTGTGGATGTTCAAGTCCCATTATATGCAATGGGGTAGTAAAATGATGTCCTTTATATAAAATGACAAAATCTAGGTTTGCTTTTTGGATTTCTTTTAAAGGATATTTTCATGCTGTGGATGGTGAGGAGGACCGCACCCAGTCCTGTCCAGCCCTGCCGGGAGAACATTGGAGGCGGCCTTGGACCTTCCGCAGCTGTGCCAAGCCGGGAGGAGTCTTTCCACCTCTCTCCCGGCATACACGCGGCGGTGGCGGTGCTTTGGGGGTCGCAGAGGAGGACTGAACATGGCTCACATAGCCATTGTCAGCATTGTTTTTAAGATAATTCCTCCATTACACTTACAGTGGCAATTGACAGGACTGGAATAAGTCACTATTGGCCAGTCTCCCTCAGTTCCTCCTCTTCATTAGCTGGATCACCCGTTATTGTCTTCCCATGTTGGAGCTGGGAACAGTCTGGGAGCGGACATTAAGGTTGTGTGGGGGCAAGGTAGATTATGGCGGTAACAGAGTGAAAAAATGTTACCAAAGAAGAAGGGATAGATGTATAATACCTATCCCTTCTTCAGTTCACTCTGTTTCCCGGGATAACTTGGAGAGCGTATCGGCCATTCCACAGACCCTTACGCTGCTCCTTTGTAATGCCAGGTTGGTTAAGAATAAGACCCATATTATCCACAACCTCTTAGTAGATGAGCCGGCCGTCCTGGCATGCTTCACTGAGACCTGGCTGGGAGACGCCAGCTCCGCCACGTGGGCGCAGGCCCTCCCAGCTGGGTACTCAGTTAATGAGCAGATAAGGGAATGTGGGCGGGGGGGCAGAGTGGCCTTGGTTCTTAGAAACAACTTAACCTTGACCAGGAAGCCTATCCGGAAAACAACTTATATCGAGTGTATGTACCTGAGCCTGAAAACCAGGGATAGTTTAGGGATTCTGTTGGTATACCGGCCACCCCGTTGCTTAACAGACTCCCTAACCAAGCTGACCTCACTGGTCACAGAGCTGTTGCTGGAGTCGCCCAGACTTTTGGTTCTGGGCGACTTCAACATCCCTCTCGAGACCGGCTTGTCCAATCTAACTGGTGCAGCTCGGGAGTTCATGGAGACCATGACAAACATGGGCCTATCCCAATTGGTTGACGGGCCCACACATTATGCTGGTCATACCCTCAATGGGGTTTTTAGTACAGAACAGGAATATCCGTGGGCGGAGGTTATAAAAGCCTCCGCATTGTCATGGACGGATCATTTCCTGGTCAAGATAGAGCTAAAAGCCACCATCGCCCCACTCGGGGGTGGCGGACCTATGAGAATGGTCCGCCCTCGAAGGCACATGGAACCCATTGGTTTCCAGAAGTCCTTAGAGAGTTTAATGGTCGGTAACGCCAGTGATTCTGTCAAAGTTCTGGTGAATACTTGGAATCTTACCAGGGCCATCGACACAATCGCTCCCAAGTGTCCTTTCCAGCCCGCTTCTAATCGTAAGCCCTGGATTGTTTGCCAATAAGAGGGATATAAATTATTATTATTATTATTATTATTATTCACAGAGGAACTTAGGAGAATGAAGCGAGCTGGACAACGACTAGAGCGCGAATGGCGGAAGACTCGCCTCCTATCCGATAGAACTCGCTATAGGAAGCATCTTGATTCCTTTCGGGAGGCTTTACGTGCAGCGCAGAAAACTTTCTGTTCTGCACATATTGCGTCTGCGGAGTCTCGCCTGGCAGAGCTGTTTAGGGTGGTCGGGGAGTTGACGAAGGTTCCACCTCTGCCAGGTCTCCTACTTAACCCAACGACAGCCTGCTGTGAGGCATTCAGTGTCTACTTTGCAGATAAAATCTCTCGGATAAGAGCCGACTTGGATGCCAGTGTTCTGGCAGAATCCGCAGATGAGGTATCCAGCAACTCCGTTGATGGCAATTTACTGGATCAATTTCAATCTGTGAGTACCGATGACATGGACAAGCTCCTTGGAAGAGTGAGGAAGACAACTTGCCCCCTCGATCCATGTCCATCGTGGCTGGTTGTCCGGGGGGGGACGCGTTGAAGGTGTTCCTTCGGGACACAATCAACGCATCATTCAGGGAAGGCAATGTACCATCTTGTCTGAAGGAGGCGGCGGTTAGGCCACTCCTGAAAAAACCTTCACTGGATCCCCTGGATAGAAATAACTACAGACCAGTCTCCTTGCTACCTTTTCTTAGCAAGGTGATCGAGAGGGCAGTCGCTTCCCAGCTCCAGGCAGTCTTGGATGAAACCGATTATCTTGATCCATTTCAAACCGGCTTCAGGACAGGATATTGAGTGGAGACTGCCATGGCTGCTCTGACTGATGACCTCCGCTTGGGCATCGACAGGGGTAGTGTGACCCTGCTGGTGCTCTTGGATCTCTCAGCGGCCTTTGACACGATAGATCACGCCATCCTCTTGGATCGCCTGAGAGAGCTGGGAATTGGAGGCACTGCTTTGCAGTGGTTCCGTTCCTTCCTCTCGGGCAGATCCCAGAGGGTGAGGCTTGGGGACAGTTGCTCATCTAAAATTGAGCTTAATTGTGGCATCCCTCAGGGCGCCATCCTGTCCCCGATGTTATTTAACATTTATATGAAGCTGCTGGGCGAGATCATTCGGAGGCATGGAGCACGGTGTCATCAGTACGCTGACGACACCCAGATATATCTCTCCATGACCAGATCATCATCTCAGACTTCAGATGGCATCTCTCCTCTTAATGACTGTCTCAGAGCGGTAATGGATTGGATGAGGAAAAACAGATTGAAGTTGAATCCAGACAAAACGGAGGTGCTCACAGTCACAGGCCCAAAACCAGATCTGGGAATACAGTCTCCAGTCCTGGATGGAGTCACACTCTCCTCTAAGGACTGTGTTTGCAGTTTGGGGGTGCTCCTAGATTCATCGCTTCACATGACTAGTCAGGTGAATGCGGTGGTCAGGAGCGCCTGTTATCAGCTTCGGCTGATACGCCAACTGCGCCCTTATCTGGACATGAGGGATCTGGAAACTGTGGTACATGCCCTGGTAACCTCATGTTTGGATTTCTGCAACGCACTCTACATGGGGCTACCCTTGTGCTTAACCCGGAAACTGCAACTTTTACAAAATATGGCAGCCAGGTTAATTACTGGTACATCTAGGAGGGAGCACATAACACCTGTGCTAAAGTCCCTCCACTGGCTGCCAATTAGTTTCCGGGCACAGTACAAGGTGTTGGTTTTAACCTTTAAAGCCCTACATGGCTTGGGTCCATCTTATCTTAGGGACCGCCTCTCCCCGTATGATTTCCCCCCTGCGCACTCTGGTCCTCTGGGAGGAATCTGCTGCAGCCCATGAAGACCAGGCTTTCACAGAACTCCCAGAGGGCCTTTTCAGCCACCGCTCCCAGACTGTGGAACGGCCTGCTGGATGAGATCCGTTCGATTACTACTCTTGCCGCCTTTAAAAAGGCGGTAAAGATGGATCTCTTCCGGCAGGCCTTCCCGGAATAATTACCCAGCAAAAATCTGGAGGTGATCCGCCATTTATCCCTTCCGTTATCTTCATCAGCAAGCCAATGGAACAGTATTGCCTTTTGTTAATTGTGAATCTGATTTTAATTCCTTAATAGTTTAATCCTGTTTTAAGGGGTGGGTGGTTAGGGAGGGGAGGATGGAATGTTTTTATCTGTTGTATTTTTAATCTGTTGTACGCCGCCCCGATTGCTGAGCAGAGGGGTGGGTTATAAATAAAATTTATTATTATTATTATTATTATTATTATTATGGTGGAATCCATGCTTGCAGAATCCATGGATATGGCGGGCTAACTATCACACGGGGCCAAATCCACACAAAATCCACACAAAATCCCAACCAAAACCGGATTAGTGGCCCGTGTTTTCACCCGACGTCGCACAGAAACTGGACAGAAAGTGGACAGAAACTGGTGTTAACTGTGATCTTTTGAAATTCAGTTCTTTGGAGGAAATGCAAATGCGCAATTAAGGTAATTTCGAATTTACCGTAATGTGATAACCAAATGCGCATTTGGGAGCATTTCCCTGCTGTTGCCATGGTTCCAGCGAGCATTCCTCTATCTGCGCATGTGCAAGAGGCTCATTTCTAGTACATTTACGGGCTTTTTTTGCTTGTGTGTGGACATTTAATGCGATTACTGTAAATTCGCAATTAAGGTAATGACGTTTGCGGAATTATTGTTTATTTCCCGTTTATTTTCGGAATGCCTCATTTCCACTTTATTTTCGCTTTCTGGCCCACGTGTGATAACATCCTATGTAAAGAGCTGTAGAACATCACAAGAAAAGGTGGTGATGTGGAGACCCTCATAAACCATAGCTGAACTCAAGTAGTTGTGATATACAGGCAGATGCTACAAATATCCTTCTGGACTGAACTAGAGGGAAGGGACACCTGTCAGAAGTGAGCATTAGAAGCCAAGCCAGACACACAAGAGTTGGCATATTTTCTAAATATCAAGAGAGCCTCAGTCTCCAACCTGGTGCCTTCCAGATTTGTTAGACAGCTAGAAAATGTGATTGGGGCAAATGATAGTGTGAACCACACTCCACTTCTGAACCGATCCATGAATTAGGCCTTTGTTGTTAGTTCCCCTGGATTCGATTCCAACTCATAGCGACCCTATGGATGAGACATCTCCATGAATTCCTATCTTCCACTGCCTTGCCCAGATCCTGCAAGCCTTTGCTGATAACCCCTCTGATTGAGTCTATCCATCTGGTCTGTGATTTTCCTCTCTTTCTTCTACCCTCTACCTTTCCTAGCATTATTGTTTTTCCTAGTGATCCTTGCCTTCTCATTATGTAGCCAAAGTACGATACTCTCAACTTGATCATCTTTGCTTCCAAGGAGAGCCCTGGTCTGATCTGTTCAGGAACCCATTTGTTTGTCTTCTTGGCTGTCCATGGGATCCTAAGTACTCTTCTCCAGCACATTTCCACCACATGTTGGACTACAATCCTCAGAATGCCATGGTCATTCTGGATAATAAATCTAGAAGGCATTAGGTTGGGATATGTGTTTCTCTAGGCAAGGAATCCAGGCTGCAACTGTGGCTGTGGCTGCACTGCAAAAATAATCCAGGTTGACACCACTTTAGCTGCCATGGCTCAATGCTATGGAATTCTGGGAACTGTAATTTTGTGAGACATTTAGAATTCTCTGTCAGAGAGCTCTGGTGTCACAACAAACTATAATTCCCAGAATTCTATAGCACTGAGCCATGGCAGTTAAAGTGATGTCGACCAGGATTTTTCTGCAGTACAGATGCAACCTGTGTTGCTAGCTCTTGTTTGAATGAAGTCTCTGAATCCATACCCTCTTACTGTCCTGATCTGGCAGGGACAGTCCCAGTTAAACCTCTGTAATCTCCCCACCTTTTTCTTCAGCTGCTTGTAAAATGTCCCAGTTTCTTTCTCTTCCTCCCTCTTTCCCCCTTTGTCCTCAGCTTACTTCAGATGGTGCAAACTTGAATTAAAAGTGCACTCAGATCAACAGTTTGGAGAAGAGAGGCAGAGGGAGAGTCTTGCCTTTCCCAGTAGTCTCAGGCAAAAGTAAACCACTGCAGTTTTTCATACCTTGTGCATTCTTCCTCATTGATAACTTTTGCCATCTTGAACACATGCTGATGCCACTTGGTCAAATGTGTCCTGGTTTTCATCTGTGAAATACTGGAGAGCATGTAAATGTAAAGGCATACAGAGCAAGTTCTTTCCAGAAGACCTCAAAGTAATATAGGAAACCAATGCTCACAAACTGGCCTGCTATGATCAACCAAGAAATTCTCCTGCATAATTAATTCCTGTTGAATAAGTAGAAGAAGGTCGCATTTATTATCTATTAATGAGACAAACATCTCTTAATGGGACAAACACATAGGTTTATTGCACCCCTGGGAATAGCAAGGGACCACTGGACAAAAGGGTAATCACTTGTATTTAGTTAATTTTCTCAATTCCTTTAAATAATAAAAGTAAAATCTGAACCATGTCCCTAATACTGAAGTGTGATTATACCTCTTTATTGGTTTGCCGAAAGAATATACCTTATTTTCCTGCGTATAAGACTACTTTTTTACCTGCAAAATCTGTGACTAAAGTGGGGGGGTCGTCTTATACGCCGGATATAAGGATAATGAAGATAGAGGTGCTAAAACTCTATATTTTGACTGGGAAAATGGGGGGGGGGGGTCGTCTTATGCGTGGGTCGTCTTATACGCCAGAAAATATGGTATATATGCACATATGAGAATTTAGATGATTAATTTTAAATGTGAGTTGTTTGAAAATGTGTGTGTCTTATTTGTCCTTTTAAACTGTTGCATGTTTTAACTAATGTTTTAATTGATGTTGTTCATTATTGCTGTTCCCTACCTTGATTCGCGGGGAGAGACAGATAAGAAAATATTATTATTATTATTATTATTATTATTATTATTATACAGGAATCTTGCTTGCTATTGACGTTAGCTGCTTTCTCAAGTCTTCAAAAATATCTTTTTGGCAAACTGGAGACTGAATTGCCTGATGTTTGTAAACACACTGAATTCTTTTTTGTAAAATGATGAGCCAGCTATAGTTCATAAAGTATTTGCTACATTATGGTTAAATACAGCACTCCTCAAACTGCAACATTCTGGATATTCTTCTTCAAATATATTGTATATAGTGTTCTTTCTCAGATATTCTGTATATGTACGGTATTTTATAAGCTAATAGCACACAACGCCATCAACACCCAAAAGGGAAACCTCAACAGGATAGAGAGAACCTAAAGATTTGAAGAAATATCCAAATACTTTATGGGAGAGAACCAGTAGCCGCACTGCAGATTTAAAGCAGTTTGACACCACTTTAACTGCCATGACTCTATCCTTCAGAATCATGGGATTTGTAGTTTGGTGAGGTATTCAGCCTGTTCTGTCAGAGCTCTGGGATCTCACAAAACTACAAATCCCAGAATTCCATAGAATAGAGTCATGGTACTTAAAGTGGTGCCAAACTGCTTTGATTCTGCAGCGTGACTACTTTCTGAGCAAGAGAACTGGTTATTAAGGTTAATTGAATCTGATAGTAGATTGAGCTCAGCAGTTTATTTAATAACAGTGCTGTGGGTGGACTCTGGCTTGGAAACTCTGGCTTGGAAACACAGAGTTTGTCACCAAAAAAACAATTAAACCATTTTTAAAAAATAGAATTTTTACAAAAAACATGCAGTAGCAGCAACTGAGCAACAAAAGGTTATGATGCACATACAAACTCACCAATAAAGAGCAAGCACTATTTGTAAACTATAAATATCACAAAGAGCAAGCATTATTTGTAAACTAATATTATATATATATATATATATATATATATATATATATAATCACTTGCTCTTTGTATCTTATTCCAGTTGTTATCTTATCAGCAAAACTTGCTAAGGTGTCTTGGAACATGGCTCAGAAGGTTTTGTACATGTTTCACTTAACTTGAAATCAATAGGAGCTTGCACCATTTTCTGTGTCCAAGGCCCAAAACATTGCAGAAATGATCCAGTCTGAGACTGCTTTAACTGCCCTGGCATAGTGCTAGGGAATCCTGGGAATTGTGGTTTATTGTGGCACCAGAGCTCTCTGACAGAGAAGGCTGAATTGCTCATAAAACTACGGGGGGTTGCAGACTGCCAGAAATAGTGCAAATTGAGTCCACTTTTAGGGTTAGGGTTAGTGCTAGGGAATCATGGGAATTGTTGTTGTTTTTCTGAGACATTGAGCCTTCTCTGTCAGAGAGCTCTGGTGCCATAATAAAATACAGTTCCCATGATTCCCTAACCCTAACCCTAACCCTAAAAGTGGACTCAATTTGCACTATTTCTGGCAGTCTGCAACCCCCCTACAGTCCTCAGAATTCCCTAGCACTGAGCCAAGGCAGTTAAAGCAGTCTCAAACTGGTGTTTTGACCCTTGTTCTACGTGTGTTTTGCATCTAAGAAAAAACAACAACAACCCACCAATATGGCTCTATCACTTCTGATCACTTTCTGCTTTTTCCTCTTTAGAATATACCTCAGCTAACAAAAGCCTCCAATGAAGAAGCTCCTTTTTACAAAGTCTTTTTACAGGCGTAAAGCTCAAGCTCCCTCTTTTCTTGTCTTCTGTCTAGCTGGAAGTTTTGTGGGCTTTTTGCAACACTGGCATTGGGAGGATGGTGAAAGAGGGCTAGAGAAAGACAGTAGGAGTTTATCACATGGGGAAAATCCCGTGCAGAAACAGGGTTTTAAATAGAAAAAAACCTGCAAAAGTGGGTTGATTTTCACATGACGTTGTTAAAGTGGTGTTAACCCAAACGGAAAGTAGACAAAAGCTGCTCTTTTTTACTTTCGGAAAATCTCTCTCCTGCCATCAGACCATCAGATCACTCTTCTATATATTCAGAGTGCCGGCCATTTAATAGTATTGTCTTGTAGTCTTGTTTTAAGTTAATTTTAATGTTGATAATGATTTCATATATTTTTAAGGGGGGGAGGGGTTATATGTCTATTATAATTGTATGGGATTGTATTTTAATTGTAAGTCGCCTTGATAGCCTCACCAGCTACCTGGCATATTGCATAGAACTATAGGCTTTGTACCAAAATGGAAATGGAAATTTTTTGAAAAAGAGCAAGGTAGTTGTAAGAAAGAAGATATCATCCCACCAGGATGCATCTGGGAAGTAGCTTTCAGGTGGTCTCTAGAAGATTCAAACTGTTTTTGCTCACTTAATGCTTACCGTACTTGACCAAGATGTTTCATTTTCCATGTGCACATTATTAGTTTTGAATAAAACGTTTACTGAAGCATGTTGAACTACTCTTCCATTTTGTGGTATAGGAACCTATTCCAATTCTTTCCCTGTTATTTCCGGTACCAAAGTCACTGTTAAAAAAAGTAAAGGCCAGGCACACATCTCCTTTGTTAACTGAGGCATACCTGTACTGACTTTGAGGGTTCGGGCACTGAAAAATGAAGTATCTTGGCAAAGGGTGTCTGGCTGCAACGCTGAAAAGGAACACTCCTTCTATCTTTTTTTAAATAGTAAGGGGTTGGAAGTAGGAAACTGCTGCTCTTTCCAGCGGCATCATTAGTGGGTGCAAGGAGTGTGACATGCACTGGGTGACATCCCAGAAGAGGGGTGATGGGGTGACACCCCGTCAGAGCTTCCTCCTGCACCTCATGTGGAGGCCTCCATGGTGGTGGTGAAAGAGAGGGTCAAACGTGCCTTTTTGATCACCACTGTCCCTCAGCAGCTCCCCCAATACCGGGTGACACCAGTGGTAGAGACACCACTGGTTCTTTCTGAGACCTACCATTGCAGCAACTACAGGCATGTCTATATGTGGCAATCAAACTGGTTTTGATCTCCAACACTCAAACCCCTATGCCACATGGTTCTTTTAGGATGGTAATGGCAAACCCCCTCTGAGGTAACATGCCAAAAAACCTTGTGACAGGGTTGCCTTAGAGTTGCCAAAAGTCGGAAACGATTTGAAGGCACACAACACATATACATATGTTCATGCATGCAGGAGAATCGTGACAGGGGACCAAGGAGTGGTCTTTCCTATCCACCATTCTTCAACTGTTGGTTGTGGGGAAAACTGACATGAATAAGTACATGGCGTTATCCAGTGCTCAGGTGCGGAAAGCCATCCACGCTCATTGGATTGGGGGGATATAAAGCTGAACTGGGTCAGTTCCTTTCCTGCTCCAGAGCGCCTGGCGGTTATGTCATCTGGCAGGCATCCAACTGGAGCACCCAGCAGGGAGACAGAACAGAGTGCAAGTTCTGTCAAGAGCAGGCATGGGGCGGACATTAAAAAGTTGATGTGCCGAAGTATGAGAAATATATAGGAAATTTGCTTTTCCGCCTGTATGTGGGGCCAGTGTCTATTGTGCATGTCTATTGCTTTTCTCCTCTTGTATTGCTGCTGATAGGTGTGGATGACCCGTTTGGAAATGGTGGTTCCTTGCCAGAATAGAGGGGGGAACTCCTTTCTCTGTGGAATATCAAGAAGGAATCCAGGTTGGACCTTGTGGCTGAAGACCCTTTCTCTTTTCCTTCTCACCTATATAAATAGAAAGGAGGATAAAACATTAATGGAACCTTAATTGTTAATTAGGGCTAAAGAGGAGATCAGAGAGGATTAAAAGCCTGGCAACATTGTGCACAGGTGAGCAAAAGGAACAAGAAGGTGGGGAGAAGGGAGTCAAGTCTGGAGGGAGGAGAAGGGTGGAGGGTGTCTGTCTGTCTGTCTGTCTCCTAGACCAGCCTAATTCTTCAATGAACAGACAAATTAACAACAATGAAACAGGAACACAATACAACACACAGCACCCATTACATTCAGGAGCATCCATTTGTGTTTCAACAGTGAATGTTTTTATTTCAGCCTTTCCTGATTTCAGTTTTCCCTGAGCCAGAAATTTCAACGAGAGATGACGAACCTTATAAAAAGACACTAGAGCCTTTTCAGTCCCTCTGGTACTCCGGTGCTTTTCCAAGCAACTCTTCAACAGCCCACAAGAAGGGGAGTATAGGAGAGTCAATTTAATAACAAGAATGGAATCATACAGGTAGATGTGTCCACAGAGCATTACAGTTGTTATCTGTAAATCAATCTCTACATTACCAATGTGATATTGGTAAGATAATGCTATTCTCAACCATTTTTTATAAAAAATAACTGCTTTTATTGTAAGTCTGATTCATTTCTGTATCCCTCCATGGATCTGATTTTGATTTATGACTGTTAAGTAGAAGAAGGCAGTTTTATTCACTCTCTCTTCTTGCACATTTCCCACACAATTTTCACAAGCCCATGAGTGATCAGCCATAAGGAAAAGGAGTGGGGTCAGAAACTCTCCAAGCTATTGATCACTATGATATTGGGACAGGTATTTGTTAATGGAGCCAGTGTGGTATTGTGGTTCCAGTGTTGGACCAAGACTCCAGGGGCTCATTCCCGCTTACATTTAAACTGGTTTGCGATTTGCCTTCACTCTATGTCGATGAATCAATGCCAAAAGGTCCGTCATTCCCACTATAAAAGTGGATCTTTTCATTATTTCCTTGTAATCGCTTCTTTTTTTGGGCATGATTGTCATTCTCACTAGTTTGCACTGTTCCAAAATGCATGTCAATCATCTACGCATCATCGGTGACACAAGTGGCAACATGGTGAGGATGGAGCCAGAGCGGGGTGACTTTAGCAGGCTGCTCAAAAGTACACCATTTCCACTTTGGGCTTGGGAACTAAATTAAAAAAAATGATAGACAATTTGATCCATTGGTTTTGCAACTACTTGTCTCACTGAGCTGCCATCGGCCCGATCGCCCGGTGTGCTGCCAAGTTGCAAAAACAATGGATCGTATATTCGGTAATTCGGTATTTTTATATACTCTATTTCTATCTATCTATAGACAGACAGATAGATAGATATAATGCGGCCAAAGGTCACACAAGCACAAGGTAATTTGGTATATATATATATATATATATATAGAGAGAGAGAGAGAGAGAGAGAGCGCCCATAGGTCATACAAGCATAAAGGCAGCGCTGGGGGGAGGGGAGAAATGGCGGATCTCCCAAACCCTGAGTGGAGATGGTAAACACCCCTCTGCCATTAGTCCCTCCCTTCCAGTATGATCAGTTCAGATATGTCGTTCCCACTTGTTGAACACGCTTCAGAATCGATTCTTTTCAAAAGAACCACCAAAGAACTAGTGTCAGGAAACAGCGGGTTTTTTGCGTTTGCCTTTGCTTCATTGTGATTGCAACTGAGCTCAATAGGATCAGAACCAGTTTCAAGTGGGAACGACGGCCATATAACCCGATCAGCAATTCACTTTAAATCATAGTGGGAACAAGACCGAGGAAAACTGGGTTCTCAGAGTTATTCAGATGGTGAAAATAATCCCAGTAGAATGTGGGTTGAATCTTTGTTGTCTTCCAAACCCCCCATTTATCCTGGGATAATTGATCTTGGGGTTTTTCCTGAGTTTTGCTAAAAGATTCACATTGTCAGCTGTGTGACTAACCAATGTGAATAGGCCTGGGATAAAACTCTGCATGCCTTGAATGTGCTTTTAATACATCCACATCATCTACTCCATCTTCTTCGCAGTACCAACACGTGTGAGCAACAGAATTAGCAGAAATGTGCAGAGATGCAGTTTTGATACAAAAATTGTATGAACAACAAAACTGGAATGTGTGAGTGAGATTATTTGCATAGTCGCACTAACAAGCAACAACATCTAAATAACCAACCTTGGGCAAGTCACAACCCAATGTCTTAGACTGAGAAAGACAATGGCAAACCTCCACTAAATACATCTTGCCAAGAAGACCCTCTCTGTTGGAGGGTCACCCAAAGTTGGAATTTACTTGAAGACACATATCAAAACATTTGTTAACATAGGGCCTTTACAGACTGCCAAAAATAATGCAACCTGAGTGCACTTTAACTGCCCTGGCTCAGTGCTAGGGAATCATGGGAACTGTAGTTTATTGTGGCACCAGAGCTCTCTGGCAGAGAAGGCTCAACGTCTCAGAAAGAACTACAATTTCCATGACTCCCTAGCACTGAGCCAGGGCAGTTAAAGTGGACTCAAGTTGCATTATTTCTAGCAGTCTGTAAAGGCCCATAGAGACCAAAATATTATTTATTTGCTGTATGGAAAGAGTGGGCAGCTTTGAAGGGTTGGTGAGCCTGCAATGGAGTTCCCAGAATGGACAGAGACACAGAATTTTGTTGTTCTTGCAATTGCCACCAAAATTCAGAGGCAAGTGCTGCAGCTCTCTGTGGTACAGGAGGCTGCCATGGTGTCTTCCTGAACCATAGAATCGTGTGGGTTTCAGGAGCCTAAATAGTACTTTGCTGATTTGGTAGCGGTTGGGGCCAAGTATGGATGCAAAAAGGGGGACGAATTAAGTGCATTTCCCTGCCATCGATTTAAGGAGATTCCATCCATTCACCCATCCATCACTCAATCCAACTTATCATTTATTGAAAATATTTTTCATCTTCCCCTCATCTTAATAAGCCAGAGTGGTAAACCATTCAACAATAGACCAAAATATTCCAAAATAAAATAAAATAAATAAACACTATGGTAAGAACAGACCAGGTGTAAAAAGCAAAGCAGACTAAGCTCAAACTGATACGACAGTTTAAAATGCCTGAGTGAAAAGGAACATTTTGAACTGGCACAAAATTATAATTTGATGCCGATCAAAGCTTCAGCGGGGAGGACATTTCAGAGACCGGATTCTCATCACAAAGAAGACCTTCTCCCTGCTTCCTACACAATGGGCTTACTTTCACAAAAGAACAAGAAACAAAACTCTTCTGAGCATCTTAAGGCACATGCAGATTAGCATATGGAGAGATGGTCCTTCAGGTATAGTCTCCAGCCATAGGACTAAAGGTAACCACAAGTACCTTAAATTACCGGTAAATGTTGGAAATTTAACTGGGATCACTCCTTCTTGAAGTGGTACAACTGTGTCTTGTATCAGTTCAGGTGCTGATAGCTTTTCACATGTTTGTCTCTTTATACAAAATAAATGATTTTCTAGTATGTTAGGAAGATGTTCTCATTTGCACATTCTCTTTCTCTGTGGAGGGATTTTTTAAAATTGTTAATGAGAAGGAGCAGATCATCATGTATGACACCACCTGGGCTTTGAAATGTTTGAACCCAGATACAGGTTTTCTATTTCAGTTAGAACATGGTTGTACACCAGTACCTGAGAAAGATGAAGAACAAGGTATTTTGGTTGCTCTGTGGAATAATAATGCTTTTTGCTGAGAACTCCCAGCTCCAGACGATAACCATTGGAATCCACTAACAAATCAAGATCTTCTGACTGGCCAATAGGGACACTAACTAATTTGCCTTGGGTCTTATGTCCTACATTTTAACAGTCTGTTCACTCTGCTGTATAATTTCATGGGGACTAGAAGACCTCCATGTGTACTGTAACAGCCATTTAGTATACCATAACAAATTTCTTATTAATTTTCATTCATAGACAATATATAGCCAGCCCTCCATATCCACAGATTTTCTTTCCACAGATTCAAGCATCCACTGCTTGAAAATATTTTTAAAAAACAGATAAATTCCAAAAAGCAAACCTTGATTTTGCCATTTTATATAAGAAACATTGTTTTACTATGCCATTGTATTCAATGTGAATTGAGCATCCACAGATTTTGGCATCCATGGGGGCTCCTGGAACCAAACCCCAGCAGATACCAAAGTCCCAGTGTTTAATGAATTCCCAAACAGAAGGCCCCATCTATGCCTAAAACATGTAACTTCCAACACAGATAGACATGTCTCCTCGATATGTCACAATCACTTCCAATAGTGATTTTTGAGCACTTAAGGGTGTAGAATGGAATACTGTGGATAGCCAAAAACCCTAAATAAATGCATCTTAGAACAGATAATGACTGAGATCACTCTGGAAGCCAAGAGATTAGACTGAGGCTGTCATAGTTTGGCCACGTCATGAGAAGACACAACTCACTAGAAAAGACTATAATGCTAGGAAACGTAGAGGGAAGGAGAAAGAGAGGAAGACCACATGCTAGATGGATGGACTCCATTAAGGAGGTCATGGGTATGAATCTGCAAGAACTAAGAAAAGTAGTGGAAGATAGGGAGTCTTGAAGATGTTTCATCCACAGGGTCGCCATGAGTTGTGATTGTCTCAAGAGTGGTCAACAACAACACAACAACAAAGAGTGGGAGACACAGATATGAATTTTTGGTCACAATTTACTGGGATATTCTCTTGTAAAAGCTCAATTTAAATGAATGGGACCTATGCAAGAAGACCATCTCTGTTCATCGTAATGAGGACTGCATAGAATATGTTTTCCAAAGTGTGTGTTCTATGTCAATTAGTATGTGTCTTCAGGTATCCAAATGTCTTGGCATGTCCTGACCCCCACTATAGGCTCATGGCTGCCCTAATTCTTTCCCCACCGCCATTAAACTGCAATGAGCTTCAAGCTGCTCAGCTGATGGGAGGTGACACCCACTCCCTTGGCCCCCTCTAATCCAGGGGATTTTTGGGTCACTCCGGGGGAGTCCGATTAAGGGAAACTGGAAACTTTAATCTCCCAGCCACGGAAAAAGGGGCAGAGTTCTGGGAGACTGAGGTGGAAAGAGCCACACAGCAAAGAAGACCACATCGGGGGCACACCGCGGGGACCAGACCCCCACAGGTACCAGGGGTAGCTAACTGGGTGTCCGGCCAGTCACAACGAAGGGCCATTGGCATTGTGTGTGTGTGTGTGTGTGTGTGTGTGTGTGTTTTGGTTGCATTTGGGCAGAAGGGGCTTTCAGAGATACTTGTGGGACACAAGGTTATGTGCACTGCACTGGAGACATTTTTGCCATTTGGGTATCGGTGCACAATGGGGTGGACGGACCTTGGTTACTAATATGCAACATGGCTGCCTTGTTTGTTGGGCAACTCAGTGCAATGAATGTGTTTTTCTTGCTTGTACAATGGATTCATGATGGTGTTCAGGAATGCCAGTTTGTGAGGGGAGGGGTTAAAGAGGCAGGGAAGATTTGCAAGAAAATGCAAAGGCCTGCTATTAAATATTTTGAAGAGTGAATTATCAAAAGCAAAGCAAAACTAGAAAAACCAAACCCCAAATCTCAACCTAATGCATTTTGCATCATTTCCTATGGTAACTTTTAATGCCAGACAGGCAGCAAGCATGGTGTAGTGGTTTGAGCATAGGACTGTGACTCTGGACACCAGGGTTCAAAACCCCACTTGGCCATGGAAACCCACTGTGACACTCTCAGCCTTAGAGGAAGGCAGAAGCAAAAACCCCTCCAAATAAATCTTGCCAAGAAAACCCCATGATAGGTTCACCTTAGGGTTGCTGTAAGTTGGAAATGACTTGAAGGCACACAACAACAACTTTTCATGCCTCATAATTACCAGATGTACAAGTTCTTCTGAGGCATAATCACATTTGGTCTAAAACACATGGGGATGAACTTACCCTCACCAAAAGGCACCTTTGATACATACCTGTTTGGGTTTCAAAGAGGAACCAAATGACACACTTATCAGTCACCAGAAAGCATCACTCTGCTAATTACAGAATGCTTCTTATACATGTACAGGTGTTATACAAGTAGATTCAGGGACTTAAGCCTTTGTGACCTACTGAAGGATACAGACCACAAGAGTGAGGCCTATTACAAAAAGTGTGTGTACCGTATATAAAACCTTCCTTTTTTTTTTTTTTTTTGCAGACTATGTACATTCACTGTATTTCAAATAACCCCTTTCCCCACACTAATAACATCTTCCCTGCACATCCAAAACTCTTTACTATTTTGCTTTCCCAATTAGTTTTCAACCACACACCCGACAGTCCCATCAGTTTCTTCTGCTGCATCCAGCCATAGGGTTTAAATACTTCCTCACCAACTTCAAATATTGTTTTGATCATTCTAATGTTTAGGAATTACAGTGCGCCCTTGGTATCCACTGGGGTTTGTTTCCAGGACCGTTCATGGTTACCAAAATCTGTGGATGTTCAAGTTCCATTAAATACAATGGATATTAAAATGGTGACTATTATATAAAATGGCAAAATCAAGGTTTGCTTTTCAGAATGATCAAAACAATATTTGAAGATATATTCAAACCGTGGATGCTTGAATCAATGGATAAAGTATCTGTGGATAGGGAGGGCCAGCTGTATTTCTTTTTCTACTGCTATGGGGATCTAACTTGAGTCTTGTCAAAAATTTTGGAAAGTTAGGCTGTACGCTTGAGGGTTTCCCCAAGAATGACCAAAAGGCTGTGTGATGCACATAGGCGCTGCACTCTTAATGTTTTCTTTCTGCCTGACAGCTGAATATTGCCTAGAAGGGTTCTGCTCTGAGCTGACATATTACAGCTGAGGAAAGCAATGGAGCAAGTTTTGGGAACTGTGGAAACCTGGGCTGAGCCTAGAGTTGAAAGCTAAGTATCAATTTGAGGAGGAAATAGGTTATTAAGCTTCATGGGCCATGTTCCTAGGGGAGGAGTGCAGACAGAAGCTGAGACAGTAAAAAATAAGGGCTCTGGCTGCTCATATGTGCGGATACAATTGGGCTTCTGCATTGTTGTTGATCAGGAACATTGATGGGATCTGGATGGTGATGAGACTTTAGATTTGGAATGGAATCTGAATGGGTTAAGGTCTACAGCTGATGACTAGTGGGGTGGTTTTTGCATCATAGGGTTGGGATCTTGGCTTGTAAAATGGGTTTTGCTTTGAGACGTCTCTTCTTTAGAGTTGGGCCTTGCCCCCCCTCGCGCTTTCTGGGCACTCGTCAGGAATTCCGCTAGTTCTGAACTATTTACAGTTAAAAAAAGTTCACTACTAGCAGAACTCGGCCGCGCGCTCTTCATTCTTCAGGGGGACAAGGAGTCCAAGCAAGGCTGGGAAGAGGCTACAGGGCAAGCCAAGAAACTATAAAACACGGATTGGGATGGGAACCCCTCTCCCAGACAAAGTCGCATTAGCAACTTGTCCATGTACAGGCCCCTTGTGGTTTGAATTCAAGGCCCTTCCTGGACGGGTTGCTGTTTCTCCACACGGCCCAGCGCTCCCCCTACAGAGATGGGGAGAAAGAGGGGTCCCATCCTCTTTGCAAAGACAGCCCTAAATAACCAACCACCACAGTGCATTCAAAAGTTGCATCTCCTTCTCATTTATTCATGTAATCAGGGGGGAGTGTGGGAGCAGGGATTGTATTAATAAGATGGGCATTACAGAAATAGGGTGAGATCAGAAGGACTATTCTATATTTACAAAATACAACAACCACTGCCCTGCAATGCCCGCTGAGGGGTGTTGAAAGGGATTGCACAGCAGAAATGGGGTTAGTGGCTTATTATCAGCCCAGCTTATCTGGCACAGCAGGGAGGTGAGGAGTGTTTAGACAACAAGGGAAGGCAGAAGGACCTGGACTCATGCCCTTTCATTGGCAACTCTCTTCACAACTTTTGGGAGGTTATATGGGTTTGGTTTGGCCCCTCAAGCTCTTCAGGTTGCATCCTATCTTATTCCACAATGATCCCTACTGCATTTTCTCCCCTTATATCTATTTTTCCCATTTCTTTTATTTCCCCCCATCCCAGTATTGGCAGGTAGGAGTGACATGTACGTTGCAGAGAGAAAACTGAAGCATACCATCCTCAGAGATTCAAATGACCGGAGCCTTCATGAAGTCACAAGTTTTCTATATGACTGTAACATCCTAGTAATCTAAAAAGTCTCCAGTTCACGTCTTGCCTCAGCCATCAACTCGCCGAGTATCCTTTGGTAAAACCGTATTTTTCTAGGACAGTTCCCACTTGATTTACAGATAAGACTGACCTGTCTCCCAGGGCTCTGATACGGATTACTGAAACAATGCAAACGAAGTGCTTTGAACATGTTAAACACGTTCTGTAAATGCAAAGTATTGTTTGTTCTTACTTTTGTGGCAGCCTATCACTTTTCCGACACACACACATACACACACAAATACCCACACCTGAGATCATGTGACCATCCACTGTGAAAGGGACCCTAAGGAGTGAAATGGGCTGCCAAAGGAAGTTCTGGGATCTTCCTTCCTTCCTCCCTTCCTTCCTCTCCCACTCACCCACTTTTAATGGAAGGCTAGAGAGAGGACTCTCAAGGGCTGACTATTTGGGTGCCTTCTGACATGGTGATTCTGAGGTCCCCATTGAAGAATGTGCAAAGAACACAGGGGATGCAAAACACACCGCTGCATTAGTTCTGCCTTTGTTCCAGGCAATTCTAGAGAGCCACGGATTGCAATTGCCATTCTAAAGACATATAGGGACAACTTGAACATAAAGTTCATCTGGGTGGATAAGCCCCTGGGCTTCTTGTTCATTCTAATTTTGAAGGGTATCTGCTCTCTGCAGACATTAGTTCTTGCTGCCCCCTGCTGTAGGGAGTGAAATACAGAGAGAGACGGGTTGTGATTTCATTGTGAAAGAGGATAAAATACTTCTCTCTTCTAAGCTGCAGCCTGAATAGACACCCATGTGCTGATGTGTCCATTCTGATGCCATTGAAGAGGGACCATTTTCTGATGGAGTGGAAGTAGATGAGTATATTCCCCGTAGTTAGACTAATTTGTCGAACCAGCAGCTCATATCACCCTCGGCTCCAATGCACATAAGTCAGTTGTTCTTTCTTTTACAGAAATGCCTGCAGTTGTAGAAACACGGAAGGCTGGACCAGCCAGATCCCATTTCCATGTGGCAAGGGACTTTATGGAGATGTGTGCTTCCTGATTGCAACCTATTTTTCCCCCAGTGTGCACGTGATGATTCCACTCACCTTAGTGGGACCAGAAGATGTAGTCCATGAGCACAATTGTTCATAGCAGAATGTTAGGTGTAGAGGCTTGTGGAAGAATGCATCTTGAGATATGTAATGTGAGTGGGTCTGTGCAGTAGCCAAATGCCTGCAGGTCTAAAAGGGGCTACCGGCAGGTATAATACACACACCGGGAGCAACCTGCTGTGCAGGGCAAGGGGTGGTGCTGTATACAGAAGTAGAGTTCCCCAGGGGTAGACCAGATGGTGAGGACATTGGTCATGGTTATGCTGGGGACACTTGGCTGGAGGACACTGAGGAGACCTGGGTGGTTTGTGAGGAACCTGAAACATCGTCCTCATCACCAAAGGGACTTTTGCCACAGAAGACGAGCTTCAGCATACAGGAACGGAACTGAAAAGGAAATAGAGTTAATCAGCAGGGACTCCACAGCCCAACATAACTCTAGGGAGGGATATGCCAGTTTTCAGAATCTTCATTTGTACAAGTAAGGGGCAATGGGATCCCCGGGGGGAGACACCAGAGTTCTAGCTCTGGTTTTCAAACTTCAGCAAACATTTTCCACATCATAGTTTCTCGTGGGTTTTTCGGGCTGTGTGGCCATGTTCCAGAAGAGTTTCTTTCTGACATTTCGCCAGCATCTGTGGCTAGCATCTTCAGAGATGCCAGCCACAGATGCTGGTGAAACGTCAGAAAGAAACTCTTCTAGAACATGGCCACACAGCCCGAAAAACCCACAAGAAGCTATGGATGCCGGCCATGAAAGCCTACGACTTCACATTTTCCACATCAGTTTATTTGCCACTGCACACTGCAAAAACACATGATGCATCTGCCAGGCCTCTCAGCTGACTCTGTAAAAATACAACCCAGGTGACACATAACATTCTTCTGTGGTTACTTGATTGTAGGGGAGGATATATGGCTATACGAAGAGGATTTTCAGATAAATGTTCTGACTACTATTGGGCTTCTCACTTTCTAGGTGCTCCTAAGATGCTTCCAATTTCATTATGAGTATCACTTACCCATCTCCCAAAGTGAAGTCTTTCTCAAAAAAAAAGTGCTGACACATATGGCCAGTAAAGCTGTTTCCGAGATGTGGCTACATTGAAAGAGGGGCTTAGGCTAGCCCAGGGCAGTGCTACTCAAAGTAGCAGTCTTTTCTTTAAAAACAAATCTTACCAAATTTTCACTTTAACTACATGAAACTATATACATGTAAACACATTTAGGCTGTGCATGTGACAGTATAATTTAAAGGTATAATTTTAATTTTGCTAGTTGTTTTATGTCACAGCTATTACCATTACATTCAGCGATATATGGAAATTACAATTTATGAATAACAAAAAAAATTACTAAGGATTCTCTATGATGTGGTATGGGAGGAGGGCCATGGGAGGGGGGTAACAACATGAGTTACCGCACTGGGTGATACCAATCCTAGTGATGCCACTGCACCCGCCTTGCCCTTAGCTGATCCCATCTCTACTGACCTGCTTGTTCATGAAAACGTAGATGATCGGGTTGTAAACAGAGGACGCTTTGGAGAAGACAGAAGGAATTGTGGCCAAGCGAACATCAAAAGGCTCCCCACGGTGTGTTACCACCCACAGTGCAAAGGAGGCGTATGGCAGCCAACAAATCAGGAAGCCCATCACCATCACCACTACCATCTTGGTCACCTCTCTCTCAGCCTTTTGTGTTGTGGCTGACTGCTCCTGCTGCTTTGCAACCTGATGGGGTGGGGAGAGGAGTAACCATGAATGAGAGTCAATGAAATGGCTGAGTGAACACAGCACAGGGGTACGGATGTGTGACCTACTTAAAATGTTGTGGAGGAAGAAAACAGAAGAGAGCAGGGGGGATTGATAGCTAGGCTTGCAACAGGTTTATGAACTGCATAAATGAGAGACAAGGGCTCATTAGCTCAGTCTCTGCTATGAGATAATCTACTGTAATAAAATGCTGTCTCCATCAGCATCTGTTTTGCCATGACCTCCCACACTTATGATGGAGCCTACTAATTGTGGACAGGGGCATCACTAGGGGAGTGCAAGAGTTGCAAAACACACTGGGTGATACCTCAGAGAAGGGTGAACACCATCCATCACAAGATCTCCCCGGCTGCCCCCCTCTGCCAGCCAGGGCTCCTCTGCCATCCATCATCCACAACTGCTAGTGGGGGTAGGGTCCTGGCAGTCCCTTCCCATTATGGCAGGGCTGCTGTCCAAGCTGGGAAAGGGAAGCAATGGTGGCAGGGAAAGGGGGGGGGATTTGTGGAAACCACTGATCTCATCCCCACCAGTGGCCACAGTGCACCATCCATTCCTTTCTCCTTCCAATAACAACAACAACAACAACAATAATGATAATAATATTTATTTATATCCTGCCCCTCTGTCGAACAATTGGGGCGGCTTACAACAATTAAAATACCATACAAAATCCAGAATAAACATCCCCACCCCCTCCCCCCTTTAAAAAAGTATTAAATTACATATCCATTAAAAATAATACATAAACCACACAAAATCCCATCTGGCCAGCAGCCCTGCCAGACCCAGAAGGGGCTTCCAGGTGACAGCAAGACCTTGCCAGCTGCCACAGTAGTCTGCTTTGCCTACTCTTCCCTCCCACTGCTCTGCACTCCCTGCCCAAGAAGGAAGCATAGGAAAGTGAGGAGGAGGGCGGGCAACAGTGTGCCAGGCATCTGGGAAAGGTCTGGCAGGTCTGCTGTCTAGGTGTGAAAGAGCGGTGAAGGTGGTGGCAGTAGGGGTGGGCACAGACTATTTTCCTTCTCCTCCTTTTCCCACCTGGTCAACAATCCTGCCAGACCTGGAAGAGGTCCTGGATCACAGCAGCATCCAACTCCCATCAGCAGCTGCTGTGGGTGGATGGCAGAAGTGCCCTGGCTGGCAAAGGCAGGTGGCTGGAGTGTGTGCCAGGCAGTTTGGCCAGGATGGGGAGGTCAGAGAGGGCATCAGGAGGGAAGGACAAACAATGAGCCCCCCGTCCCTGCCACTTCTCCTTCTACCACCCCCTTCCCCTCTTCTTCTTCTTCTCTCTCTCAATGTTGTCTCTCTTAGGGTAGTTACCTGCCTACCTGAGTATGAAAACATTCCCACACTGGGGTGACACCAACAATTGTGAAGCAGATTTCTGAATCCAACATCCTTGCTAGGAATTACCGAATGGACAGAAACCTTGTGGTTCATCTGGTCCAGACTAGGGAGTTTATCACATGGGACAAATCCTATGCAGAAACTAGATTTAAAATGAAAACAACCTGCAAATGTTTTTCACATGACATTCAGGGTTAACCTAAACAGAAAGCAGGAAAATAAAAACCACGCAAATGTGGGTTGTTGTTTTTAGACGACATTTGCGTGAAAGAGAAATAACGCAAAAATAACCTGAACAGAAAGCTGACAAAACCTGCTCCTTTTTACTTTCGGGAAATTCTGAAAGTAAAAAGGAGTGGTTTTTGTTGACTTTCTGTTTGGGTTATTTTCGCGTTATTTCTCTTTCTTCCAATGTGTCTGAAAAATAATCTGCATTTTCAGATGTTTAGCAGATTTTAAAATCCCGTTTCTGCATGGGATTTGCCTCCGTGTGCCTCCGTGTGATAACCTCCTAGGGTACTCCCACCTAGAGCATCACCAACAAATGGCATCCAACTGTTTCTTGAAAACCTCTCTGGACTTTATCACATGGGGGCAAAGTGCAGAAATCCCGTGCAGAAACGGGATTTAAAACCCAGAAAACACCTACAAAAGAGGGTTGCTTTTCAGACATGACGGGGTTAATGTCATGTTACTGCTCATTAACACTAACATCATGTGAAAATCCACCTGCTTTTTCAGATTTTGTCTACTTTCTTTTTGGGTTAACTCCCAGCGTCGTCTGAAAATCTACACGCTTTTGTGGATTTTTTCAACTTTAAATTCAGTTTCAGCATGGGATCCATCCCATGTGATAAAATCCTCAGACTAGATTGGCACAATTTTGGGTACTCTCAGGACTTCCCTAACATTCAGCCTACACATTTGCTTCCCTGTAGTTCAAAACTCTGTACTTCCTTGTTTTATCTCACATTTGATCTACTACTAGGAAATGCTACTTTACCATCTTCCATTTGTTTGGATATCCCAACAGTGAGTAAGTAGTAATTCCCCCTTTTCCATCACCTCCCAAGCTGCATCCACATTGCAGAAATAAGCCGGTTTGATAGCACTTTAACTAACATGGCTCCATGCAATGGAATTTTGGGAATTGGAGTTTGTTGTGACACCAGAACAAATGCCACAACAAACTACAGTTCCCAGAATTCCATAGCAAGGAGCCGTGGCAGTTAACGTGGTGGCAAACCAGATTATTTCTGCATTGTGGATGCAGCCCAGGTTCCTCCAAATTTTCTTCACTGCACTTTCTGCTGTAGCCAGCAGAGGGGGAAACAACCCAATGAACTAGGAATTGTGGCAGTGACAAGGGGCCCACTGATGGCACAAATTTTCACATGCTGCTAGGTACTCATATGGCTAGAACGTGCATTAAAATATGCACAAGTAGTCTCAGTCCACAGGCATATATGCCATTGTAACCACGTCTGTTGATGTCTATGCTTGCAAAGTAATGCTGATTTGTATTCTCTTGCCATTTGCACAGAATGGAATAGTCTACAACTATCACTATGGGATTTCCTTTGGGCTTAATGAAATAAAACGAGTTCTTACTACTCTCCACAATAGCTGATCAATATTGGAACAGTGGCATGTGAGGGGAATTTAACTGCCTCCCATGGTCCCAAAGAAACTCTCCTTTGCTGAAATCATTATTAGTCCCAAGAGGGCAATGGGTGCTTCCTTATCACAGGGGTAATAGCTCCTGGGGGATTTTTGATGGAGACTGTTAGAAAGGAGAAGAGATAAATTCCGCTTCTTATATGTTGCAATCCTGATACTGGAATTAGGAGTTTTTTTAAAAAATGACTGCATTTATACAGTACATTTAATTTCCCATCTAGTTTGGCCCTTAGCAAGAAAGCACCCACAGAATTCTGCATTGATAATAATAATAATAATAATAATAATAATAATAATATAAAATTTATTTATATCCCGCTTATGTGATAAATCAATCTAAGTGGCTTACAATTAAAACAGTACAAAATGTCCCCATACCAACCCTCCCCCCCTTAAAACAGAATGAAATATCATAACAATTAAGACACAATTTAAAAACATAATCTAAAAAAGACATAATATAAAAAAGAGACACAACACAATGCCCTGGTAGTCTCCTACAGCGTTCCTTATCCATCAAGTGATGGGGCCACAAAAGGAACCGTAGGGATGGAAAAGCCCAAGGCCAGGATAATTAATCTGGAAAGGCCTGCCAGAAGAGATCTGTCTTGACAGCTTTTTTGAAGTCTAACAATGTTAACCGACGGATCTCGTCCGGCAGGTCGTTCCAGAGTCTGATCAGAGACTGTGTTACATGGTGATCAAGGCTGTTGCCTAAAAACAACAGGTATGGGTTCAACATCATTCTAGGTGATTACCTCAAATCCCCCGACAGTCTTCCTATCTGGGGGAAGAGACAATATCTCATGGATTGAACACAGGCTTTTTATTCAGAAAAATCCTATGTAAACTTCTGGCTTCTGCTATTTATAAAAGTATCTAAGTGCAAGATTGGGAAGAGCTAATCCCTGCTAGAATAAATAGCACCAGATTAGATGGATCTCTACAATATATAACATTTATATACATTCACATCTGTGCATTTTCACCCTGTGCATAGCTGCACTGTCTGGCACTCTTTCTTAGTGCTGTGCCTCATCACCAAAGGAAGAAAACAGAAGGGAAGAGAGAGGTAGTACTCACAGCCCTCAGGGTGAGAAGAAGGCGGCCATAGGAGAAGACAATAACAGACAGTGGCACTCCAAAGCAGAAAGAGAAGAGGAACAGCACATATGACTCATTGTTCCACTTGTTGTTTGTTGTATACCAGTCAGGGCCACAAGAGCACTGGAGACCCTCAGGAATATACCTAAGGAGGTTAAAATGTGGGGAGAAAAAGAGAGGAAGAGCAATGAACAATGAGAGAGAAAAAACACATAGAAAAAGAGGAAAAGGAAAAAGAGGGCAAGGAAAGATGAAGGGAATAGAGAGATGGGTAAAGCATGTAGAAGACGGTCTAGGGAAAGTGTCAGAAAGTAGAGGAGGAGATAATACAGAAGGATAAGGTGAAAAGTATAAAATAAAATTGGAAAAGAATAGATGAGAGTTAAAAAGAAGGAATAGAAGCAAAAGGATAAGAAGTTCTGGATGGAGTATAGAGGAGGAAAATATAGAAAGGAAAGGTAGAGTGTAAGGAAAAAGAGGAAAGAGGACAGATGGGGTCTAAGATGGAAGGAAAAGATAACATGAGGGACGAGAATTAATAAAGAAGGATAAGAAAAGATAGTGATGATAGAAAGGTGATAAGGATGAAAGGAAGGATTTGAGAAAACAATCAAGATGAATAGAAACAAAATAACTCTTTAAGGAAAACTAAAGAAACAAAAGACATTAGAAACCAATACTAGACAGAAGCCAAGCAAAGGCAGATAAACAAATAGGGAATACCTGGACAATATGGAGAGGGATGAAAATATAACACCAATTGATAAAAATGTAAGTGTATTATAATGTAATATGATTCATTGTGTATACATTACATACATTGCTATAGTATATAAAGACTGTGATAAGAACATATATAAGAATATGTTGAATAAAGAAATACTCAAAGAAAAAAAGAATATACGTACCTAAGGAGGTGAAGCAGTATTTAGCATGTAGGACATTTCCACCAAAAAAGACTAAAACCAGAGGGTGTTACTCATCCTACATATAAGGTATGGCAAGGAAGAATTGAAGTTGATGGGGAGCATGCAGGGGAAAATCAAAGAATTCAGCATGGCCAAATCCAAATTAATTAGACTTGTGCATTCTTGGACAAGTCACACTTTCTCAGCCTCAGGGGATGGCAATGACAAACCTCATCTGAGGAAACTTGCCAAGGTTGTCATAAGTTGGAAACTTATTGTTGATTCTCAAGTATCCCTTCACCCATCTCATCTCAATATTTTTCCCCAAAAAAATATCTGTCCTCTTCAATACATACCTGCTCCAGCCAAAGAGGGGTGGTAATGCTGCCGCCAAGCCAAAGATCCAGGTGATAATACAGCCGATGATGGCATGGGTACCTCTGAAGCTGAAGTTTCCCAGAGGTTTGCAGATGACTAGGAATCTTTCAAAGGCCACAACTGCCAAGGACCATAGGCTCACCATACCTGGTTGAGAGTAGATGGGAGAAGAAGGAAATATCTGAAGAGCATTGTTCAGTCACAGAAATTTTACATATATGCAAAATTTTACATATACAAATTTCACACTACAGGTGCAGAAGATAGACCACATTTTGCTGTCATGTTTTTTTCTGGGCCCTAATCAATGCTTTCACCACTCATTCACAAAGTCCAGTTTTCTTAATCATACTGACTCATTGCAATACCTTCTCATGATACCTCACAATACTCAGATATTCCCAAATACTCATGCCCCCACAATTGCAAACCCAACAGAAATCACTCTTTCCAGTTCTATTGAATTCTGCTTTTTTCTTGCTTACCTCCCAGTGTTGCAGTAAAACCCTCTATCTTGCAGGCGATGGGGCCCAGGGAGAAATACATCTGAGAGAAGCTATAGAAGGCAGTGGTAGATCCAATACAGACCACCAACAAATTTGACACAGCAAGGTTGACCAGGATGTAGTTCAGATGGGAACGGAGCTTCTTGTACTTGAAGGTGCAGAAGATGGTGAGAACATTGATGGGCAGCCCTAGGACAATCAACAGGAACATGAAGGCAGCCATGCCCATAAAGAGGGCTGGACTACCCAGGTGAGTCTGAGGTACTAGGAAAGGGCTGAGAGTTGTGATGTTGGCAACGTCCAAGGGCATCGGGAGAAAGAAATCTTCAGGGAGATCATCCTGGGAGTGTGGCCGAGAACTGTGCATGGTCAAGGTTGGAGAGAGGGAGAAGGGAGTGGTGAGGACAGAATTGAAGGACACTGGAATGTATGACTGAATAGATGGGACAAGGAGAAGAGGGAGACAGTCAGAGGGGGTCTGCTTGGGGAAGGATGGCTAGTCACAGAGCAACTGTGAGGCAGCTAAATTAGACAGGATTCAGGAGTCAGGAAGAGAACCTGACTTCTCTTCACATCCCTTTGTCACCCAGATGGCATGGAGTCACAAGTGCTGGGACAGATGGTGGTACCATGACGAGCAGATAATGAGTCACATAGTGGTCGTGCATGCCCCTTTTATACCTTAGGGGTCCTGGGGGGTCTTCTGGCATGATTACAAGAGAGCTGTTCCCGCCACCTCCAAAGCATTCCTGTCTTCTTAATCACCTTTAAGGCTGGAAAGCCTCAGCTAAGCCAAGCTTATCCTCAAGGACTGCAGAATAGTTGCAACCAAAGGGGCTAGGAAAGACGGGTTTAGCTGCTTACCAAGCTGCTTTGCTGGTACCTAATCGGACAGTGGAGCCCGATTAAGGACTCAAGGGGGAAGGAGGGCAGGTCAGATAAGAGGAAAGGATAAGAAGCTGAGATGCAAAGTTGAGGAGCAAATGTATAGATGTCCTTATTTTCTCACTGTGTATTTCCAGTTATGGCTCAGCTGGCACTTCCTAAGACCAAAGTGCCTTCTTCTGCTATCCTAGATTCAATCTTACTTCCATTTAGCTGAGGGTCAAACAGATATGATACTGAGTTCATAATTAGAAGGGATTGGTGTGATTCCCCATCAGTTATGGAACTGCTACAAAATTATAAGTCTGGACAATCAGACTTGCAAATGAGACCTGTGTTTACCTTCCTAACGAGGAATCACATTTCTGCTGATGAAGTCCTCCAGTAGCCCATAATTCTTCAGTCATCTTTTTGTCTGCCACTTTCTGTGGAACTTTTCTCTATAGATTTTCTTGTACTTGAAATTGTATGTGTTTTTGTGTGTTCTGCATCATCACTTTATAAAGGAAGGGAAGAAATAAAGGAATTTCACCATAAACCTTCTCCAGAGGAAATTCCTTAACATTAAGAAATGTATTTCTCTAATCTGTCTATCTTTAATTGAAGTCATTAAGAATACAAAGAGGGATGTAAATGGAGGAGGTGCATTAAAATAGAAGTCTGTCAGATAATATGGGAAAAGAGGAAGAGGAATTAGCATTCATCTAGGAATTCATTCCCCAATTCTACACAAACCTAGACAAGCAGAGGGTATTCCCTAGGATTAATCTATTTTACCCTGCACAATAGAATCTTGAATGTGTGTGTGTGTGGGTGGGTGGGGGGAATCAGGATTCATCCCTTCATGTTTAGAAGACACACAAAATTTAAACACATATGAGGATGGATATATATAGATATGAATAATTATATTCTTTGCCATAAGAAATAGTTATTTCAGACCACAAGATATTATTTGTCTTGCAAGTTTGTTTTCTGAACATGTTTTCTGAACATGTTCCTTCACCTTCTCTCCATTCCAGCATTCTTTATTCTGTATTTCTAGGATGAGATGAAACAAGAGAAGAACACAGATGAAGTTTTCTTTCTTTAGCTAAACCATGGAGGATGTGTGTGAAGTCATCAGGACCCTACAAGCTGGCTCTGAATCTAAGCCGCAGACCTTTAGGTTAATATTTGCTGTTAACCACTCTCAAGTTGACCTCAACTCATAGCGACCCTGTGGATGAGACATCTGCAAGGCCGGCCCCTGTCCTCCATTGCTCTGCTTAGGTCCTACAAATTTCTCCTTATGACCTTGCTGACTGAGTCTAGCCATCTGGCATGTGGTCTTTCTACTTCCCTCCACCTTTCCTAGCATTATTGTCTTTTCCAATAAATTGTGCCTTCTCATGATATGGCCAAAGTATGACAACCTCAGTTTTGTCATCTTGGCTTCCAGGGAAAGCTTCGAATTAATTTGTTCAAGGACCCATTTGTGTGTCTTTTTGGTTGTACATGGTATCCTCAGCATTCTTCTCCAGTACCACATCTCAAATGAGTTGATTTTCTTTTTATCCTCTTTCTTCACACAACTTTCCCAGGATAATGACTCTTTAAACCCCCAATTTTCCCCTATGTGATAAACTCCCATCTTCTATGGTCATTATTTTTGGATATATATATCTACAGTATTTTACACCCTAAGGCCATTACAACATGCGGTTTTAAACCATGATTATACCAGGAAAGATGGCACTGGCCATACTCATTGCACAATGACACCTTCGACCCATAGCTGAACTGTCCCTGACCAGTTACTTTTCATTGAGGGGGGAACCCGTCAATGATCTGGCAAACGTGCAAGTAGCCAGGTATGAAACATCACTCCTGGGACAGTTGCGCAATTGTGAGTCATGTGCTGTCAGTGTCCCCTTCTCCCCCCATCCAAACTCCTCTCTGCTATTCCAGATTACCTTTAGTACCTGTAATTATTTTTTTCTATTTTCTTTCTTTCTTTTGACTTCCACAATAGTAGAACTCTGGAATTGCATGGAAAAAGTGGGGGAATTTATTTTAAAATCCCTTAAGCCATACTGAGTAGGGCATAAGACAGAGAGGTATAGTTAAGGAAAAGTCAGGAAGAAAGCGCAATGGGGGCAGTAGCTCTGGTTGCGTGAATGGGAGGAGCTCCGATGATGGCAGTCATGAGGACAGTATGTTCCCATTTTATTATTAGTAGCATGACTGCTGTGAGAATGGGGCTTGTGCAGGAGAGTCCTAAGAAACATCAGGGTGGAGGTAAGCTGGAAGCATGGTTCTTTAACTCTATGATAAGAAGCTGAGATGCACCACCGCAGAATCACAGGGCTGAAACAAAGCATGGGAAATGAGAGATGCATAGTTTCAGAAATCATGTTTTTAGAATCAGACCTCAGTCACCACTTCAGGAAGCATCCGCTAAGAAAACCTGATTAGCATCTTGTCTGTTTTGGCCCTGAGACACTTAGATGCTAATCCACTCTGATACTGCATCCTTAATGCTCCCTGTCAGACAGTTGAGCCAATTCTTATCAATGGGCTTTACCTAGATCTGAAACTGGTTCTTCTCAGCCAGTGACATCCATGTCTCTGCTTTGAGACTATTTATATATTATGGTTTTCAAAAAGCAATACAAATTACTTTCCTGCTAATACTACTACTTACTATCTCTGATCCAACATAATGCTTAATAGCTTTACACACATAATGGGGAGGTAGGAGTGGCAGAAGAAGGCAATTGCAAACTTCCTCTAAATAAATCTTGCCAAGAAAACTCTATGAAAGGGTTGCTGTATGTCAGAGTCTACTTAAAGGTACATAGCAACCAAGTGGTAGAAAAACAAATCTTGCTAAGGGGAAAAAATACAATTTAATTTGTCCTAATGCAGATATTTCCTTTTGTTGTTATGCACTTTCAAGCTGGCTCTGACTTAGGCTGACAGTTTCATAGGTGTTTCTTGACTACATTTATTCAGAGAAGGTTTGCCATTGCCTTCCTCAGAGGCTGAGAGAGTGTGACTTGAGCAAGTCCACACAGTGGGTTCCCATGGTTTAAACCCTGGTCTCCCTGAGTTAAATTCCAGCCCTGCTGCTGCACATGGTTCCTGTGTAGATGCAATTTAACTTCTTTTAAAAATTCTGTTAACTGCATTCATGCAATCAGTATCAATCTAGCTTGACTTTTGGCATACAACAGAGGTAAAAACTATTTGGCCCTCCAGATATTGCTGGACTACAATTTCCAGCATTCCTCACCACTGGCTTTGCTGGCCTTGTTATACCCCTCAGATACTGGAATAAAAGACCCCTCTTGACATTAAGTGTTAAGGTGGGCATTCCCTGGTATGATCCAAGCCTCCATTATTTCAAGACAAGCGCCTCACATCCGCAAGGCTAGCATTTTCCTGGAGTTGCCCCCAGGAGATGTTCCCACACACAAAGAGGAGGTAATAAAACAAATGGGCCTCTGGCATGGGAAGAAGCAATCCATCCATCTGGCCATCCTGTCTAGGAATTCACACCTTTCCGTCCTCCTTTCTGGGAAAAACGAACTTCAAAAGCATATAAGATACATATCAAAGACTTCTTTGATCTGGACCATTCCAGCTCTGGTCTCTTTTGTGCAGTGCATCCAAAAATCCTATTTAAACTCCAGGTTTTCCTTTGTTCATTGGAGTTATCTTGGCAAGAGCAGAAGTTATGTCTGTTTGCCTTTCTGAAACCCCACTTCACTCCTACGCCAACAGAGTGAATGAGTCTCCATTGCCCATCGTTACATCAGCAACAGAAGAATTCAGGTTGTATGTTTCCCTTCTAAGCCTTTTCTATTCCAATTTAACTATTTGTTCCCTATTCCTATTGGATGTATATGTGTGTGTGTGTGTGTGCATATGCATGTGGATTTTTCTCTTTTAAATAAAACTTGTAATTTGCAGTTGCCTCTGGACTTTTTTTACACCTTCTAATCTGGTATACACTGACTAAAAGATTCCTAACAAAGCCAATTTCATTTGAATATATATATATATATATATGCGCATTTGTTGGTTTGGTGAAGCCTGTCTGTGGTATCAGCCTAGGCTGATGAGACTTGCAGATGGCCATCTCTCAGGGATGTTTTAGCTGTAGATTCCAGCACTGGCAGGGGATTGGTCATTGGGATCCCTTCCAGTATTATAATTCTGTATCAGAATCCAGTGAACATCAATCACCACTAAATGCAAATCAAAAACAATTCACTACCTTTAACTGCTTGTTTCAAGCAGATTGAAATAAAAGACATAACCCAAATCTACCCCCACACTTGCTTCTTTTAAATGCTAAGTGTCTCTAGTGTGATAATTTTTGCTTCATATCAAAAATCTGTGAAATACACCAACAGGAAAATTGGTTAGAAAAAGTTAGGGAGATGTTATTGAAGACAAACTAACCATATACAGACAAGAATTCAAATAGACTGGGCTATGATAACAGATGTGGAAAATATGCTAGTCTATAAAGTGCCACAAGTTTCTCTCTTTTTGCTTTTTCAGCTGTATGAGATTAAACAAAACAAGTAATGAAAACAACTAGCAATTTATGAACCTCCTAACAAGATGCTTAAATTATATATACATCTCTTCCTCTTCTTTTTTCATGGAGGGGAAATGTAAAATAGAGGTGTATCTTTTAAAAGTAATAATTGAAACAGGACCAAGCTTAATCTGATTTCAAAGGTACTCAGTTGCAATATTCATGTGCAGGATTGTGACTAGTATCAAATTATCTATTTGCTTACCCCTATGTCTACAATGGCACATGTCCTATAATTTTTGTTTCTTAACAACCTGGCAATATCCAGACCATCTTAAACTGGGTATCCTGGTTTAATAAACAACAATGTATACAAGAAACATTTGGGTTCATGCAAACCATTTGGTCCTGTTTCACTTTTATGTTCATGAAACCTGATAGACAAAACAAAAAGGGATCATTTCAGTTACTTCTAAATCCAGGATTCCGTTTCAGAGTACCCAAAAGCCCAGAAACGGAAGTCAGAATAGCTATCACCCCAAGTTTAGACAAAACAAATGGTTGTTTGTCCCTGGTTTATTTACCTTGTAGAAAGAAAGGAATGAAACACTTACAGAGAGGATTTATCCATCAGCTTCTTGCTCATTCACATCAAATCTACATTTTTGGTTTAATGTGGTATCCAGCCACAGTGCTATGCAAAATATTAATGCCCTGCATGAACACTTGTTTCAGTATAAGCTGGACAGTTATTCACATGGGAGCATGGCAAACTGAATTACGGGAAAAGAGATTCTACCTAAACTTTAGGAAGAACTTCCTGACAGTAAGACCTATTTGACAATGGATGACGCTGCCTTGAAGAGTGGTGGAGTCTCCTTCATTGGAGATTTCTAAACAGAGGCTGGATGACCATCTGTCGGGAGTGCATTGGTTGCATGTTCCTGCATGACAGGGGATTGGACTGGATGACCCTTGGGGTCTCTTCCAACTCTATGATTCTATGTAGTGTTTTGTTACAGATCAAGTGCACCCCTTCTTTACATGTCTTCCACCAATATTATTGATTGGCTACTCTACAGGCTAATCTTTGCCTACATACCGACTGTCCAACTTTTTGTGTAGTTTTTGAGCTCTGTTTCCAAGGATCCCTTCCTTCAACCTACATCAAAAGATAATAAAAAAAAAAGGTAAGGTACTTTGCCTAAAGAGAGCCAGCGAGACATAGTGGCTTGGATCTTGGACTCTGAAGACCAAGATTCAACTCCCTACCTGGCCATGGAAACCCCACTGGGTGACCTTGGGCAAGTTACACACTCTCAGCCTCAGAATAAGACAAAGGCAAGCTCCATCTGAACAAATCTTGCCAAGAAAAACTCCTGATAAGATCACCTTAGCATTGCTATAAGTAAGAAACAACTTGAAGGCATATAGCAGCAACTCTGAGTAAAGTTCAAGCCAGTCCCCCTAACTTAAGAAAAACCTGTGGGATATCCTATGAACACAGTTGTTAGCTTTACAATCATGTAGCCCAGCAAGTGAGGAACCTTTTGTTGAGAAATACTTTTTTAAACAGTACAACCAAATGTCTAGCTACAAAACAAGTTCACTTTGGAACAAGGGAAACCAGGAAGTAAAAGGGAAGATAACAAACACTTCTGAATTCCAGATAAGATCAATAAAGTAAAATTAACTTAGGACATTTTTACCTGCTTCAGCGGACGCTCAAGAAAATGATCCGAGAGAGATCATCTATAGCCTTCTGATTAGATGTTGCTGGAGAATCAGGAAGTGAGAATATATGTTCACCTTTATGAGAATCTGTGTATGGATAGGAGGAAAAATGAATTTTTTTTTAAAAAAAAAAGTCACTTTAAAATGTATATCTGAAATAATTCAAAATGAGGAAATATACATAAAACACTACTCATACACAAAAGAAAGTTGAAAAGACATGACCATTAGTGAAGATATATGATTACCCCGAAATAAAATTTGCACATATAGATTTTGAAAACAAAGCAAAAAAAAAAAAAAATAATAACAATGCAATAACAATGGAGGGCAGAACTATTGATAAAAGAAAGAGGGCCTGAGCTAATTGTAACTCAGATTAATTGTACTTCACACATAAATGTATATTATAGCAGAAGTGGGCAGACTTCAGGATTGCACAACTGGTTTTGTTTTTATAACAACCAATTGGAATCTGGGATTTTAAAAGTGGCTAATTTGGAACAGGGTTCAAATCCTGGTTTGGCCATATAAACCCATTGGGTGACTTTTGGCAAATCACACACTCTCAGCCACAGAAGAAGACAATAGCAACCCCACCCTCATCCCCAAAGAAACTTTCCAAGAAAACCCCATGATAGGTTTGCCTTAGGGTTGCTATAACTTGGAAACAACTAGAAGGCACACAGCATTAACAACAATAAAATTTCAACTCTTGTTAACAACAAAAAAGTAACTTCTCTTGAGATCCAGATGTCAAGAGGTGTCAATCCCTTGACATCTGGACCTGCCTAAGAGATTTTAAGACTGAGATAGGGATTGAGAAAATTGACATGGCCCTACATTTCCAAAAGTTGGAAATGATTTGAAGGCACATAACAACAACAACCTGGAACAGAGTACTTCTTGACCATATAGTTAGTTCAGGGATTTATTTTCAGTCTCACAGGTGGTTTACAGTCCTTCCAAATAAAAACACACAGTGTTTTTTGCAAAGTGTTCTTCATTGCTAGGTACCTTCTGTTTGTGAAGCAAGATCTGCTGGGAAGCTGAAAAAAGCCTTTTCAGTGGTAGTACTTATAGAGAGACAAACAGCTACTGGGCAGCAGCAGTAGTGGTGGGTGTCAATGACAGGAGTGAATTGTGACACCATACCTAACTTTGGTTGGCACTGCGTACAGGGAGGTGTAGGTAGCCCTCCTTGTGTAGCACCATCATTTAGTAAACCCTATGATAAGACACCCTAAGTGAGACACAGACAGGATCAGAACATTAACAGAAAGGGAAGGAGAGAGAGATAAAGGGATGTCACATTTGCAAGATTATCCAAGGACATAAGAAAGATGACAAGACAAATAGCAGAAACCCTTAGAAAGGCAAATTGCATCCAAAGCATAGGGATGTGGAATGTGAGGAGCATGAGCCAAGGGAAGCTAGACATAGTAAAAATGAAAATGCAATGCATGAACATAGCAGTACTGGGGGTGAGTGAGTTAAAATGGACAGGAATGGGCCACTTTGAATCAGATAACTACACAGTGCTCTACTCAGGAAATGAAAAGAGAAGAAGAAATGGAGTGGCTTTCATACTAAGAAAAGATGTGGCAAATGCAGTCAGCGGATACAATGCAAAATCAGACCGAATCATTTCAGTAAGGCTCCATGGGAAACCTATGATTATCACCACAATTCAAGTATATGCACCAACTACAGAGGCAGAACAGGAAGAAATTGATAGATTCTATGAAGGAGTGCAGGAAGAAATTGACAGCACATAACACAGGATGTCAAGCTGATAATTGGAGATTGGAATCCAAAAGTTGGAAACAAAGAAGAATCAAAAACAGCAGGCAGATTTGGATTAGGCAAAAGAAATGAAGCAAGTGAGTGTCTGATAGATTTTTGTGAAGCCAACAACCTATTCATAGCATTCTTCATACAACTAGAAAGAAGGCTATATACATGGACATCACTAGATGGACAACACAAAAATCAGATAAACTATATAATTGGAAGCAAAGATGGTGAAACTCTATACTGGTGGCCAAGACTGGACCAGGCACTGACTGTGGCACAGATCACAAACTACTCATATCAATAATAAGAGTAAGACTCAAAAAGAAAACAAAAACAATGATTATATCAAAATATGATCTAAATAATATCTCAACAGAATTTACTGACAACACAAGAAACAGATTCACACTACTAAGCATAATAGACCGAGAACCAGAGGAACTATGGTCTGAAGCCAGGGACATAATAAAAGAAGAATGCAGACAGACACATTCAACGCACAAAAAGAAAGAGAAAAAACATGGTTGACAAAAAAACAACAACACTACAAGCAATAAAGAAAAGAAGAGAAGAAAAAGAAAAGGGAGATAGGAACAAACTAAGAATTGTGAATGCAACAGTACAGCGGCTTGTGCTGAAAGATAAAGAAAATTACTACAATGACCAATGCAGAAAAATAGAAGACAACAACAAAAAGGGAAGAACAAGAGATCTATTTCACAAGATCTGGGAAATCACAGGAAAATTCAAACCAAGGACTGGGATGATCTATGACAATAAAAATAACATAACAGAAGACCAGGGAGGAATAAAAAGACATTGGATGCAATACACAGAAGAATTATACAAAAGAGATGACAAAATGAAGGACACATGGAATGAAGGGCCATATGAAGATGAACCTCAAATTCTAAAAAGTGAGGTGAAAACTGCAATAAGAGAAATAGTGAAAAACAAATCACCAGGAACAGATGATATTCCGGTTGAACTGCTGCAACCCACACTGACAGAGTCAACTCTAGTGCTAACCAACATATGTCAACAGATATGGAAAACAAAGTGGTGGCCAACAGATCGGAAGCGATCAATATGCATCCCCATCCACAAAAACGGAGGCACAAGAAACTGCAGCAACTATAGAACCATAGCACTGATTTCCCATCATGCTCAAAATTCTGCAACATAGACTCCAACCATACATGAAGAGAGAAATCTCAGAAGGAAAAAAAAAAAAAAAAGAAGTCCAAGCAGGGTTCAGGAAAGGAAGAGGCACTAGGGACCACATTGCGAACATACGATGGCTAATGGAGTGCTCCAGGGAATTCCAAAAGAAAATCAGCATGTGCTTTATAGACTATAGCAAAGCCTTTGACTGCATAGATCATGAAAGGCTATGGAACGCCCTTAAAGACATGGGAATGCCAACACATCTGATAGTCCTGATGAGAAGAAAGTGCAAAGGCAGGCTTAATGCTGAACATAAAAAAACCCAAAAATAATCACCACCAAGGATCTTCACAAGTTCAACCTAGACAATGAGGAAATAGAAATAGTAAAAGACTTCCCATACCTGGGATCAAACATTGATAGAAATGGGGACTGCAGCCAGGAAATCAGAAGAAGATTAAGGATGGGGAGGGTGGCTGTGAAAGAACTAGAAACGATTCTAAAATACAAAGATATACAACTCAGCACAAAAGTTAGAACCATATAAGCCATTGTATTCCCTATTACCATGTATGGATGTGAGATCTGGACAGTTAAGAAAGATGATAGGAAGAAAATCAAGCCCTTTGAGATGTGATGCTGGAGAAGAGTGCTAAGGATCCCATGGACAGCCAAAAGGACAAACAAATGGGTCCTAGAGCAGATCAAGCCGGAAACCTCCCTGGAAGCCAAGATGACCAAACTGAGGCTGTCATACTTTGGATACATCATGAGAAAGGATGACTCTTTGGACAAAACAATGCTGGGGAAGGTGGAGGAAAGTAGGAAGAGAGCAAGGCCACATGCTAGATGGATGGATTCTATTATTAGGGAAGTCACAGGTATTAAGGGGTTGCAGGAATTAAGCAGAGCAGTGGAGGACAGAGGGTCTAGATGTCTCATCCATAGGGTCGCCATGGGTTGAGATCGACTAGAGGGCAGTTAGCAACAAAACTTACGTTACAGGAGAACTTTCACAAGACCATTCAAAAACATTCAAGCTAAATTTTGAAACATTTGCAAGGCTTTTAAATCATCTTAAACAGCTGTTGCTGCTTTACGTATTTTATCTGTGCCAAATGTTTATATCAATCCATTCATTCATTCATTCTGCTCTCTTTATTAGTGTTGCTGTTTTTATCATAAGTGGCATTTATTCTATACATGATATGAAGAATTTCTCCTTGGGTGAGGATATAAATATTGCAGATAAATAATGTTTAAAAAGTTGTCCTAATACCAATTGCTACAGTGTGTAAGGAAGTGAATGTCATAATAAATTATTTAGTCATTAAGGTGCCAAATGATTCTTCTTTATTTCTGTTTTTCTTATCTCTGTGGTTTCTTTGCTGCAGATAACAGTCTCATCACTGTGATATTGCATTCCACTCTAGAACTGTTTTGGCATTGATCTCTGTGTTTGTTTTGATTTTCTAGTTCAGTGCTACGCATAGTGATGGTCCCTGGACCGGTGTTGGTCCGCAGACTATCAATGGACAGTCAACAAAGAATCTCTAGGAAAGAAAGAAGCAGATGTAACCAACAGACACAAATATGGTACAGTCCTGGCACATTAAACCCTCCCACCATCACACAGCCTGAGAAATACTGCTGTAAGATAGATTTAAATTAAAAAATCTGCAAAAAATCCCCTTCTAGTCCAATAAACACTGGGATTGGATATCAAATGTAGGATGCCTAGCATACATTAGAACCACTTTGAATATGGCAGATCCCCTCCCCACTTGCAGTGCTAGGGAATCATGGGAATTGTATTTTTTTCTGAGACATTCTGTCAGAGAGCTCTAGTGCCACAATAAACTACAGTTCCCATGATTCTCTAGCACTGAGTCAAAGCAGTTAAAGTGGACTCAATTTGCACTATTTCTGGCAGTCTTCAAAGTCACTAATTTCCCAAGTGTACTAAGTAGGAAAGTGAGAAAATGGACTGAACCTGTGAACAGGAAGCTTTAAGGACAAAGTACTAGAACTAGTTTGAAATATCTTTTTTTTAAAATATATATACTGTATATACCCATGGATAAGTCTAGAAATTTTAATTAAAAAATTGACCCAAAAACCTAAGTCAATTTATCCATGGGTCAATGTAAGTACTGTGTTTTAACTCTTATAAAACAAGGAACCCCATCTCCTGCTGAAAGGCAAGAGTGTATTCTGTCCTGGAAGCACTGACCATTCATCCCTCTCTCATCCATCCAGCCCTTAGGATGAGCACAAACAGTTATGCCTGCTGGAATTCTGTAATTTCTCTGGCATTGTTTTCTGTTGTTTCATCCTTTAGATCCTTTGTTACATTCTCCAAGGTTTTACCCTTGACTTATCCATGAGTTATATCAAAATCCATAATGTGGAGGCCAAAGCAATGCCCTTGATTTATACATGAGGTCAACTTATAGTTGAGTATACAGTCAGCCCTCCGTTTTTGTGGGGGATCTGTTCCAGACACACACCCCTGCAAAAATGGAGATTTGCCAATATTCAAGCCCCATAGGATTGAATGGGGTGTGCCCCCATGGGCACACCCCATTGATTTTACCGGAAGTTGCCCCTCTGTGAATATGCAAAAACGCAGACTTCAGGTCAGTGAGAACAGAGAGGTGACTGTATACGGTAATGCAAATCTGGTTTGAAAAATCATGGGAGGATAACAAAAAAGTCTGGAATGCAGTGATCTGACAATTGCTGAATCCACACAGGCCAGAATATTCCAAGAGCAAGCCAGACTATTCTGGCCCTAGCCCTGCATCCCCCAGTATCTTGAGAACTCCACGGAGATGCCAGGTGGCTGTTCACACATGTGTCCTCCATGCCAGGCAGTGCCACCGCTGTTGGTGCAAGTCGCTTGCTCTGAGGTCAGACCAAGGTGCCCAGCATTGCTCACATGACTGGGCACCTTATTCTAACTTCAGAGCAAGCAACTAGGAGCGCAAGCATCGGCAACACATCAGGATGGGTTGTAAACAGCCACCCGGTGTCACAATGGAGGGCTCTGGATTTTTTGGGAAGATCTGAAGCAAAAGTTGTTTTTTAAAAAACATTTTAATGGAGTTATACCTCATATTTGGTGCTGAATTGGCCAAACGTTATCTAGTCAGTTTGTACCAGAACTGGGGTTTGGGCCCTATGTTGTCTGGACTTTTCACTATGGAACAGGGGGAGGATTTTTTTTGGCTTATGCAGACAACCCCAATAACATCATGTGGATTCTCTGCAAAAATGTGCTAAAAGGGCTAATTTGAACCCAGTTCAAGACAATTTGCTTTCTGTATGAATTCAAGCAGCTCTTTGAGGGTTGAAACTGAACACAGCTTTTAAAGTCTCACAGTGTCCTGCCAGTTTCCTTACAATCACCACTTTCTCTAAACTTGTGCCATACCTTCACTTCCATTTTATTGCCCTGGTCCACCAATCTGCTGTACAGATGCCAACCAGATCTCTGTTAACATAGCTCTTCCTATGTTCCTATTTTCATCCCTGACACTTTTAATCCCTCCATCTTTTTTCTTTCTTGGGGTATGCATATGAACAAGACAGGGCAGTGCTCTGACCTCAATCCTGAGATTCTCTTGATCTACTTTTTGTTGCTGGCACCCTTCCTGCTCCCCACCCAGTGAAGAAAGGGTGGGGTGGGTGGGATGGATCATGTTGTGGAAGTGATAAGAGATGCTAAGCTTAATTCCTGACCCCTGTGGCTCAGAACCAATGGGACAGTAAAGTAGGCCATAAAACAGTGGTGGGTAGATAGTGAAAGGATAGCAAAGATAGGCAAGTTGATATGAGTCTGTCCAAATGGATTGGTCAGAAACATGGAGGCATTCCCCCGCACCCCTCGCTCTATGTTGGCTTAGCTCCAGTTCCAACCTGACTACTGGAGAACTTGAAAAAGGTTTTGGGGATAGCATTTCATGCTGAATGGGGAATTCTGGAGGAAGTAACTTTTTCAAGCTCTGCACTATTGTAATTCTACTTATAGGCAGCCACCCATGAACATAACCCAAACATTTGGTTCAGAATGTGGCTTCAGGGTTCCAACCAAAGCCAAGCAATTAAGGTATAGTACTGGGAAATTTTGTCAACTGATTACCAACATTTTTTGGGGTTCAATTTATAATGTTATCGAAGCCATAGACTCAAATGACCTGAGACTGGTGACTCTTCAATATTGCTTCCTTGCATATGAACTTGTCTCCATTCCTCTACAGTGGCCCTCCCCCATGTTACTCTTTCACTGAGATGCAGTAAATATGAGTGAAAAAGTCACTTTGCTATCTGCTTTTCTGTTGGTAACAAAGACAGTTTTATTCCAATGCAGATTTTATTTGTTCTGATCAGTCTTTTTACTTTATTAACTTACTGCTGTTATTGTAGTGTTTTATTGGCTGTTTGTAATTGTGTTTTTATTGCTTTGCATTTCACTTGTCAAAATGAAAGGCATAGGTATTAGTTGTTTTTGCAACAAACAAATAAATAAGTACACTGTTGCCTCATGTTAACAGGGCAAAAAATATATATTTGGACTGAAGGATAAGTGTAAATCAGAGTCAGAGGTGTAAACCTGGAAAAGAATTGGGTCAAGGCTGAAAGGTGTGCTTGAGCACGATTAAAAGCATAGTTGCCTTCTTTTCCTCTTGGGAGGGATATTGAACATTTAAGGGATTCACTAAGCAGACCATCATAAATATGCTAATGCAATGTTTAATAACACGTTACCACTAATACATGTTACCACTATTACTGCAGTTTGTTGTTGCTGTGTACCTTCAAGTCATTTCCAATTTATGGCAACCCTAAGGCGAACCTATCACAGGGTTTTCTTCAGAAAGGGTTTGCCATTGCCATCCTCTGAGGCTGAGAGAGTGTGACTTGCCCAAGGTCATCCTGGTTTACATGGCCAAGTGGGGATTCAAATCCAGGTCTCCAGAATCATAGTCAACTACTACACCACACTGGCTCCTACAAATGCATCTCAATGGTGGGAAATGTTTCAGCTCTTTGGAATTCTGTCTCTTGTGCCACTGTTAAAAACACCCGAGCTCTGCTAGGAAGAAAGGGAGGCAACACTTACTAGAAGGCTTCAAGAAAGCCTTGAAGCCATTTTGTTCCATTTCATTTCATTTGTATGCTGCCTTTGTCACAGAGTGGGACCCAAGGCATAGTCATTGACAGACCCTAACCACTTTGACTCTGAGAGGAGGAGAGGAGAGGTTGTGTGACCAAAGGAAGGAGTGGATTATCCTTTTCAATCCTCACAGTGTGGCAAAGAACAGAGGAAGAAATTAAGTGTGAGGGATTAGCACACAGCAGCTGTCCCTAGGTCCAAAAGCTCATCTCATCCGTGCTTCGCACTTGAAGGATGGGGCCGAGGTGGGCAAGAAGGAAGCTACTACAATGCAAAACATGAGAAAAAAGAAAGAAAGCATTAACTTGTACTGTTATTCTTGTACTGAAAAATGCAGGTTAACTACACAGTTTGGCATAGTCTGTTAAATGCCCTGGGCCGCATAATCAATAGGCTACACTGCTATAAAAACAAAATTGTGCATTGAAATGCATTATTTCCAAGTAATTGCTTATTTTACATTATTTATCCTGCTTTCAACAATAATGTTTTACTTGTTGAACAATTAATGATTAAGAAGGAAAAAAGGGACAGATTAGGGCAAAACGTACAGTAGACCCTTTTCACGCCATTCCATTATACCAGGTTTTTCCATTCAAAAACCACTTCAACAGTGCTTGTGAAGTTGGCTGATTGTTAACGGTCTATATCAGGCCATCATCACATTTGCACTTTAATAGCATGATTTTCATGTTTTTTAAAATCTGCATTAATGATGTCATCACTGCCCTGTTTGCTTTGCCTAATGTTTTATGCTTGATTTAATATATTTTTAAAAAAATAAAGGTCATAATAATGCAAATACAGCATGAAGTCACTATAACCCATCCATCACTGCCCTGATCTTGCATTGCAAGAAGTGAGACAGGAAGAAAAACAAATCATCACTACCCACACCATTTTTGATGCCCTTGTCACACTACTCAGGGCTCGTTCCAACTTACATTTAAACCAGTTTGCGATTCGCCTTCGCTCCATGTTGGTAAATCAATTCCAAAAGGTCCGTCATTCCCACTATGAAAGCAGATCTTTTCATTATTCCCTTGTAATCACTTCTTTTTTGGCATGATTGTCATTCCCACTAGTTTGAGCCACTTCAAAATGCATGTCAATCATCTACGGGTCATCAGGTACGCAAGCGGCAACACGGTGAGGACGGTACCAGAGTGGGGTGACTTTGGCTTCTCAAAAGCATTTTTCCTTTGAGCAGCCCAGCTTGGGAACTATTTTTTTTAAAAAAATAAATAAATTATAGAAGATATGATCCATTGGTTTTTCAACTACTTGTCTTGCAGAGCTGCTGTCAGCCCAATCACCCGGCGTGCCACCAAGTTGCAAAAACAACAGATCATATATTTGGTAATTAGGAATTTATTTAAAAAATATATCACATGCCCATAGGTCACACAAGCACAAAGGCAGCGATGGTGGTGGTGGTGGGGAATGGTGGATCTCCCAAAAACTGAGTTGGGATAGTAAACATCCCTCTGCCATTAGTCCCTCACCTCCAGTATGATCCGATGCAGATCCGTCTTTCCCACTTGTTGAACACGCTTTGGAATCTATTCTTTTCAAAGGAACCGCCAAAGAATTAGTGTCAGGGAACAGTGGGATTTTTGTGTTTGCCTCACTTCATCGCACTTGCAACCGAGCTCAATAGGATCGGAACCAGTTTCAAGTGGGAACCACAGTCATATAACCGGATCTGCAATTCGTTTTACATCATAGTGGGAATGAGCCCTTAGTTGTTTCTAGTTGTCCTGTTCAAAAGCCACTTCACCCGTACTCACAAAGATGTGTGTGTATTTTGTGTGCCTTTAAGTCATTTCCAACTTATGGCAACTCTAAGGCAAACCTATTATGGGTTTTTCTTGGCAAGACTTGTTCAGATAAGGTTTGCCATTGCCTTCTCCTGAGGCTGTGAGCATGTGATTTGCTCAGGCTCACCCAGTGAGTTTCATGGCCGAGCTGGGAATCAAACCTTGGTCACCAGAGTCATAGTCCAATACTCAAACCACTATGCCACTCTAGTTCTCTTCCTCACAAAGATACCTAAATGCTTATGCTGGGTATTGCATTCTTACCATAATTGCACTTTAACAGTGTAACTTCCACTGTTTTCTGTTCTGCAGTCTCCAATACCAACAATATAATCACCTCTTGAATCTTGCTTGGTTTCCCTTTAGTGCCTTTTTTAAATTAAGCTGTAATAATGCTATTACAGTATGAGACCACAGCTTACACTATTACCGTATGAGACCCTACTGCCTTCAAAGATTAAAATTAATAATAATTAAAAATATATTAAATCAAAGGCTTTCATGACCGGCATCCATAGGTTTTTGTGGTTTTTTCGGGCTGTGAGGCCGTGTTCTAGAAGAATTCTTCAGAACACAGCCTCACAGCTCGAAAAAACCACAGAAACACACACACACACACATATATATATATATATATATATATATTAAAAAGTAATACTGTGGCATGTGGTACCACTGGAAAGTGGTAGAGAGATGTCTGCAGCAATGTTGTCTGAATAGTGACTTCTAAAGCTTAAGGATCACACTGTTTTTGCATTATAACAGCAAACCATTTATAAAAGATAGCTGCCTCTTTATATATATATATATATATATATAGAGAGAGAGAGAGAGAGAGAGAGATGTCTCTTTAAAAATATAAAAGATAGCTGTTAAGTGTCACTCCAGAATGTCCAAGTAATGGGGGGGGGGATTGGGGGCAGCTTTGGGGCCAGAATACTCCAGGAATAGCCTGGAGCATTCCAGTCAGTGTAGACCCATCCCTTGTCTCAATGGTAGCCACTATATATCAGTCTTTCAATATTTATGATTAACGATGCATGGTCCTAGTGTAAGAGTCGTTTCTAAATAGGTTTGGCCAATTCCATTGAAAAGCAGACACAGAGTATTTTAAACTCCTCAATAAATATAAACAGTTGGCTCACTACATTTGCGGCGTTGACTTTTGCAGCTTTGATCATTTGCGGTTTTGATTAATATGTTCTCATGAGGAATCTCTAAGTCAGGGGTAGGCAACCTTTCCCCTTTAAGGGCCGAGGGACTTCAGCTCCCAGAATCCCAGGAGCTATTGGCCAACATGGGATTATTGGCCAACATGGCTGAGGCTTCTGGGAGCTGAAGTCCCTCGGCCCTTAAAGGGGAAAGGTTGCCTACCCCTGCTCTAAGTCCTTCAGCGCAATTCTGCTGGAAGTTGACAAAGAGTTGTGCTGGAGAACCTAGAAATTCTTAGAGAAAACCCTTCTCTAGGTATTTGTAGGTCCTCCAGCATGATTCTATGATCACTCTTTGGCAGATGTTGACCATAGAGTTGCACTGGAGGACCTGAAGATCCCTACAGAGGTGTTCTCTTAGGTAAAAACAATAGTTTTTTTTCCCATTTGCAGTTTTTCCACATTCACGGGGGTCCTTCACCCCTAACCCCAGCGAATGTGGAGGGACCACTGTATTCCAATGTAAAGGTTATAATATGTGCCTCTATAACAGGGGTAGGCAACCTTTCCCCTTTAAGGGCCGAGGGACTTCAGCTCCCAGAAGCCTCAGCCATGTTGGCCAATAGTCCCATGTTGGCCAATAGCTCCTGGGATTCTGGGAGCTGAAGTCCCTCGGCCCATAAAGGGGAAAGGTTGCCTACCCCTGCTCTATAACTTACAACTGAAACTGTGTTTTAATTACACAGTTTCAATTGTAGGTTATACAATCGGCCCTCCGTTTTCACAAGAGATCTGTTCCAGACACACACATCCTGCGAAAATGGAGATTTGCCAATATTCAAGCCTCATTGATTTTAACGGAGGTCGCCCCTCCGTGAATATGCAAAACCACGGACTTCAAGTCCGTGAGAATGGAGGGGCAACTGTACTTACACAAAATGTTGGTTATTACCTTTAAAGCCCTACATGGTTTGGGGCCAGGTTATGTACAGGATCGCCTCATTCCCTACAATCTTCTCTGTACACTCAGGTCCTCTGGCGGACATTTTTTACTCTTGTCATCCAAGACTATGTTGGCAAGTGTCAGCCAGAAGACTTTTTCCTCAGCCGCCCCTAGATTGTGGGATGACCTGCCGGAAGAGACTCGACAGCTGCATACGCTGTCTGAATTTAAAAGAGCATTGACGACTAGTTTCTTCTGGCAGTGTACAGATAATTTTTAAACTGTGAATTTTAAGTGATGAATTTTAGAAATGGATTGTTTTAATATGAGCACATCTTATTTGTCCTTTTAAATTGATGTGTGTTTTAAACAATGTGTTTTAACTGATGTTGTTGTTATCCCCCACAGGTGGGGAAGAAATAATAATAATAATAATAATAATAATAATAATATGTTTTGAATATTAAAAGTCTAATTGCCATGTTGTATAGGGATGACAAAAACATCATTTAATAATACAATACATTTTGGATTAAAATGTTATCTTAAGGTTATAGGCAGCAGATGTTTAAGAGGTAAAGGCCATCAAATATTTTCATCACATTGTTGCTATAATCCAGTCTTTTTAGAGTGTTTATAAGAGTGTAATTATGTTATAATAAAGAAACAAAACAGTTTTACTCCATGCAGAGAGATGTTTTCTCCACACCAAACTGATCATAAAGCAGGTTCTGATGGCCTTCTTGCCCTCCTATGGCTTGTTACTCTCCATCTGTTGTGTCTTTAAGAAACAAAGAGTTGAAAATGTGACAGAATTACATGACAGAACAACATGATGAAACCACATACTCCTACTTTGTATACATATAGGGAACTCTGTCCACCCCCCACCCCCCTCTTTGAATTGAGATTTGTTTTCATATTCTACTTCTAGATCCTGTGGGAAGCAGGATGCTGGATTAGGTAAACCTCAGCTTCATTCACACTACAGAAATAATCCAGGTTGACAGCGCTTTAACTGCCCTACCTCCATGCTCTGAAATTCTGGGAATTGTGGTTTTGTGAGACATTTAGCCTTCTCTATCAGAGAGCTCTCATACCATGACAAACTAAATATCCCAGGATCCCATAGCATTGAGCCATGGCAGTTAAGTGGTGTCAACCTGGATTAATTCTGCAGTGCGGATGCAATCTGTGCGGTGGTGGTGTGGAGTTTTCTGTTAAAAGTCAAACCTCTTGGCCTTTGCATTTTCTATTCTCCTTCATGATGTACTCTTTCCTCTCACCCTGGCTGCATCTACATTGCAGAATTAATGCAATTGACACTGCTTTAACTGCCACAGCACACTACTACGGAATTCTGGGATTTCTAGTTTTGTGAGATATTTAGCTTTCTCTGTCAGAGACTTCTGGCACTACAACAGACTACAAATCCCAAGATTCCATAGGATGGAGCCATAAGAGTTAAAGTAGTGGCCAACTGTATTAATTTTACAATGTGGCAGCAGCCTCAGATTTTTATAAGTAATTGATAAACCAGATTATTGGGTAGGAAAACTCTGATACTCAGCCCCTAGATCCTTTTTTTGGTGATTTCCCAGTGTTTTCCAGGGTTTTTTTTTTCATTGACAGTGTAACTTGCTATTGAAATTTGGCAATAAACCAATAAATGCACTATAATCAATGGGGAAAGGAACTAAAAGTCAATGGGCTTGCCAATATGAGTATCATATTTCAGCTGGCTAATTCATCCAAGCTAATTTTACAGGGGAAAATGTTTACCATATTTTTGGTGATAGGACACACGCACGCACGCACACACACTGAGGAAGAAATCATGTGATCTGGACATATATGAAATACCGTAATCTTTCTGAGAAAATGTGAAATATATGGGGAAATGTCTACATTTCTTTCCAGGTCTGATTGCTTACAGACTGAGAAGTCAGACTCATGGGTTGTTAGCACATTACTGTAACTGAAAAGGTTTCTGATTAATGCATGAATCATGTGGCAAAATATAGTTTCTCTTTTCCGAAACACTTATTTATTTATTTATTTATTCATTATTAAAAAAAACAGAATATACAACATATAGAAATTCTATATACATATGCTCTTAACAGAGAAAAAAAAGAAAATAATAAGTGATCAAAAATCTATAACAGAGCACAAAAAAGAAAAAAAGAGAAAAAGAAGAAACAAAGAAGGAAAGAAGAAAGGAAAGAAAGAAAAACAGAAAGGAATATGAAAGGGAAAAGAAGAAAAAAACCAGATACATAAATAAAAAAAGTAATAATTATAAAGTAAAGGGAGGGTGAAAGAAGAAAAAAGAACCCTCAGTGACTTCCTGAGTCCTTGGCGAAGTCATTCAACCAGCAATATCTTTTGGCACCTCCTATCCCGGTTACAGATAAACCAAGAATGTTAACAGAATGCTTATGTAAACTTATACATTAATCCTTATTATTACAGAAAAAGAAGTATTTTATCATATTTTTATATCTATATACATTATCTGAATAAAAATTATAATGATCATATTGCTTGGTCATCTGTCGTATTTTTACTCTACAAAGTTTTAGTTCTATCAGTAATAAAGTTAATAATCGGCTGCCAAGTCTTTTCACATTTTTCCCAATCTTGGTCTCTCAGCCTTATTGTCATATTGTCCAGTTGTATCAATTCCAGAAGTTTACGTAACCAGTCCTCTTGGTGCGGAATTAGATCAGATTTCCATTGTTGGGCGTAGACCAGCCTTGCACTAACAGTGATGTAGAATAACAATTTTTCATATTTTAATTCCACGTTTTTGTTCACAATGATGTTTAATAAATACAGTGTGGGGTCCATATTCATTTTAAGTCCCAGAGCTTTTTCCACAACACTGTGGACCCTTTTCCAGTATTTTTGGGCTTTTTTACATCTCCACCACAGATGATACATGGTTCCCTTTGCCTGCTTACATTTCCAGCACTTTTCCGAGAAACCTTTATAAATTCTGGCCAATTTTGCAGGTGTCATGTACCATCTGTGGTGCATCTTGAAAAATTTTTCTCTTAAGTCATAACATACCGTGTAAATCTGAACCTTGGCCCAAGCTCTTTCCCAATGCTCCAATTCTATGCTTTGGTTCATTTCCTGAGCCCATTTCACCATGAATTCTTTTATAACTTCTTCTTCCTGTTCAATATTTAGCAAACATTTATAATATAAAGCAATCTTTTTTGGGTTAGTCAGATAACATATATTCCTCAAATTCAGTTTTTGTTGTTCTTATACCTGTTGTTTTTGTGTCTACCATAAATCTTTCCCTCAACTGTCGATGCAGTAGCCAACCCATAGAATAACCTTCTTCAGTAAGTTGACCTAAATTTTTAAATTCGTGTTTACCATTAGGTTCAGTATTAATTAAATCTTGGTAAGAGATCCAGTTATCACAATGAATTGTTTCTCTCCCATGGAACGCTTCGTGAATAGACGCCCAACTTTCCGAAACACTTATTACAATCTAGATATCCATTCATGTTAGCTTCCTGAAACAGTAAATTTTATGGAGCACCTTTAATTCTTAAAGCATTTCTGTTTGCACAGTATAAATCCATCACAGCCTGTAATTCTGTCTTGGTAAATTTTGTTAATGTATTATTCCTTAATCACAGCAGTTATCAATGTTATTGATATTTATTCGTGTTTGGCTACTTTCTGTTTGTATGGTAGAAAGTACAATGGTATTTAGAATCCACTTCACACCATTTCCAACGTATAAAGAAATCCACATTCCGGTAACTATAATTCAATTTTTTGTGGCAAAATTAAAATGGAGACAGCATTTTTGAGTGCTGGCATTTTCATTGACAATAAAACAAACTGTGCCATGTGAAGAAAACAGCACTTTGATTTTTTTCAAACTTTACATTAAACAAATTAAATAAAATCTGCTTGCTGCTGGAGTTCCATCAAGCATGGAATTGTCCATTTCTATTTAGAAAGTGGAGTGGTTTGTTGCATATTAATATTATTTATGGTACAGTTATTGTTCGTGGATCTGGGGAATCTTTATTTAGTAATGAAATTATTACTATTAATTACCAATAATTTTTTAAAAAATCAATAAAATAATACCTTTGATTCACCCTTTCACCTATCCATTTTGTTGGGTGACCTCACTCTCTCCAATTTGCAGCATGGATCTGCCTTTTTCAGTGCCAGAGTAGCCTGATGGTCTGTTAGCTTTCTTGAACTGGAGAAGTACAAGTTCTCTTTCCTGAGCAGATAATGTTGGACCCCATGAATATATGCAATAGTATGTATTTTTCTCTTTCTCTGCATAGCAAAGGGATTTCCCCTCTTTTCCCTTTCTTTTTTCATGCTATGCACTCTTTCTCACCTAACCTTATTACAGAGATTCACATGCAGAAAAAGTCTATTGCTTGTAGAATCAGAAATCATGATTAGGATCCAAATATTCATCTACATGCAAAGCAGCACTTATATGAAGTGCACTGCTTCATAAAATATATGCTTTCAGTATATCACATAGTCCTTGAGAATTGTAAGGGCGAGGGAGCATTCCTCCTTGTGGTTTAAATGGCCAACAGATGAGTAAGGGGAAGATGGTTTTGGAGAAAACACACTTGATGGTATGTTTTCCAAGATACAGTAATTATCTCTTCATATTAATTGAACGGTTAGAGGCTTTCTTCATCATTAAAGGAGCATCCACCACTACCTATAATCTTTTAAAGAAGCCTTTTCCAACTTATGGCTTTTTGGATGTGTTGGCCTACAAGCTCTCTCAACCCAGCCAACTGAACAATGTCCATGTTAGCTGGAGAAAACAGACGCTTGGGACTGCCATTTCACCATTTAAAGAATTGTGGAGTGGGAAGGGTACATCTATGTCTCAGAGGTGGCGTTAAGGTTCATCTCTTTCCTGCCCAAGTGTGGATGACTCTGAAAATAATTTTTGTTAAATTTCACTTGAAATTCTGCTGCCTATCGTCCAGTTTGCAGCAATGTAGTTAGAGCTCCTTATGGTATGCACAGGAGCTTATTGTTTTGAATTTTTTTAAAAAAATAAGTTTATCTTTGCTCCATACAGCAAGGGAGCTATAAGGCCTTTACAAAAGGCAGTTTCATTTTCTTTATCCTAAATTGATAAAATCAATAGAGTACTCTGAAAGTGTATTTTAATTAGTTATTTTGCTAATCCAATCAAGGCAGACCTCCTGCTAAAATGGAATTATTTTAGGATAACGAACCCACATATGTTGCAATGTGCCAACATTATTACAGCTTCTCCAACATCAGTCTGATTAATCATTCTTTATTGTATGGACTCTTATGTAGTAATTTCCTTTAACGCTGCAGACAGAAATTTCTGTCCCATTTTTTTCTTCATCTATACTCCAAGATCACTTCCCAAGCACCATTATATCCTTTAGCAGATCTATATGTAAGCTCAATAATTGTTTCATAACTGAATTATTGTACATCATTACTGAAGTTAGCCTATGCAGTACTAAGACTTCAGTCCCTGGAAATAATAGACATGCAAGATTGTAGTACAGTGGGCTTTTGGTATCCACTGAGGTTTGGTTCCAGGACCCCCCATGGATACCAAAATCTGTGGATGCTCAAGTCCCATTACATACAATGGTGTAGTAAAATAGTGACCCTTATATACAATGGCAAAATCAAGCTTTGCCTTTTGGAATTTATATAATTTTAAAATATTTTCGAGCTGTGGATGGTTGAATACATGGATAAGGAATCCGTGAATACAAAGGACCATGTATATTAAAGTTCACTTTCTCTTCGATGCTAAATTCTGCAACGGATATCAAACTGAGGGGTTCCATGCATGGTTATGGTATGCTACCAGTTTAGTTCCTGTATTTTAGCCTTTCACAGACTATAAGAATATCAGACTGTATTTGCTTGGAAACACAAAGGAGATGAAATATAGACATTTTCCTGATAGATTGATGGTATGAAATGGCTTTCTGGCCTTCATTTTTGTCCTGTTGAGTAAGGCGCTATCTTTCCTGGTTCTTGGTTACCACAAAGAATTGTCATTAGAATGGTTTGCTCATGTGAACTATCTGCATAAAATATATTCCAAATCAATGCTGTGAGGATCCCAGTAAATCAGACTAATGTTACAAGGTTTGTATTTCTGACTACATCAAGAAAGGTAGTCTTTGCTTTAGGAAAGAAGCCATGTTATTCTTAAAGCTTCTGCTAAGCTAACCCTCTCTTTGGCTCACCTTAAATAAGTTATCTTACAGTGAAAGTCTAATCAGGAATGTGAATTTCAAAAATGAATATGTACAGTTGAACATACTTTCCTGTCCCTGCATATCTCTGAACTCCACACCTATAATGGGATAATAGTGCCCTCTGCTGCAGTGTTGGTTTAACAGAGAGAGGCAAAGGATACATTACACAAGAACACTTGTTTATATTGTAGTTCTTGTATGCCTTCAAGTCATTCAGAGTTATGGTGACCCTATCACGAAGCTTTCTTGACACAACCTTTTAAGAGGGGGTTTGCCATTGCCTTCCTCTGAGGGAGTGAAATAATGTGACTTGCCTGTAGGCTTTCATGGCCAAGTGTGGATTCAAGCCCTAGTCTCCTGGAGTCCAATTCCAACCCTCCAACCATTAAACTATGCTGGCTTGTATGTCTCTGTGTATCTGTATATATAAAAATAAATTTAAAAAATATATCTGTATGTATATGCATCTCAGGCCTTGGGAATCAGCAATTTCGAAATAAAGGTGTAAGAAAAAGTTCAATCTTTTTCATGCTGGTTGTTTTAAAATTGCTCCCTGTGTACTGAATTTCTTCCTTCACATTTCCAGACACACAGTGACACAAAATATGCCTTCAGATTTCTGTGGAATGTTGTTGTGTGTGTAAATTCTTAATAGAAAAACAGGTGGCAAGAAAAAGAATTAAGCATCTCCCTCCACCTCTCCTTCACTCAAATTTCAACATCCAGGGGCTGTCTTTCATTAAACAATAAATAAAGATCTGGGGGTTTTGTGGGGGTTTTAGGTTGTGAGGCCGTGTTCTAGAAGAATTTCTTCCTGACGTTTTGCCTGCATCTGTGACTGGCATCTTCAGAGAATGGTGGCATGGAAGTGAGTGGGGTATATATATACTGTGTGACTCTTGGTTGAGAGGATGTGATTTGCATGTTAATCTGTGTATTGTTCTATTGTTGAATGGCAAGGCCTCAGGGTGGGAGGATATGCAAGGAGGCATTGTGTGTATTTAATTAGTGATCTATTGTCTGCTGGGAAAACCCCTGACAATAAAATGAAAATAAAATAAACAAACAGAAAATAAAATGTCTCTGATAGAGGCAAGGAATTCTTTGGGAAGAGATTGAGGGAATTTGTGCCAAGCATTGGTGTTACTAATGAAAGTATGTGGCAACTTCTTCACCAATATGGTGATAACAGTTAAGCAAACTAATTATGCTGTGAAGAACAAATTGTGAAGTGACTCTAGAAACATGACCTTGATAAAATTGGATGACCATTTGAAAGGAATGGTGTTGACATAATATTTTCCAGCATTTTGAAGGTGGTTTGCATTATGAAAGGTAGCACCTTGGCTAACCATTGTGGAAGGACTGCTGAGGTAAATGTGTGTGTGTGTGTGTGTGGGTTAGAACTCCACTAAAAAAACCATTAGGTCCATTACATTTCAAACCCCTGGTCAAGTCTACATAGGGACCACAAAACACAGTGTTCAAATGTGAATTAAGGACCATGAGAGACACTGCAGACTGGGCCAGCCAGAAAAATCAGCAGTTGCAGAAAACATTATAAACCAACCTGGGCACAAAATGCTATTTGAAAACACTGAAATTCTGGACCATGCCAACAACTATTGGGTCAGAATGCACAGGGAAGCCATTGAAATCCACAAACACCAGGACAATTTCAACAGGAAAGAAAAAACCCTGATAGTAAACAAAGTTTGGCTACCAGTCCTGAAAAACACCAAAATCAAGATTCAGCACATGCAAATGAACTTCACCAGGTTCCCAGCAGACAATGGATTGCTAATTAAATAGACACACATATTCTGCTGCATATCCTCCCACCCTGAGGCCTTGCCATTCAACAACAGAACATGCAAATCACATCCTCTCAACCAAGAGTCACACAGTATATATACCCCACACACCTCCATTTTACCAATCTCTGAAGATGCCAGCTACAGATGCTGGCAAAATGTCAGGAAAAAATTATTCTAGAACATGGCCTCACAGCCCCAAAACCCCACAAAAACCATGGATGCTGACCGTGAAAGCCTTCGACTTCACAAAGATTTGGGGCTTTGTTGTATACAGTTTGTGTTGAGTATGAAAATAATTATGAAGTTGTCATGGGCTCAGTTTCAAACCTCTATGAAATAAACAAAGACAAGGGGCAAGAGTTACTCCTATATAATACCATAGAAATACATGACTTGCTGGAGCCTTCTGAAGAAGAGTAGCCCAAGGAGCCAGTATGTGCTTTGCTCAAGAAAACAGCTATCTCACCATCCTTTGACTTCTTTCCCTCATAAAACTCCTGCTGTTACCAAGGGACAGCTAAGGATAGTAAGAGCTTCCTCACATATTCTGGAATCAATGCTTAAGAAAAAGAGAATTGTACCTTGAAGCGGCAACAGCTTCACTTAGACTGGAGCTAAAGATAACTCCTTGGCCATCAGATGAGGCAACTGTGTGTGTGCCTGTGACTTGAAGGCACATGTGTGTATTTATCTGCCTTCAAGGCACCTGATGACATATGGCGACTCCAGGGTTTTCTTAGGCAAAGGATACTCAGATGTGGTTTTGCCAGTTCCTTCCTCTGAAATATACTGTGTTTGCTTGTGTATAAGTCTAGAAATGTTAGTAAAAAAATTGAACTAAAAAACTCTGGGTTGACTTATCAATGGATCAATGTAAGCACTGTACCTTAATTCTTATTTTTTTAAAAAAAGAATCATCCCCTTCTCTCAGAAGAGTGGTAAAAGGTAAGAGCTTAATCCAGGGGTAGGCAACCTTTCCCCTTTAAGGGCCGAGGGACTTCAGCTCCCAGAAGCCTCAGCCATGTTGGCCAATAGTCCCATGTTGGCCAATAGCTCCTGGGATTCTGGGAGCTGAAGTCCCTCGGCCCTTAAAGGGGAAAGGTTGCCTACCCCTGGATTAATCCATCCCTGGAGAACATAAAAGAAACACCGACCTCCTCTACTTTGTCTGCCATGGTGCCACTTCTGGCCCTTTTGTAGCCCTGGGTGGGAAAATGGTAGTGGCAGTGATACTTTGGTGCTCCTCCTCAATGAAGTGCTGAAAGGAATCAGGGTTTGGAGGATTTTAATAAGACACTTGTGTATAATTTTCAGCTTTTCTGGGTAAAAAGCAGGCAAAGTTGTCACATTAAAGGCTATAATCACTACTAACATAGGGACTGAACAGATCAGCAACTTGAGCTGGCGTCCTGGCAGCTTGGGGGCATGGTGACTACATTCCCTGACTCTGTCCCTGAACCAGTGCCATGCTGCCCGCCCGACCAGATGGCAGGTAGCATTGGGACGCTTCTACAGCACAGCAATTACACACTGCATGTCACAGGAGCACAGAAGAGCCACAGCGGTGGCAAAAGGGGTGCCTTTTTCTGGCACAAAAAGGAGTGGCAATTTGCTGCTTCTTTTTGTGCTGGAAAAATGCCAGATTGAGGCCGCAGCATGTGATTGTTGCAGCCCCGATCCAGCGAGCAAAGGGGCGGCGCAGAGCCACTCCTACAAAGTGTTTTGTTTCACCCCCTAGCCACCATATTCTTTGTTTTGCCTTTACATCCTTTTTGACATGTTTTCTTAGCCCTGCCTGTGTTTGGGTACTTTCCCTTCACATCGTACAGTCACCATTTACCATGAGTTCCTTTCTCATCCATCAAGGCTTTAGGGCAAGGGTAGGCAACCTTTCCCCTTTAAGGGCCGAGGGACTTCAGCTCCCAGAAGCCTCAGCCATGTTGGCCAATAGTCCCATGTTGGCCAATAGCTCCTGGGAATCTGGGAGCTGAAGTCACTCGGCCCTTAAAGGGGAAAGGTTGCCTACCCCTGCTTTAGGGTGAACGCAACAGTTATGTCTGCCTGAATGTTGCAAGTTCTTTGGCATCATTTTTCTTTACTTCATCCTTTACACCCTAAGTCACTCCTCTTAGCAAAGCAAAAGCAAAGCAGCTTCATTTATATACCACTTCATATTGCACTATGGGGTGTCTAAGCGGTTTACAACTGTAAGCTCATTGCCCCCCAACAGCTGGGTACTCATTTTAGCGACTGCGGAAGGATGCAGGCCTGAGTCAAGCCTGAGCCCTGGCTAGTATTGAACTCACAACCTTGTGGTCTATGAGTGAGTGGCTGCAGGACAGGCATTTAACCTCTGCGCCACCAGGTAGAGTGACCAGAAAAATGAAAGATCTGGAAACCATGCCCTATGAGGAGTGACTTAGGGTGGTAAATATGCTTAGCTTGGAGAAGGGAAGGTTAAGGGGTGACATGATAGATCTGTTTAAATATTGGAAGGGATGTAATATTAAGGATGGAGGAAGCTTATATTCTGCTGCTCCAGAGCAATGGATTCAAACTAGAAAAAAAGAGATTCCCCTTCAACTTTAGGAAGAACTTCCTGACAATAAGAGCTGTTCAACAGTGGAACACACTCCCTCGGAGAGTGGTGGAGTCTCCTTCTTTGGAGGTCTTTAATCAGAGGTTGGATGGCCATCTGTCAGGGATGTTTTGATTGTGTCTTCCTGCATGGCAGGGGGTTAAGTTGGATGGTCCTTGAGGTCTCTTCCAACTCTATGATTCTATAGGTCTACATCCTTTGTTACAAGCCCCTACGTTTTACCCTTGACTTGTCCACAGGTCATATCAAAATCCATAATTTTGGACCAAAAACTTGTCCTTGACTTATAGATGAGGTCAACTTATACATGAATGCATACGGTAGCACACAGCTCCTGGTACTTCTTGGTGGTCTCCCATCCATACTGCAACAATATTGGTAACTTGCTGGCACTGTGACTGCCTTGCATCCAGCTACCAATACCTGTTCCACAGGGAGCTGTCCAATGTTCTGATTTTATACATTTTTTTTGTTCTTTTGTGAACTCTGGCCAGAATGCTTCTGAGGTCCAATTCCATATCAGGACTAGAGAAGGCACTGGCAAGACTTAGTAAATCCATATGTTTTCATCTTCAGTATGCCAGCTCACTACCTCACACCACTGATTTGGTACAAAGCATGAGGAAAGAGGTATAGCCAGTGGAGTAGTCATGCTCTTGCAGTTTCTGTTTATTTCAATGAAGCCAGTTAGTGAGAATTTCCTAGTAGATTGGACACCATGATATGAATTAATAACATTTTCTGCCTCAGTCATTTAAATATCTTGGACAACACAGACAATATTTAGTAGCTTCCTGGGGTAACTGAGCAACCACCACTTACATAAGTCACAATCAATGTACTAACTGATAATATCAAAGTAATCTAGTTTCCCACTCCTGACTCCCATCCCCCACTGTAAGTTTGAGGGCAGAGAAAGCCAGTTTCCCTGCAGCAAAGTACTTTTTTGAAACTGAAGTTTGGGAGCTATAGTAGCCCCTCTGTTTTCATGGGGGAATCTGTTCTGGACCCCCCTCCCCACAAAAATGGAAACTTGCTAATAATCAAGCCTCATTGGCTTGAATGGCCAGGTGCTCCTGTGCATGCCATTTAATTTAACAGAGCTTGCCCCTCCATGAATAATCAAGATCACAGACTTCAAGTCCACAAAAATGGAGGGGCAAGTCTAATTCAAATAGTTAGTGATAAGTGTACATTTATTGTAAGAGAAAACACCTCTTCCCCAAGCTGGAAAATACTTTAGTGCAGGAGATAGTGGAGGGCATATGAAGCTGCAGGATCACATGTATACTTACACCAATCATCAAGTCTCTCACAAGGAAAAGTCAGGGATGACAGTTTAATATTAGTGATGAGATGGGCAAATACAGTACTTATGCTGCAATACTATATGCACTTACTTGAAAGTAAGTCTTTTGTACCTCAGTGGGGCTGATATCTGAGTAGGCATGCATACGATAATTCTATTAGATTTAAATAAAGCCAGATGGACAAAAAACTGTGGCTAACCCTATCCCTATATGACTGGGATAGTAATTTTAATTAGTGAGATTTAAATGGCTGATTACATGCACACTTAACTAGAACTATCACTTGATGAAAAATAACAATTATGCAGTGCAGTTCTATATATGTTTGCCCACAGTTTAAGCCCCACTATGTTCAGTGTCTTTTGTTGTTGTGTACCTTCAAATCATTTCCGACTTATAGCGACCCTAAGGTGAACCTATCATGGGCTTTTCTTGGCAAGATTTATTCAGAGAAGGTTTGCCATTGCCTTTCTCTGAGGCTGAGAGAGTGTGACTTGCTGAAGGACTCCCAGTGGGTTTCATGGATAAGCTGGGAATCGAATCCTGGTCTCCAGAGTTGTAGTCCAGCACTCAAACCACTGCGCCACACTGGCTCTCAACTCAGTGTTTTTTACTCTCATGTAAATGAGCAGAAGATTGATTGAATATGCTTACGTAAAAGCAATCATTCTGAAGCCTAAATCCATTTGTCAGTCCTCACTAGAGTAAACTTATTGAATCAATGGAACTTACTTTAAGTGTTGACTTACTGAGTTTCTGTTGATTCAGTGGGTTTATTCTAACTGAGCTAGGTCTTTATTTCCAGATTATGCATGTGTATGTTACACCAGGCATCATCTCTAAAGAAGCATTTCCTCCTGTAAGAGACAGATGAGAAATACCTCATGCTTAACAATGACAATTTTTGCAATACACTTGTCCCTCCCTTGGAGTCCATGGTCTCACTCTTTTGCGGACTGCAAGCGAGGAGGGACAAAATGGCATGTGCGCCTGAGGCGCACGCACAGTGCCACACGCGACACACGCCCATTTTAACCAATGGGCTTTGAATATTTGTGGTTTTTCTGATTTGCGTGTGTGTGTGTACAGAACGGATTCCCCATGAATCGGGAGGAATGACTGTACATGTTTTTATTAAAATGATGTCTTATTGTTCAGCTTGTTTATTAAAAGATGCAACGTGTACTATAGCTATTTTTTATAAATGAAAATTAAAAAAACATGAATATAAATATATTGAAAATATACTGAAAAAAGTATCAAATATATACATCTATTATAGTTAAAACGCTCTATATGATAATCTTCAGCCTCAGATAATTATACTATAAGAACACAATTTCCTTTAGACTTTTACTAAATGGACATTCCACAAATTCAGGAAAAGGCTCCACTACACATAAAAATCCAGAATTTTAAAACAGTTTTCTCTGCCTTCTTTATTTGTTAGGAGAGTAGTTTCAGATTAAAACCAATCATCCAGTTATTGATAATGCTATTGTCCATTTTTGAGCCAGTTCTTCCCTCACAGCAATTATGAAAGCAATTACATTCTTAAAACCCCATGAACATAATAATGCTTTGGACTTACTCTTCCAGAAACTGAAAGCCTCACTCTATTTACAGAAGCATCTTAGATCTTTGCATGTTCTCACTGAAAACTACCTCTTCCTCATCTCCCTCGTCTCATTATTACTTATTTACCCTGTTCCTTGCAGTTCCAATGCCGCATGCTATTCTAGAAAGGAGACTAAGAAAATATAGGGGGAAATCTCCTCATGCCAGTAGGAGCAGTAGGAACAGAACTTTTGTCCCCAAGAGAAAGTCTTCATATAACCTTAAAACTGAGCCAGAGGGGTGCAGTGGTTTGAGCATTGACTATGATTCTGGACAGCAGGGTTTGAATCCAAGCTCAGCCAGGAAAACCCACTGGGTAACTTTGAGCAAATCACACTCTCTCAGCCTCAGACAGTGGCAAACCCCCTATGAAGAAACTTGCCAAGAAAACCCTGTGATAGGGTCACCTTATGGTTGTCATAAGCCAGAAATGACTTGAAGGCAAGCAACACCACGCAAGAATCTTGGATTCAAAAATTAAAAGTAAAGATGACTTTACACATAGCATGATAGTTATGAGTGAGTTTTTCTTTAATTTGTATTTATTTAAACATTTATATCCCAGCTTTCTCAATTCTTCTAATTAATTAAGGCTGAAATCCTATACATCAGGGGTAGGCAACCTTTTTGAGCCGGGGGCCAGGTTGCTGTCCCTCAGACAATTGGGGGGCCAAAGCACCAAAAATAAATAAATAAATAAATAAAAAATATGCATGCACACTCTCTCAGCCCCAGAAAAGCCATGGCAAAACCCCTGTGGAGATTTTGCCAAGAAAACCCCAAGAACAAGTAATAACAACAATAATCAATATCATCATGGCAGGCGGCAGCGGCAGGACCAGCCTGGGCCGGTCCAAAGGCCTTGGGGGGGCCGCATCCGGCCCCCAGGCCTTAGGTTGCCTACCCCTGCTATACATGCTTACCAGGGAATAAGTCCTGTTGCAGACACTGGGACCTACCTCAGGAAAACATGCGTAGGATTAGCCTGCAAATATCACAGCCTTTCACATCATACTGATCCAGATATTCCCTTCTGCAGGAGGCTAGGCTGGCCCTCTCCATGATTCATGTTTGCCAGCAAGCAAAGAGCTTTTTGTTTAAGCAGGCTTTTAATGTGTAGGCAGGGGAGCTTTTAACTGGGTTGTTTTGTTTATTTTTTTAAAAAAATGTGTATGTCTTTTAAAAGCTTTTATATTATAATTTTAATGTAGAAATCTTATTGTAAAGTTTTTTTAAATTACTTTGTCTGGGAGCTGCTCTGGGAGAGAGGCAGCATACAAATAATTAAATAATAATAATAATAATAATAATAATAATAATAAGTAATAGTAGTAGTAGTAGTAGTAGTAGTAGTAATAGTAGTGAATTAGTGCCTCAGAGAGCTGCAGAAAATACTGCATTTAGTATATCAGTGTTTCACGTTGTGCATTCTTATTTTATTTATTGGTTATGCTCTGTTCCAATATTGCATTTTGGTGGGATGTATTTTGGGAGCACCCATTTCAGTAATTTGCATTGAATATTTGAAGAATTGCACTCATCAGTATTTAACCCACTGAGTAATTAATTAGGCATTTCCTCTTTTGCTGCATTTCATTTGGATTTCAGTAATGCATATATCATATTGTTGATTTGTGAAATTAAAATTCAATATTCTTTTACCTTTATTTTATGCACATAACAACTATAAGATGTAAGTTAGTTGCAAAATAATGATTTGGATAGTTTCCACATAGCAAGTTAATAATTTTAATTTGAGTGCTATAACAACTTCATGACATAGCCATAGAAGCTGAAGATATAATGGATAATATAGAAGTTTAATGTATGTCCTCCAGTCCCTGTGAGAGATAGGGGGGTTGCAGACTGCCAGAAATAGTGCAAATTGAGTCCACTTTTAGGGTTAGGGTTAGTGCTAGGGAATCATGGGAATTGTTTTTTTTCCTGAGACATTGAGCCTTCTCTGTCAGAGAGCTCTGGTGCCACAATAAACTACAGTCCCCATAATTCCCTAACCCTAACCCTAACCCTAAAAGTGGACTCAATTTGCACTATTTCTGGCAGTCTGCAACCCCCCATAGTAACACTTCCACTAACTTCAGGTCCCTTCTGGGAGCCAGAGACTGCAACACTAGAACTACATACCATTAAACATTAAACATATGAAAATAGGGACAAAAATCCCTATTGTAAAATCCTATTTTCATACCATGTTCCGTATTACTTCACATTGCTAAAGGCTATTCTTGATGTGATCTATGCTATTCACTTGTTTACTCTGTAATACACTCTTTTACATTGGCTTATGAACATGATGTATTAGAACCAAGCCACGGTAGTTACGATTATTCTTTTTTCTCCTGATATTATTTTGTTTTTATGGGAAAAACACCACAGGAAACCGGAATCCCAAGTAGAGGACTGCTGGCAGGATAGAGAGACTGCTGAATGTTTCCTTGCCAACTGTTTCCTCAGAATAATCTCTCCAAGTATTGTCCTACAAGTAAGAAAAAATACAGGTTTTGTTGTTGTTTTGTGTGCCTTCAAGTCATTTTCCACTTATGGCGATCCTAAGGTGAATTTATCATGGAGTTTTCTTGGCAGGAGTTGTTTAGAGGAGGTTTGCCATGGCCTTCCCCAGAGGCTGAGAGAATGTAACTTGCCCAAGATCACCCAATGGGTTTCATGTTCAAGTGGGGAATCAAACCTTGGTCTCCAGAGTTGTAGTCCAACACTCAAAACACTACGCCATGCTGGCTCTCAAAATAAATGGCCTACACTATCTCTTGCCATGTAAGGCTGGAGGGCAATGCAAGGGAATGAGTTAAGAAGCCTCTCCTCTACACTGGTCTTTCACTCAAGATGGTAATCTCTATAGGTGATGTTTATTTTTTAAAAAAACTGGAAAAAGTAGGGCCATGTGTAGTTTACTCTAATCAATTGGTCATGACTGTTGGTTATTTAAAAATTGGTTATTGCACTCTGTTTTAACCCAATAACAGAAAGACCTGGATAATAATAAAATGTTTTTTAATTTCTTTTGCGCAAAAGGGAGCAAGACAAGAAAAAAAGGGTATTAATATTAGGAAAAACATAATTGTCCTACCATGCACTGTCGCAGGGAATAGTTCAAAATGAACCATACTTCCTACAATATGTGAAATGGCAGGCTATGCACTGCTTGATGCCTTGAGTCTACAAAAGCTCATGCTACCAACTTCTTTCTTTCAGTTAGCCTCAAAGGTGCTACAAAATCCATTTGCAAACTTGTGTTTCGCATGTATTTACTCTAGCATGAAGCATGAACTTCCCCATTGACAGATTTAACATCTAGAGATACAGAGGAAGGAGCTGAAATCTGAAGAACTGACACTCTTGAAACTAATGAAATATTGAAAGGTTCAGTATTCTATATTTCTTTCTTGTATATACCAAAGGTAAATAATAAAGCATGATTTACAATGAATGAGGCCCACAAAACAGATTCATCTGGGGTATATGAAACTATGCCTAGAACTTCTTTGTCCTGGCCAGGAAACTTTGTAAGTACAGTGTACCCTCCACATTCACTGGGGTTAGTGGTGAAGGACTCCTGTGAATGTGGTTAAAAATGTTAAAAAACAACAACAACCCCAAAACTTTTAACTTGAGAGAACACCTCTCTAGGCATCTCCAGGTTCTCCTGTGCAACTCTATGGTCAACATCTGCCAGAAGTTGATCGCAGAATCATGCTGGAGGACCTACAAATGCCTAGAGAAGAGTTTTCTCTAGGAACTTCTAGGTTCTCCAAAACAACTTCTGGCAGAGTTGTGTTGGAGGACCTAGAGATTACTAGAGAGAACATATTAATCAAAACAACAAATCATCAAATCTGCAAAAGTCAAAGCTGCAAATGTGGAGGGCCAACTGTAGTTGGACAATTACTTCCAAGAGACAGTGATAACTGCTCATTGTGAGGGCAACAGAATTGTGCATTGAGCCATAGGCAACATTTTGGTAGTCTGCATTAAGAAATGTTCAGTATCTGCTGAAAACAGTAAGAAAAGCTAAAAATAGACTGTATGTTTTAAATATATAATTTGGTTTTTAAACAGTAACTTGTGGTCCACCAAGTAATGCCAGGTAAAAAAATTGTGGATTAAGACAGATTTGCATTTATTGTTGCATCAACATAAAAATGTTTAGGTTGTCTACTGAGAAATTTTGTCTCCTTTGGAGTAAATTAGAGCTTAAATACCTTGGACATATACCTTTCAATTCCCACACCCCATTTACTGCAGTTGGGTATAATAAAATTCTCAACTAGAACATATGGAGGTAGAAGTTGAAACAACTGAGAACAATTCAACATGTACTATATGAACAAAATAGAAATGCATTTGCTTTAATGATCCAGACATCACATACTATATATACTCATGTATAAATCTAGAAATTTAGGTTAAAGAATTCACCTAAAAAACCTGATTCGACTTATCCATGGGTCAATGTAAGTACTGTATTTTAATTCATATATAGTGAAGGGCAAGACTTTAATCTGCCCTGGAAGCACTGATCCCCTTTTACTCTCTCATCCGTCCAGCATTTATGAGCACAAATAGTTATGCCTGCTGGAATTTGTAAGTTCTTTGGCATTGTTTTCCTTTACTTCATCATTTACATCCTTCATTACATGCCCCTAGGTTTTACTCTATACTTATGCGTGGGTCATATCAAATTCCACAATTTTGGCCCCAAAACCTGCCCTTGACTTATATGAGGTTGACTTATAGTTGAGTTCAGTCACACCTCCATTCTTGCAGACTTGAAGTCCACGGTTTTGCATGTTCACGGAGGGGCGACCTCCATTAAAATCAATGGGGCACACCCCTGCGGGCATGCCCCATTCAAGCCTATGCAGCTTGAATATTGGCAAATCTCCATTAGCGGCGGGGGGAGGTCCAGAACGGATCCCCCGCGAAAACGGTGGGCCGATTGTATATACGGTAGTTATATCTGCATTTTTTTTAACCTGGTATTAACTCTAATTCCAAGTATGTAGAATGGCCGTGAGTGAAGTGTAATTGTTTAATAGATGTATTATCACAGGGAAACTGACTTGTATGGTTCTGATCCAAGCAGAAATGTCATTAAATGATTTAGATGTCACACATTTATTTTGATATTTTTTTAAAAAATAATGATTTCAGTAGCTTGCATTTTTCTGAAATCCTTTATAATCCTTGCATCCTTCATAATTCTGTAATTTTGAGATTTTCTCAGACAGGATATTGGTTACTTAATTGCACTGATCTTTTAATATTGTGAACTGCTCTGAGTCTTAATTCTGGGAAAAGAGTGGGATACAAATAAATATAATAATAATAATACTTATGCTCATAGGTGGGCCTGTTCTATTTTGCATTAGTATTTTAGGCACTGTCTTGCTCAGTGATAGCTTTTTAGTTTGATACATGGAGATTTCATTTTTTAAAAATCTGAATATTTTGCATTATTGTATCCCTAATTTGTACTGTTGATTTGTGTATAATATTTTGTGTTTTCTTCCTGATAATTCTGCAGCTACATTACTCTAGTTAATACTGCGTGTTTACATAATACTTCAGTAATGCACATTTTTGTGCTTTGCATTTTGGTAGCTGAAGTTTGTGATTCTTACTATTGGTGGTTGATTTTTAGTGTTAGAATTGATTTCCTATGATGTCTCAGTTTTTGCTGTATACTTGTAGTTTGTAATTTACCCTGCTGAGTCTCAAGATTGGTGGCTTATATTGCACTAGATTTTATTTCCATATTAATTCAGAACGGTAGAGTTACCAGACAATTTCAGATTATTTATACCCATTGTATTCATTAAGTCTGTTTAACATGTTGTTAAACACATACACATTAAAAATTCAGGCTGTGTAAATAAACTAACTAAACTTTAATTCAGATATACAAATATATTTCCTCTTAACTGTCCTACCTGAACTATTGTAATGCAGTTTAACATGAATGTAACACAACTGAGAAAATTTACTGACCACAGCTTTAAACCCTGCCACTAAAAATGCTTTATATTGTTGTTCTGTTTGTATAACTGGCCCCTTATTTTTATTTATTACAATTAAGTTGGTGATGGTGTTACTGTTCATAATATGTGTGTATGTGTATCCACACTGCCAGCACTATATATTACTCCTTAGAGGATTGTAGAAAAGGTGTTATTCTCCTTCGTGTTTAATTTATTATTGGCTCTGACTGCATAGTTACATTGGATTGTGAAACATAAATGCACACACACATGAATTATCAGTGCCTAGCCATAGAAATAATAGGAAACAGAACTGAAGATAAGGTATACAAAGCATCATTTGCTCAAAATGGTTCATACCAACAGTATATATGTTCATGTTATCTTGTACTGTGTCAAAGTTTCTCAAAACAGGTTACTAGATGTCTCAAAGAGTTATAATCTGTATTATGTACAAGATTTCCCCCAGAGATTTTAATTAAGTATGTGAATTTGAACGATATGTATAGAAAAGGTTCATTCAGGGGTAGCTGTGTTGGCCATTTAGCAAATTAAAACAAAAATCCATCTGTGATACCTTTATTGGCCAACCAAAATACACAATATACTTGTTGCAAGCTTTCAAAGCTCCATGATATAGATATAGTGATATAGAAAAAGGTTGTTATGGGTAGTTTAGTGATATATAAATTATAATGGCATTAAAATGGTTTAGATTACTAAACAAGTAAGACTTACTGTATAACCATATGTACAAGTTTGCAGTATTACATAAAATTATGTAATACACAGAGATGTAAAGGCCTGGAGGGGAAAAAACTTGGAAATAGTTGGAGAATTGTTGATATTTTTAAAATAAAGTATTGTTCTAAATTTGAAATTTTGGAGAACTGTATTGTTAATTTATAATAGATATAAATGTTTATTTTCTGTTATTTTTCTCTGAAAATAAAAGCTCTTCTCTTTCTGGATGATGATGATGATGATGATGATGATGAAATATTTAAAGATTCCAATCCCATATAATAAAATTTTCCTTGGCTTGCTTTGCTACAATGCTGATGGTTTCTGTTTTCAAATGTCATCTTCCCCTATTTTCCTTATTATACTTACCCAGTGGTAAATATGAATAGGATTGCAACCTGCTACACATTTAAATTAAAAAAAAATCTTCAAAAGGGAAATTTCCTCCAGCTTAAAAATTATCCACTTCTATGTGTACCAATAGCATATTATATTTAACCTATATCCCAAATAATACCATTACTAGAATAGCAAAATATTAACAAAGTTGGCGGATCGGGTAAGTTGATAAGTATTCCATTCCAAGCAATGTATAGCATCATTTGATCATTTTTCACTCAGAAGTAAAACCCAGAGTTCAATGGAGTTAACTCCCAAGTAAGTGAACAGAGGATTGAAGTCATAAAAACTTTTTACTATATAGTTAGCCATTTTGTTGAAAGTACAGTAACAATGATATCCTATAAACATCTACTCAGAAGAAAGTCCCATTGAGTTGAGTTCTATGGGACTTCCTCTCAGCTAGGTTAGTACAGGATCGCCACCCAACAATGTTTGCTGTTCATAAAAGCTTATTTTTGCACATTAAGAGGTTACCTGGATAGGGCCTTTACATGGAAAACAATCCTATTAACTTCAGTGATATTAATTTCTAGCAGGAGGATATATGCTGACATTTTTTGTTTCCTCCTTTTTAAAATAATAATAATAATAATAATAATAATAATAATAACAATTTATACCCTGCCCCGTGTTAAAAACAATTGGGGCGGCTTACAACAATTAAAAATACAAAAAAGATATGAAGGGGCATCAATGAGCTTTTATTTTTATTCAGAAAGTAAACCAACAACCCCCTTTGAACTATAGGAACTCACTTCCTAGCATGATTAGACTGGCTCCCTGCTTGACTTTTTCTAAGCTAGTGGAGAAATTTCTGTTCCTACAAGCTTTTGGGGTCTGTTTATAAGGAAAGGACTGTTATTAGGTGGTATACTTTTTTCATCCTCTGCCCTTTTAAAACAGATATGTTTTATTTATTTTTTAAAATTCTAGAGATGGCTTAATAACATTTTAATAATATATTTTAAATGTTTTTATCTGTATTTAATTTTTGTAAGCCACCATCAGTCCCAATTCTAAGGAAAAGGCAGGATATAAATAAATAAAATATAACAACTACAAGAATTACAATTATTTAAAGAGAAAACAGATATTCCATGAAAGGTTATTTTTCTAATAATTACTTAATAAATAGCTAACATTATTAGCACTTATATGAGTCATAGGAAGTCACAGATATACTGGAACACACCAAATATAACCAACAACAGAATATTTTATAAAACTGCAGGTTTATTTTATAATGGCTACATTTTCTAATTATGTAAGTCTGAGCAGAAAATAGCTATACAGGATTAAATCATTTAAAATATATAATACTATATATTTCAATCTTTAACCTTGGTTACAATGTCCTTATTCTTTTACTATATTTTCTATCTGAAGGTGGTAGGGACTGCTTGCAAAAGGATCCTGGACACAAAAGAAGTATATTGTTAATTGGCTCTGGTGAAAGATTTTTGCAATCTGAAGTGAAACCTGAAGTGGCTATGGTCTTTCCACTTAAGATAGCTGTGTATTTTGGGGCCTGAATTAACAAAACAAAAGTATTGAATTAAAATGATTAAGCTGCTCTTATGCATGACTGTGCATTTGAGCCTCTTCTGCTATTTGTGTGCATATACTAATGGTTGTTAAACCTTTTAATTTTTAAATGATCATAACATGAAATTTTAAAGTGAACATAACATTAAATTCAACATGTAAAACAAATTGAGACCAAGTGTAAATACTATCTTTTAGTACTAAGGTATTATTGTTAACTAATATAGATTTTACAACTAAATTACAGAGGCAGGAATATTTCATGCAGCTATTATTATAGTGCCCTAATACTCTAACCTGAAACACACTTAAACAGAAGTAGTGCTCACTGATTTAGACCTTATTTAGGTCTGCAGTATGTGTCTAATGGGCCCTAGACCCCATTCCAGATGGGTAGACTCAGGGCCTTTGCAGACTGCCAGAAATAGTGCAAACTGAGTCCACTTTTAGGGTTAGGGTTAGTGCTAGGGAGTCATGAGAATTGTTTTTTTTTCTGAGACATTGAGCCTTCTCTGTCAGAGAGCTCTGGTGCCACAATAAAATACATCTCCCATGATTCCCTAACCCTAACCCTAACCCTTAAAGTGGACTCAATTTGCACTATTTCTGGCAGTCTGCAAAGGTCCTCAGCCAAGGAAGCCACGGCCATGATTCTGCAAGACATGTGCAGAGCTACTGACCATAGGTGACTTGGAGGTCTCTCATTCATAGGCTGCCATAAGCCAAAGTGGACTTGACAGCAGTTAACAACAACAAACTGTCTAATGAAATTCACTATGGCTTATATACTTATATGAGATTAAATGCATATATTGTGTGCACCTTTTGGTTGGCCAATAAAAGAATCATCACAAGTTTAATTTTGTATTTTATATAATTTACATATACATATCACTTTAAAATTTCATGTTACGATCATGAGAATAAAGTCACACTGAAATTAGTAGGACTTACTACAAGATAAATATATATAACACTGCAAACTAACACATATTTATCTTGTAGTAAGTCCTACTAATTTCAGTGTGACTTTATCCTCAGCAGATATACGCAGTACTATAGTTAGACTTTTACATTTACTTAGGAGCAAGACCCATTGAACACAACAGAACCCACTTCTGTTAAATGTGCATAAAATTGTAGTAAGGTTTGTGGTTTTAGCATAAAGGCTATATTTTGCTAGCAAGCTCTTAAAGCAAATTAAAACAACCTATTTAGAGTCATATTTCCCACAAATTTTTAGCTTTTTAATCACTGAAATTTTGGTGTAACAGAGGTCCACACACACAAGAGGAGATACTCTCACACAAACATATTGTCACAACGCTTTAGTAAATTCAGGCCTTAGACTGAAATGACTGTATTCTACAAATACAAAATATATTTGAACTTATATATATTTATTCCTCCTGTTTCCCTGATTGTTTGTTTGTTTTCCACAATACATGAAATGCTACAGAAGAAGGGACATTTAGAAGGAAATCTATGAAGGGCTGAGTTTTAGAAAACAGGCTAAAGGGGGAAACATATTAAAATGCTGTAAGCTGTGTGAAGTTCATGAATCGGCATGGTCTATAAATTTATTTTGGGAAAAATGAAAGACAATTGCTTCGATTCAAATCAGTGCACCAAACATGTGTGGAGATAGTGCAGCTTTGATGCAGGAGATTGCACTGTGCATGTGTATCCTTGTGTGATTGTGTTGACATCATATGGGTCCACCAAGTGACTCAGCCATATTTCTATAGAAATAGTGGGTGGGAGAACAGAACTCGAGTTTTAGTGAGAGTGTGATCATGTGGAGAATAAGAGAGAATCTGACATGCTTAGCCAGTCAAAATGGATGTGAAAAAACATAGTTGTGTAGTAGATTTTATGAGAATAGGACAGCTGTAGGATGGATGTGAAATTGGGTTGCAATAATTTTTCTTGTAGGACTCCCATGTGTTTATCAGGTATTCCAAAAGCTGGGATTCAATATGTGAGGCTTTGTCAGGCATGTAGACAAAATTCCACATGTAGGATATTTTATTTATATTAGATATATATAGAAAGTCCACATCTTATAAGAAAAAAATGTTGGCAAAGCTAGTTATGAGACAAATAGTGGGCAGGGGAAAGTATTGGTGAGACATGGTCAGACTGCAGTCAGAGATGACAGATCTGGTGGGCGCTGCTTGCAAACTTTGGTTTAAAAAAAATTAAGATAACACCACTTAAAAAATCAGAGCTGGTAGGCCAATTGTGATTTCAAAGTTACTAATGTCACAGCATCAGGTTTAGATTAAGAAATAAGAATGCGTAAATATTGTTGATAATAAGATATATAGTATGGAGTTACAAAGCAAAGTAATAATGATCAGAAGGCCTAAGGATTTGTCAGAATAACAACAACAGAAAAATAATATAGGAAGTTTTTGTGAGTAATGTGATGTCTATTTTGAAAGGTGTTAAGTATGCTATATGTTGTGATATGTATATTTATATGTGTATATGCATGTATTACGGTATGTGAAGTGTTTTAAAATAAATAAATGTAGAAAATTAACAAAACAGAAACCAGAGCTGGGTAAGCCTATTGTGAATTCAGAGTTATTGATGCCACAGCAACCTGGTATGTTAAAATGAAGTCTTATTATGGGGTCTGTGAAATACCTTATGTATCTATCTAGTCGCAGTGAAGTAGACGGGAAGGAAGCTTCTGGCATGACTAAATTAAAACAACAACATACAGCAGGTTTCATGTATACTGAAGAAACATACAATACACATATTTATTCTTTAATGTTCTGGTTCAACTGAGACATTCCTGTTTTTAACCCTAGAAAGCTAAGTACAGTGGTACCCCTACTTACGAAATTAATTCGTTCCACAACCCATTCGTAAGTAGAAAATTTTGTAAGTAGAGGTACATTTTGCATAGAAATGCCCTAATCCATTCCAAGCCCATAGAATAGCCGAGGCTGCGGCTGGAAGGCCGCCTCCTTCCAGCCGCAGCCTCGGCTATTCTATGGGCTGATCCTGGAAGCGGAGGGTTCCTCCACTTCCAGGATCAGCCCAAGAAACGACTCTTGGGCTGATCCTGGAAGTGGAGGAATCCTCCGCTTCCAGAGTCAGCCCAAGGAATAGCCGAGGCTGCGGCTGGAAATTTTCGAGTTACAAAATGCTTCTAAAAAATATTGTCTCTACATACAAATATGTTTCTACAGCCATTCATATGTAGAGACATATTCGTATGTAGAGACAATATTTTTTAGAAGAAGCATTTCGTAACTTGAAAATATCGTAACTAGAGCCTTTCGTAAGTAGAGGTACCACTGTACTATTTTATAGCTTCTGGACTGGCCCCACATAGTACAGAATCTAGCACAAATGTTTTTATATATTTTTGCACTTCTATACTGAAGTCAGTAGGGGGCAGAAGCAACTGTAGTGATTGCGCATGGCCAATAAAGGGGATAGGAGGTAAAGCTTCCTGCTGCTCTGTTTCCATACTTTCCCCCTTCTTGTGATAGGCTGGTTTCATTTGTACTAGTGCATGATTTACCAAAATGAAACTCAAGAGACAGACATTCTCCACATTATGTTCCTAAACCTACTAACTAGGCCACACTGCTCATCATGAGAGGAAGGCAGAAGTATTTTGCACAAGTGGCAGCAGCTGGTGGTCTTGCAATCTTGAGCAATGTCAGCTACCATGCTTTTTAGGGTTGTTTCTGCTAATTCAAGCCAGTCACCATTTCTGCAAATCAGTTTCCCCCATCTCCCTACTTTTGCTGAAATGACAGTGTTCTGTGACACTTTAGGCTAACGATTTTTGAATGAGACAAACATAGCTACACCTCTTCTGGCATAGGATATTCATAGGACGTGCATTTTCTGGATTTAATAACACTGAGTAGAAGCTTTCATTCTTTAAAGTGGGCTTTCCACAATCAGATATTTAATCCCTTTTTCTCTTGAGCACAATTTTATTTGATTCTAGGATGGGATGAAATCCAAAATCCTTGGGTTTATGTTCACACCCATCACTGAATATTTCAATTTATATCCAGGCAACAATGGCCTAATTTAAGTATCTCACATCAATTTTATTTTTCTCTTTTAAAATGATTTGTTGAGAGGGGCTTTGTTGGAGCAGATCCTCACATTGACAAATTAGAAGCGTTTGGCAGTTTGATGTCTGCTTAGAAATAAATCCAACCCAAATAAGTGGACTGAATCCAGTTGCTGGTCCCAGCTAGAAGTGATCCATTGAGTCAGTGTAATTTTGGTAAAGGTTGACTCAACTTTGGCTGTGGATTCATTGGGACTTCATGGGTTTATCCTGAATCAAGTTAAAAGTGTGATTTACTTGAGAGTTTGCCCTACTTAATTCACTGGAAATTACCTTTGAGGAGATAGACATAGTACTGTACTGTACAAGTATTGAAAGATGGATTTTCATAAAAATATTACTTGACGGGCATTCGTGTTTAATTGCTAATCTGAAGTGCAGTCAGTATGTTTAATATCCCATGGTAAATATCTAAAACATTTTTACTCATAAAATCATTTGAAGTAAACGTGTTCACACTTCAATGGGAGAATACCAGGTGCTGTAGGCTACATATCAGAGGAAGAAAGTGGCATCACCACCCTTGAATATTTTCTGCATAAGTCAAACCCTATGAAATTAATGGGGTTGCCATAAGTCAACAGGCAACTAAAAGGCACACATATGTAGAGGTGTAAAATGATTTTTACAATATAAGCTATTTAAATATTTCTAACAATGTCTGAGAGTGTATCCAAAGGTGTATTCTATAGAAACGTGGGAGCTATGGGCTGGTGCGGTCCTTGGAAGTCTGTGCTGGATAGCTCCAGGGCTGTAGGTTGTGGGAGGCAAACTAGTGTCCTCTAGGAATTGTAGATACTTCACCACATGACAAATCCCAGGAATCTGTAGGAGGAAACCATAGCAAATACAATATTATCAAACATGATCATATTGTGTAGATACACCACAAGAGTATAAGAAAGGCGTAGCCATTTCGAGCGGTATAATCTAGTTATTCTAGAACTGCAGCACAGCTATTTCTCATTAAAAGATATGCCAGCAAAGGCAGGCTACCCCTGTAGTAGCTACATAACCTTGGCTAGCCTTTCACTTTCATTGTGGCAAATTAATTCTGCCATTGGCATGAGTGGGTGAGGAGAGCGCACCTGAGCTGGGTCTACCAAAGATTGGCTTAGCCTGTGTGGCCATGTTGTTGGCCGTTCCATATTATATATAGATAAAGCCCCTTGGTGAGATTATTGGACAAAGTGAGAAAATAAAATGGCTTTTCTGTAGGTTTTCCAGGCTATGTGGCCGCATTCTGGAAGTTTATTCCTGACATTTCACCTGCATTTGTGGCTGTGTGGGGTGTATATAGTGTGACCCTTGTTTGGGAGGAAGTAATTTATATGTTAATCTGTGTGTTGGTCTGTTGTTGAATGGCAAGGCCTTGGGGTGGAAGGATATGCAGCAGAATATGTGTGTCTATTTAACTAGCAATCCATTGTCTGTGGGGAAGACCCCTGACAATAAAATGAAAATAAACAAACAGAAAATAAAATGTCTCTGATAGAAGCAAGGAGTTCTTTGGGGAGAGACTGAGGGAATTTTTACCAAGCATTGGTGTTACTAATGAAAGTATATGGCAACTTCTTCACCAATATGGTGATAACAATTAAGCAAACTGGCTATGCTGTGAAGAACAAATTGTGAAGTGGCTCTAGAAACATGACCTTGATAAAACTGGATGGGCATAATATTGAGGACCACTTGAAAGGAATGTTGATGACATAATATTTTCCAGCATTTCAAAGGTGGGTTGCATTAGCACTTTGGCTAACTCCGGTAGAAGGACTGCTGAGGTAAATGTGTGTTGGGTTTTGTTGTTTTTTAGAGCCCTACCAAAAAACCGTTAGGTCCGTTACATTTCAAACCCCCTGAGCCTGGGAGCGCGCCCCGCCCTCTCGTTCACTGACCGATAAGCCCACCGGCCTATCGTTCGGGAGCGAGCCTTCGCGGGCCAATCGGAAACAGCGCGCGCGTCTCCCTCCGAGCCTCCTTCGTATCCTTGTAACTGACAGCGCTTCCCGCCAATTCTAACGGCCGTCAGGAGCAGGGCAGCCTCGCCCGTGGAGAAGCGCGCCGACCAATCGCGCGGCGGGGTGGCCCTGAGTGATGGGTCCCCGTGTCCAATCGGAAAGAAGGAGGCGGGGCCTCATTCCTCTCCGGGTTTCCTCTCCGGCTCGGTTTCCCCCCTCCCCCCCCGCGGGTTTTTCTCTGCGAAGAAAATGGCGGCGGCGGCGCCGAGCGGAGATGAGGAGAGATTGTGAGTGACTCGGGAAAGAGAAGGGGGTGGGGGAAAAGCCGGGCCGGACCATCAAGGCCCCTTACGCGGGGGAGGGGGGCCTGGACGGGACCATCTGCAGCGCCAGGGATGGGGGGGAAGAGGTGCGCGGAGGGGCTGCGGCCGTTGGGTGTTGGTTGTGTTTTTCCCTTCCCTTCCTCCTCGCTCCTGGGCTGCCCTCCCCTTCCTCCTGTGCGCCCGGGGCCCCTGAGTGCGTCACAGTCGTCCCCTCTGCCCAGCAATGGGAGGGGCCGGCCCTCCCGCCAGGAGCAGGAGGAGGGGGAGGAGGAGGAGGGGGCGAGGGAGGTGCGGGGCGTGCCCCCTGAGGCGGGAGGGGGAGGAGGAGGAGGAGGAGGGGGCCCTGAGGTCAGAGGTGACGCTCATTGGCTGACGTCGCCTCCCCAGCCCTCTGCCCTCAGCCCCTCCTGGGGCCATCTTAACTCCTGGCAGGGCCCTCCTTTGGCCAGGTGTCTGTCTACCTGACTCCTTCCTGGGCCAACTGCTCTAGGCTTCTATTGGCTCCAGGATATAGGGGGCCATTGGACAACATGCCTCTGGGACAGAGAAAGAGAGAGAGAGTGGTTTGAGCTTTGGACTCTGGACACCAGGTTTCGAATCCTGGCTCAGCCCTGGGCAAGTCATGCTCTCTCAGCCTCAGAAGATGGTAGTGGCAAAGGCAAAGCTGCCTCTGAAGAAACTTGCCAAGAAAAACCTGTGATAGGTCCCATTGGGTGAAACCCATTGGGTGATTCTGGGCCAGTCACACTCTCTCGGCCTCAGAAGATGACAGTGGCAAACCCCTGCTCTGAAGAAACTTGCCAAGAAAAGCCCATGATAGGTTAGCCTTTGTTTCTCGGCCATGGAAAGCCACTGGGTGACCCTGGGCAAGTCATGCTCTCTTAGCCTCAGAGGATGGTAATGGCAACGGCAAACCTTCCTATGAAAACCTTGCCAAGAAAAGGCCATGGTAGGTTTGCCTTTGTTGTTGTGTGTTTTTGTTGTGTGCCTTCAAGTCCTGTCAGACTTATGGCAGCCCTAAGGCGACCCTATCAGAGGGGGTTTGCCGTTGTCTTTCCCCTGAGGCTGAGAGCATGTGACTTGCCCAAGGTCACACAGTGGGTTTCATGGCCAAGGGGGAATGAAATCCTGATCTCCAGAGTCATAGTCCAACAGTCAAAGCACTATGTTAGGGTCGCCATAGGTTAGAAACGACTTAAAGGCACACAACAATTGTCGAGAAGGCTTAATTTAAGGTGTTTTCTCTTGCCAACTGGGCCTTTCCCGTGCACCACTAAGAGGGGATGGGTGGCAAGGAGTGGTGACATTGTCCTCTCTGGGTTGTGTTCTGTGGAGGACTGGGTGCTTCCCTGTGGACATACAACTGCTCCAATCGTGTATTTATGAACTTCCACCTACTTGTTCTTCTGGTGAAGTAGCAGGGAGGATTGGGCCCAGTCCCACCGTCATGATACCCGGTGGATCTGTGAATGGATGGGCACAGGATGAGGTAGCTGCCCTTGCAAAGAACGGCCACCTCTCGCTTGCTGACCTGGGTAAGGGTGGTGGATAGGGTAGTCTAGTCATCACTCAACTGCACCCATCAGAAGTGGAGAGCAAGTGATCAGAGATGGTGGCTACTCAGTTGTTTTGGGTAGCTCCACTCGGCCCAGTCCATGTCTCTTCCTAAAGGGAAAGAAAGCATTTGCACAAAGGTAGCCAATCTCAGCCACCACACTTGGTCCAACACTCCACACCAAACTGCACAGAGAAAGAGCATCCACAGGGTTGGTGACTGGAAAGTGGAAGGCCAATTCGTTGCGACCATAATTTGTTCAGGGATAAACAGGCAGGAGGAGTTGGTGGTTGCTTGCATTGTGTGTCTGGTTTCTTAGGCAGGGTACTGTATAAGTGCCTAGACCAGGGGTAGGTAACCTTTTTGAGCTGGGGGCCGGGTCGCTGTCCCTCAGACAATTGGGGGGCCGAAGCACCATAAATAAAAAAAAATTAAAATTAAAATTAAAAATTAAAAAAAATTTAAAAAATATGTATGCACACTCTCTCAGCCCCAGAAAAGCCATGGCAAACCCCCTGTGGAGATTTTGCCAAGAAAACTCCAAGAACAAGTAATAACAACAATAATCAATATCATCATGGGGGCAGGGGCAGGGGCGGCGGCAGGACTGGCCTGAGGCCGGTCCAAAGGCCTCGGGGGGCCGCATCCGGCCCCTGGGCCTTAGGTTGCCTACCTCTGACCTAGACTCACAAACAAGCAAAAGGAGACAGCTGTTGCTTCTTTTAAGAACAGCCATCCTTTTCACAAGATTGCTCCCTTTTCCCATCTTGGTGGTGAGGACTGGAGGCAAGATGGCTGGAAATAGTGGCCCTTGCTGCTTCTGATGAATACTTTGCCCTCGTTGTGGGGACTCTTACTTGCTCGGTTGCTCTTTCTCTGTGCAGTTTGGTGTGGAGTGTTGGACCAAGTGTGGTGGCTGAGATTAGCTAAGAATGAATTGATAAGTGGAAGCTGTAACAGTTTCCATAAGAGCAACCACCACCTCTGTTTGCTTGTACTTTTTTCCCCTCTGGTTGTCATGCTAGGAAGGATTGAATTTATTGAGACAAATCCCTTCATTTTTACCTTGCAGAAAGAGATAAAATCATTGCACACAGGTGAGTTTAAAAGGGGAGGAGGTAGATATTCCCTAAACTAGCAACCAAGTACATGTTTGGACATAGTAACTGGTTGTATGGTGAGGATTGGGCCTACTGGGCACTGCATGGGCAATAGTTAATTTTACGCGCAGAGCCGAGTCCTCACTTCCACAGTGCCCCAGAAAAGAAGGTGAACAAGTGAAAGGATATAACGGGATATATTCATAAACACACTACGGTCGCCCCTCCGTTTTTGCGAACTTCAAGTCTTTGTTCCTCGCCTGTTCACAGGTGGCAAATGGAGGGGGACAAAATCGGGTGTGTGCCTGCGGCGCATGCCTCTATTCAATCCAGTGGGGCTTGAATATCCACGGTTTTCCGTTTTCACAGGGGGGGGTCTGGAACGGATCCCTCATAAGAACAGAGGGCCAACTGTATTGGTGGTCCTGCTAGCCTAAGTTCTACCTGTTATGCAGTCGAGAGACCGCATGCAAAGGGATGCAGGGATAGGCAACCTTTCCCCTTTAAGGGCCGAGGGACTTCAGCTCCCAGAATCCCAGGAGCTATTGGCCAACATGGGACTATTGGCTAACATGGCTGAGGCTTCTGGGAGCTGAAGTCCCTCGGCCCTTAAAGGGGAAAGGTTGCCTACCTCTGGGATAGAGGCAGGAGAAGCAATTGCCAGCTTTTTTTAACCCAGATTCTTTCTTTGGTGACTCTACAGACCTGGTCCTTACTTTGTTCATTTTCTAGAATTTCAAACGTGGCAAGAGATTGTAGCCAGTAGATGCCATTCCTTGCAACTGTTACATTACAACAAACTCACCTGTGTGCACAGTCCTTAAATATATACTTATCAGTTTGACATGGGAATGAAAAGAGTGTTTGGGAGGAAAATATTATGCCTCTTACCCATTACCACCAACTCAGGTCCAATATCAAATATGAATTGGCTGGGGAAAAATAAATCAGCAGCAGAATACAGGCAGCAGGTGAATTTTATTCTTGCCTTCTTGCATGTGATTTTTATAGCTGAACTGGAAAGCTTGAATTGAACAAGCACATATGCCAAGTCTGACCCTCATTTGCCCATATGAGATCATATGAGCAGTAGTTGCCCTGGGCTGCTTATCCTTTAAGTCTAAGTACTAAGAGGAGACCAAGGTAAGGAGAAGGTGGTCTTGCTGTGTACAGTCAGAGCAGGAGGAATCTCAGCTTCCATCTCATGCAGTCCAAATCTCCCAGTGGCTGACTCACCTTAGCAGAGTTGGTTAGTACTTCATATCTGGCCATTTACAAGACACTGTGGACTCAACAGCTTTCCAGGTGTGCCAATCTTTGTGTCTTCTGTGCCTCTCCCCCAGAACCTTAATGTTAATTGCCCAGATCTCCGGTTCCCCCCCCCCCCTTTGGATGGCTTGACATGTGATTTAACCTGACCTCTGATTTTGTATATGCCAATCATTTGTGTAATGTTTACGACATTTAGCCCTGCTGCCTCTTGTCCATGGAGTGTGCATCATTTATGTCAGGTACATAATTTCACATAGTCATTTTGTTTTCTATTCAGTGTTCCTGCAGAACTGCACATAGCAGTGTTGTAGTACGGTCGTAATTTTCCCTAAGTTATCTTTTTGGATGCTGTGGTCTTCCCCAGTGTAATCTGATGACATGGTACTTCTCACATCCCTGTTATGCCATCCTTTTTGCCTTTTCACTGATGTTCACATTCCTGCATAATTTTGGCCAGTCCTCTAAAGCAGTAATCCTCAAATGGTGGTCCTCCAGATGCTTCAGATTTTTAATTCCCAAAATTCCTGAATATTGGCCATGCTTTATGGGAGTTAAAGTCCAAAATATTTGGAGGACCACAGTCTGAGAACTAATGCTCTAAAGGCACTTACTATCTCCAGTTAGCATGCCAGTAGTCCAGCATATCTGAAGGACACTGAGGGCCTAAGCAGACTGCCAGAAATAGTGCACATTAAATTGAGGCACTGCCCTGGCTCAGTGCTAGGGAATCATGGGAACTGTAATTTATTGTGGCACCAGAGCTCTCTGACAGAGAAGGCTCAATGTCCCAGAAAAAAATACAATTCCCATGATTCCCTAGCACTGAGCCAGGGCAGTGCCTCAATTTAATGTGCACTATTTCTGGCAGTCTGCTTAGGCCTTGAGTTAATGGAAGCTGCTATAATGTCATGATGCTATCATTATCACTACTTTTATGTAGTATTTACCCTTTTCATCTCATTGTTCTGTCTTAAATAAGGTATAAAACTAGATGTGTTGTTTATAGATAAGATCCTTGCCACTCTTGTATTATTCTGTTTGTATTGGTATTCCAGTATTGGTATTGGTATTGTTTATAGGTGGTATTTCTATCCATCTGATTCATCCAATCATCCAGAGGCACTGCATGATTGCTAGGTGCTGTGAATGTATAGGATGTTATCACACGGGGAGTCGCAGGGAGAAAGTGGAAATAAACTGGACGAGCGGAAGACTTTAATTTACGGGATTTGTTCCGTTCCGCCTCGTCTGATAACTAAATTCGAATTTAAAAGGGGGTTAATTCAAACAAAAACCTGATCTTTTCAAATCCTCAAAAATCCCGAAAATGAAAAGATTAGGTTTTCGTTCAAATTAACCCCCTTTTAAATTCGAATTTAGTTATCAGACGAGGCGGAACGGGACAAATCCCGTAAATTAAAGACTTCCGCTCGTGCCCGTTTATTTCCACTTTCTCCCCGCAACTCCCCGTGTGATAACGTCCTATGTTACCTGTGGATTTGTGCTGCTTCTTTGTGTACAAAGTTCTGCACCACTCTATCTTGCATCAGGCTCTATTTGATGCTGCAAAAGTATGTCCTGAAGCCTTAGTTTATTGCATAAATAAGACTTTGGCATGCAAGAAAGGGTGTGATTTCTTGTGAGATGTTTGTAATTAATGAGATTTCTAAGGCTCTTTGTGTTTCTAGTCCCTGTTACTGAATGAAAATGGTAAATATTAAAGCACTGCCACAGTGAGGGAAAGACCACATGTTTGCAGCAGAAAGATCCTGTGAAATTTTTCAGGTTAGGGCAATACCTTACCTATCAGTGTACTGAATTCTAATACTATATTGAATGAGTGCATCTTTCCAAACTTGTCTTAATGTCTTAGGGCCAAAACACACTACAAAAATAATCCAGTTTCAGACAATGCTAGGAAATTCAGGGAACTGTAGTTTTGTGAGACATTTACCCTTCTCTGTAAGAGAGTTCTGGTGCCAAAATAAATTACAGTTCCCAGGATTCCCTAGCACTGAGCCAGAGCAGTTAAAGTGGTCTCAAAGTGGATTATTTCTCCAGTTTGTTTTGGCCCTTAGTGTTACACTAGTAGACTAATGTTTCCAGAGAAATCTGTCTACTCTTTCAGGGGACATAGTTCTTCCCAAATTAAAATTCTAATATGTTCTGTGTGGGAAGGATAAATTAAAACCATGAAATTGCTCTTTTGTGAGCACTACTTTGTGAGTGCTTATGATGTCAGAAGGTGTATAAAATGCAAAAACTATTTACAACTCAGTATTTTGCTAAGCATTTTCCCTTTGGAAACCAGGGGAGTAGTAGACTCATAATTCTTCACAGTTCTTTATTCTTCAAGGATCCTACTCCCACTTTTTCTGCCCAACCCTTTGTTTTCCTTTCCTTTTCTATTTATAGTGATATTATGGTGTCACCTGTACTCAGCTACGTATTTCAAACCTGCCATTTTGGCTGACATTCAGATTGATTTAATAACACTATCATAACCAGATCATTTTATCTTTGTCTGGTGAGCTATCAGAATTTGACTTTCTTTATTGCAATTTCGTCTTTTACTTGGAGTGAACTTAGGTTCTTCTTTATAACAAGCCATCTGACCAGTCTTTATCTTTGAAGTGTTAGTTTCAGCCCTGTATTTAAGATGACATAATAATAGTGTACACTCACACTAGCATGGTTCTTCTATTTAATTTATTTTAAAATGTTTGTAAAGTGCCTTCATTTACAAGGGGCTTAAAACATTTTACATAAAATTATTAAAAAGACAAATATGATATAGGGACAGTGCTAAAAATAACAAAGTAAGAAGCATAACAACTATTCTGCTGGTAAGCAAATAAATAAATGAATTGGGTTGGTTTTTGTTTTTTTTTAAAAGTAAAATGCCTGGCCAAACAGAAATAACTTTATGCCAAAAGGAAAGCAGGATAGGGCAATTGTATGGCCCTTTGGAGGGTATTCCAAAATCCATGTGCCATTTCAGAGAAGTCCATTCCCTGTGTTGATTGATAGCCTACTGTAATTTGAAAAAAGCTTTTGTTACTGAGATTTTATTAATCTTACACTCTAACTCCATTTCATCAAATCCTGAGCTGGAAGAATCCTAGGTGCTCAGGGTCTAGAAATGATTTCTACATTTAATGCCATAAGTGGGATTATAGCTGTGCTAAATTCTTAAATTGGTCCTTTAATTCTGCAACATACAAATGTAACATGTATTATATACTTTTTTTTTTTGTATATTGTATTCTGGGATAAATTAGTAAAGAGCCTATTTCCATGGAAAATATGCTATAGGTTTAGTTATACAACTATTAATAATTATTGCAGAATTCAGACACACTATGAGTCAGTAACAGAGCAACAATTGTTGAACTACTAATACACAACTATCTCATATATAGCTGTGAGCTGGTACCAAATACCAGTAGAAGTGGCTCATACTGTCTACTATTGAGAATTCTTACATTGCTTGCTTAGCAGCTATAGTTGTGGAAATCTCTGCAAATAACTTTAGGAGATGTTTGTGTAATTTACAAAAGCTGTTAGCAAATTCTTCCTATGAATGAGTGGTGTGAGTTAGCTGACCAGATCACTCTGTGTCCAAGTTAAATATCTTGCTCTAGCCTCTTGTGGTTTTTAAGCCTTTTCCTTGGGTTATGGTGTAAATGCTGTACAAACAGCTTTTTCTACCTTTGCACTGCAGTAGATTCTAGGCTAAAATGTGTGACACTGGCAGAGTACACAAATATGGATTTGAAATGCGCTGAGCTTGAGACTCCACTGTTTTTGCTTGCATATCAAATTTGTCTGTACATAGAAACAAACTGAGGTATTTGTGATACAGAAATATTGAATCCTTGAAGTTAAAATATAAATTGTGTTCTAGAAAAGACAAGAGTATAATGTAAGCTTTGCTGTTGTGGGTGCAGTCTGTTCTCTGGTATACCTACACTGTAACTCTGTTTTATAGGATACATGTGGTAGCTCCTGGCAATCAAATGGATTCTTTGGGAATTTAGATTTTAACACATGTTTAAATGAGAGATTAAATGTGAATAATAGCTAAATATGTCAGGGTTTTAGTAATCCAGTCATGATTATGGTCACCATGGTAGGAATGGTTTAAACCAATCTTGAGTTCCTAATTTGTATTTGAGGGCATGAAATGTAAGCTTTTTCTAGTAGCAGCAATGTTCTGACTCAACAAGCTTTGTACATAGACCTTAAAATTATAGGGTTTGCTTGTTGTGCGTGAAACTTAGAACAATAATCCTGCCTCCCTCTGGCACTGTGCCCTTTTGTTACATATTTGGCATATTTGGCCTGTATTACTATTATGAAGCATGATGTTTCTCTTTGTAAATATGCACACACACACATACGCACACACAACCTGTATAGTTTATTGTATACATTGCTAGATTAATTGTGTTGAAAGCCTGCAGTGCACAGCAAGGCACATTTGTCTTCTAACTGGTACTCCCATCTAGGTTTAAATTTAGCCATTTACCTTTTTAAGAATGTAAACCTTCCCCCCTAATTGATACCAAATACTGGTCAGTGGGTAAATTTTTATTTATTTCATAATGATAGTGACACAAAAAGTTACTTTTAGCAGCCTGTTGGTATTGTAGCATGACCTACTGTGGACTCCTACCCTGAAGTTTGGGAGTCCTTGTCATTTGACACAACACAGACATCCAGATTGTGTTGTGAGCCTCAGATGTGAATTTACTAGGTAGCTTTAGGCTAACCACTATTCTGTCTGTCTTAGCCTTGAAATTGCAATGGGTGAATAATAACAGTAACATAACAGATACATTGCTGGATAGGTCATTGAGTACGAAAAGCTTTGAACACTCAAAAACAAGCACTGTATTATTACTAATATTGGCAGAATATAGTGAAAGAATTCTCATCTCCTCATGTTGTTTCTTTCAAAAAACATTATTCAAGCAAATTATTATTCCTTTATAGATCCATGAAAATGTTGGCCCAATACAGGCATAATGATCAGTTATAATTAGTGCTAGCCAAAATTTGGTGCCTTAAACCTTCCTGAGAGTCTAAATATACAGTACTCTAAATGGCTTACTTTGCTGATCTAAGCCCTTGATAGGGAATCATATCTTCCTGAAAGGAAAGAAACTGAAGATATGGAGAAACTGCCTTAACTATGGATAATTCAATGTGGATGTACCATTTAACCATGATTTGCAAAGCTACTTCAATCCATAGTTTCACATTCTGGTTAGTTTTATTTTAGACCTTATCAACAGCAGCAATTATTGCCTTGTGAAATAAGCCCCACTGTTAAATAAATGTATACTGTTGCAGTATATAACCATGGTTAGACATGGCTGAATCTTAAGTTGAATCTTTCTAAAATGTACATAAATATATTTTGATACTTTCGCAGTTATTTAGATATGGACAACTTTGTAATTGTGTGATGTTTTTGTGTGCTCTGCTCTTCAAGCCTTCTTTCTGCCAAAAGCTATGGGTTTTGTCTATAAAAAAAAATTCTTACCCTCCATAATTTTTAGAAATGCTTTCTTTGCAGTCTTTCAGCAAAAACTAATATAGAGTTAAGCAAAAAACAAAAACCACTAAACAAGTAAGTGATAGGTGCACTGAGACAATCCATTTATTACATTTTCGTTGTGTTTTGTTCAGTTTACCAATCCAAGCCCACTGCAAAGAGAACCTTTTGGGCTGAAGATATGGTTTCACGTTTTACTCTTGTGATTTTCTTTAAAAGTTTGCCCAGAATTTCCTCACCTGTTCTGGGGTCCATATGACGATGAGGCCTTGTTGGCAAAAACAGTAAAACAGCACCATGTGATAAAAGTGTTCCAATCCTGCATGGTTGAATGTATGTGTGGACCTGTTTATCTTTCAAAGGTGGCACAGGAATATGGCTTTTAGTTCACTCTTCAGCAGCAAACTGCTTAATGTGAGCAGTGTCCAAGTGTAGAACTTATCTGTAAACCAAAATTATATATCAGATTCACACAAACTGCTGAACTTTGGGAATTCAAGTAATGTATTAGAAAAAGCTAAAGACTAAATAGTATGAATTTGTATATTTATAACATTTAAAATCTGCCCTTTCCCAAGGCACTTAGGAATTACTCTCTTCGATCCCACAGCAGTTCTATGTGTAACTTAAGCTGTGGTTGTGGTGGGGAAAGTAACTGCCCTAAAATCATCCATTAAATGTCATGCCTGAGTAGGAATTCAAATCCAGGTCTCACCACTCCCAATCCAATACTGTAACCAGTATACTAAATTCATTTTTGTGTGGAAATTTTCTGTAGAAAGGTTCCAAATACATTGTCAAGCATGTTTCCTAGACAAGTTTTTATGGCCCAGCCTATCTGATATTCTTGCTTTTCTGATGTGTATGATGTCTTGATGCTCTTAAAGAAAATATGATGAACCTAGACTTCTTATGGATGGAGCTGATGGGTATTACTGTGAAATAGCAAAGCCGATGTTTAGTTGCTTTTTTCTTTTTCTGTTTGTAAATAGAATGCACCAAAAAAGACAACAACTAGCAAAAGGGTGGAGAATGTAAATTATCTGTTCAGATGTTAAGATTTACAGGATAGTCTTACAGTGTTGTAATTGGTGCCAGGGAGTAGCCTTATGACAGAAGACAAAAACAGAGTTGACTGCAGGAGATCTCTTTGGGCAGGGATTCCCAAGAGTGTGTTCGACTACAAAAACACACCTATTGCATGCTCCCCAAAACTGTATTCCACCAATGAGGGAGATTGTTCCCATTAATTTGTGGGTTGAGGCAGATTATGGGGCAAAGGTACATGAAGAGGGGAAACAAAAAAGGCTAGTTTTTTGGCAACCTTGGCAAACTGTATTAGGATATAGGGCTTGTGGCTCAAGGCTGGAATTCTCAAATTCTGGTCTCTTAGGATGGGAGAGAGAAATGCATTTCTTTCCCTAAATACAGTTGGGTCCTTGATTCACTAGGCCTGGTCTTCTAATTTTTCTGAGATTTACAAGGGAAAGAAATTCCTCTTCAGATGCATGGCTTAGGCCTGTTGCATCTTTAATAATTGGCACCTACAATGAATCTCAGACAGATGAGTTAGAATAGATACAGTATCAGTTGAGAGGTTCAACCAATAACTTCTGTCACCAAGCCTTGTAGTAACAATTCTGTCTTTGAATTGAATTGTAGCACCAGCCTGACCTGGATGCAGTGGCAAAGCTATTGATGCACTTTCTGGAAGGCAGGGTCCGTGAACTAGTAGATGATACCGAACCTTTCCACTCTGGCTTGATTGTTCACGTTGTAAAGTGGCCCCTTGGTATCTGCTGCGGTTTGGTTCCAGGACCTCACATTGACACCAAAATCTGTGGATGCTCAAATCCCATTGAATACAGTGGCATGGTAAAATGCTGTCCCTTAGATAAACAGCAAAATCAAGGTTTGCTTTTAGGAATTTATATATTTTTAAAATATTTTCAAACCATAGATGCTTGAATCTGTGAATAAAAAATCCATGGATATGGAGGGCTGACTACTGGCATTGTCTCTTTATCCATAATCAATGTTTTGCTTATTAAAAAGGAAAAAAGGAAAATCCCTTGCTTTCTCTTTGTATTCCAAAAGATTGTGCACTTGTGCCTTTGTTTTTCACTTCAGTAAAGTGCAATTGTGCTAATAAAAAATAGAACACAATAAATGAACAGTCCAAATGATGGGATTGCTTTGACTACAAAGAGGAAACAAGTCATTAAAGGGTCAGTAGCTAGCAGGCAATGGGAAACAACTAATTAAAGGGCATATTTCAAACAAGGTAACTTGTACTGATCTAGTAATGAATGGGGAAACCTTTTGTGTAAAAGTATTTAAGGTTTTGACCACGGGAATGAGTATTGGAGGATTGTATAACAAATACAGCATCCTGTCTAGTGCTGTGTGCAACCTCACTTTTAGTTTTGAAGGTTGATGAATAACTCAGCCGTCCTGTGGGACCTTGGCTGGAACAGACCATGCTGTGTTTGGTTTGTCCTTGCTAAAGACAAGACACAAACTTTAGCACAAGTTGAAGTTTCTGAACTGCCTCCCAGGGTAGCTCATGAAGTTGAATGTCGCAGTAGTCTACCTGAGGAAGTTGGGCAGGGGGCTACTGAAGTTGGTAAGGACAAATACTGAATAAAAGCAGGAGAGTAACTAGGTGCTTGAAGTCTCTGGCCTTCTGCCCAGGAGACATAGATGCCTAGTTCAGTTAGGATTTTACTTTATTGAGCTTTTTGGGGATCTGTTCTAAATATGCTCATTATGTTTGTTTGCCTACTGCTTCATCTGCTTGTTTAGGCTACTATGTTCTTAACACATTTTGGAGCAGAAAAAGCTACAAAGCTTAGCAACATCAATAAAAATTCCTAAGTAGCAGCGATGGCAAGGTACATGTTTTCTTTGGGCAACGAGATGATATTTTGCTGCTGTGGCTCAAAGTGTCCTGGAGTCCAGCTTCTCCTTAACGGTGTAACTGTGGTAAGTGTGGCTGGTTGGCATACTTGTTCTGTGGTTATTCTTGTTGGCACATCCAACCACTAAACACCTGCCTCTCTCCTTTTCTCCTTCTGTTTTTCCTCTTTGACCACCATTTCCCTATATCTGTAGACTTCACAATGTGTTTAAAAGGACAGCTCTATTGCAGCCATCAGTCTTTACGGGACAGTTTAAATTTAATGTGAAGAGAAGGTCATTTAAATGTTACAGCTTGTCCCTGAGAGGTTCAACTGGAAGGAGACTGTGGTTCTGACATCTAATTTTGTACCTTCCTGCTGGGTTGTTTTGACACCCACCTCTGCGTATGTGACACATGCTCCTTGGACTTGTGTCCATAACTGTTAGTCTGGGAAGGACATAGTAAGATTTAGGAACTTGCCGTTTTGAAATACAGGGCTTTGAGAAGATGCCGGTTACAAAGCGGCTCCCACTTTGAGCCAGTACTGTGGAGATCTCCTAAGTTCTAAAAGTGTGAGGTTTTAGCATCTGAAAGTGATAAAATACAGAGTAGGCTGATTCTTTTGCCAGTTTGGGCAGGCTAGTAATGTAGACATTGCTTTTGGTGCCTAATGAGAGCTGGTGAAGCGTGATAGCCAGTGGCCAAGCTAGATGTCAGGAGATCTTAGTATTGAAACAACAACTCCCTGTCAAGTAGAAAGAGAGGTAGGAGATACTGTTTAAGAAATGAAAGGGGCACACAGGGGAAATGATTTGGATGCTCTCATCCTCTCTACTGTGCCTGGATCATTCCCCATAATGAGCTCTGGCAATGAGGAAGAACTGGGCTCACCTATTTGGGAGATCAGTTTCACGATCAGTTGCCTCATTTCACATCTCTTCCTTCTCTTTTAGAATGTAAATCTTCCTCTCTTCATCTAGTTGGGCAGTTTTATAGTAAAACATGAGTTATTGCCTTGATCGTGGATTATTTTAAACATTTCTAAGCTGCTTCATCCACAAGAGATGGTGTACATAGTATTTTAAAAAGTATCTTACTCCACTGTCACTTGAGTTAAATCTCTAGTAAAAGAAGCAGCATCAAGGCCATATTTTCATACATTTTGCCAGAATTTGATTAAAATCTTCCTAGTCTGAAACATTTCTTAAGATTGTCGGCAAGCTTTCATGGGCTAAATAAAGGCAGTTTCTCAAGGCCTATGAAGAAATTTGTTCCAAAGCCTGCTTCACCAAGAAAACTTTTTGAAAGGGTCCATTGTACTGTGAAGATCATGTAGATAGCTGTTTTATTACATATACGGTACATATATTGGAAAAATGTTTGTCACAGGGTTTCCAGACTTTGTTTGAAGATGCGAAGGCCTGGGAGTTTATTTCCCAGTAAAATTGGGGGCAAGAAAGGGAAAAATACTGTGGAACAGTAACAATTAAAATGATGAATGAAATTTTCATATGTTTAGTCTCGCAAAATTATTGCTAAAAATTATGTATCAAGAAGGCATATGTAAGACATGTTACAGTATCAGATCAATACAGTGTGGAATTAGGACCTGTGAGGCCTGCGTTTGGTTTCCTTTTCTTTGTTCATTTTATGGGAATTAATATTTTATGCCTGCTTGACAATATGGAGCATTAGAGGAGAAGATATATTTTTCTTTACATTACTAAAGTTGCTTGTTTCTTCTGTTTTTTTGTTGTTGTTTGTTTTTGTTCTCCCCTGCTCCTAATAAACTGGCAAAACCAAAGAGATTCTTTCCATTTCAGGACCTTGTAGCTCCTTTTGCAACAAAAATAAAGATTTAAAAAATGAAATTCAATTTGTAATTGTTTGAATAAACAGTAGTTTTATTATACTAAAGTAAATTGGTATATGAAAACTATAGAGTTAAGCAAAAAACAAAAACGTGTGTATATGTGTGTACGTATATTTATATATGTACATACATACACACACACACATTGTATTTGTGTGTATGTCTGTACATATATAAATATGCCTTTTATGTTGCTAAAGTAATAAAGTGACTTTTAATCTGTAAAGGGTGCTAATATCACATCCCCCTATTTTTCAGGAGGGGATGCAAGGGGGGAGGGAGGAAAGTATTTTTCCTTGGCTTCAAAATTTCCAGAAATTTGATCTCTAAGCATATTTATGGCAAAATACATCTGTGCTGCTTTTATATGTGATGGTATAGGTGTTTCATCTCCCCAACCCCAACCAATGTGTACTGATTTGTTTAGTGACCTGCACAGTATTTCACTCAAAAAGAATGTGTAACTAAATGTTTCTGATGTTTTTAGGTTTGCAGTGTGTCTTGCAGAGTTTACTGAAGGTGAAAATCTTGCTGCCATTCATAGAGGCCTATTTTATGAATGTTTCCTACCAGTACATTTAAATTTTTCAGACGGTATGTTTGGGCCACTGGAATGGCGACTGATTTTTGCTGTGGGTGAGGAGGAATATAGTGTGTAGGGGGGGCAGTTGAAAGGAGGAAGATCTGCCTAAAAGCAAGTAATAAAAGCTGCATATTAAACCAGGCTTTCAGTTGGCTTGGCAGCGTTATGTGGATTGTATTTTTGCAGGCTGACTAGTGCCTTAACAATTTCTCCTCTGTACTATGCACCAAGCTTCCGGCCTTAGTGTCTGTTTATTTGAAAGGATCATACTGTGCTGTATGTGTAGTTTGTAGCTTCCTATTTCTGTGCCATCTTTATCCCTCTGCCTCCCTTTCTCCCCAAACATCTACTGCCACAAGTGAGGGTGTCATTGGCCAATTCATTAATATGTTGTAACAGAGGCATTTGGGGAACCAGTTAAAATGTTTTGGATTGTTAGGAGGCTATCAAAATAAGCAAGCGGGAGATGTTAATATTGCTGTCTGTTGCAGGACTGAAGGCCAGAATAGGTTTAGCAGCGGTTGTGTGTATGTGGGTTTTACAACATCCAGAGAGACTCGGGGAGAACTGTAGTGTATTCAAATGCATTTCCTGGTTCATTTTTTTAAAAGAATGAGGAGATAAGGTTTGGAAGGGTATGTCTCCCCTTGCCGACATGGTGAACACCCCACTGCTACTTTCTGTGTGAATGGGGCAAACAGACAAATAAAGAAGTAAACCTGCTGGCTCCTCTTGCATCTACCGTACTTCAGTTGGTCTTCTGACATAAAGTTTGGGCTGCTGTTCATGGCATTCCTAAGTCATGGGGATGCCCTTGGGTGATGGCTTTACTGGCTTTACTCGGGAGAGGAAAAAGATCTTTTAAAGAGATACTGAAACTGACAAATCCCTTCACTGTCTTGTCTTAAAAGTTGTGTGTTTTCTGAAGCAGAATTGTATCTCAGATTTGAGGCAACTGTGCCTTTACAGGACTTTTAAAAAAGGAAATATCCTGACATGATACTTTATTTTGTTTATTATTAAAAGCAAACATCCTACAGGGATAAATGGCTTACCCTTTGTTTTTGAGAATAGTATAAGCACTTTCACCAAGCTGTGTCACAAGTTAAAACTGAAACTAAGGAAGTGGGGGCTCAGAGCAACCTTTATCTGCTTACTCACAGCCTCAGGGCCTTTGCAGACTGCTGGAAATAGTGCAAATTGAGTCCACTTTTAGGGTTAGGGTTAGGGAATCATGGGAACTGTATTTTATTGTGGCACCAGAGCTCTCTGACAGAGAAGGCTCAATGTCTCAGAAAAAAAAAAAAACAATTCCCATGATTCCCTAGCACTAACCCTAACCCTTAAAGTGGACTCAATTTGCACTATTTCTGGCAGTCTGCAAAGGCCCTCAGTTTGTGGTTCAGCTGGTAATACATTTCTTTTCTCCCTGCCCACATGTAACCTCAGTGTTTGATTTTTCTTTTCCTCATGTCATAGTTGTGTTTTAGCAATTTTCTTTATTTTTTGATGGGGAAATATATTTATTTTCCCTGTGTGTTCGAGTTCTGTAGGAACAATTGTATTTCTTGAATGTTTTTTCTCAGAGCTAGAACATGTCACACAAATTGCTACTTGCCCCAATATTTTGATCCTGTTTTTATGGGATGCAGGTTGAAGGGGGCTTGTCAACAGGCCCCAAACATAGAAATGCTGGGGGGGGGGGGGGAAGGAAGGAAGAGGCAGTGACTAGTGACGTGCTAATGTGGAAATAGTAAAAAATATACCTCATGTGTTTCAGCTTTTACATTTCAGCAGAATTTCTAGCCACATGCACAGCTGGAGCATATATATGCACTTCTAAAAAAATATTGACAAAATGCCTGTAAGAAACTGTAGTCTTTGTTCAGCTTTTGGGGAAGCTGAATTCTTTGGCTTCAGTTAACAAGTTGTTCTTGAACCCCCTTATTATGCCAGTGCAACATACCATATTTTGAACTTAGGGGGGTTGCAGACTGCCAGAAATAGTGCAAATTGAGTCCACTTTTAGGGTTAGGATTAGGGAATCATGGGAACTGTATTTTATTGTGGCACCAGAGCTCTCTGACAGAGAAGGCTCAATGTCTCAGAAAAAAAACAATTCCCATGATCCCCTAGCACTAACCCTAACCCTTAAAATGGACTCAGTTTGCACTATTTCTGGCAGTCTGTAACCTAAGTTAGGGCCTTGGCAGACGGCTTATTGAGCCGTCTTGGAGGCCCGGAAGAGGAGGAGCCACCGCACGAGCGGCGCTCCTTCCTCTTCCTGAGGTCACCCTGGGAGCTGCCGGCCCTCCGCATGGCCGGCGCTTCCAGGGCAACCTCCCGCCGCAGCGACCGGACGCGCTGCGGCGGAAGAGTCAGGGAAAGTGCGCCTGCTGCTTTTAGGGCGCACTTTCCCTGACATCTAAAAGGAGCGCCAATTTGGAGCTCCTTTTAGGGACGCTGCAGGAGCGCCGCGGTGCAGAGGCTCCGCTACGCCGGCGTCCTGGTGGCGCAGTGGTTAAATGCCTGTACTGCAGCCACTCACTCATAGACCACAAGGTTGCGAGTTCAATACCAGCCAGGGCTGAGGCTAGACTCAGGCCTGCATCCTTCCGAGGTCGCTAAAATGAGTACCCAACTTGTTGGGGGGCAATCAGCTCACAGTTGTAAACCGCTTAGACATCCCATAGTGTGATATGAAGTGGTATATAAATAAGCTGCTTTGCTTTTTGCTTTTGCTTCCCCCCTCCGTCAATTAAATCCTGTTGAGCTGGCGGAGAGTTGCTGTTGTAAATCTGTCTTTTTCATGAGTAGACACATTATAGTTTGAATTATGGGCGTGATTTGCTGATGGATTCCCATGCCCTCTCTGGAACCACATAACATCAAGAAGCTTCCCTCTGTGGAACAAAATTGTACATCAGATTGAACTTACATTGACATTAGAAGTGGAATGCAGAAAGGGAATCTGTAATGCACTTTAATTTCCCATTAAAAGTATTTGGAGGTTGAGTTTTTTGTGGGATAACAGTTTATTTTTAGCTTTTGCAGATACAACTATGTTGTGAAAATACTGAGATACTAAAACCCTGGAAGTTACTTTTTATAAATTAGTTCAGATTGCAATATTATGCTTAACTTCAGTTGGCTTGAGGGTAGCACTGCCAGGTGAATTGCCACTATAAATAGAGGAATGTTTCAGAATGTTCCAATATTGAAAATATATCAATGCAATGGTCAAAAAAGAGGTGGAGCACACCTATTGGCATGTTTCGTACTACTCCAAGCCACAGTGACCATCGGTCCATTGGCAGTTTGGCTTAGAATAACCCTGGATCTGGTTCATGAAATTTTCTCCACAATGGAAGGAATTGAAAACTAATTGTGATGATGATGTGAGTTTGGGTAGTTCAGGACAGGCAAGTATGGCAGGTGTGGGATTTAATTATTATCAAAAATAATACCCAGGAGTAGGGAGTCCAGGATTTGAATCCTTGCTCAGACATGGAAACCCACTGGGTGAGCTTGGGCAAGTCACACTTTTTCAGTCTCTAAAGCAATGGCCAACCCCCTCTGAACAAATCTTGCCAAGAAAACCCCATGATAGCTTTGCCTTAGGGCAGGGGTAGGCAACCTTTCCCCTTTAAGGGCCGAGGGACTTCAGCTCCCAGAAGCCTCAGCCATGTTGGCCAATAGTCCCATGTTGGCCAATAGCTCCTGGGATTCTGGGAGCTGAAGTCCCTCGGCCCTTAAAGGGGAAAGGTTGCCTACCCCTGCCTTAGGGTCACCATAAGTTGGAAACGACTTGAAGGAACACAGCAACAACAAAGCTAGAGGCCTACTTCCAGTTTTGTTTTCTGGTAGTTTATGGCTTGGTGCATTTTTAAACCTAAAAACAAACATTTTTTTTTAAAAGGGAGCTCTGGGATTTGGGCTCTGGAAAACAGTAAAGGCTGTAACACCTCCGAGATAGTTGATAGCTCTGTGTACATCACCATGATAAAGCATAGGAAGTCGGGTGTTAAGTCAGCAGCCTCTCATAGCACACACTGACCAGTGTATAAGTTATGCATGGGGAGATCATCACTCAGATGTTAGGACCTGTAGCTGTTTTATTTCCTTGCCCCATGTTGTGAACATATAGTATTTTGTTCCTAGAGGAAAAATTAGCTACTAGGAAAATAGGAGAAAAAGCACTCTGCGTACAGAGGGAAGAAGTGGGACAAATCACCTGTCGCCCATTATTATAAAGTTTCCCAAAACCTGAGCACTGTGCTATAACACCTGTTTTCCTAGAATCCCAACATTGTTCCTTACCATAAGACTGCAGACACAAACCTAATATCAAACTGTAATCAACATTTACCAGCTAGGGGTGCAAAGACAGCACCCAACCCAGGTAAATGTGATGGGTAGTACGCATTACAAAGAACAACACTTGTAAATTTCTCTCTCACACACACAGCAAAGCAAAAGCAGCTTCATTTATATACCACTTCATACTGCGCTATGCAGTGTCTAAGTCAGGAGTAGGCAACCTTTTTACGGTCAGGGCCAGTCCCTGAAGTCCTTCTTTCCACTGGGCCGGGGGGGATGGCGGCACGTGCACGCGCGCACACTCCCCACCGCTGCATGTGCACCCCCCGTGCGCTGCCGCCGCCACACATGCGCAAACGCATCATGGCCGTCATTTTGAAAATCAAAATGGCGGCTGCGGTGCGGGCGGCTGGATGGAGGCAAAAATGCGGCGCGGCGGCAGCGTGCGGCGGCAGCCACGGCGGAAGGGATCTGCCTGGGCCGGTAAGTACGGCGACCTGGGCCGGAACCGGCCCAGGGGCCGTAGGTTGCTGACCCCTGGTCTAAGTGCATGAAGCCATCTGAAGAAGGATACCCAAGTGTACAACAGCTTACTGCAAATTCCCTTACACAGGAGGCTAGACTGATCTTTTGTTGGCAGGTACAGGTTGAGCCACCCTTATCCAAAATGCTTGGGACCAGAAATGTTTTGAATTTTGGAGTTTTTCAGATTTTAGACCTGTAAAGTGGTTAATTCTGATGATCGGAAGGTTGGCACTTTGAGGCCCAAGTGCTGCATGATGGAGTGAGCTCCTGTCCCTAGTCCCAGCTTCTGCCAACCTAGCAGTTCAAACGCATGCAAATGCAAGTAGATAAATAGGTACCACTTTGGTGGGAAGGTAACAGCATTTTGTGCAGTCATGCTGGCCACATGACCACCAGAGCAGTCCTTGGACAACGTCTAGTAATGGATATGAGCACCGGCCCCTGCAGTCGGTTACAACTAGACATTCATGTCAAGGGGCTACCTTTACCTTTATCTTTAAAGATAAGAGGCATTTGATGATTAGTAGGTTACTGAGATAACTCTTTATATGTGGGGCATGTGTTGTATTTCTGTTTTTATTCTTCTATAAATTTATAAATTTATATTATTTAAATTAATGGTGTTGTCATACGATAGCTTGCTTAATGATATTCTAACTCCCCTCCTCAACAGGTTTTTAGCTATTCTATATTAACCTTGTAAACTTCCCTGATTCCATGTTGGCAGAAAGGCAGGATATAGGTAGGTAGATAAAATGCTACAACCTGTAAACTTGTTGGATTTGTAAACTTTGTTTTTAACATTGTTTCTGAAATGTTTCTGAAATGTCATTTTTATTATTTTGGTATCATTTTCCTTGCCTTTGGCCTATTCTTTTATTTTTGACAATTGTGTTCTTGAATTAAGATGGAGCTTGTCACAAAAGTAACAGTTAAATCTGAATTTCATGTTTGAGAAAGGAAGAGGCACACAGTTTAAGATGTATTTGAAAAGCACTCCTTTTGAAGATGTGCTTATAATGCTTGCCTCCCTCTTCACTCTTTAACAATTCATTTTGACTTTGAAATAAGGGTGAAACACTGAATTGCATTGCTCTTCCTGGTTTCTAGGTTTTCAGAATATATATGGAATATTGACATAAAATTTCATAAGTTGCTTTTTGATGTATGTTTTGAATAGTATTCTTAAAATGGTGGAGATATGGGAGACATCTCTTTCTACAACATTTCTGGAACTTGTCTCTACTTTGAAGCCATTTTATTTCCTGCCTCTCACCTGCATCCATAGCAGAGATCTGCTAGTCACTGAAGCTTGCTTTGCAGCACTGTTGATATGATGACACAGCTTCTGAAACAGGGCCGTAGTTCTCCTGATGGGCAGAAGCATTTCTCCAGGCAGTGCTTGTTTTATTTGCAGTAATTTACAGTCTGTTAGCATGATGGGGACAAAGAAAAGAATTGCTGTGGCATCTTCGAGGCCAACTTGTTCTTTGGTTAGCAAGTCTTTGTAGGCAGATTAAAGAGGAATTTGTGTTTCTTATTAGTGCATCCTGGGGTGGTTGAATGTATTGCTGCCTGAACTGTCAGGAAGGATCTATTAATTGGCTTATTGCCATGGCTCTCTCTCTCTCTCTCTGTTATATAAAAGGGAGCTGAATTCTGAAACCTTTAAAAACATGCAAATAAAGGGAGTCTGAATATATCTGCTTAGTTTGCATAATTTCTTTTGCTTTTGCTAGTCATGTGGAGGGGGTAGTAAACTGCAGGACATTGAAGCCTTGCTTCCAGGCCGCTGGAAATCCTATTGAGCCCCCTTCTGGCTTTGGAGATTTTAGCAGGCATTGCACATTGAAGTGCGAAGTGCATATATAGTTGAGAACCAAGCTTTTAAAACAAAAGAATGAGTGGTGGTGGTAATTTTTTCCGGATTTTGCCACCAGTGTTGATTCTGTAGCGCTTTTTTTTTTTTTTTTTAACATGAGCTAGACCTTACTTGTTACATCATTTTTTTATATATATACAAGCCACCCTTTGGATCAGCTTCTCTTCTTAGGCCATCCTATACACAATTACATTACAAGGTGAGTCTCCCTATCCAAAATGCTTGGAACTAGAAGTGTTTTGAATTTTGGAATTTTTTACATAATGAGATATCTTGGAGATGGGACCCAAGTCTAAACACACAATTAATTTATGTTTTGTATACACCTGATACACATAGCCTGAAGCTAATTTTATACAATATTTTAAATAATTTTGTGCATGAAATAAAGTTATGCGTAAATTGAACTAAAACAATGGCAACCAAATTTCCCTTTAGAAATTATGGGATTCCATTCTATTACGTAGATGAACTCCAGTTTTCTTCATATATATATATGAAGTTCATCTATCTATCTATCTATCTATCTATGATGAAGAAGCCAGTGGAGCTTGCAACAAGTGTATTGTGCATTTTGGTTGGCCAATAGAAGTACCACTGTTTGGTGGATTTTTGTTCCAGTTTTCTTCAATTAATGTTCACAAACGAAACCAGGTAATGGTTGAAATTATCTTATTTAAATCTGTCAGTGTCATATCTAAGGCATGAGAAAATGGCAAGGACAATAGAGGCAGTCAGTTTAACAAAGCAATGGCCATGATGGTCTATGTTTCCTGGAGATCTCACGTGGTCTTTGCTGGAGTTCTTTGTATTCAGTGGTCTCATCCCTAGAAAGCATAAACACATTTAGGTGCACCAGTAATTATGTAGAATTTCACCTACATGTTTTCTTCCTTTATCTCTCTGGTAGAAGAAGCTTTACCATTTATACACCGCACTTTGCAGTGACTGTGAATCCCATTGCGCAGCAGTGGAGTTTACCATTTCCAGGTTAGATGTGATCCAGAATAAGCCTTCTTTAAAGGTTTAGGACATAACATACGCAGTTGACATTCATTTTGTATCAATACTGTATTTGCATGTTCTTTATTAAATACTAGAGAGAGAACTTTCTCTCTTGAAAATCCCCCCAGACATTTTTAGAAAAATGGGGAAATGCAATATAACTACTCCCTTTACAGACTGAAAGTCATTTTATTACTTCAGAAACATAAAATTAATGACACATGTTAGATATTCAGAATATAATTACAGATTGAGCTTACTTTAAAATAAATAAATATATAAGATGCCAGCCACAGATGCTGGCGAAACGTCAGAAAGAAACTCTTCTAGAACATGGCCACACAGCCTGAAAAACCCACAAAAAACTATATATTTTTTGCTTTAAATGGTGCTACAAGGACCTAATTGTAAGGAACACCTACATTATAAGTAACTTCTTTGGCTTCACCATTTTAAAGAGCAGACAAGAAAATAAAGAAATAAAAACAGAACAGAACATCAGTATTAGTGAAATAGAGAAAATTAATTCGTCTCGTCTCTACTTGTTCTTCATTGTGTTAAACAGACATCATGTATTCCCAATTGGTTTCCAGGCCAACGCATTCTGCGGGTCATACCCTCGATGCGGTCTTTAGTACGGAACAGGCATATCTGTGGGTGGAGGTAATAAATACCTCCGCACTGTCATGGACGGATCATTTCTGGTCAGGGTTGGACTAAGAGCTGCTGTTCACCCCACCGGGAGTGGAGGACCTATTAGAATGGTCCGCCCTCGGAGGCTAATGGAACCAGTTGGATTCCAGAGAGCCTTGGAGGGTTACTTGGATGGTAAAGCCGACGACCCTGTCGAAGCCCTGGTTAAAACCTAGAACACCAACCTTAACCAAGGTTATCGACACGATCGCTCCCAAGCGTCCTTTCTAACCTGCTCCAAATCATCAACCCTGGTACACAGAAGAACTCAGGAACATGAAGCGGGTTGGACAACGACTAGAGCGCACCTGGCAGAAAACTCGACTCTTATCTGATAAGACTCGTCATAGGAACTTTCTTTGTTCCTATCGAGAGGCAATACGTGCAGCGCAGAAATCTTTCTCCTCTGCACGTATTGCGTCTGTGGAATCCCGTCCAGCAGAACTGTTTAGGGTGGTGAGGGAGCTGACACAGGCTCTGCCTGTGGAGAACCCTTTACTTAACCCGACAGCAGCCTGTTGTGACATCTTTCACAGATAAAATCTCTCAGATAGGAGCCGGGATTATAGCAGAAGTGACTGATCAGGCATCCAGTAAATCTGTTTGTGAGATTAGACTGGATCGGTTCGAGTCGGTGAGTACCGATGACGTGGACAAGATCCGTTAATCAAGGACTGGCAGATTAAATTATATGACGTGATGGAACTGGACAAATTAACTTATGCTATAAGGGATCAAACAAAAGAAAAGTTTGAAAAGGAATGGGTACCGGTCACTCAATATTTATCTAATATATGATCATAATGAATTATCATTAAGTTAAGAGACACAATATTTTATGTAATAGAATAGATGTTTAGGTTGGTACATATATTTAAAAAAAATGGCAATGAAATGATTTGTAACAATAGTAATCATCTCTGAGTGTCAATCATAAAGAATGTGATGGGTATATGATTATCAACAAATATGCATAAATATATATCTTATGACTTTGCAAGGAAAATATGATAATGTAAACAATATGGATGTAAGAGAAAATACTTGAAAGACATTTTGGATTTATTAGATGACCAAGATCAAGGAAGGGAAGCTTTTTATGTATATATTTTATAATTAATGTTATGTTATGTCTTTTGTTATGTGTATTTATGTTGTTGTATTTTTATGTTTATAGAAATTTAAATAAAATAATTTTTTAAAAAAAGGAAAAGCGAAGAAGATGACGTGCTCCCTCGATCCTTGCCTTTCTTGGCTGGTCGTTCGGGGGGCGATGCCTTGATGGCTTTTCTTAAGAAGGTCATCAACGCATCCCTTAGGGAAGGAATCGTTCCAGCAAGTCTAAAGGAGGCGGTCATTAGACCACTCCTGAAGAAACCTTCCCTGGACCCCCTGGACCTGAAAAATTACAGACCAGTCTCCCACTTACCATTTTTGAGCAAGGTGATCGAGTGAGCCATCACCTTTCAACTCCAAGCGATCTTGGATGAAACTGATTTTCTAGATCCATTTCAAACTGTCTTCAGACCTAGATATGGGGTGGAGACTGCCACTGTTTCTCTGTTAGATGACCTGCGCATGAGCACCAACAGGGGGAGCGTGACTCAGCTGGTGGTTTTGGACCTTTCAGCAGCTTTTGATACTATAGATCAGAGGTAGGCATCCTTTCCCCTTTAAGGGCCGAGGGACTTCAGCTCCCAGAAGCCTCAGCCATGTTGGCCAATAGTCCCATGTTGGCCAATAGCTCCTGGGATTCTGGGAGCTGAAGTCCCTCGGCCCTTAAAGGGGAAAGGTTGCCTACCCCTGCTGTAGATCATGACATCCTTCTGGAACGCCTGAGAGAGTTGGGAATTGGAGGCACTGTACTTCAGTGGTTTCATTCCTTCTTCTCAGGCAGGTTCCAGAGGGTGTCGCTTGGGGACAGCTTCTCCTCAAAAACGGAGCTAAAATGTGAGTGTCCCGCAGGGCGCCATTCTGTCCCCGATGTTGTTTAACATCTATATGAAGCCGTGGGAGAAATCATCAGGAGACATGGAACTGGATGTTATCAATATGCTGACGACATTCAAATATATTTCTCAGTGTCTCGGTCAGCTGCTAAGATGGCAGATGGCAGTTCTCCCCTCAATCAGTGTCTCGAAGCGGTAATGGACTGGATGAGGAAAAACCGATTCAACCTGAATCCAGACAAAATGGAGGTACTTACAGTAGGGGCCCCCAAACCAGGTATTAGGTTGCAACCTCCAGTCCTGGGCGGGGTCACGCTCTCCGCTAAGGACTGTGTTCGCAGTCTAGGGGTGCTCCTGGACTCGTCGCTTCACATGATAGATCAGGTGAATGCGACAGTCAGGAGCGCCTGTTATCAGCTTCGGCTGATATGCCAGCTGCGCCCTTTCCTGGAAGTAAGGGACCTAGAAACTGTAGTACATGCACTGGTAACCTCACGACTCGACTTCTGCAATGCACTCTACATGGGACTACCCTTATACCTAACTCGGAAACTACAACTAGTACAAAATATGGCAGCCAGGTTGATCACCGGAACATCAAGGAGTGATTGTATCACACCGGTCTTAAAATCCCTCCACTGGCTGCCTATTGGTTTCCGAGCACAGTATAAGGTGTTGGTGATGACCTTTAAAGCCCTACATGGCCTGAGTCCAAACTACCTATGGGATCGCCTACTTCCATACAATCTACCCCATACCCTCAGGTCCTCTGGGAGGAAGCTGCTTCAACTGGTAAAAACTAGGTTGACGGGGACCTCCCAGAGGACATTCTCTGCCACTTCCCCCAGATTATGAAACGCCTTGCCGGAAGAGATCCGTCAGATAACCAGCTTAGAAGGCTTTTAAAAAGCTGTTAAGATGGATCTCTTCTGGCAGGGCTACTCGGAATAAACTACTCAGTTAGCTTGATTTCCCCCCCCACCATATTTCCCCCTATATCCCCAGAGTGCCTATTGTTTTTAACTTTGTTCATGGTTTTAATCTTTGGTTTTAATTGACATTTGAATTTAATGTATTTTTAAGGGGGGGTTAGTGTGTTTATTTATAGATTTGTTGCTATTATGGGGGAGTTTTGTATGTTTTAGATAGAAGTCGCCTTGATTGCTACGGCAAAAGGCAGGGTATAAATAAAAATTATTATTATTATTACTCATTTCCAAAAAAAAAAAAAAAGGAATTGAGAAAAAAGAATCCAAGATCAAAAATTGTAGTGATCTAATAATGGACATAGTCTTAAATAAAAGTCTTTATCTTACATAGTTTTTAGAAATGATTTTGAAGTAATAAATATGAGAATGCCTTGTTCTAAAACTTTTTATCATTCTAAAAGAAAATATTCTGTGATCCTTTTTTCAGTTTTTCTAGGAGAGAAAAGGACTTCTGGAAAAAAAAATGGGAAAACAGTTTTCTCCCTGAAATTTTCCATTTCCCAGCCCTGAGCCTTCACATCTCTGTTGATTACATGCTTAAAAATTAAGCATGACTGCATGTTTTGTTGAATGTGTTTCTTTTCTGTCGAATATAAATTGAAATTTACTAGAAAACAACATCAATGGGATATTCTTAGGGTATAGCTTCAAAGATGATTTCTGAAATCACACATTAGAGGTGCAACAAAATGTTGCAGCCTCAAGTGTTCCATAAAGACTCATTTCATCCTTGCTTTTGCCCAGTTCTCACTTCCCCCCCAGCAATCTGTCCGCATTCAGTTTTGGCCTTGGGAAAGTTACCTTTTGGACTAAGCGGTTATTCACACTGTGAAAATAATCCAAGATGAATCCAGCTTGAATCTCTGTTGTTCCCATGCATCCCGAATGCACCCAATTAAGTTTTTTTGGGGACTGCCAAAACCCCCACTTAATCCAGGATATTCAATATCAGGTTTTCCCCCCAGTTTTTGTTTTTGTTTTAAAAAAGATGTGCATCGTCAGTGGTGTGAATAACTGATGCGAATTACCCAGGATAAAATGATGCATGCCTTGAATGTTTTCAGAATGTATTTGCATAGTTGACTCCATCTTTATCCGAATGCTTGCACGTATGAGCAATGGAACTTGCAGAAATGCACATCAATGCGGTTCCATGGTGTGAATAACGAACCCAGAATGCATGAGTGAGATGGTTCGCATCATCCCGTTAAAATATGACATCTGGATGATCTCTAAATCTTGGAGAACTCTCCATGTTCCTCATGGCCATGGGCTGTGCTGGCTGAAGGATTCTGGGAGGTGTAGTCCAAAAAAATCTGTTCCAAACTTTGTCACTAAACACATGCACCACAGTTAATAAAATGCTTATTTTATGCTTATGCTTTGGTATCCCTGAGCCACCTGCTCTCTCATGGATGGGAGCTGTTTTGATTTTATAAGTCATGGTGTTCACATTTGAACTTTAGGAACAGAGCGAGTGATCTAGTTTCTTAAGTGGCTGCCTCTTCCATAGCCTGCCCCTTTTGAGCTGCTTCTAAGTGAGACTCAGCATTTTTTTAGCTTAATTATAATGACGAGGGAGGTTTTCTATGTATGTCTGGTTATAACAGACACTGTAATACTGAATCATTGACATCCATATTGATTTATAAAAGAGATGTGTATTATCTTCCCCACATCTGTGTTTCAAGCATGGAAATGACTTGCAAAAGCTTCCTGGCTGATTGGAACCATAATTGAGGAAAATGGCTCCACCGTGTCACTGTCTTGTGGAGTGGAGAATAACAATTTCAGCCCCAAACAAATGACACTGTGTTACGTCTTCTTGATATACAAATACTAGGCATCTTCCCCATCCCCAGTTTTTGTCATGCTCATATACAATCATACATTGGTGTTGCATAACAAGCCAGTTGGTTTCGTGGTTTATTGGACTATGATTTTGGAGACCAGGGTTTGAATCCTGGCTCGGCCATGTAAACCCAATTGATGACTTTGGGCAACTCACAGTCTTTCAGCATCAGAGAATGGCAATGGCATAAGCCCCTCTGAACAAAACATGCCAAGAAAGCCCCATGATAGGGTCACCATAAGTTGGAAATGACCTGAAGGCACATAGCAACATTGGTTCTGCACACTGCGTGCCCCCTGATCCTATTCTCAAGCAAAAGTGTCTTTAATTTAATTTCTGTCTTTCTATGTGAACAAGAGCAGCAGAGGCATTGGAGGGTAGATCCCTCCTTGCTCTTGAGGGCAAGCGAACAAGCCACCTCCCTTTCAAGTCAACAACAACATCATAATCTTTGCCAGAGTTCTTTCCTTACGTCGCTTGTGAACAAATGTGGCCTGATTTGCTGACAGAAGAAAGCTTTATGCCTGAACTGAATGGAAAGTTAGAGGCAGCCGTTTTGAAACCTCACCTAGTAGTCAGTGGATGGAAGCAGTTCAGCTCAGATCCTCCTATGCAAGAAAGCTTTTCTTTCTCATTACCTAGCATATGTATTTCGGCCGCTTACCCCCGTCCCAAGCCAAGTTGCAAAACGGAGAGACGCTGAGGTACATAAAGGGGAAAGAGCTGAGGCCTTGTACAAATGCCAGCATCTCGCAGACTTAGAGGCACTATTTCAGAGCTGTCATTGCCAGTGGTGCTCACATTCACTTCTGGTGTTTTGCCACGGCCTCTGATCAAACTGGCTCTTCAGGTTTTCGTAGAGCTTTAAATGATACTTCAGAAAATCCAAGCTCTACCCTGAAAGTGACCTGATATTGTAGCCATACATTGCTCTTGTTTTGGGGTGATTGCCACATTTGAATATGGAACTGTTTTGGCATGGTTGGTTTGGTTTAGTTTGCATATGGTACTGCTTGTGCATTTTGCCTAAGAAAACCCTGTGGAATTCATGGGGGCACCATAAGTCGACAGGTGATTTGAATAAATACACAAACACATGCTTTTTAGAAGAAGAAAAATACAACACTATCACAATCTCTCAGCAGTGGCCCCATGATTCAAGAATGCTTAGTTTCCTTCAGGAATAAAATAGACTGCAATGGAAGATTTGCAATCTTGTCTAGTCAGTTTTATTTTTATTTTTTCTGTTTTAAAACATTTTATTGAAGAAGTTAACCATACAAAAGGACAGTTATCGGAGAAAGAAAAACAATAACATTTTTAAACAAAGAAATGCCAAGGTTGCATGAAGTGCTGTATGCCTGAGATCGCTCATCGGTTATCTAAATTCATTTCTCATCTTACATAAATAGAGACTTTATAGAAAACACAAAGTTATTTGAAAAACAGATCATTCCAGAATCTTTCACAGAGGAATATTTCCTATTCTCCCATTTCTGTTACGAAAGTCTAGCTTTCCAGAATCCATCTTTTTCTCCACTCTACGTATATATCTGACCTTGGCCATCAGTTTTAAAGGTGTCCATAAGGATGATTAAAGATGATGTCCATAACTCAATTGAGCCACAAGTGTGCATCTGTATTATGACATCCAGTTCTGGGCTGTTTGAACACTGCATGCCGCCATTTTAAAAAGATGAAATTAAATATTTGTTTCTAAAATTCTCACTTGTAAATAAAAACAATGAAAGCAGCTCATCTTTCCACACAACTTGTTTCCTATGTGATTTCTTCCCAAAAGTGTATTACTCTTGGACAGTACAACCACATATGAGTTAACATCCAACATTCCTCACAGTCCTTCCAACATAATAGTTGAATGTTTTTGTAAAATAATGCTAGAAGGGCAAAAGTGCCATCTATAAATAATCGAGTAAGTGTTGTCACTCTAGTGGCTTGTATAGGACTGTACTGCAGTCAGAAATTGTGAAAAGGGGAAAAAAAAGTCTTCTCTTTCTCTTGCTGAAGGAAGCAGGGCTTCCCTGTCATCCATGTTTGGGCAGTTTTTTATTTAGTTAATTATTCAGTAACATTTCTTGCCAAGAATACCCTGTGATAGGTTTGCCTTAGGGTTGCTGTAAGTCAAACAACAATTTTTTTATGGGTTATAATTCACAATTCCACGTGTCACAATTATACATCACAAAATTCAGTAATCACCTATTGCACCAAGAAGAAAAAACAAAATAAATACCATATCACAGTTCTTCGTCTTCACACTTACCACATGTAAAACATTACTGTGAATAACTGTGGTTACCAATGTATGGTCTACATTAATTCCAGTATTGGACAAAAATTGACCAGTTTCTTTAGAAGATCTGTAACTGATAATTTTGTTCATACGTATTATTTTCCACACTTTCCCTTGCCACTCTTTTATAGTGGGCAAAGTAACATTTCTCCATCCTTTTGCTTTCACATATACTTTTGTTGTTGTATGCCTTCAAGTCATTTCTAACTTATGGCAACCCTAAGGCGAACCTGTCATTGGGGTTTTTTGGCAGGTTTCTTCAGAGAGGGTTTGCCATTGCCATCCTCCGAGGCTGAGAGAGAGTGACTTGCCCAAGGTCACCCAGTGCATTTACATGGCCGAGCCAGGATTTGAAACCTGGTCTCCAGAGTCATAGTCCAACTGTAATGCAACTTAATGTTGCATGTTCAAACTATCAGTGTTGAGGTTTTGGGTTTTTGTTTTGCATTGTGCTTGGTTTTTAGGGGTGTGCATTTTAGTCATTGGATGTATTAACTAAGCTTGAAGGACCAAACTAGATGAATAATCAGTTCTGTGATTGGATGATCTTGTTTACTTTAAAATTCTTTACAGACCGTCGAACTGGGACAATGTTTGATCAGAACTGAGTCAGACAGATTAGAATTAAACTGACCTCTTCTGAATTCTGTGATTTAAAATATCCCCTTCAGATGCTGTTTGCCTTGTAGAAACCATTGAGAAACCATTTAACGCAGGAAACTGTCATGGGAAAAAAGGTTATTCCTCAGCACCTCAGTCCAGTTTGCTGCACCGCCATCCCTTGGCAGTATATTGACTGTGCATCTCTTAATGTGTAATTTCAATAAATGTTAATTTGTGGGATTGGTAATTAAGGGTGAGTTATTCTGATAAGAAGAGGTTATTGTAATATGGAAAGATAGGGATACTTTTACATATGGACTTTTCTTGTCAATAATTTGTAGCTTTCTTAGTAGATCACTTCCTTCAGTATCTCCAAAAGATGCTACATTGTGGCTAGAATAATAAGCAAATATGTGTTGTATATTTATACATTTGTCATTTTAACAGTCTGATTTGTTTTGCATCTCCTGTCTGGATGCAAAATAAAAGCAGAATAAAATATAAAAGCTATTCCATTGTAATGATCCAATTTCGTCTAAAAGGAAGATAATAAATATTGGAAGCTCTGGAAACCAGGGTTCAGATCCCTGCTCAGCCATGGAAATCTTCTGGTTGGCCTTGGGCATATCACATTTTCTCAGCCTCAGAGGCAATGGCAACCCCCCTTTGAACAATCCTTGCCAAGAACACCCCATGATAGATTTGTCTTAAGGCTACCATGAGTCAGAAATTACTCGAAGGCACGCAACAACAGCGACAAACACATGATCACTGCATTTGGTGCTTTACTGAACAACACAGGGCCAGGGACCTATTACTTGCTTTGAGTGTTTACAACCCTAACGTTTAAACAGGATTGTGCAAAGTGTAGCCTTTGGGACCACAATTTTTTTCAAAACATTTTAATTTCCCCCTTTTCTTTCTCCCCCTCCCCCCCTTTTTTATTGCTCCCAAAGCCCACTATGTTTGGAGATCTCCCCCAGGGCTCAAATGAAATCTTTCTTTGTCCCCAGATACTCTCCATAGGAAGTGAGGGACATTTCCACCACATTTTGGGCCCACCATGGGCCAGTTAGGTCCAAGAGAGGCCTCTTTTTAAAACAGAAAGTGACTTCCGCTTACTTGCCTAAAATGGCTCAGAAAAGCCCAAAAGCATAGCAAAAATGACTCCTTGTCCCCTAGAGAGCATTTGGGGCCAAAAATTGTTTATATGGGAATGGGTGCAACACATAGAGCCCTGTGCGCCCTTTTGGGAGATGTCGGGTCCGCACTTAATAGGACTGGGTCTCACTTCTTCCAGATTGATAGAAGAAGAGGAAGATGCCTGCATGTGGCAGAACATAACCTTCCTCCCTAGTGAAGACAAAAAAGCTGGTGTGTCCAGCAACCAGCTTTCGCTTACTGAAAAATGCTGCATGTTTATGCCCTTCTGCCTGTACTGCTCTGTGCTTCACATAGGCAATCTACATACTAATTGCTCATTCTGTGATTTTGGTGAGAGTTGAGCAGAAAATAAAAACAAAAATCCTTAAACTGTTTTTGTTTTTTTTAATTTGCCATAACTGTCCAACCCCTGTTGTTCTGATATTTCTACCTTCTTGCCTAAGGAAGAGAAAAGGGTGAGAGGAAGGGCCTTTGCAGACTGCCAGAAATAGTGCACATCAAATTGAGGCGCTGCCCTGGCTCAGTGCTAGGGAATTATGGGAACTGTATTTTTTTTCTGGGACATTGAGCCTTCTCTGTCAGAGAGCTCTGGTGCCACAATAAATTACAGTTCCCATGATTCCCTAGCACTGAGCCAGGGCAGTGCCTCAATTTAATGTGCACTATTTCTGGCAGTCTGCAAAGGCCCGAAGTGAATTATTTGTCCTGTCCCCACCACTTCTTAAAGATTTTTCTTCCACACAGATTGCTTCACTTGCTCTTTTAAAATGTTGTAAGTTTCCTCACTAGGTTGTGGTTGCTGTTCTTTTATTGTTGTGTGTCTTCAAGTCATTTCTGATTTATGGCAACCCTAAGGTGAACCTACCTTGAGGTTTTCTTGTTCAGAGGAAGTTTGCCATTGCCTTCCCCTGAGGCTGAGAGCATGTGACTTGCACAGTGGGTTTCATGGCTGAACTGCGAATTGAACATTGGTCTCCAGAATCGTAGTCCTATGCCATGCTGTTTTTGCAATAATAATTATGTCCCACCTTTTTTCCATTTCAGGAGTCAAGGCAGCTCATAACAATTAAACATAACTTTAAATTCACAGCATACAAAAATAAGAAATATAATATATAATTAAACTATCAATAAAATTATCTCTGTGTTATATGTCATTTTCTTAACCATTGTTGATCATGAGGGAGATAGCGGCATTTTTTCTCCTTTTGAACCTCTAAAAATGTAATGATTGCATTTGCAGAAAGCTTCCTTTATTTATTCATCCAAACCTTGGCAGGCTTGATCCCTTCAGGAGGGCAAACTATCCTGCAAAATTAATCTAGTTCCACTGAGAAATAAAAATGCTATTGGTATCAATATTTAAAAAAAGGAGTCATTTTCACACACCCCAGACCATAGGCTGCAGGGATGTATTTTTTTCAGTCTGGAAGTGATGTGATGTCTTTTACTGTTTTAACTAGTTTTGAGCAAGGAATGAAGTATCAAGGGGTGTGGGAAGCATTTTCCCCACCCCTGATTTTTGTTAGCAATTTTATAAATGAAATCCCTTCATAACAGAGTAGTATGGCTGAAAATTTTAGGCAATTTGACACGTAGCAAAAATAAATAATAGTTGTTTGTTGGTTCCTGTTAATAGTCGTTGTTGTTGTGCGCCTTCAAGTCATTCTGACTTATGATGACCCTAAGGTGAACCTGTCATGGGGTTTTCTTGGCAAGATTTGTTCAGCAGAGGTTTGCCATTGCTGTCTTCCTCCAAGGCTGAGAGAGTGTGACTTGCCCAAAGTCACCCAGTGGGTTTCATGGCTGAGCAGGGAATTGAATCCTGGTCTCCAGATTCACAGCCCAGCACACAAACCACTGCGCCACATCAGTAGGAAGCACAAAATTCTGACTTTCTGAGTTGAGATTCAGACCGAAGTTGAAGTGGGCAGCCTCCGATCTGAATTGGGGAATCAAACCAAATCTTGTGGCCAGTGCACATATGTAAAAATGTCCTCCTGACATGTTTGCAGTGGGTCCACTCTCCAGCATGCAGTGTTTCAACCAAATTATAATCGTGCTAGACTCCTAAACAGATGTGAGCTCATTCTCTTCGCTTAATCAAGGGATTAAAGATTGACTTTTAAATTTTTAAATTTTTAAATTGGATTTCTTAATATTTTTGAAAAATTCAATACAAGACTTTCTATCAAGTAAACAGAATTAAAGCCTGCTTTCCTATGTAAAAGAAAAGTCTAAGGGGGGCAGGAATGCTTGATTTCTGAAATCAACCATTATAAATATGCTGTAATAACCAATGTATTATAATTCCTATGGAAGCAAATTATGAATATTTATGACTCTTTCAACTAAATAGCATGGATGTTTATTCTCCAGCTCATGGAGAAAACTGCCTAGTAATTGCTAGCTTTGCTTCTGGAACGTTCTTGACACTTAGCTCTGAATCCTTCACACCTAGCCCTATCCAGGATTGTGAGCCTTTGTTTTGAAGTAAGTGGTGGTGTTTAGCGTCCTTGTGCCAGTGTGTACAAACATAAGCGAAAGAGAAATCCAGAACATAAGCCAAAGGGAAATCCAGGGCTTTCACAGTTTGATTCTGTTACCAGTAAGTAAATAAAATTGCATGCTAGGAAGAGCATTTGGACAACATGTTCCAGCCACATTGCTCTTAACCTTGGGCAAGTCACACTCTTTCAGTGTCAAAGGAAGGCAAAGGCAAAGCCCCTCTGAACAAATCTTGCCAAGAAAACTCCATGATAGGGTCGCCATAAGTCGGAAATGACTTGAAGGCATACAACAACAAAGTATTATAGAGGTTTAGTTAGTGTTTAACAAATTGTGTGTTAATGATATTTTAAGCAACCAGTTAGCGTTTGCTTTAATTCAAGAAAACTGTGCTTTATTAAACTTGATTTAGTTTTTTAAGTAGACCTTTTTTGAATGACGATTTAAATTAATCTACTTTGTGACTCATCTTGTAGAACTCCCGCTTTTACCTCCCAACTCTGGCTTGACTATGGATAGCTTTTCCTTGACATATTACCTACATGAAAGGTGTGAATGTGTCTAGGTGCTTTGGTATGGACAAGGAAATGATTAATGATGATGTAGCAGAAAGGGTTTTCTAAAAAAGCAATTATCTTTAATTGTACCTAGAATCCAGAGATGGCATGGTGGGAGACCTGTTGAGGGGACAAGAAAAGAGAAGCTTTTGAATGGGTGTATTTTGGAAACTTTGTTGTGGGTGAATCAGACACAGACCTGTCTTTATCCTGAGACTTCTCCTTTGCTGCTAAAATAAATAGAGGCATGAATGGTATTCAATGCTCCTGCACCATCTGCCCTCATTGGCCACTCACTGAAGGCCAGGTGAGGGAGCGTATTGACCACTTTGAGTTAGAATCTGAATTAAGTGGTTCTCTCCCATTCCTTCCAATTCTACAAAATCTGTGGCAAATGCCAGGTATTTCTAGGTGCACAATGCCAAAGTCATTGCAGTTATTCCATCTCAGGCCAATGCATAATAAAAGCCTGATGAGGGTTAATACAGGTGGTAGGGCAACTTTATCTACTTTAGAAAATTAATGGAGCACTCTTTTCCTTACTATTACTTTCTTTATTGCCAATTGGAATACTGCGTCTAGTTCTGGGTATCACAGTTCAAAAAGGATGTTGAAAAGCTGGACCGTGTCCAGAGGAGGGTGACCAAAATGGTGAAAGGTCTGGAAGCCATGAAGCCCTATGAGGAGTGGCTTAGGGAGCTGGGTGTGTTTAGTTTAGAGAAAAGAAGGTTAAGAGGTGATATGGTAGCCCTGTTTAAGTATTTGAGGGGATGTAATACTGAAGATGGAGCAAGCTTGTTAATGGATGCAAACTACAGGAAAAAAGATTCACTCTCAACATTAGGAGGACTTTCCTAACAGTAAGAGGTGTTTGACAGTGGAACACACTCCCTCTGAGTATGGAGGAGTATCTTTCTTTGGAGGCTTTTAAGCATAGGTTGGATGGCCATCTGTTGGGGATGCTTTTATTTTGAGTTCCTGCATGGCAGGGGGTTGGACCTGAATGCTCGTAAGGTCTCTTCCAACTCTATGATTCTGTATTAGTCAAAACATCAATACAGGATGAATCTCCCTTATCTGAAATGCTCCAAAATCTGAAACCTTTGGAGCTACAACACAAGTAGTGTAGTGTGCACATTTGTGAGGCTGGAGAGGAATGTGAGGATGGAGAAAGACGTGAACAAACAACCAGGAGTGCTGCTGGCTTGAAGGTAGAAGTGGGTGGCTGGAAGGCTCCCCAGAGATCTCTTGTACAGTAACCAGATCCCTTATAGAAAATAAAATGGTTTAGCATTTGCGGGCTGTAGAGAAAGAGCAGCCTGGATTTTGGGCTACGCATCAGTGTGCAGGTCATGGCTGCTTTTCCTAGGTCTTGTCACCCACCAGCTTCTGGTTCTGCTTGTCTCCTTCCAGACATTGGAAAGTTCACTTTAGAAAATTAACACATTTTTAAAAAATTAGGTTTTTGAAATTTCACCACGTCTCTTTCCAGCTGCGTCTTTCTGCAGCATTATATGTTTCTGCAGCCTGCAAATACTGCACCATTTTGTTTTATACAAGGGACCTGATTACTGTACAGAGGATTTCTGGGGAGCCCTCCAGTCATCAGCTTCTGGCTTTGAGACAGTGGCAACAGCCTTCGTAGTCGTTCATTCGCAAGACAGAAGCCGTCAGCTGGCAAATATTCCAAAATCCAGAAATATCCAAAACACCTCTCGTCCCAAGCATTTTGGAGAAGGCAGATTTAACCTGTATAAATATCATGGTATTTGTGGTTGTAACCAGTGGGCAGAACAGTAATACAGATGGGAACATGGTGGGTTGATCACTTTGTATCTTGCTTTTGGGGTTTTTTTCAAATCATCTGACTGGCCACTGTGGGAACCCAGGATATGGGACTAGATAGGCCCTTGTTTGTGTCCTGTTAATGTTTGGCATCCTGTTCCTACACTTGGATGATACTGTTATTTTTGTTCTCTGTTCCCCACAAAAGCATGAGGAAGCACAAAGAGCAGTCAACCGATTCCTTAACCAGCATAGGGTGTTGTAGCTGTACTGAAAAATATCTCTCATTCCAGCTGAAGTTCAGCTGAGGATATTCTGTTAGCTGTGTGTTTACATCTTTGTTTGGTTAAAATAAATGTGATTTCACGCAGGCCATAACTTAAGTTGGAGCTCTCCTAATTACCAAAGTATGTGCTTGCTCTCATTTTGAAATTCTCCACCTCTTTGCAGCAATGAAATAAACTCCTGCTTTCGTTGCTCCCTCAGCTTTGAATTTTCAAAGAAAGGACACAAAAAGCACACGGTGTTTTCCACCTTTTTTTTTTCCCTGTGAGAGGAATTGAATAGGCTTCCAAAAGAAGGAGTTGTGTGTGTGTGTGTGTGTGTGTGTGTGAGAGAGAGAGAGAGAGAGAGAGAGAGAGAGAGAATTGCACTCGAGTGATTAATTGGTTAGAAGAATATGCAGGTTCCTGCTCTTTCTTTCTGACCAAAATATTATCAAAGCTTTCACTGCTTTGAAAGAACTAGCAAGACTTGTTCATCAAACAGCCTGCGTTGCATTGATCACGCTGGGCGTTCGGCAATCAAGAATTAAGCTTTACAAATCAGGATTTAAAGAGTACAGTACCCTCTTGTCATCTTCTTGTGTTTCTGAATTTTGCTCTTGTGGTCTCTGCTCAGATCATGCATCCATTTTTATTTTTGTAATAGTGGAAACTAGAAACATATTCCTACTCTTTTTTCCCTTCCTCTAATGAAAATTATCATAATCAAAGGAAAATAATAATTGTGTCAGGAATGTCGAGTTTTCTGAAATTCTGAAAAATCTGAAATGCTAGAGATTGTCGTCAAGTGACCAATCAGATGTTGGATTGCAGCTCCCGTTTTGGCCAGCCTAAGCAATAATGAAGAATGCCCTGGATTGCAGTCCATCAGCATCTGGAGGGTGACATGATTCCTCCGCTAGCTTTAACAGCTATTGAGATGTATTAAGACAAAATAGGAAATGTGCTGCGGCCTTTTTTCCTAGAGCCAGCACTTTGCCCGTGCCTTATTGTCATAATCATAAAAAGTGGTGAGCTTTTTAGAAGCAATCTTGTTTTCTGGCTGCAGGAAAGTTAAAATGGATTTGAATGAAAAACTGCACTTCTGGTACATATCTTGCAGTCCTGTTTACAAGCTGCAATAATTTTTCAAAACAAACCATCAAGATAATTCATGGTGTGTATTCTGTAACAAACATCGTGGGCTGTCAGACTGTTTTCTAAACAGCAGAAGGAGTGAGCCCTGTGAAGAGGACTAATTTCTTAACTGTGTTTTTCAGCTGATTTGACTTTCGTGGACTGGGAATCTGCCGTTGTAAAATGTTGCCGGGAAAAGAAGATCTCAGCAAATTTTTCTGTCTTGTAACAAGTAATGATGGGATTGGGTGGGTGAAATTGTCTTTGCTGGAAATGAGCCTTGATAGTTGAAGGTTGAATGCTGTCCTTCCCATTAATGCCCTTATATGGAGGTTGCTGAATTACCCATATTGGCATTCCTTGGGGTGGGACATGCAGCTTCTGAATGTTAACCTTATTAAACCATACAAGCAGCAGTTGCACTGGTACGCAGACCTGACATGCATATGGGTCAGCCCACAAAGCATCACACGAGCCCCACAGAGTGAACATCTCACTGACAGCTTTTGGAGTAATATTTAATTATTCCTTTAGATGTAATTTCAAAAGTTTTCTGAGCCTGGTCCAGAATTCGGTGCTTCACCCCTTGTTCTGCCCTTTCCCACAGGCTGTGTATGCTTCTCTGAGCTCTTGAGAGGAAAAGTAACAATACTGAAATGTGAAAGGATTGATTCAGACAATCATGAGCAAATTCTCAGCCCTGTTATCTCCACCACGCTTACACAAATTCCCTGCCGCCTTTGGTCTGTCTTGTTTTAAAATCACACACAGGTGTGGAATTGCTATCTGAGTATGGTCCCTTACAAACGGTGAGATCCTGACAACATTCCTTATATGTTCTCTATCCCTTTCTGCAGGTCTGCACTCAGGTTGTTTTAAACAACTAGTTGGTGACTGTGTATCCTAGGCCAGTGCTTCTCAGACTTTGGTCATCCATATGTTTGGACTTTAGCTCCCAGAAGTCCCAGCCAGCATGCCAACAGTTGAGAATTCTGGAAACAGATGTCCCAAACATCTGGATGACCAAAGTTTGAAAATCACTGCCTTAGGCTGTGGCTGGTTTTGAACATCTAGTTTCATGAAATAGAAAGTGTACAAGAATTCAAAGATAGAGCCGTATTAGTCTGTAGAATCAGTATATATAGAGATCTTGTAGCACCTTTGAGACTAACTGAAAAGAAGAAGTAGGCAGCATGAGCTTTCGTAGACTAATATGCATCCGAGGAAGTAACTTTAGTCTACGAAAGCTTATGCTGCCTACTTCTTTCTTTCAATTAGTCTCAGAGGCGCTCCAAGATCTCTCTACAAAGTGTACAAGGTTTGGTATGGTCCTATTAATGCCAGGAGGTTGCTGTTAAAAGGTCCTGAACAAGGCTCTGCCCAGTTAGTGGCATTAACTGAAAGCTTGTTTGCAGAGTATTTCCAAATGTGGCCTTTATTGTGCATTCATGGAATGCTAGTAGGAGTGAAGCAAATCACCCCTCCACTCATGGTGGTCCTTCTCTCCCCCCCCCCCCACTCCTTCTGTCCTTTTCTTTCCACAAAAGATCTGCTAATGAGGGTAAGACAGCATCGCTACGCAGTGTCTTCTTTTTGCTAGCAAAGAGGAAGACTTCTGTCTGGAAACACCCCTGGCAGCTTTTGTGCCCAAGAGTTAAATGGCCATGATCCAAAGAACTGCACAGTTGTGTGTTTCCAGCGGGGCTGTAGAGCTGGTTTCTTGAACAGCAGTGAATTGCTGCCCAGCCAACTGTGTTTGAAGCAGAGGGGGCTTTTAAAACCAGCTGGTACTATTATGCTGCGTAGGTTTGCTACACAAAAGAAACAGAGCTCATTGGGCCCATTTCCATTGTTGGTCGCCTGCACAACAGTACAAGAATGTATTCTAAAATACCCTTTTTGTGAACTTTGTCTGTAAAGAAAAATATTTTAGGGAAATGAGATGACTTATGTTCTATTATCTGCTTTTACTTTGTCCTGCTGCTTCCCAGTTTTACTAAATGTTTTTCTTTGGTTTTTGGCTCATGTTGGCCTGTGTCTCCCAATGTGTCTCTCAGTTTCAATTTCTGTCGCTTTCTTCAAAGTTGCATAGCATTAGAAAGGCATGTAGGGCAAGGTGTGCACAAATTTGCACTATTTCATGATTGTAAAAAATTAAAATGTAAAATCAGAACAAACATATGGCTGTTTTGTTGTTTTAAAAAGTCAAAACAAACTGATGGTGGAATAAAGTCATGCAGCTTTTCAGTGTCATGGAGTAGTTATGGAGGTTCAGGGGGACAGAACATAAGGCCTTCCCTGTCCCTGCAGGATAGCATTGGTGTGGTCCATGGATTATAATACAATATAGTCAGCCCTCTGTATCTAGGATTCTTTATCCATGGATTCAAGCATCCACTGTACTAGGCAAAAAATAATAATTGTGCTCCCCTCCCCCCAAAAAAAGACATTAAGTTTTTAATCCATCTGCCTAATGCAGAACAGGGAGTCAGAATTTCCTTGTGTCAGTGCCATTGGGGGAATGGCAATTTAAATTCATTTTACAGAACTCTGATGCAGACATCTCCTCAGTTTTGTGAATAAGAACAGAGAATGTAATTTGTGAATACATAAGAATGTCTGATCTATTTCCATGAACATTTTAGTAGGTTTGTTTTGTTTTGTTTTTTTGCATTTTCAGTAATGTTTGGGAGTGAAACTCCATTTTAAAGTGAAATGTGTTGAGCTTGAATAGTGACTCAGTGATGACAGCCATCTTAAGAAGTCCTTGCTAGTACTTCTTCAGCAGCATTTCAACCTGAGTGCAGATGGTAGAGGCAGAGATCTGTCCCCCACCTTTGTAATGTGACCTTCCTGACAGCAGCTGTTTTTATCACTATGTCTTCTATATGTGTAATATTACAGTGATTAAATAAATGATGCCACCAAACTTCAACTGAGGGAATAATAATAATAATAATAATAATAATAATAATAATAATAATAATTTATTTATTTATATCCCGCCCCTCTGTAGAGCAATCGGGGCGGCTTACAACATTAAAATTTCCATACAGATATATTAATACAATCTAAACTGAACATAAAAATCCCAGATCCCACCCATCCTTTAAGAAGGGTTCTTCTTAGTCTAGGCCCGATGGTGCTGGGCCTGGTGTCTCTCCCCCAGATGACATCGGAGGGAAATGGAGGGAGGGCTCTTATTATTATTCCAGGCCCGATGGTGCTGGGCCTAGTGTCTCTCCCCAGTGGTCTCAAGTGACTAACTTGAGTTCATATGGCTTGTCAGAATGGAAACTTGGATGTCTTGGTAATTGGTCTGGATCTGACACAAAAGATACCCAGGGAGTAAGAAAGAGCCATTTCCACTGAGTCACTACTCTGATTGCAGTTGCCCATTAAAAGTTGTTTGGAAGGAGGAGATGTTTCCTTGTGTGCTTTCCTTGAGAGGGGGGGCCTACAGCATCCATTGTGGGGAAAATATGGAACCAGAGCAGCTCGGTGCTTACAACTAAAACACTTTCAAACCAGGAGTCTGCGTTGAATAATGCAGCATCTTAGGTTTTTCAACATCTTCCCTTCCCATTAGACATCAGGTATAAAACAAGGGTCTAGAACATTGTGCTGTTTGCTCCCTGGAGTTCCCAGGGATTTCCGGCACCAGTTCCCAGCTGATATTGAGTAGCTCCATCATGGTGCCCTGGTCCAGCCATGCTCAATCCGATCCTTGACTCACCTTGCCTTCTCACTCCATCCTTTCCCGCACCAGCCTAGCATGGAGATCCATGGTGGCACTTTCACTGCCTAACCATACCCAGCTGAAGGAGGCTTTCTGTCAACTTTGCTTCGTTTCCCTTTGTTTTGTCAGAAGGTGAGGTGTACAACATGGACTCTATCCTGCACCTGGGAATCCTTGCTTGCAAAGAAGCCCTTCCAACACCCTGAGTGGCAGCCCATGTTAGAGGGTGTCAGAATAGCATTTCCTTTTCTTGTCTTTAGCTCACTTTACATTGACCCATGGATAAGTTGACTTCAGTCGAGTTTTTGACTAAATTTTCTTGATTTATACATGAGTATATATGGTACTTTAAAAATAAAAACACTCAGCCATTATTATTATTATTATTATTATTATTATTATTATTATTGCAATTGCAAGTACATTTCTATACTGCTTATCAGTGCACTCATCGCTCCTTAAGTGGTTTACAATCTATAAGCCAATTGCCGCCAACAAGCTGTATACTCATTTTACTGACCTTCGAAAGGATGGAAGGCTCAGTGGACCTTGGAGCCCTCATCTGGGGCAGAACTCACAACATTGTGGCTGCGGTATTAGCATTTAACCACCGCATCACCAGGGCTCCTGGTTGTTGCTGTTATTACTTATTATTTCTTACCTACCTCTCCCCATGGATCCCTTGCCTCATTTCATGATCTGAAGGACTACCTGTTCTCCATACGAAAATTGTGTAAATGGTGGGGTTAACACAGCCTTCTGAGATGAAACTAACGGTGATGAGGGGGAGGGCCTTTTTGGCAGTGGCACTCCTCTCTTAGAATACTTGCCTCAGAAAGGCATGCTAAGTTCTTTTATCTTTTTACTAACAGGCAGGGTTTGTTTTTTTTAAAAATGTAACTAGGCCACTTAATATTTTTGATTAGTTGCTGTTTTCTCCGCATTTAAATACATTTCTTGTTTTCGTGTGTTACTGCTTTTTCTACTTTATGACACCCTGTAAGCCAGGGACCAGCAACCTACGGCCCGGGGGCCGGTTTAGGCCCCGGTCCCTCGACTTACCAGCCCAGGCCGAAGGTTGCCGCCGCTGCCGCCGCGGCACATTTTTGCTGCTCTGTGGCCGTGCTTGCCGCATCCGCCATTTTGGAAATCAAAATGGCGGTTGCGACACGTTTGCGCATGCACAGTACTCTTGCGCATGCGCAAACGCGTCACGGCCGCCATTTTGATTTCCAAAATGGCGGCCGCTACATGCGCCGTGGCGGCTGCGCGTGTGCAGTGGCGGTAGCGGCTGCAGCAGCAGCGTGCGCGCACGCTGCGCCATCCCCCCCGGCCCAGCCAAGACTTGGGCTACCGGAGACCGGCCCAGGTCTCAGAAAGGTTGCCTACCCCTGCTGTAAGCTCTAATTTTGAACCAGAATGTTGAGCTATTACATTTGTATAAATGAATTAATAAAATACAGTAATCTTGCAGAAGATAAAAAGGTCAAAGTCTGGTCAAGTATCTGGATGAGCAGCCACCTGGGAGCCAATGTATGTCATCTTGAACACCACGGGGGGGGGGGGCGCGGAGGCAGGAAATGTTGTCAGTTGGCTGCCCTAGACTATTTCTCATCCTGCTTTCATCCAGCAGCAGTGATTTTTTTCCAACCCAGCAGCTGTTACCCATCACTACTGTCTTCCGAATCCCCACCCTTCAGTCAGCTAACCTCCCCTTTTAGTCTGAACTGTTAATACTTATTTCAGTGATGCACTGTATTAAAAAATTATGTACAGTCAGCCCTCCACATTTGCAGGTTTCACTTTTGTTGATTTGATTATTCACAGATGATTTGCTGTTGCCTCTGCTGTTGCCCTATGCCATTTTTAATGGCAACTGCAAGCCTCATGAGATTGAGAAAATGTGAACAAAGTTTGTCCCTGTTAAAAATGGCGTAGGGCAGCAGTGAAGGTGGTGGCAAGCTCCTCTAGATGCCTGCTTCTGCCTTACAAAGGAATCCTACTTTCTTGAAGGCATCCATGAGCTGAATCTGCAGATCTTACCTTTTGTTTGTGTTAAATATAGTTTGGGGTCCTCAAGTCATTCGTGGTTTTTCCACTTTCATGGGAGTCCTGCATCAATAACTCCAGTGAATGTGGAGAGCTGACTGAAAAACTAGGCATTGTTTTCAGAAAACGTCCTTTGGTATTATGTGGCTTTATTCTCTCCACACTTGATTGACTTTTTCTAAGAGCTAGATGCACGGAGAAGAAGTGGTAAATTTTGGTAACAAGGATCCAAGTGCTTTACTGGGGTTAGAAAACACCATTTTATATCCTTCTAAAAGTCCTATCCTGCCAGCTCACCCCTAAATGAAGGTTCCACTGTAGCTTGAAATGAGTGAAAATACAATAGATAATATACCGTTAGTCCTCTGTATCCATGGATTTCTGTGAAGGATTCAACCATTCACAGCTTGAAAATATTAAAAAATAATAAAAATTCCAAAAGCAAACCTTGTGCTTGCCATTTTATATACGGGACACAATTTCACTATGCCATTGTGTTTAGTGGGACTTGAGCATCCACAGATTTTAGTAGCCATGGGGATCCTGGAACCAAACATCTGCAGATCCCAAGGGCCTGCTATACTATAAAATCAAGACAAACGAGACAACATATATACAAACTGAAGAATAACAAAAGTTATTGTTAAACCACTCCACAAAACAAAACTACAACCATAAGCAAATGTGGAGGCAGGCTAGAAAGAATGTGATGAGAAGTGAATGGTAGGAATGTGGTTGGTAGCTATCTTAAGGGTCTAATTTTGAATTGAACAAAGTCTTGGCTTATCACAGCAATGCTCTTCATTGCAAGCCAAGATGCAAACAGAAGGCTCTTCAGCCCTCTTCTCCCAAGTGTGAGTTGGAGAACATCAACCCTGTGTGGCAGTACTATGCAGTTAGCAGGGATAGGCAACCTTTCCCCTTTAAGGGCCGAGGGACTTCAGCTCCCAGAAGCCTCAGCCATGTTGGCCAATAGTCCCATGTTGGCCAATAGCTCCTGGGATTCTGGGAGCTGAAGTCCCTCGGCCCTTAAAGGGGAAAGGTTGCCTACCCCTGAGTTAAAGGATCCTGCATCTGTGCCCCATCTTGTTTGAGGAGGAGCAGCTGAGGTACTTGAGAGTGAACTTTAAACAGAACCAGGTGAGAATCTGGAGGGTTGGGTAGTAGGTTGAACAATCCCACAAGCTGTCTCAATATATTGCTTTTCAACAGGGCTGATTTGATTTAAATCATGATTTTAATTAATTTGTGAAGGACTCCATTTTTAATTATTTGAATTACTATTTAAATCAATAGTAAGATTCTATTTAGTCATAATTTTCAGTAGAAATACATGTCCAATATAATCTCAATATGTATTCAGAGGGTGCATGTTTCATTAGCAGATAGGTGTATGATAAGCAGTTATTTTGAATTATTTTCAGATAATTTTTTCAATTCTTCGGAGGAACAATCCCCACACTGACAAATCTTTGCATTTATATCCAGACTCCTTCTCCTGGCTCAGATCTATGCAATTTCCCCAAATTCTCTACTCATTGACCTTCTCTATCTTGTGCTTAGAGAAAGGCAAAGCTGAAAGAGAAACAACGCATGTGCATGCCCTTCGTGTATACCACCTCCAGAGTAAGACTGATCAGATTATCTCGCATCTCCAACTGCTCTTATCACATTAATAGAACATGTATATAATTAGCATCCATAATTCATAACTGTACTAGTTGTATAAGTAGCAATCATGGTATCTTTGACCTAGACCTTTTTTTGTTACTGTTGTTTTACAAATTGTTTTAAGAAAATTTTGAAATACAATGCCAATTTAAAACATCTCGTTTAAATTTTTAAAATCAGATTTTAATATTTTTTAAAATCTTGATTCTTATTAATCTTGCTTTGCTAACTCTAATTATTATCATTATTTTTAATATTGTTTATATCCACCTTCCATCCCAAGATTGGTACTTAAGGGAGTTTTCAAATTAAATTAATTACAGTATAGTAACAAGATGTACAAAAAGACAGCATTAAAATAGAATTAAACAGTTAACAGTATTGAGACCGTATGAAGCATACACTTGGAAATGATAAAAAGCAGTTTAAAAATTGTTCAATTTAAAACAGTATAGCACCCTTTTGTAGCTCTTTTTCAGAAGTTTTCAGTTCTTAAACCCTTTTGGAATAAAAGCCTGCTGCTTGAAGGACAGCAAAGAAGGAGCCATTCTACCCTCTGGGTAGAGTTCAGTTCTGGTAGTAACTGAAAAGGCCCTATCTTGTGTCCAAACAAAGGACGTTATCACATGTGGGCCAGAAAGCGAAAATAAAGTGGAACCGAAAATAAACGGAAAATAAACCTTGATTCCGCAAATGGAATTACCTTAATTGCGAATTTACAGTAAGTGCATTTAACGTTCACACACAAGTGAGAAAAGTCCATAAATGTACTAGAAATGAGCTTCTTGCACATGCGCAGATAGAGGAATGCTCGCTGGAACAATGGGAAAAGCAGGGAAATGCTTCCAAATGCGCATTTGTCTATCACATTACGGTAAATTCGAAATTACCTTAATTGCACATTTGCATTTCCTCCAAACAACTGAATTTCAAAAGATCGCGGATAACACCAGTTTCTGTCCACTTTCTGTCCAGTTTCTGTGCGACGTCGTGTGAAAACACGAGGCACTAATCCAGTTTCTGTTTGGGTTTTGTGTGGATTAACCAGCAGATTTGCCCCCGTGTGATAACGTCCAAAGTGTACTTATGAAGGTGGTGGGACTTGAAGAAGGGTCTCTCCTGAGTATCTCAGGGTCCAGACAGGCTCATGTGGAGAGATCAGGTCTGCCAGATAGCCTGGACTTAAGTTATAATGGACTTAATAGGTCATAACTAGCACTTTGAATTGTGCTTGGAAATAGACCAGAATTCACTGGAGATGTTGGAGCAGGGGGGTTGCATGATCCCTGTACCCAAACCAGCTAATAATAAGAAAAATATAGGAATCAGGATGCCTTGCTGCTTATATTTTTAGAAACCGTCTTCTGCCAAGTTTGAACATGATTCCTTCACGAAGTTCCTTTACACTCCAGCAGACAAAGTTGTCTGTGGACCTTGATTCAGCCCAGAATAGGGAGAATTCTAGTTAGAATTACTCGGGCTCTTAGAGGGTCAATATTGTTTTGGAGCCAGCATTGGACAACCTGACATGAATGTAAAAGCTGCTTACAGCTGTTATAAAACTCTTAACTCTTCATTAGCCTGCTGTTTTGAGGTAGCTTGTTAGCTGGAGGGATAGGTTCACTGGCCCTTTCAACCATTTTAGACTCCATTTTCCATTATCAGCAGAGCAGCCTGATGGTCCGTATTCTTATGCAAATAGGATTTGGTAGTGATGGTGTGATTTCACACCAAGCTCAGGTTCACTGTTTCAGGGCAGAAAGAGAACACGAGCCAGACCATTCCGATAGTGACCTTCAGCTGGACACAGGGATCCTTAAGATACAATGGCTCCCAAACTTGTCTGAAATTGGATCTGATCAGAGATTATGTTATCAGATTCTGAACCTGATCTTGATGGCTCAGTATTTTTCAGAAACATCCTTAGCTGCATCAGCTAATCATCTGCCTTCTCCTCTTTGTGATTTTGTTTTGAAGAGGCTGCTAGGGTGAGATGGCCTCTTTACTCCTATATTTACTGTAGGGAAATAGGTCCAATTCGAGATGCATTTATCATTTGCAGTTGTTAGCAGCATGTGTGAATTTGTCTTCTACACTGGTGTACTTTTTATGGCTAGAAATAATAGCTTAATTTTGGAGTATGAGGATTTTAAAATGTCAGAGTTTTCTTTTCCTGGGATGAGACCACAAGTGGGTTTGTGCATTTCTTGATTGTTTCCATGCACATTTCAGGATTTATGAGAATTTAATTTGGGTTAAAAAAAAAAAAGGTTTTGTGCAATGCAACATTAGCACACTCCATAATTTTGTTCAATAATATAGTTTCCATACATATAATGTGTTTTGGGCTAATAATGACTTTTTTTTAATTGCAGGAATGGATGCAGTGTTTCTCCACATTCCCCCCCCCCCCCCCATGTCGTGTTTAAAAGGAGGGAGGAATATGTAAAAACTCTTGTAACATGTCAAGATACCCTTCCTTGTTGAGGACGAGAAAAAAATGAGCTATTTTTTCCATGCCCAGTATTCTTTATACCAGAGTTCAAAAATTAAGTGTGACCTGGCCATACAAATGCTGTTTATGGAAAGAGAATATTGCATTTTCTAGTGTTAGGGACTGTGGATATTCCTTGGTGTAGTCAAGGCCCTAGCCATTGATTTGTCTCTCTGTCTAATGTGTCCTACTGGAAAGTTTTGTATGAAGTTAATACGTCTTGCCCTCACAACAAACCCATGAAATTGTTTAATTTGTAAGACATTGAGCTTTGCAGGTTCAAAACAGTACTGTGAGATGTTCCTGGGAGCCTAGAGAAATTTATTATGGAAGTTCAGACCAGCAGCTGTCCAGCTGGAGCATTTAAACCAGTCTTCTACAAAATTTCTGAAATTTGTGAAGCCAGGAAACACACACGCACACATACACTTTTTCCCTTGTTTTTCAGGAAAAAAAGTAGAATGGTTTGGAAAAATTGGGGGGAATTGCAAAATTAGCACCCTTTACAGATTGGCAGTCTCTTTTTTTAACCGTAGGAACACAATGTGTTATGTATAACTTGGTTTGGCATCAAATTATCACGTGTAATATATTTTAAAATACAGTTTATAAATTTCATGAGAAATTTTGGATTGTTTTAAGAAAGAGTGGAAGATGCTAATTTGATTATATGAAGAATGAGCAAGGTTTTGTTATGACTTTAGTTTTTTGGACTGTGAATGCATTTTTTAAAAATGATGAATGTATTGGTAGAGGTTTTATTAAATTTTATTATTAATATATTTAGTTTTATTTTCATTACTAATAGAATTATTTTGTGGTAATTTTAAGTATTAGATACATATTTTAAATAGATTGGGGAGCGATGAGATCAGTAATTATGTTTGAACCACAGTCAATTATGCTGGAAGCCACTGTTTCCCTTTGTAATGTATTTGTTTTTGTTTTATTGATAAATAGTTTCAGGTTTATAGTTAGTAATGAAGTATCAGATTATTATTGTATTGTATTTCTCTAAATGTTTTAGATATAGAAAAAATAGTTTGTATGTTTTGTATTGCTGATTTCATTTTGTTCTATTATTGTTTAATAAAGATTTAATAATAAAAATACAGTTAATTTTAAAATAATTGCAAGTAGAATTGACTCTTAAAATTTATTTTTTCCCCTTACAAATGGATCTACAAGATCCTGAACTGTAAGGGACTTCATTGGTTTTACCACTTTATAAGAATAAAGCAAAAATACAACCTATACCCAACAAGTAAGAACAGAAGAAATAATCAGCATTAATAAAACAGGGGAGATTATTTGTTTCCTCTGGTCCTCAGTATTTTCAAGCAGACATAAAGCACTCATGTCCATTAAAAGAGCAGAGAAAAATAAACCAGGACCAGGAATTACAATGAACTGATATGATACATTAGTTTTTCTCAAGAGTATCTGATGTGGAGGAACTGGTATTTTTAAATAATATGCCAGAACATATTTGTGCCATTAGTAACGACTGTTTCTTTCCAGGAAACTACAGTCAATGGCACTGGTCTGTGGATCACCACTTGGAATACCGCAGCTATAGAATCATACATAAAAGTCTGTCTACTACGGAAATATATAAACACTTAATTTTTAAACATTTTATTCTTCATTCTATTCCAGAATCAGTCATCTCCCCCAGAAAAATAAGGCATTGTGGGAAATGGGGGGAAAGCATCCTCCCCCAGGTTTTTCTTATTTCTTTCTGGGCTTTCACATCTACTTGTTATGCATCAGAGTTTTCCACTACACCACCTGGGAACTGTAACTGTTAGTCATGTTGGTTGGGGCTGCTGGGAGGTGAAATCCAAAACAACTGGAGATTATTTGGCAGGGGAAAACTAGCAAATCTTGCTAGCAGTGTCCCATATATGGAATGCGTCAAAGACAGTCAATCAAATTCACTTTTTATTCCTTCTGTCTTTCAGGCAGATATAGGCTTTAGAGAATAGTGGAGAGAGGTTACATCTCACTTACCATGATACTGTGAGTCATTGGTACTCACTGGAGTTTGGTTCCAGAATTCCCTGTGGATGCCAGAATCCATGGATGCTAAAGTCCCATTAAATACAGTGGCATAGTAAAATGGTATCCCTTATATAAAATGGTAAAATCAAGCTTTGCTTTTTGGAATTTATGGGCCTTTGCAGGCTGCCAGAAATAGTGCAAATTGAGTCCACTTTAAATTGAGGCACTGCCCTGGCTCAGTGCTAGGGAGTCATGGGAATTGTATTTTTTTCTGGGACATTGTGCCTTCTCTGTCAGAGAGCTCTGATGCCACAATAAATTACAGTTCCCATAATTCCCTAGCACTGAGCCAGGGCAGTGCCTCAATTTAAAGTGGACTCAATTTGCACTATTTCTGGCAGTCTGCAAAGGCCCTATATCTGTTTGGAATATTCTCAAACAGTGGATACTTGAATCAGTGGATTAAAAAGCCGGTGGATATGGAAGGCTGGCTGTACTACCATGCCAGATACTTCAGTTTGGAGTGTTGTTCTTTAGCTGCCGCACAGACATATATATGTTTGTAGAGGCATATTCTGTGATGGGCCCAAGTCGGGATTGTTTTGCTAAAATTATTCGTTTAGGTTCTATTCTTCTCTTTTCTTTTCTCCTGGGAGAAACAACTGTCTTTTTTCCAAGTCTGGGAAAGCTGTTGACATGCATGATTGAAATCCTCTGGCCTTGTGAATGACATGTGTTTTAATTACTGCTATTCTGATAGCTGTTTGATAGAGGAGAATTGTGTAGTGTTTTGTACTAGAACAAGCCAATCTATGCTTACCCTGCAGACTAACTTCCACAAATTACAGGATGTTTTTGTTGTCTTTGAGGTTTCCCTTCTTCCTGTTGTCCAGTGGTGTCTGAGTGGTTAAATTCAGCAACGTGGTGCTGAACTGAACAGGAAAGCGCTTTTTGTCTTTCAACAAGGTCAGGCATGCCTCCTTGTGTCTCATTTCTAGAAAGCTCTCCTGGATCATTTTTATATAAAATCATATGCTTGGTACTGCACAGCACTCAGTTTGCTGAAAACAAAAACTGTCAAGGCTGTAATTAAAAGGGGAGGCTGATCGTGCATTTGTGTCTTGCGCTCTCAAAGTGGGAAGCTATTTGTGCCAAGTTAGTTGACAGATGCCTCCCACATAAACTAACTATCTCAAATGAGTTTTGTTTTGTATTGTATTACTTCTAGTCAAGTTATTGACCAGATGTTAATCACAATAGAAGAACATAAGCGCTTGCAAATGACCTGTACCTGTCATTACAACAAAGCAAGGAAGACATGATGCCATGCCCATACCTGAAAGGATCTCTGCTTTAAATTAGTAGGGTAGTGAAACAATTTTAAGTGTGGAGTTCATGGGTTTTGTGGTTATGCAGGAGAATAGCGATAACAATCGGAGAGAGCAGGGTTTAAATAAATGCAACACTTTGGTCTGGGAATCAGAAATCTAAATTATTATTTGGAGTGGAACTATTATAAATAAGGGAAGTGTTAAATTGCCAAATACAGGGGTTCCAGCAGGTTTGGGAAATATGTAATATTGATGGGTCTGGGGCAGCTTTTAACTGGTTGGCATTGTGCAGTAGGTATGCTGGTTCTTAATGTGTGTTTTTAACTGTTTTAAAAAAGAATTTTTTAAAAGTAGTTTGTATTTAATCGTTTTTAATTTTTGTATTTCAGACTTTTTTGCTATATTATTTTAACCTATGGTGTAAGCTGCTTTAAGTCCCCATATAAAAGAAAAGTGGGCTATAAAATAAATAAAGGTTCCTTAAAGTCTCATCTTCTCATCCCCCTTTGTACATGTTTTGTAGTATCTGTGTTCATTTTATGTTCAGAGGTGCAAGACTGGAACTGTATGTTTGAAAATAACATTTAGGCATATCCCAAACTTGACTGTGTTACCTACCATCCAAGAATGAGAGGGATTAGAAATAGTTCTTAAGAATCAGTTGAGAAAATTTTGTATTGACTGAAGTGGTCACATTTTTAAGAAATTGTGAAGCCACAAATCTTTTTTTAAAAAATTATTATTACCGTATTTTACGGAGGTATGCGAGTTGGTCATTCACTAGTTCTGGAACAAGAACTGTATTATGTGCACTATAGTACATCAGATTTTGCTGTTTGATATATATTGGATTTTATTCAAGCAATAATCATAGCCAAAAGATCCTAGTGCATCTTTCTGCCACATGAGAAATAGAAAATAAAACAGAAAATACAGTACATGGTGGTAGACTTCCAAGGAAGGTTCTATTTGGATTTATATGTTGTTTACAAACTGTGATTTTACCGTGCACAAGTGAAAGAAACTTGGGTTTCTGAAGAAATAATTGAAAAAGTAAACTTAATGCACCTAACATTGCTTAAAAGAAAAGTGAAGAGAGAACTTGTGTCTGGTTGGCTTTGTCTCCTGTGACTACCCTTAGCTCTACCAACTATTGCATTGCCCTCTACCTCACCTGCCCCACTTGCTACTATAAATCACAGTGTGAACTTCAATGAGAAAGTTTTAATATTTTAGCCCAGCATTGTAAAATTAAGCTCTTCTAAGCAACATCTATTTGACTTGGTGTGATAAATTACATGTTCTTTCCATGTTCCATACATTTATGGGATGTGATCTATTTATTGGGCATGGAAACATTGGGGGGAAGCAGACCAGGGTGTCGGGGACGCCCTGGGACGGTGCGCCGTGGGACCGCGGCAGCCGCACCACGGCGCACCGTCGGAGCCTCTGAAAGGAGCGCAAAATCAGCGCTCCTTTTAGAAGACAGGGAAAGTGCACCCTAAACGCGTCGTGAGGACGCTGCGGCGGGAGGTTGCCCCCGGAGCGCCGGCCGTGCGGAGGGCCGGCAACTCCGAGGGCAACCTCGGGAGGAGGAAGGGGCGCCGCTCGTGAGGCTGCCCCTCCTCTTCCTTGCCTCGGAGACGACTCTATTGGTCGTCTGCCGAGGCCCATAATGGTCTTGTCTGTGATGCATGCTCATATGCAGCTAGTGGTCATATTACCAGTATTTCAAATGCTTGTACAGTACATGCATATTATGCCAATATTTACTGATGTAGTGCTAGATGTGCACATTTACTGATGTAGTGCACCTGCACTATGTAAAACATGGCAAGAAACTTGCTGTGGAGCAGCAACTGATGGTTCATAAGCTAGACCAGGGGTCGGCAACCTTTTTTTACCTGGGGCCGGTCCCTTCTGGCAGTCCCTTCCGACGAGCCAGGGGGGGATGGCGGTGTGCACGCTCGCACATACCCTGCCGCCGCCATTGCCTCCGCGCATGTCGCATGCGCAAACGAGTCGTGGCCGCCATTCTGTTTCCCAAAATGGTGGCCGCGACTCATTTGCGCATGCGCATGCGCAAATGAGTCACGGTCGCCATTTTGTTTCCCAAAATGGTGGCTGCGATGCGCGCGGCCGCCAAAACGCACAGCAGAGGTGGCGGTCGGGGTCGGCAGGGGCTGGTAAGCGGCGGTCCACGGGCCGGAACCGGCCCGCAGGCCATAGGTTACCGACCCCTGAGCTAGACCATCACTTTACATAACAATGAGGTAAAGAACATAAAAAGAGAAGTGGACAAGGAAGACTAGAGAGCCAGCATAGCATAGTGGTTTAAGTGTTGGACTAAGACTCTGGAGACCAGGATTTGATTCCTATCTCGGCCATGAAACCCACTGGGTGACTTTGGGCAAGTCACTTGCTCTCGACCTCGGGGAAGGCAATAGCAAACTGCCTCTGAACAAATCTTGCCAAGAAAACCATATTATAGGTTCACCTTAGGTTGGAAATGACTTGAAGACACACAACAACAACAACAACAAGGAAAACTATAATAATCAAGATTCCACAAATAGGATTGCTGGATAATCAGTAGTTACTTTTTCAATTTTTATGTTCAGTAAGGAAACCCTTCTGTAAACTGTTTCACAGAATTATTTATTCTGAAAACTGACGATAACGTAGAGAACTAGAGAGTGCCTCTTTCAGAATGTAACAATGTTGGGTTTTGTGTTGGCATCCAATGCCAGTTTCCTGGGCCAGGCAGAGTTAGGTGTTATGGGCACGGAAACGCACCCTGCTCACCATTGTTTCTCTGTAAAATGGATTAATCGGACAATGATGAAGAGAAGAGCGATAAAGCTGAGCTTTGACAGGCACTAGAAACAATTATTGCCTGTCAAGTCCATTCAAAATCCTGGCAATAGTTTAACCATAATGTTGAAAATTAATACACCCCCCCCCAGTTTTTCACACATGAAGTACCACAGTAGTGATATATTTTAATTTCTTTTGAATGCCAAAGTGACATGATTCATATTTGTCATAAGTGCATCTGAAATTCCAGGAGAATATAAAAAGATATACTGAGCAGGTGGCAGTTACTGATCTTCCTACTCTACTGTCTAAGACAGAACTTAGATTTACCAGTGGATTTTGATAATCGCTCCCTCTTTTTTCCTTCTCCCCCACACCCTGACATGTGTACAGATTGTCCCACCCATTTCAGTTTTTTGAACAAGTTCTTTTTGGTTTATGTCACAAATCGCTGCTTGGGGTCTGAGACGAGGAGGAGGAGGAGGCAAATTGCCATGAATCTGCAGCTCCTGATAATGGAGCACTGTCTGAGTCTGAGGAGCTGGGGGCTGAGACCATGGGGGACCCTGCTTTCCAGAAGGAGATGGCAGAGGCTGAAGACACAAAAGTTGACACATCCCCATCCTTTGTTGAGCCATGAAGAGAGAAATGTTGGTCCCAATGACAGCCTAACTAGGCATGTGTGGCCTTGAACAAGCCACTCATAAATATCCCAGCAGTTCCCAGGCAACTTTGGTGCTGACAACCATCTTGTTGACTGATAGTACTCTCTACCATCCCTGTCTTTATGACTTTGGACTGGCTACGCTTTGCTGGCTTCACATATCTGGCCTATGGACCTGCTGCAACAACTTCCAGATCCCACCCTTCAGCTTTTCCCTTCATCTTGCTGACATAACATATGGCTGACCTGAACTGGACTCACTACCCGACAGCTCTTGTACTCTAACTACCTGCTTCCTCAGGCAGGTGTATAGAGCTGCATCCGCACTGCAGAAATAATCCAGTTTGACACCACTTTTAACTGCCATGGCTCGGTGCTATGGGGTTCTGGGAATTGTAGTTTGTGCCACCAGAGTGCTCTGAGGGAAGGCTAAACATCTCACAAAACTACAACTCCCAGAATTCCATAGCATGGAGCCATGACAATTAAAGCTGTGTCAAATATTTCTGCAGTACAGATGCAGCTTCAAATAGCTGAGGCAGAAAGAAGGCAGTCTTTGGTATTTCATTTATTTATTTATTGTGTTGCATTTTATGTTGGAAGCCGCCCCGATTGCTATGCAGAGGGGCAGGGTATAAATAAATTTTATTATTATTGTTATTTAGCTTGCAGTTGTGGTTGGTCATAGCCCTCAGGGCTTAATCAGGGTTCTGGACCTGTTGCCTTCCTTTCACTGACCGGTGGTACCAAACCTCTTATCCAAGATCAGGATAAATGCATACCTCAGTTAACGAATCCTCTGTTAAAGAAGCTCTTTTTTACAAAGTCTTTTCATCTCATCCAGTCCCAAATTTGTATTCCTTGTCCTCTGTTTAGCTGCAAATCTTAGCAACATAGATACTAGCAGGCAGAGGAGGGCTGGAGAAATACAGGCTTTGGGCGTGAGCATGGAGAAATGTGTTTGCAGTAAACAATGCAATAAAGGTTGAGCTGGGAAAGAATGAGGCTTTATTGTAGCTGATCCTATGTAGCTGTGTGTGTGCCTGTTTACAACAGACAAGGTGAAGAGCAACTGCCTCCTGAATCTCTTACTAAGGATGCGTGAACAACAAAACAAAGAAGAGGGGAGAGAAGTCTGCTTCATCAGCATGTTTTAAAAATGCGTAGATCAGGAAGTTTGGCCACCAAAATGGAAATCATAAGAAAAGTGGAGGCTGGTCAAACAAAAAGTAAAAAACCCCAATGCATTCAGGTAGTCACTAGTAGGTTCAAATGTTTTTGTTTACTCATGCATGGCTTGCCTGGCCTGTTGGTTTCATTTCAGACATGCATTTTGTTAATTTTGGATAAAAGAATTTGCTCAGACATGTCAGAATTACTCTTCTTTTTGGGGTGTAGAAACTGGGAGCAAATTTTCTGATAAAGAAGGAATGCCTGGTAACACATCCATTTCATTAACTGAGGAGTCATTCACATGTTGTTGTTTTTAATGCAAATGTGCAGATAATCTCACTCATGCATTCTGGTTTTGTTGTTCACACTATGGAACCGCATCTTTGTGGATCTCTGCATGTTCTGTTGCTCACACATGTCAACACTCAAATGATGTGAATGTATTTGAAGCATGTTCAAGGCATGCAGAATTTTATCTTGGTTTATCCTGGGTCCATTTGCATTGGTTACTCACACAGAAAAATTAGGGAGGGAAACCAATGTTAATTATCTCAGGTTAAGTGGGTTTTTGGCAGCCCCCTCCCCCCCAAAAAATGTAATCACTTGCATTCAAAATGCATATGAACAACAAAGATCCAACCCAGATTCTGTCTGGATTATTTTCACCATCTGAATAACCTCTGAGGTATACCTGTACTCCTTACTGTCTAGTTATCTCTGGCTACAGAGGGAGAATGAAAGGATAACGGTTAAAATCAAGATTACCCCTCATTTCTGCCCAGGCTACATTTCTTATGTTGTGATGCTTGACTTTTCAGTGACTTAAAGATCCTGTTTTCTTTTAAACATCTATTTTTCATGTGGGCTGTTTTTCTCCCCCATCAGGTTTCATCAGTCCTGCTTTTAAGTAAGAATGCTATGTGGAAAGCTACTGCACTAATTACACATGCATGTATACACATACATGCAGTTCCATGTGTGTATGTGTATGAACGTCACTCTTTTGAGTTTTCAGTGGGAGACCTGTTATCCTTCTTCCTTCGCTTCCTTCTCCTGGCAGTATTATACCCAGTGCATACCATTTATGTGTAATAGAGTCTAAACCAGGGCCCGGCAACCTATGGCCCGCGGGCCGGTTCCGGCCCAGGTCCCCACACGTACCAGCCCAGGCGGATCCCTGCTGCAGCCGCCGCCACACACCACCGCCGCCACGCGTTTTGATCGCCGTGCGGCCGTGACCGCCGCAAACGCCATTTTGATTTTCAAAATGGCGGCCACGACGCGTTTGCACATGCGCAGGAGTACTGCGCATGCGCAAACGAGTCACGGCTGCCATTTTGGAGAACAAAATGGCGGCCTCGACATGCACGGAGGCGGCAGTGGCAGCGGTGGTGGCAGCGCGCGCAGGGGCGTCTCGTGCGGCGGGGGTGCGCGCGCGCGCGCGCATGAGTACGCGCGCTGCCATTCCCCCCCCTCTTGGCCCGGAGGAAGGGACAACTTCGGGGGACCCCGGCTCAAAAAGGTTGCCTACCCCTGGTCTAAACCATTATTTCTAAACTGAAAAGCAAATTTAGGAGCAGAGGAGGAGCAATGGGAGGAGATGACTAACACTTTTTTGATCAGCTATTTTTCAGATCAGAGTCTCCCATCCTTAGCTGTTCCTCTTTCCTTAGGGTTTTGTATGCACGCAAAGAATATTCATGCAGTAGTTTTACATTTTGGCTTCCTTTGTTGGCACTGGCCTTTTTTCTTAATATTTTACAAGTTTTCGGAGGCTTATTTTTTAAAATTAAAATTCTCACCCCTGCATGACCTGCCCCCTTCTGGTCTCCATACAAATGGTGCAAATTGTTTGATATTTATGAAAAAATTGTTTGATTTTTAGGGAAACAGGAAAGAAAGAGGAGGGGAAAACCTCAGAGAAAGAGCTAGAACAGGGAATGGAAAAGAAAGAGAAGAAAGAGCAGAAGAGAATAGAGAGGTGTCCCCTTTCTCCTGACATGATATGTCCCATTGGTGTCCAGTGCAGAGAACTCCAGTAATCCACTAGCATATTTTTGAGTAAAAATATTCAAATACCTGTAGTACTATGATCATACTTCCACATGATTCTTTACGCCTACTAATCTCAGATTGCCCTATCCATTTACATCTTTCCAGATTAATAACCTTCCCCTTCAAAATTGCCAGATATCTTTGATGGTGCTGCACATTTGCATCAGAGTTTCTCATGCAGGTTGAATCCCCCTTATCCGGAATTCCAAAATCCAAAATATTCCAAAATCTTCTATATGGGTGGTTGAGATAGTGACACCTTTGCTTTGTGATGGCTCAGTGGACACAAACTTTGCTTCATGCATTAAATTATTAAAAATGTGTATAAAATACTCTGCAGGCTATGTGTATAAGGTGTATACGAAACATAAACAAATTTCATGCTTAGACTTAGATATTTCATTATGTAAATGCAAATAGGAAAAACATCCAAAACATTTCTGGTCCCAAGCATTTCAGATAAGGGAGATTCAACCTGTAAAGTTGTCTGTATCTGATTGAGGTGTTTCAGTGGTCTTCCCTCATGAACTTGTATAAATTTCCTCCTCTCTTTCAGCTTCTTCCTCTCTTGCCATGTGTGTGTGTGTGTGTGTGTGTGTGTGTGTTTGTTTACTTTTAATAAAGAAAGCCTTCCATGTCAGTCTACTGTTCCAGCTTGCCATTGTTGCTGATCTGGTAGTCAAGGTTTAAGACACTTGGCCTTTTCTGATTCAGGCTCCCCCAATTGATCAGAAAATCTTCAGAGATATTTGAAGGAGGAGTGGCTCTAGTTAGGGTTTCTGTATAGACTCCTGCTTCTCTTTATTTTGGCTAGGGGTTGAGACTGGAAAAGAGTGACTAGACTGGTAGCTAAGAATCAAATTTTATGCCGTGTGGTGTTTTCTTGCCACTGGCTCCTTGAGTTAGGGTTCCAGGATGAAGAACAATATTTGTTTATTTGCCTTTGATGCTCCTCTTGCTGTTTCTGAGATACCAAATGCCACGGGAATGCTTTGTTGGAACACAGAACCTCAACAAGGTGCTGATAATACTGATAATCCAGAAAATGAACTGGAAGTAGTCATTAATTATTTAAAATTGTCTGTGGTGGTCTACATAAGGTAAGTGTTTAAGACTTTATAGAGATGCATCTCTCCCTGATCACAGGTATGGTCACTGAACCTGCAGAAGGTGAGGCAGGCACAATCACAAGAAAATGGCTGCATACCCCCCAACTGTCCTGATTTGACAGGGAACAGTCCTGATTAATCCTCTGTCATCCCACCTTTTTGGCTGATCAAATGTCCCACTTTCTCTGTCCTCCTCCCACTTACCCCCTTTGTTTCATCTTCCTTCTGTTAGTTCAAAGTGGAAAAGTAGGTGGCACTCAGCAAGGGGAGAGGAGTAAATGGCTGAAATCTTGCCCTTCCCAATAAGCTCTGGGAAAATCAAACTGCTGCGGACTCTCTTAGCTTGTCTGTTCTTTCACATTAATAACTTTTGCCATCTTGACAACACTCTAATGTTGCTTGTCCTCATACGTCCCAGTTTTTCTTCTGCAAAATGTTGAAGGGTTATGTGGGTGTCCTGAGCTGCATTTAACTCAGGTGATTCTGAGCTGCCAGTGTTGGCTTTAACCAATTATTGAGTGAGAATTAAGCCTTAATAATTCAAAGCATCCTTTGAGAAAAGAAGCCAAGGTGGGAAATTATTTGTTATAGTTGCTACAGTTTACACACAGATACTAAGCAATGGGAAGCAGCACTGTATTTGAATGTCCCAAGTTGAAATCTGCACCATCCATCTTAACTTCCTTAAAACTCCTCCTGAACAGAAAGCTTATGCAGCTGTGACTTCTCTCACTCATTCCACAGTGACTTCCAGGCATTTTTTTTGTATTTTTCTTTCCCTGCCTATGATAATACAGTAGTAGGTATGTGGCAAAGCAGACAAGGCACAATGGACAGAAGGACTTTTGTTTGGGGACTCTACTTTCTTTGTCTCACATTTCATCAGGAGATTTTAAAAGAGAATCTCTATTTTGCAAAGTGTAACTGAAAATTGGATAACTGGCCAGGTATTTTAGACAAGACTTCAGTAATCTATCAGTAAATTGCTAGTGATTTGCAGTAGTTCATCCAATGCCACAAGCAACAGCACAGAAGCATTGCATCCCCCCCCCCCGCCCCCAAAATGGGTTGCTGGAAAAGAACATTTGGAAGAAAACTGGAAGTGGATTTTTGTGTTTGAAAGGACTTGTGAGCATTACTGTATTAATCCCAAATTCCTGGCTCAGAAGAAGTGTTTTCATTTCATTAGCCTATATCCATCCATCCTAGGCATTCTTTTCCTTCAATTGCTTAACCTTAGTGTTCTAGTTAAAAAGGAAAGTAGATCCTGCAAGCTTGAAGTCTCCCCATCCCTCTTCAGTCAGTATAAATGAAATTGCTTGTTGATGTAGCCAAGATTGCATCATTTGACAAATACATTCTTAAAACAGTGTGTTTTGTCTGAGCAGTAAAACTTTGAATTCTGTCCAGCACAACTAAAATGGGAAGACATTCGGGAGGCATCTCCTTGTTTTCCTGTAGACTAGAAAAAGAGTTCACAAGAGAATGGGAAGCTGTGTTCGGTGTGTGTTTAGGTACACATGTCCTGGCAGCAGAATGGAGAAATCTGATTTAGAGGAATGGCCTTTGGATGTTTGGAGACATACAAAGGATACAGCTAATTAAAAACCACTTTAAAAACAAATGAGAGAATTTGTTCTACTTGACTGGTTGGGAGGCTGGCTCTCTTAACAGCTTAGAAGGAGTTATTGCTCTATATGTAGAAAAGGTTTCTAGTAGATCTAGGCTGAGTTGTGTCCTCTTGCCTGCCTTGCAGTTCCCCCCTCCACCAGTTGAACTTTCTTATTCTGAATTAATTATCTTGTGATCTGCTGCTCTCTCTCTCTTAATAAGCACAACTGTCTCTTTCAAAGCAATGGAGCCTGCCAGTAAGAGAAAAGGGAATGATGACCAGCTCATTTAGCAGGTGAGCAATCAGCCTGCTCTGTTTGGGAAAAGACTCTTAGGGAAGCTGAATCTCTGCTTCAAAGGGATTAAATTGCACATATGGGCATTAAACTCTGCAGGGGATACTTGGTAGAAAAATCTGAAATTCCACATAAGGAAAATGCCCAAACTTTGTTGCCATAGAACTGAATGAAATCTAATATATTTCTAAAGACATTATTACATTATCTCCATTCTCAACGCAATTGCACCAATTAGAGAAAATGGAAACATACTGGTTTGAGAGCAGCCATTATTGCATGTTTCCACAATCTGTAGCTGGGACTGTTTCTGCCATCACATTCTCTTCTACAACCCACCTTAACCCCAGCTTCCCGCCCTGTGCCTTACCCAGCGTGCCATTTGGGGTTCTTTCTTTCTTTCTTTCTTTCTTTCTTTCTTTCTTTCTTTCTTTTTACTTTTTAACACAATTCTGGAGTTATCCTAATTTGATGTAATTTTTTTTAAATAAACAAAATACACAAAATTTAAAAGTAATTAGGCTTCTTGAGAATAGGGAGGGGCGGGGAAAGGAGGAAATATTGTAACTGCTGTGGCAGTGATATTTTGCACATGACAGCTGCTGGGATTACTACGAGGTTAGGAGCTTATTAATAGGTTTCCCTCGTCAATGAAAAGGGATGCCCTAACCACACTTGGGAGCCACAGCAGCTATAGGGAGAAGGTAATGTTGTGTGATAGGTATTGCCAAAGGTTCCATTTTATGATTATAGGACTACGTTTATCTGAGAAACTACATAAAAATACGTGGGAGACATGTGAACAGCCTTTTGCCCCAACTTGTTTTTGGTGATCATATACCAGTGGAAAGGTGTGATCTTGACTGGAAGACAGGAGAGGATAAGAATGGTTATCCTTTTCTCTGCAGGTCATTTTTCTTATCAACGTTTATACCTCTTGCACAGGCGCCTGCAACATCTGTAGTTCTCAGGATCATTTCTTTCCTCTGGAGCCGATAGAGCTGGTGAATTGCCACAGTGAGGACAGAGGAGCAGCCTTTTAGTGTATTTCTGTTTTCAGTCAGTTTGTACTTTGAGCGCTCACCTTGTTTTGAAGCAGATTTGCTCTTCTATGAAACACTTATCTGTTTTAAAAGTTGTTCTGCCCTGCCCTACCAGCTGCTTGCCATCCTGTCATGTGGGTAAAGATAGACAATCCTTGTATCTTTTCTTCTGTACAGAGAAATGAACTACCTTGTTCTGAAAAAAGAACTTGCATAGTGCAAAGACTGCTTGAGAACAAGTCCTGTATTCTGCTCTGTGCTGCTTTAAATGCTACCCTTTGTCAAGAGGAAAGGACTCTGTTGTTGCCAACAATTTAGCTTTAAAAAAGGATAAATCTTGTTTACTTATGAGATTAATGTGTGTTGAAAATACACATGGGCAGAGGCTCTGGGCAGCTGTCCCTACAGGCAATGGAAAAGATGGCTGAGATTTACCAGTACCTACTGATCTGTGTTCTTTTTCCCCCCTGTACTAAGCGATGTTTTTTATTTTATTATTTTGTTCTTAATGAAAACATTTTACTCAGAAACATGTGGTTCAAATCTGGCCCTCTCCAATGTGATCCCAATAGATAAAAGTGTACAGCAATTCTGTATTTTAGTCCTATTTCTTTTTAATGTTTATATTACTGTTGTATTGCTGCACAGTCAGAATTGGCACATGCTCAAAAATCTTAAATACAGTGGTAACCATTCTACTTTGTGTAGATGATATGATATTACTTTCAGAAGCACAAGTTGGTATGTGAAGACCGTTAAGAAAGTTTCACTCCTACTGTAGAGAGGATGACATGTTTATCAAACATACCGTATCCAAAGTAGCATTTTTTTTATTTTATTTTATTTTGGTAAAAAGAACAAAATATAGGTGAATCTATCAATCCTGAAGAGCTAAAATAAATCAAATCCCATTGTGATTTTGGCTTAAGTTTTTCAGCTACAGGATCATGAGAGGAACAAATAAAGGAAAATAAACTGAATATCATGGCCTATATAAAGTCTGTAAACAGATTACTGAATTTTGGAAACCCAGGGTAAATACGTCCAATTTTAAATATTTTCAAAGCAGAAATAATGCTTTTTTTAAAAGAAATGATTTAAAAGAAAATATAGACAGTGTAGCACATTGTGGCGCCCTGTTCTTTTGAGCAGTCAGTCTTCAGAGGCCTGCGAAAACAAAAAAGTCTTCAGCTGCCTATAGAAAGTTAGCAAGGAGAGCACCAGTCTGACATCCTTTGGAAGGGAGTTCGAGAGCCTGGAGACATCCACTAAAAAGGCCCTGTCCCATGTTCCCACCAGATGTAGCACTGAAAGTGATGGGACAGAGAGAAAGGCCTCCCCAGAAAATCTCAGAACACAAGCAGATAATTTGGACCTTGTCTGTATAAAATTATATGATAAGATATAAATATATGAGAAAATATCTTAAAAGTTACTTCCACCCCATGTTAGTAATATTTGATGTTATTTTCCTCCTGTTAGTAATGCGTGTCTTAGCAGTGTGTGTATATATCACTTACAATCTAATTTTAATAAATTTTATTTCAGTGTAAATCCTGTTACTTGATTTTTATTTGCTGTAGTCCAAGGTCTAATGCTGTATAAGTTCTACATTAGTTTTAATAGGATGAGCAGCACTTAGAGTTGGGTTCACATAGTCCTCTGTCTTCTGCAGTGACTGAAAGGAGGTGGAAAGTTTCCACTGCCATGTTAAATTAAGCAGCACATAGTATTTGTTTGAATTGTAAACTGTGGATACGCTTAACAATGGTTTGTTTAACACACTAGTTTCATAATCCATTATTGAAAGTGGGCTTGTTTCCAAACAGTATAGTTATGAATAACTACAGCCTGTCGAGTTAGAACATAATTAGCTGCAGTTAATCAAATTTGGAAGCCTCCAGAATCCTCCTCATAGGCATTCCTGAAGAGAAAGGTGGAAGCATGAGGCTTGCTGTGACTTCTTCTTATAATGCTAAATCTTGCTTTAGTGTCATGTCCAGCCCAGCCCTCCGTGACAGTGTATTTTCTGAGTTGAAACCGATGGACCATTGAGACCAGAGGACGTCATTTCTATCATGGGTGATGGAGCAGAGAAAGAGGCACTCAGCCTTCCATGTCTACAATTTCTCTCTTTCAGGTTCTCTCCACTATCTCCTCTTTCCTTAGGTTGGAGAATGATATACACAGAAAGACTTGAGTGCTTCTCGGCTCCTGATCTGCCTCAGTGGCCTTTTTGTTCACCACTGATTGTCCATTCATCATGTGTCTGCATTATATATATAAACAACACTCACTGATGATTTCGTCTCATGAGATGCAGAGAGAGCAACAGGTGAAATTGGGCTATAAACACAAAGATGCAAAGCAATGAACTTACAAAGCAATTCAGAGTCGGAGGTTGGACCTGTGGTTGTTTCTTAGATAGTGGTAAACCTGTTCAGCAAGACTGTCTGAATATATTTTGAGATGTTTCCTTTTTCAGAATTCCTGTGATAGGGATACCTTCTTGTGTGGCATTTCTTGGGCAATTTTCTGCCTTGTTCATAGTATTTTAGAGGGTCTCCAGACAGTCCTTTCCCACTGTAGTCCATGAATGTTTTCCTCCTATGTCTTCTGTGTGCATTCCTTCTACCCATCGCTGCCACTGTCAAAAGTCAATTATTAAGAAGGGAAAGATGGAATAGCCGCAGAGTGTCTTTTGATTAGTACTGCTAGAGGCAGTCTGTCTAGAAACATGCTGATCTGGATGAAAAGATCAAACAGAGGAGTCCCGATATCACAAAGATCTAAACATTTCTTTCTTTTACCCTTTTCATCCTTCTCTCTTCTGTGTCTCAATTAATGAAGCCAGCACAGCAGCAGAAAAAGAAACACATTGCTGCAGGCCAAACTAAACCTGACTTGGGAGAGCAGGTTTCATCCTTCCACTGATTTGTTTCCATCTCTCCATCTTGATTCCCGCCCATCTACCTATGGAGGGGAAGAGGATTTAAATGGCCTCTCCCTGGGTGCAGTTTCTCTGGAAGGCTTCTAGTTGATTTAAATAAAAAGAGGGGGAAGGATATCTAATTTAAAAAATGGCCAAGTAGAATTCCCGGATAATGTTATTTTAGGGAAGGTGAATCTTGTTTTTCAGGTCTTCAGTGCCATCTTGTGCTTCCATTGTGAATTGCAGTTCCTTTTAAAACAAGGCACCAGAACCCATCTGATCTTGAAAGCTAAACCAGGTCAGCCCTGGCTAGTACTTGGGTGGAAGACCACCAATGAATACCAGGTGCTGTAGACTAGATTTCAGAGGTGAGCAATGGCAAACAACCTCTGAGTACTCCTTCCTCCTTTCATAAGAAACCCTAATGGCGCAATCCCCCCCCCCCCATAGGACAAGGGAAAGAACAGTACAAGTAGAAGGCTTTGACCTTTCTTTTAGAGGTTCTAATAACAACAACAACAACAACAATAATTTAAAAGGCCTTGCGGTTGTTGTTTTTTTGCTCAGAGGAAGAGAGACAGAGACTTGCCTCCAGAATAAGGTAGCATCCAGGAGCTCTCTGTAGAGTTAGAAACCCAGTTGATTGAGCTCGCTGACAGAGCCTGGTGAAAAGACCAAGAGAACAGGTCCTTTACATGGGTCTTTACCAGGGGACTTTTTAAGGGAGAAGCCTACAATCCTGTTTCAGTGCTTACTTAAAATTTCTCAATATGGATGCTGAGGGAGTTGCTGCAGTTACCTGCAACACTTGTGGGATGTTTGTCTTCTTGCCAAGAGATGTGGGGAACTTCACCTGCACCAAGTAGCCTTCCTGGAAGAGAAGGTCAAGCAGCTGGAGTCCCGGGTAGCTACACTTCAACATATTAGGGACCAAGAGGTTTTCCTGGACAGAGTGGAACGAACAGTCTTAGATGGGGACCACACAGAGGAAATTGTTGAGGAGGAGGTCATTTCATGCACACAGGAGGTGGACACCTGGAGGAACGTCACACACAGAAGTAGGGAAACCAGGGATCGTTCTGGGAGCTTACAGTTACAGAATCAATTTGAAGCTCTCTCCCTTATCAAGGATGAAGAGGACAAACAGCAGGGACAGTGCAGGGGACCCTAAGAGTACCACCACAGGGAACAGCCACTGCTAAGCCTCGGAGGAGGCATGTGGTGGTGGTTGGGGACTCCTTGTTGAGGGGTGCAGAAGCAGTGGTTTGTGGGTCTGACAAGATGTCCTGGGAGGTGTGTTGTCTCCCTGGGGCAAAAATCCGTGATGTGACAGCGAGGCTGACCAGACTTGTCAAGCCTACTGACCATTACCCCTTCCTCTTGGTCCATATGGGAACCAATGGTACTGCAAGGCACAGTGTTCAGAATATCAGAAGGGATTATGAGGCTTTGGGTAGGAAGCTGAAAGAGCTGGACGCACAGGTTGTTATCTCATCTCTTCTCCCAGTTGAAGGGCATGGTCCAGGAAGGGAGAGGAAGATAGCAGACGTGAATAACTGGCTCCGTAGATGGCGCCTCCAAGAACAATTTGGATTCTTAGATCACGGGCTGCGGTTCCATGAAAGTTGACGTCTAGCAAGAGATGGGCTGCATCTCACACCAGTTGGCAGAAACATTTTTGCCAATAGTCTCAAATATTTGATCAGGAGGGCTTTAAACTGAGTCATGTTGGGGAAGGAGACAGTATCTTGGAAGGTATTTTGGAAGGCAGGAGTACACCATGGGCTGGAAATAATAGTCAAAGTGTCATAGAGGGAACAAGGCAAATGATGCAAGGGCCCAACAGTGGAAGGAAAAAACCCTCACACAAGCAGCAAGTGGGGAAGACACATGCTATTAGATGTCTCTACACTAATACACAGAACATGGGAAATAAACAAGATGAACTTGAACTCCTAGCACAAAAAAAGCAACTATGATATAATAGGCATCACTGAAACCTGGTGGGATGAATCTCATGATTGGAATGTAGGAATAGAGGGGTATAACTTTTTTAAGCGAAATAGGCCAAACAGGAAAGGAGGAGGAATAGCATTATACATTAGGGATGTTTACACCTGTGAAGAGATCCAGGACTTAAATCCTGGAAATCAGGTGGAGAGCATCAGAGCCACTGGCAATAATCTTTGAGAAGTCCCAGCAGACTGCAGGAGGGCAAACATTATCTTCAAAAAGGGGAAAAAAGAGGATCCCAACAACTATCGCCCAGTTAGTCTTACATCAATACCGGGAAAGATTATAGAACAGTTCATTAAACAGAGAGTCTCTGAACATTTAGAAGGGAATGCTATAATCACTAAAAGTCAACCTGGGTTTCTCAAAAATAAGTCATGCCAGACTAATCTGATCTCTCTCTCTCTCTCTCTCTCTCTCTCTCTCTCTCTCTCTCTTTGGATAAAATTACCAGCTTGCTAGATGAAGAGAATGTGGTAGACGTAGCATATCTTGATTTCAGTAAGGCTTTTGACAAGGTCCACCACAATATTCTTGCAAACAAGATAGTGAAATGTGGGCTGCACTATACAACTGTTAGGTGGATTAGTAACTGGTTGACTGACCGAACCCAAAGGGTGCTCAGCAATGGCTGCTATTCAACATCTTTATTAGTGATTTGGATGAAAGAATAGGGGGCATGCTTCTCAAATTTGCAGATGATACCAAATTAGGAGGAATAGCTAATATCCCAGAGGACAGGATGAAAATTCAAAATGACCTTAATAGATTAGAAAGCTGGGCCAAAGCTAACAAAATGAATTTCAACACAGAGAAATGTAAAGTACTGCACTTAGGACAAAAAAATGAAATGCATAGATATAAGATGGGGGACACCTGGCTTAACGAAACTACATGTGAAAGGGATCTAGGAGTTCTAGTAGACCACAATTTGAACATGAGTGAACAGTGTGATGCCGCAGCTAAAAAGGCCAATGCAATTTTAGACTGCATTAATAGAAGTTTAGTATCTAGATCAGGGACAGGCAACCTTTTTTAGACCTGGGCCGGTCTCCCGTAGCCCAGGTCTCAGCTGGGCCAGGGGGGGGGGGAATGATGGCGGCGCATGTGCAAACCCTCCTGCACCGCGCGTGACCCCCCTGCGCACGCCGCCACTGTCGCCACGGCTGCTACTGCTGCAGCCGCCGCAGCGCGCAACCGCAGCCGCCACGGCGCATGTCACGGCCACCATTTTGGAAGTCCAAATCGCTGCCGCAACGCGTTTGCGCATGCGCAAGAGTACTGCGCATGCGCAAACGCATCACAACCGCCATTTTGACTTCCAAAATGGTGATCGCAGTGAGCGCGGCCAAAAATGCGCCCCGATGGCAGCGCGCGGTGGCGGCAACCTTCGGCCTGAGTTGGTAAGTCCGGGGCTTTAACCGGCCCCTAGGCCGTAGGTTGCCGGTCCCTGATCTAGATCAAGGGAAGTAATAGTGCCACTGTATTGTGCTTTGGTCAGGCCTCACCTGGAATACTGTGTCCAGTTCTGGGCACCACAATTCAAAAAGGATGTTGAAAAACTGAAGCGTGTCCAGAGGAGGGTAACTAAAATGGTGAAGGGTCTGGAAACTATGTCTTATAAGGAACAACTTAGGGAACTGGGTATGTTTAGCCTGGAGAAGAGATGGTTAAAAGGGGATATGATAGCCCTCTTTAAATATTTGAAGGGATGTCATATTGAGGATGGAGCAAGCTTGTTTTCTGCTGCTCCAGAGAATAGGACCTGGAGCAATGGATGCAGGCTATAGGAAAAGAGATTCCACCTCAACATTAGGAGGAACTTCCTGACAGTAAGGGCTGTTCAACAGTGGAATACACTCCCTCGGAGAGTGATGGAGTCTCCTTCTTTGGAGATCTTTAAACAGAGGCTGGATGGCCATCTGTCGTGGATGCTTTGATTTTGAATTCCTGCATGGCATGGGGTTGGACTGGATGGCCCTTGTGGTCTCTTCTAACTCTATGATTCTATGAAATCCATGGGGTTGTCATAAAAGGGCAGATTGAAGGCACACATTTGTGCACGCACACACATGCACACACAGCTCAGTACATTCCATTGAAGGCAAAATGGGCTGAAATGTTTTATTTCTTTGTTGTGATTAAGCAGGCAGTCGCTGTCTCTTCTAGTATATGTTTGTGGTTGCATGTATGCTTATGTGGCTCCTCTCTTTAAAATTACTACAGTTGGCCCACCATATTCACGGATTCTTTATCCACAGATTCAGCATCCACGGTTTGAAAATATTCAAAAAATATACATTCCAAAAAGTAAACCTTGATTTTGTCATTTTATATAAGAGATACCATTTTGCTATGCCATTGTATTTAATGGGACTTGAGCATCCATGGATTTTGGTATCCATGTAGTGTCCTGCAACCAAACCACAGCAGATAACAAGGGCCCACTGTAGTCATTATATATGGAGCACTACAAAGAGCAATATATGCACATCCTGCTTGAGTGCTCCTGGATTCTAGTTGCTGGAAGAGATAAGCCTAAAGTATTGTACTCCAAGGAATTGTCCTTGTAAAGTATTTTCTTCCCTCTTTGATTTCTTCCATATAAGCTGTGCTAATTGTAAGGTAATCAAAACTGAACAACGTAATTTAAAGCTTTTCCGCATAACCCAGGGCAAGATCTGCTATGCTTCAATTACAAAATGAGAATAATGGAATGGGTGGCAGTTCTCTGACAATTGTGGCTGTACTTTCAGAAGCAATGACTGCTATGTTACCTTGCTGTGGTTTATCCCCATGTGGATAGTTTGAGGGTGATATTTCACTTGTATAATGTGTAAAGCCAGTGGGGCTGTATATATTTGTGAAGATTTTCTTCTTTAGATTGTGAAAATGAGAGTGTCATGATATATTTATGGATGACACAGATTATTTGTATCTATGTTGAACCAGCATAGTGTAGTGGTTTGAGCGTTGGACTATGATTCTGGGTTCGAATCCCCATTCAGCCATGGAAGGCTACTGGGTGACCTTGGGCGTGTCATGCTCTCTCGGCCTCAAAGGACAACAGTGAGTGGCAAGCACCCTCTGAAGAAAACCCCGTAATAAATTTGCCTTAAGGTCACCATAAATTGGGAATGACTGGAAGGTTCACGACAACAAAAGACTTGGGGAGAGAAACAGCCCTTGTCACTCCAGTTTATTCTTTCTATTCTTCCTTATAGCTCAAGGCCAAATCTATGGCTGTCCCGCACTTCCGCTGGAGACAGGGGAGAGGAACCTGTTAGTTCTCCTGGATCTCTCTGTAGGCTTGATGCCACTGAACATGGTGACCAGGCTGGGCTTGGACTGGAAGACAAATTATTACAATGGTTTTGGGCCTTCCTGGAGGAGAAGACCTGGAAGGTGTTGCTGGGGAGTCCTCTTCCACTCCATGGGTTTTGATGTCTTTGGGATCTCAAACTTCCCTATACTTTCTAACACCTACACAAAGCTGCTGGGAGACGTCATCAAGAGAATTGGGCGAAGAGATCTGTGGGTAACGCACAGTTGCACTTGACATTTCCATCTATGTAGGGAGGGTGTGGAGGTTTTGAACATAGGTCTGGAGACAGGTCTGGGTTTGAGGCTTAATCCTGGTAGCACTATGGATGAAGAAATCTGATAATTTGGATAGAGGAGTGTGATCAGTACTGGTTGGTGACTTTAAAGCTATAAATGGCTTAGGGCAAATAAGTTGAAGGACTATTTGTGCTTGTATAAGGCTGCCCAACCATTGGCTCAGAGCCTGGAAAATTAATTTTTTAATTTTGTTAGCCTAACTGATGAAGAAGAGACTGAGGGCCTTTGCAGACTGCCAGAAATAGTGCACATTAAATTGAGGCACTGCCCTGGCTCTGTGCTAAGGAGTCATGGGAATTGTATTTTTTTCTGGGACATTGAGCTGTCTCTGTGAGAGAGCTCTGGTGCCACAATAAATTACAGTTCCCATAATTCCCTAGCACTGAGCCAGGGCAGTGCCTCAATTTAATGTGCACTATTTCTGCCAGTCTGCAAAGGCCCTGAGTTATTAGACTGACTAGCAAAACAAAAATATATCCTGTACTGTGGCAAAATATTTCAGCTTCCTTCTCTTTTAGGTGCTCTGAAATTAAATATGTAGTTACAGGGACATGCATGTATGATATATTTTAAGCAACCTTGTTGTACTACTCACAACTTTTTAAGTCCTTCTTGTGAGAAGGGAGAATCCATCTTAATAGGCAACTACATCATGCAACATTTGGGAAAAAATGCCTTCCAAAAGTAATTAGAAAAACTAAGGAATAAATTTCATTCATCATATGAGGGAAACTTAACAAGTAATAATGTTACCAGTTGTTACCTTGAGAGAGAGTGAGAGAACTACTGTATTGTTAAATCCACATTACCTTCACTAGTAATATACTGCAATATTTTATGTTGTTGTTGTGTGCCTTTAAGTCATTTCTGACTTTTATGGTGATCCTAAGGCAAACCTATCACAGGGGTTTCTTGGCAGAATTTGTTCAGAGGTGGGTTACCTTTCCCTTCCTCTGAGGCTGAGAGAGTGTGACTTGACTTGCCCAAGGTCACCCTGTGGATTTCCATGGTCGAGCCAGCATTTGAAATCTGGTTTCTAGTCATAGTCCAAACTCAAACCATAGCAATAGGGTGATTTCCCCCCCAGGCTCTAGGTTTGCTGCTGACACTCTGCTCTCTGGCCTGCTTGAGAGGGTGCTTTGTTGTTCTTCTAGACAAGAGACAGTGGCAGTTCCTTCACTTTGGAAAACTGTCTCACCTGCGCTGTGGTTAATGCAGATTGCATTGGCCCTAAGGCACCCATCCGCCACCAGCGTATAGAAGGCCCCAGTCTCGATTGCAGATGGACTACATAGGCCCCCTACCAACCACTCTCGACACCATAAATATTGCCTAACCATAATGGACCCCTTCAGTAAATGGATTGAAGCTTTTCCCACTCTTTAAAGATCTGTGTTTACTGATTATTTCGAAGTGGGTCATGATTTTTAAAATAATGAAGTTTAACAGTGGCGGCTTTTCTTTTCCTGGCTTTGTTGTTTTATATTGATTTTTAAAATTCTTACAGTATGTGTACATACCAACTTGAATGTATGGTCAGAAAGTGGTATGAAAATATTTAAAGTAAATATTATTATAATAAAGAACTCTTAAGATTCAAGCCAAAGGCAGCAAATGGGAGAGATCCCACCAAATAATTTTGCTGCATTGTTGGAATATATACAGAGGATCTTCCTCTTTTTTTCTGGGAATATATATTTTGTTAATTTCTACCACATTTGTAACTCTTTCAGTAATTGTTTGCCTGTCCGCAAGAATATTCCTTCACCTCTCAGACTCTTCCCCTTCGCTCACCTCATTTTAAATTAGCTGGACCTGTAAAATATTTTCAGGATCAGTGTAGAGTTCACCGCTGCTCTTCTTGGTTTCTGCTCCAGTCAATCCCTGGCTGCTCTTTTAGCAAACTTGGACCTGTTTCCTTACTCCACCCCTCCACCTCCACTTTGCAAATCTGGGTTATTCAGTTTGCAAAGACTTGGTAAATCAGTTGTTCTGTACTAGGGGTTGCCATTTTGCTATTAAATCTACAGTTGAACCCATAAATATTGTTATTAGGCCATTGCTATGACTGCTGTCTTACTGAAACAACCACCAGCCAACTTAAACAACCATGTAGTTGTTTTGCAAGTTCAGAAGAAATATCCATTAATGTATAGATGAAGAGATTAACCAAGAACCTACAAAAATGGTAATAAAACTGCATTTTGTATGCTTAAACACAGATTAAATTGATATTGATAAATGTTTAGGGCATACCCTCCAACATTGCACAGATGCAGACTAGGACACGTGTGGCCAAGCAACATCAGAGTGTGTTCAAGATGGCAAAAGGTATTAATGAGAAAGAACACAAAAGCTAGGAGGAATTACAACACTTTGCTTTTGCCTTAGTCCACAGGGAAAGGCAAGATTGTGTCCCCTCATTTTGTCTCTGCTGAGTGCACATTTGCATATTGAACTCAGTTTGTAACAACTGAAGTTAGCTGAGAAAAAAAAGGAGGAATGTGGAGGAGTGAGAAACTGGGGCATTTTAAAAGCATCTGAAAAAGTGGGACAACAAAGGATTAATTGAGACAATTCCTGTGCAACTGGGACAAATGGAGGGTATGCTGTGGTATTGCTTGCCTGGTGTAAGTGTGGTTTGTGCAATCCCTGGGAAATCCAGTGTAGTTAAAAGTTACAAAAATGACTACTGTATACAGATCTTGAGTATGAGAGCCAGAGTGACAACAACAACAACATTGCTGTCAAGAAACAAAGATAAGTGGCATCCAATAAAATTAATAGGCAGCAGTTTTGCAAAGCAGATGGGGAAACGCTTATTCAGGAGAAAAATAATGGAGCTGTGGACTTAGTTGCCATAAAATGCAGTAAGGATAATATGGTTTACAAATTGGTTAAGCCAGAATGAATATATTACAGTAGCATGAATATACAGCAATGACTGATGAAGTCAATTAGATAGTGCAGTTACTCACTTTGGGTTTTATTGACTTCTATTGGCAAGGGATGGATAGTTCATTACCTGCTCTGTTTCTTGTGTCTTCATTTGAACCTGTACCAGCCATGATCCCATGGGTTAATGGATCATTGACATGATACTGTGACTTAATTTATTATAATATCTTCCAGGGACTAGAAGACTCTGTAAATCATTGGAATAGCTGTCTTTGGGATACCATATTTACTAACAATTAGCTCCTGAGTCCCATCTGAATCCCTTTCTGCCTTTTCCACTTGAAACTAAAAATAGTTCTTCATTCTACATTTTTGCACATTTTTAATTATAAATTGCCTTGAGAAACAGGTTTAATGGAGTCTAAACTTGGAAACCAATATTAATGGAAAAGCAAGGTATAACTATAACAAATATTAAATATTAATAAAGGAAATTCAGAAGTGTTTATAATTTAAGCAGAGGAATGTTTTACTTTTTACTGTTGCGCTTGAACCATTAGCAGTAACTCTGCTTCAACAAAAATTACCAAAGAGGTACACATTATAAATAAAGAATATAAATTACGATTTTATGAACTTGTTTGTGAATGTAACGTATCAGTGATAAGAGAAAATGCCAGATTTAAAATTATTAGTAAGGCTGAACTTACTTCCTTGTTAGGAAAAGTGGCAGCTGATAACTGGTTAAATAAGTTTCTAATCAACAGTTATAGGGGTGATGGTGGAAATAAAATATTATTTGGAGTGGAAAGAAGGCAAGAATTAACAGTAGCCTGGCAAAAAAAAGGATGGGTTAGGAATTTCAGATATCAAAATTAATTATGGAACAAGTAAATCATTATGGAATTTAAAGTTAAATAAAGAAAAATAGGGGGAATTTAGTAACAGTTGTAATAAATGTTAAATACCTGACATAAAGAAGTAAGGAAAAATACTATGATTAATTAATACCTATCTTAGATAGGAGTGAAGAATATATATATATATATATATATATATATATATATATGGTACAAAACAACTCCAGATACCTCATTTGTATTAATATACAGGCTGAATATTCCTTATCCAAAATGTTTGGGACTAGAAGTGTTTTGGATTTAGGATTCCCCCCACCCAGATTTTGGAATATTTGCTTCTTTGTCGTCTCTGCGAATCACACAAATAGGTTGTATCTGCGCATGTGCAATAACTTTGGAAACTTCTGGAATTGCTAGGCAGAACTTTAGTTGCAACTTTTTGGCAGTAGCTCTGCCCATCCCTATAAAGCCCCCTAGCGGTCTTGCTCTTTCTGAGTTCCTTTCATCCAACACGTTAGCAGCTTCGAAGGAGCTTCTGTGTTGGATTCACTCGTACTTCGGCTTTGATATTTCGGAATTTGACCTATTGGATTGCTTGACTATATTTTTTTGACTACCGTTACTACTGTTGTTTGCTGTTCAATCGACTTTGGACCATCTGACCTTGCCATTGCCTCACAGACTGAACAACTCACTATTGCATTGTCTTCCCGCTCCTTCAAACAGTGCAGAAAGTGTGAGGGTAAGATTCCTGGCTCAGATCCCCACTCTTCTTGCCACTTGTGTTTGGGCGAGGGTCACAACCCTCAGACTTATACCCTCTGCAGATCTATGATGGCCCAAGCCCTGAGAAACAGAGACAGACGGCTTAAAGCAGCTCTTCATGAGCAGGCCTTGAGGCCCATTTCAACCCCAGCCCTTAGAAGTCCTTCAATGGCTGAAAAGCCTGTTAGAGAGAAAACCAGCCCTCACAAAAAATCCTCCAAATCTGAAAGCAAGGCTGATAAAGATAAGGGGAAAACCCCTAAAAAGGCTCGCTCCGAACAGGAACGCTCTCTGGAAGGTCCAAAAAAGCCTCCAAGAAAATTATAGACCTATTTCCTTAATAAACACAGATTATAAAATATTTGCAACTATTATCGCAGGTAGAGTAAAGAAAGTCTTAAACAAAAATATACAAAAAGAGCAAAATGGGTTTTTACCCAAAAGATATATAAGAAATAATTTAAAAGAAGTCTTAAATGTCTTAGAATATTCCGAGAAACACAACAAGAAGCAGATAGCAATGGTCTTCATAGATGCCAAGAAGGCTTTCGACAAAGTAGATTGGTCTTTCATGGAAGAAGTCATTAAATCAATGAACATGGGAGAGAAATTAAAAAAAATGGATAAATATGATTTATAAAGAACAAAAACACAAATCATAATCAATGAAGAAAAGACGGGAAATTTCTATATAGAAAAAGGAACTCAACAGGGATGTCCGTTATCCCCATTAATATTTATAATGATATTAGAGATATTGATAGTAAAGATTAAGGAAGATCAAGAAATTAAAGGAATAAGAACAAAAGGACATACCCACAAAATTAAGGCGTTCGCAGATGATGTGGTTTGCTTTCTGGAAAATCCTTTAAAAGGCATAGATAAACTGTTAATTACACTAAATGAATATGGAAAATTAGCAGGATTTAAAGTGAATCAGGATAAAACAGCGATATTAACAAAAAATATGAATAAAGAAGAAGAGGGAAAACTAAGAATTAAGAGCAAATTTAAGATCGAGAAAAAGATAAAATATTTAGGGATTAACATAACAGAGAAACACATGCTTTTGAAAACATCTATAACAAGGTCTGGAAAGAAATCCAAAAAGATCTGATAAAATGGTCTAACCTTCAAACTTCACTGCTAGGAAGAGTATCCATAATAAAAATGAACATATTACCAAAATTCACGTATCTGTTTCAAAATATACCCATCATACATAATGAAAAATGTTTTGATATCTGGAGGAACTGAATAAATTTGTGTGGCAAGGCAAGAAACCAAGAATAAAATGGTCAAGTATGTAGAAAGAAAAGAAAAAGGGGGATTTTCACTACCAGATCTCAAATTATATTATTATGCCTGCTGCATGAGTTGGATAGAAGAATGGGTAAAACTAGAAGCTGATAAATTATTAAGCATAGAGAGTGATAACATTAGATTTGGCTGGCATGCCTTTATGTGTTACAAGAAATTAAAGCAAACAAAGATTTTATTCATCATCACATAAGAAGATTGTTACTCAAAGTATGACTAAAAATTAAAAAGAGTTTCTATAGAAAACTACCATCTTGGACCTCCCCTCAAGAAGCTCTCCTATATAGAAGCAAAAAGGGGAACACAAAGTGGATAAGATATCGAGACATATTGGAACCAAAAAGAAATAGGGAAGGAAAAATGAAATATGAAATAAAATCAAAAGAACAACTTGAAAAAGAAGGAACAGTCAACGATTGGTAACTCTATATACAACTAAAGGAAAGATTTAAGATAGATAATATGAACAAGGGAATAGAAGAAAGCAAGACTGACATAAAGTTATCATGGATGATGAAGGACATCACATTGCAAAATATTATAAAATACTTAATGAAAGAAACTTGGAACAAGAGACAATTAAACATGTAATGACCAAATGGGCACAAGACATAGGAAGAAACATTGATCTAGATCAGGGGTCCCCGGACTTTTTGATCCGGGGGCCGGTTCGCTGGCCCCCAGATCTTCCGGGGGGTTGGAGGCGTGCGCGCATGCGCACAACTCTGGGAGTGGGCGACGGCGTCAGGACTGGCCGTGGGCCAGTAGGAAGGCTTTGATGGGCCGGGGCCAGCCCGCAGGCTGTAGTTTGGGGACCCCTGATATAGATATATGGGGAAAAACATGGTTATACACAAATAAAATTACTCTATGCCAAGATCTGAAGGAGAATCTCTTGAAAGTAATGCATCGATGGTATCTCTCACCTACAAGGTTAAAGGAAGGAAGGACTGAAACAGGGGGTCCTCCTTCTCTTCCTGGGCTGCTCCGTTGGCCTCTGTACCAAGGGTGCCACGGTCCCAATGAGTCAGGGACCCGATGGCTCAGTCTCAAGCTTGTTCAGTGTGGATGAAGGTTGATACCTGGGGTGTCAGGACCAGAACCTCATCCCTGAGCTCACCTTCTGACGCTGTGTCAATAATCAGATGGGATTCCTCTTCTACCGCAATAGATGTCTTAGCGATAGGCATCCCTACGGAGGTAGAAGGGCCTGGTATCGGCGGTGTTGGTGGCCTGGAGGCAGGGACCACAGTTTCCTTGGGCCTCGAGGGATCTTCCAAGGGAGAATGGACCTTCTTGAAGGATGACTCCCCCGACCTATCCTGCTCAGTAAAGTGCCTTCTCTTGGAGGTTTTTTTAAAATTTCTTTTATTCACTTTAAAAGTATTCAGACATACAAATCATTACATACAAACATAAAACATAAAACACAGCATTTTGCTTGCTTTTTGCTTTTTACATTTTAGCTTTTTATCATCCAAATTATCCCTCATACTCTCACATACAATCATCTTCTCTCTTTCTCATATTTATGCTTGTATTTTTATGTTCAAACTAAAATATACTTCCCGGTTGAGTTACCTTATCATTTCTGTATTCTTCAATTACTCTTTCTATACCGTTGGTTCTTTGAAGTCTACAATATCTTCAGTTCTTTTTATTTTTTCCTTGGTTTGTTTTTCTTTTTACATTCATTTTATTCCCTCCTTGATTTCCCACTCTTCTGTTCTTGTATTCAATATATAACCAGAATATACGGTATGGTTTTGCTCTTTTTTCCTCTTGTCATTAATTTTAATTTTTTTTCTCTACATGTACTATCTTATTTTAGTGTGCGTATTTTCATTCATTTGTCCCTCCACATTCGCTGGGGTTAGGGGCACAGGACTCCCATGAATGTGGAAAAACCGCAAATAACAAAAACGCTATGATTTACCTAAGAGAACACCTCTCTAGGAATCTCTAGGTCCTCCAGTGCAACTCTGTGGTCAATATCTACCAGACATTGACCATAGAATTGCACTGGAGGAGCTCCAAATGCCTAGTGGAGTGTTCTCTCTAGGAATCTCTATGTCCTTCAGGGCAACTTTTAGTTAAAGTTGACCACAGAGTTGCGCTGGAAGACCTAGAGATTCCTAGAGCAAACACATTAATAAAATCCATGAATAATCAAAGCCGCAAAAGTCAAAGCTGCAAATGTGGATGGACGAGGGTACTTACATTTTAGCATTTTATAAGAAAGTTACATTGTTCAAATTAGAACATTTTTATTTAAATAAATTTAATACCCAACTCAATAATGTTTAGACTTGATGTGATACATATGCTTGTTTCTGAGCCCAAAGTTTACTAAAATGAGGAGTTACATTAGAAAGAGCAACTCTCAGTTCTTTGGTGACATAAAGTATTGCACGATATTTACCCTTCATAGCTGGCAGAACTGAGAATCCAGCTTTACAAAGATAGGTAGTTGCAAATGGTAGGAGCACATTCATAGTGACTCTCTTTATCACCTGGCCAGTACTTCCATTAGATCTGGAAAAGGGCTGCAGGGCAGCAGGAGTATCCCATTCCCACTAGTAGCAGGTGGCTCTGCTGGCCAGGTGATAAAGAGAGTCGCCATTCAGCAGCACTGCAAGATCCAGAAAAGGCTGTATGCATCAATAGAAATGGTTTTGGGGGAGGCAAGCGACCATTGTTCTAACCATTTCTCCAGAAGCATATGTGTCTGTAGAAGTAGTAGTTGGGATGGCGAGTGACTGTTGCTCCAACCATTTCTTCAGAAGTGAATGCATTGGGAGAAATGCTTGGGGCAGCGACTGTTGAAGAGGCCAACCACTTACCAAAGTCAGCTACTCCGTGAATGTGCACATAGCAATCGGCTTTGCTAAGGGGTTGGCAGAGGAATGGGAGGAAAGATCATCATTGAACTCACAACCTTGTGGTTTGTGAGTGAGTGGCTGCAGTACAGGCATTTAACCTTATTATTAATATTTTCTTACCCACCTTTCTCTATAGATCAAAGCGGGGGACACCAACAATTAACAAACAACATCAGTTAAAATTCATCAGTTAAACCACGTCAGTTTTAGAGTACAAATAAAGTATACACATATAAAAACAATCCACATCTAAAATTCATCATTTAAAATTCACAATTTAAAAATCTTCTGGATAAGCCTGCTGGAAGAGACCAGCGTAGATTTTTGCTCTAACCTCCTCCCAAACCACCACTACACATATACAAGCCCCAGCCTCCCTGGAACACCCTGACACTCTCTTTTCCATTCTAATTCCCTGCCATGCAATCTGATGCTGAAAAAGTTATCATTTTAAGTATCTCCCCTCTCTGGACGGCAAGTTAATCAGTGCCTGATGTTGGTGCCCCCCTTGAGAAGCTGCCATGCCCCCCTCTGGGGGAGCGTCCCCCGCCATTTGAGAACCTAGGGAATATGTCATTCTTATTGTCCAGAATGCTGCTCTGTGAATGTTTAAGTGGATTCCTGAACTGTGTAACTGGAAGTACCACGTATCTACAGTGAAAATATGACTTAATTATGGTATCAGAATGATCTCACTATAAAGTTATAGTTTCTTTTATTTGCTTTGTTATTTATGCACAATAACAGTCAAAATATTTTTAATGAAAATAACAGATAAGACTTCCCCCCTTATTTTCTGATATATACTGATAAAAAAAATTTCAATAGTCAAGAGATGGAATTATGATTTTGTGGGATGGAGTATTTTGAAGCACAAGTAGTATCACAGGGAAATAAAATACCATCATTGCTGTGTTTTTTTACTACTGAATTTCTCCTGAGTACTCCTGAATTTCCAAGACTGAGAAACTAGAGCTTTTATAATGAAGTAGAATAGAGCTCTACAGCATGAAGGAAAATTCTGGAAGAAGTGTGTAGGATTTGGGGAAAGGTTGCTGTTGTATTGTTTTCTTTTTACTAAGGGTTTGTGATTTTCAGTGGCAGAAAATTATAAAATGCATTGTTTTCAGATGGCTGCATAGCAACATTTATTAGCCAGAAAAGTGTATATGAAAAAGGAGTATGAAAATGTTATGTTTTTTAAAAAGATTTCTGACACATGCCTGGGAAATGGTTGTAGTTCCTGTATGAAATTGGATCAGTTTGGTTGTGAACCCTGGTATGTGTTTGTAATTGTGTTAACCACTGTGTACCACTAAATCAGTGTTTCTCCATTATTTTCTGTCACGCCCCCCCTAGGAAAGAAGAAAACATTTCGCACCCCCCCCCCGCGATCACATGGGCGGGTTTGGCCAATCAGGATAGAGCTACTGGGGCTGTGCTGGGACAATCTCCCTCTCTCCAGCCGTAACAGGCCCCCCTTTATGGAGCCTCGCGCCCCCCCTGGGGGGCCCGCCCCACTATTTGAGAACCGCTGCACTAAATGAACATTTTTAAGTGTTGTAGATTCTTGAAATAGCTAGAATGGCTTTTGTAAAATCATGGGAAAGTAATCATAATAGACCAAGTGAAGCGTATTGTTAAGGAAAATATGGAAACAGCTGATTGTGTATGTTTTCTTTCTTGTCCTTTTAAAAAAATATATATATATATAAAATGCACATTATAGTATGAGCTTGAAGAGATGAAAGCCATCATAATAAGAGCACTCTGGACATCAAGGACACTGGAAACATGAGCATGACACTATGGGTTGTGTAGAGGATAGGCTAAAACTGTATTTTAAGAAATTAGACTAACATGGTATTGTTTTCCCCCCCGCCCTAATAAAATGCAGACAAGCCCTCTGGATAGAATGGCACTATTCCTAAAGTAAAAGTAGAATCCTTCTGCAGTATATATCAAGCTGCATCCAGGTGTTTTTTTTGGGGGGGAGGGGGATATTTATAGAAATTTTTCCTCAGCTCCCTGTTCTTAGCCACATTCCTGTCAGCAGTGGTGTCCCCCAACTTGGTGACACCTGGTGCAGGGGTAGGGCTTCCAGCACATACACGTCAGAGAATCACGCACACGGCCGAAGGGAGCAGGCCCAAGGCCCCAGGAAGACCCGGAGAGTGGGCCCAAGGCCCCAGGAAGACCATGCAGGGGGCAGGGGACTGACCGGGTGTCACCCCCCCTCTTCTGGGATGTCACCCCCTTCTGGAGTGTCACCCAGTGTGGCCCGCAAACACCCCCCCCCCCAGTGATGCTACTGCCTGTCAGTTGTCACTGGTTGTAGTGAGTGTGTACTTGAGGCTGGGATTTAGTCAAACAAGTGATTCCATACAGACCACTGATATGCCATATGATCTCAGGACATCCCCCAAACTTCCTTATATTCTCAAACAGTCATAAATAAATACAGTTGTCCCTCCTAATTCGCGGACTTCTCTTCGTGGTCTTGAATTTCCACGGACAGGAAGCCAGGAGGGACAAAATGGTGCTTGCGTGTGCAGAGTTGCGCATGGGAGCGTGCGGCCATTGTATCCAATGAGGCTTGGATATTTGCAGTTTTTCTGATTCGCGGGGGGTGGGTCTAGAACAGGTCCCCCATGAATCGGGAGGAACAACTGTAGCTTTAATTTAAAAGGCATCCCATTTGCAGCCATTATGAGTCCAGAGAGAACATTTAAGAAAGGCAAGAAGGAAGGCCATTTTTTAAGTTGAAGTGGTTACATCATTTCTTCCAGAGCTGATATAAGCATTTCAGCTGTAAAGGAAATGGTACTACGTCTGAGAATTCCCCTTGCTTTCCTGAACAGATACATTGAGTTTTAATGTTCCTTAAAGAGGCTGTTTCTTTTAGAGTTCTGGTTTGCTGGCAGTATGGGGTTTTTTGGGGGGTAGTGGTGGTAGAAATCTCTGCTTTGCTAACAAGTATCTGGGCTAGGCTAGCTGTTCTGTAGTCTGATTATTCTCTTTTTTCTTGTACCAGCATTTTCCAGTGGTTCCAAATTTAGATTTGACACATGCATTTTTAAAAAGATGGCAATACAGGTTTTGAAAGTCCAAAATACTCCAAAATTGTCCACGCGGGTGGCTGAAATAGTGACTTTGCTTTCTGATGGTTCATTGTACACAATCTTTGTTTCATGCACAAAACTGTTAAAGACTATTGTGTATAAAATTATCTTCAGACTATGTGTATAAGCTGTAAATGAAACATAAATGAGTTTCATGTTTAAACTTGGGCCCCATCTCCATATCTTATTACTTATATGCAAATATTCTAAAATCTGGAAAAAAATCCAAAATATTCTGTTACCAACCATTTTGGATAAGGCATACCCAACCTGTATGCATTTCTAGGATATTTGGAGCTTTTTCTCTGAGAGCAAGAGGACATGTGTATGTGTTTCCTTTGAGCAAAACATGGATAATTGTCAGATTTCTGAACAATCTTCAAATGTCTTGTTTTATTCCCCTTTCTCCAGTAAAAAGTAATCAAAATTAAAAATGGAAAAACTCTTATTAAAGAAATATTTTACAATTGCTAGATTTCCCCAGTGAAATAACTTTCTGTTTATAGCAGGGGTTGGCAACCTACGGCCCACGGGCCAGTTCCGGCCTGTGGACCCCCACTTACCGGCCGCCGCCGCCATGCGTTTTGGCGGCCGCACACGCCGTGGCCACCATTTTGTTTGCCAAAATGGCGGCTGTGCCGCGTTTGCACATGCACAGTACTGCTGCGCATGTGCAAACGCGTCGCAGCTGCCATTTTGGCAAACAAAATTGTGGCCACGACATGCGTGGAGGTGGCGGCAGCGCACGCGGCGGCGGGGGTCACGCGCGCTGCCATTCCTCCCCCCCGGCCCGCCGGAAGGGACTGCCTCAGGGGACCGGCCCCAGGTAGGAAAAGGTTGCCGACCCCTGGTTTATAGCATAAAACCTCTTTCTATAGATGGATGGATTTGTTTGTTTGTTTTTTCTTGTATTATAAACTGCCTTTAATATTTTCTGGGAAGGCAGGGCATACATTTTGAAAACAAATACATAATAAAGTAATACTGCTACAGTCCTCTATTATTACTAATTCTATCACATAATCCAGAGAAATCTGAACAGTTAGCTGTGACCATGGTTAGTAAATCAACTTCTTGACTTGGCTGGAAACCCATAAGTTTGATTTTAACTGTCACGCAATGTTATGTTTGCAAAGGGAAGGGGGACTTTGCAGCAGGGTGGGGGACAGAGTGCACTAGCTGTTAATGGACGTGTCATCCTTTTTTTGCGATACAATGGCTGTTATCTCTGCACCACTTTGACAGTTCTGCTCTTCAGTTTTCCATCTGTGTGGTAATTGTGGCTGTCCTAAACCGAGCCTTGCCCATTGCTGGGGCTTTAGAGGTGTGTGATCCAGCTATGTTACACTGGTTTTATTATGTTAGTATTTCATTGTGAGTTTTCTGGGATACACTGTACTGACATCCCCCCCTGGTGTTATACACATTTGTATATTTATAGAAATAATTCTGAAACTGGGTTGTGAACTTTGTTTGCTAGGGGTGGCTCTCAACCACAAATCAGACACTAGAGCAGAGGTAGATAAACAGTGGGCCCACAAGGCTGCTTTTTTGGCCCTTGATGCCTCAAGGTTGTTGTCCCAGAAGGTGAATTGGTGGAGACAGACAAGAAAAGAGAATACCCAGGAAGGATATTGAGGCTCACTGGAAAGAAAGATGCATTCTCAAAGAGGTCATAATAGTGGCAGCCTCACTGGGCACAGTTCAAAGTGAGTGCAGTTTGTTGTGTGTCTTCAAGTAGTTTCCAGCTTATGGTGACCCTAAGTGTAGCATAGTGGTTTAAGTGTTGGACTACAACTCTGGAGTCCAGAGTTTGATCCCCACTCGGCTATGGAACCCACTGGGTGATCTTGGGCAAGTCATACACTTAATTCTTACATGAAAGTCATTTTCGATCCTTACCTAGCAGAGGAGGTACCATGATCATGCATTGACCCACAAATTATCTAGTCGTGTTTCCCACATTTAGGGAAATCACAGGGGTCAGTACACCCAGAGTACAATGGATGAGCCTCAACATAGGAAAACCACCTTCATGATCATGGTATCTCCCCTGCCAGGTAAGAGTTGCCATAAGTCAGAAACAACTTGAAGGTACACAGCACACATGCACACAAGGCAAACCTATCACAGGGTTTTCTTGGCAATATTTGGTCAGAAGAGGCTTGCCGTTGCCTTTCTCTGAGGCTAAGAGAATGTCCCCTTTTTCTCTCTCTTCTCTCTTATGAGTGATCTAAGGGAAGAAGTTTTAAATTTCTCTTCTTGCTCCACCACTGTCAGAACTCCTGTTCCTATGGCTCACGCAAAGGCTCTGATCTTTTAGAAAAATTGCCTTGGAGCTGAAAACACTTACTCGGGAGAAAGTCTGGGGCACTTGGTCAATGCTCAAGAGCCAAGATTGCAGAGCTTTTACTGTCTCCATTGAACACTGGAGTGAGGAGACCGATTGTGGCATTAGCCCCAACCCACTCCTTGATGCAGGGGTCGGCAAGATTTACTTACCTGGAGCCAGTCGCTGGTCCCCAGGTCTTCCGCCGGGCCGGGGGGGGGAATGGCAGTGCATGCGCTCATGCGTGTGCGCACGGCTGCCGCCACCACCATTTTGTTTGCCAAAATGGCGGCCGTGAGTCATTTGCACATGTGCAGGAGTACTGCGCATGCACAAACGAGTCACAGCTGTCATTTTGGCAAACAAAATGGCAGCTGCGACGCGCGCGGTGGCGGCAGGGGTCGGCGGGTCAGGTGCGGCCCACGGGCCGTAGGTTGCCGACCCCTGCCTTGATGGGTGTCCCCATCTCCCCCTACAGTGTTCAGAAGTTATGAAATAAAAGGATGCCAATAAATAAAGAATTTGGGAGTCTGGGGAAGCAGTCGGGCCAATGACAACACAAAGGACATTTGGGCTGTTGGTTGATAGATTTATGCATGTTTGCCCTTTTTGTACCGATTTGAATTTGGGCATGAGAATGTGTGGCTATCAATACAATTTGAGGCTGGTTTATTTTGAGTAGGTATGGTGGTAAAGTGGTGAATCCAGGGGAAAATACTGTGAGATGGGTACATTTTTTAAAATTACAAATAAGTACATCAAGGCCATAGGCAATGTATGGAGGTAATAATGATTTCAAATAATGTTATGTTATGTATTTTATTATGTATTAATGTGATGTCTTTTTCTGTGATTTTATATAGCCCCACAAGATGGCCTTTGAGGGCATATACTTCCATCACATTGAGCACCCTATCTCTTGTTTCTTCTGTGAATATTCTCTCTAGGCCAACCAACATGAATGCTGTTAGCTTTTAGAACTCATAGGGGGGTTGCAGACTGCCAGAAATAGTGCAAATTGAGTCCACTTTAACTGCCCTGACTCAGTGTTAGGGAATCATGGGAACTATAGTTTATTGTGGTACCAGAGCTCTCTGACAGAGAAGGCTCAATATCTCAGAAAAAAACTACAGTTCCCATGATTCCCTAGCACTGAGCCAGGGCAGTTAAAGTGGACTCAAATTGCATTATTTCTGGCAGTCTGTAAAGGCCCATAGTCTCCTTTTTCAGGTGAAGATGGTTTCTAAAGAATTGTAGAGCAAAACCAAAGTGGCATTTTGGTTTGAGTCTGCATAGATGAAAATGTTGGGCAACACACACCAGTGCTTGTGAACTGGACTGCAGACATACAAAGTAAATCTTTGTTTCTCCTTTGAAGTGATGAAGGTCTCTCTCCTCCTTGAGAATTGGGTTTGCCTCTATGGTTCATTGCCCTAGGTTCATTTGTAGGAAGAGTGTGGTGAGGTCCTTAGGAGGTTTCTGTACTGTCAGGCCTGGAGATAAAAGCTTGACCTCTTTCCCTTTGCTGAGCAATGTCCTTCAGAGCAGAGACTGACTCTCTCTCTGCTGGGCTGACACACCTTGAGGTTCAGCTGGAAGTATGAACGGGGAGTTCCCAGAATCTGGAGACAGGAGCTATTTTTGCAAGGGGAAAAACCCTTGTTACATCAGCCAGCAAGGACATCTGTTACAGATAGGAAGAAGAAAAGATAGAGGCACAGGACCCGTGGCTGTGAGGCTTGTAAGCCAAAATGTTTAACCTCATATTGACATGCTCCTGAAAGCCATTTATGCCTGTACGTTCTGTTGGTACGTCCTAGCCTGGTACAGATTACAATTGACTTATGTAACGGTAACTGCAACTGGCAGCTCCCTTTTTTAAGCATCCTTCCTGCCCCAGCTGCTGTCAAAATGACCTTGACTTCAGGCTTCAGCTGAGAGAGAAACAGAGCAACAGAGGCAGCTGTAAAAAGCCTGTGAAGCCAAAGCTTCACACACAACTGGCACTCTCACATGTGTTAATAGCCATTGGAGGAATCCGAGCAAGTGCTAACCTGGGATCCTTGGTAGGATTTTTTTTTTTTTGTGCCCTTCGATTTTTTCCAAAAATGGACTCCAAGGCAGTGTACAAAAGTTAAAACAAATACAGATAAGGGCTCATACAAAGACAATTGCTCAACATAAGCAGAGGTGGAGAGGAGATTGCTTTAGAAAAGTGCTACTCAAAGTGGTGGCCCTTGGACTGGTTCTGGTCCCTTGGTCTCTGCCAAGTTTCTAAGAAAAAGAGAAACAATGGGCACAAACTTAGTGCCTGTCCCTGGCACATTGGGAAGACAATAATTGCCAATCCCTGAAATCAGATAGCATGAGAAGCACTGATTTAGAGCCATGATGAGAAACAAAACTTCCTAGGCAGATCAAGGGTGGTTGCAGACTGCTAGAAATAGTGTGAATTCAGTCCACTTTTAGGGTTAGGGTTAGTGCTAGGGAATCATGGGAACTGTTATTTTTCTGAGACATTGAGCCTTCTCTGTCAGACAACTCTGATGCCACAATAAAATACAGTTCCCATGGTTCCCTAACTCTAACCCTAACCCTAAAAGTGGACTGAATTCACACTATTTCTGGCAGTCTGCAGCCCCCCTAAGACTAGTAGTCTCTTTTGTTCTAATCTGGCCCTGCCATTCTATAGATACAGTGGTACCTCGACATACGAGTTTAATTCGTTCCGTAACCTTGCTCGTATGTCAAATTGCTCGTATCTCAAAGCAATTTTCCCCATTGAAATTAATTGAAATGCCATTAATCCGTTCCAGCTCCCAAAACACCACCTCAGCTGTTTTTGTTAAGTGTTTTTGAATAAGAAAAATGTACAGTATTTACAAGAAGAAACATTTATTTATAAATAACAAATACATATTCTATAAATATGGACTGGTTTTAAACGAGTCTTCCGATTCCTTGTTTGTGGAAGTGTGTGGGATCTGCTTCAGCAAATCACCATAAATCGCTCGTGCCTTCTCACATATGATACTTTGTGTTAAGGTTCCTCCTTGAAGCTGCTTCTCTGTCACCCACACCATCAGTAGTTTCTCCATCTTTTCATAGAGAGAGGTCTGGAGCTTAGAAATTATTGTAACGCCCTTAGCTGCGTTATACCCTTTATCAACTCTTTCTGTTTAAGCACAGTACATATCATTGATGTGCTACGCCCATACATCCTCGCCAAGTCAATTACTCGCACACCTTGCTCATGTTTTTCTATGAGTTCACGCTTTAATTCAATAGACATCATCTTCTTCTTCGGACCCATGGTTATAAAAATAAATGTGATAATGTTTTGTAAATGTACAAAAAGCAAAAAACGTGAACCCAACTTATCAAAAATGCTTCTTGTTATTTCCCCCCCCCCCCCAATAACTGATAGCATATGTTGCCTCTGAGTGTGGAGGTCAACACTCAGTTACGTCTTCTAAATCAACATGTTTTCCTTTGCTGTCTGCTCTTGTAGTTTTAAAATTGTATTTTAGATTATTTAATTTTGTATGTAATGCACAGCAAGATGGAACACTATAAATTGCCATGTAGCTAATATTCATAAATAGGTCTATTTCTTCCATACGTTCGTCTTTTCTTTTCTTTTTCTTTTTTTTAAAAAAAGCAGGCACTACATCTTGGTAAATCTATTACTGTAATCATTTGATTTTATTCTGAAGTAGTCAGAAATCCTTTATGTTAGTACTACTTAAAGTAGTGGCCTGTGGACTAGTATTTGTCCACAGCCTGTTAGTTGGTGGTCTGTGGTACATTTCCGGGAAAGAAAGAAGCGTTTGTAGCCAGTGGGCGCAAATATAGTACCAGTCCCTGACACACTGGAGGAAAAGGAACCCTGCCAGTCCACCACATCAGATAGCTCAAGAAGCACTGCTTTCCATGAAGATGGTGGCAGGCAGATCATCCAGCCACTTCATCCTGATTCATCTATATCTGGAATGGAAGCAGATAGTCCAGATATTTTGGATAACAATTCTCATAGTCCTTTACCATTGACCTCGCTGGTTAAACCCCATACCCCCCAAAGACGCAGCCAGCATGATTGGATGGCTATATGTTTCTCACTCCTGTTCTTTGCTGTGGTTTGTGTGGTGATGAATGACTCTAGAACACTTGCATTCATGCTGTGCGTTAACATACAGTTGGTTTATCTGAAATGTAAGTAAACAAACATTTTAAACCTTCCAGAGATCACCTGAACGTTTCTTCCAAAAAGCATTTAGGGGTGATTTTTTTTTACTTTCGCAAGAGAAAATAGAGAAAGGAGAAAATAGGAAGTCTGTTTAATGTTTCATAGAGTGGATTCTATAAATTTTATGCATGTAGACTCCCCCTTCCTCTCCTCCCTTTTCCATTGATATCTCCCCCCCATCTGCTTTTGAGGGTCCCCCCCACCCCACTGAAGCAAATGTGAGAGGACAACAGGAAGAACAGGGGAGCCTTTCTACCAGTGAGGTCCATTCTGCTGGCAGATAGACATAGCTGGATACAAGCCAGTTTATCTTACTGAATTGCTTCACGATAGAGCTGAGTACGCAGATTAAAATGTAATATTTAATACAGTAGGGATTCTGCTGTCCCTAATCTATGTAGGCAGGCCATTGCTTTTGAAGTATAGAAGTATTAGCGGACAGACCTCCATCTTACAAATGTAGGGGTAGCCATATTGACCATAAAACAAATTCCAGAATCCATATAGTGTTGATGATACATGTGTTGTTGCTCTTAATCACTGTCAAGTCTGCTTTGATTTGTGGCAACCCTATGAATAAAAAACCTCCAAGTCACTCTGTTATCAACAGCCCTCCTCAGTTCTGGGAGATTCAGGACCATGGCTTTCTTGTCCATCCATATTTAATGGAGTCTTCTTCTTTTCTTATTGCCTCTCACTCTCCCAAGCATTACTAGCTTTTCTAATGAGTCCTGTCATCTCATGATATGGCCAAAATATGAAAACCTCACTTTGGTCATTTTGGCTTCTAAGGAGAGTTCAGATTAACAAAACAAAAAACAAAACACACCCACAAAATTATCTGCGCTAGCTTTGGAAGCACTCAAGCTTCTTCAGCAGGAAAGGGTGCTAAAGAAGCGAGCAAGGAAAGGAACATGATGAGGTCAAGAGTCACAGAGCCTACAGGAGCTGTGTGGGCAACATGTCTGATGTTTCAATTTATTTCCAAACATGACTATGTAGACTTCCTGATAAACTCACTGCACACATCCTGTAAAAAGCCCTTATGTTTCATGATGGACAGAGGAAAGTGTAGTTTCAAGGGGAGTAAGGTGCTTTGTATTTTCAAATGGAGAAGCAACATTTTGTTGCTTTTCTTTTACTGCCTTTGTCCCCAAGTGGCTCCATGTTTATCGGAGATATGGCCTAATTTCATAGGCTGCATCCACACTGCAGAGTAGGAGAAGAAACCTGGCAGCTCCGTTGAGGCTAGCATAGTTGGTCTCTAAAGGTCTCCAAGGTGCTGCTAGATTTCTTCCCTCCCTCCCTCCCTCCCTCCCCACTTTTCCTTTTCATATAGCCTCTATGGGGGGTTGCAGACTGCCAGAAATAGTGCAAATTGAGTCCACTTTTAGGGTTAGGGTTAGTGCTAGAGAATCATGGGAATTGGTTTTCTTCTGGGACATTGAGCCTTCTCTGCCAGAGAGCTCTGGTGCCACAATAAACTACAGTCCACATGATTCCCTAACCCTAACCCTAACCCTAAAAGTGGACTCAATTTGCACTATTTCTGGCAGTCTGCAACCCCCCTATGACTCTAACACTCCTTTCCACTGCATGATATTTTAAAACCATTTTTGCCTGAAGGAGCCTTTGAGTTTTGAAAGCTGGTGCAATCTATTTCGTGCCTTTGGGTTGGCCTAATAAAGGTATCACCATTGTGTCATCAGTTGAAAGTGAAATGAAATAAATTCCAGCTATTAGAAGTTGGCTTGCCTCAGAAGTTGCTTCAAAGAGAAAAAATAATGATGACGAAATCCTGGAAACTTGATGTAACTACTTGTCAGAAACAGGGAATCTCCAGTGAGTGGAGGTTCCCTATCCCTCCTTCCTGAAGCTTTCTGAAGCACAATGGCTGCAGCTGCACTGCAGAAAAATCCAAATCCCAGAATTCCGTAGCACTGAGCCATGGCAGTTAAAGTGGTGTCAAACTGGATTATTTCTGCAGTGCAGATACAGCCCCAGTCCATCAGGTTAACTCTGTATAATATAGGAAACATGCAGAGGTAGCTGTGTTGGCCATTTAGCAAATTCAAACACAAATCTACCAAACTGATACCTTTATTGGCCAACCAAAATGCACAATATACTTGTTGCAAGCTTTAGACGTTCCACTGGCTTCTTCATCAGGCAAGATGTTACAAACCAAACAGGAGGAAAAAAAATTGGAGATGTTACTCAGATGCCTACATTTTGATGTTTCAGATATAGGTTGCTCAGTCACACACATCCCACTGTTGTGTGTTGCTCCCATGATGCAAATTTGCAAGATGTTAATAAGGAAAACTCTGTTAGTGCCTCAGTGATGTTGAGCAACTGTATACCCTACTAAACTTACAAGGCTGCTGAATTATATATTAAGCAAATGCCGCTTTATAAATTATAGACTATGCTTCCTTTTATTTTTGTATTAATAAGTTTGTATTAATTCTGTATAGGTATTTCAGTCTCTCTGCTATTGTGCACTATATGTTTGTCAATCAATATTTGATGTTGTATTTGTTTTAGACTTGGAACAACTTGGACATTATATGTCTTGCCAGAGTGTAACAGAGAGGTTCCTTCACTTGGGTGCTGCCTATTCAGGGTGATGCTAGACTTCATGTGAGATGTGTGAAAAGTGTTCTTTTTATGGAAAGAACAGAAGATGCGTTCTAGAGCAGAGGTGGGCAGACTTCAAGATTGTGGGATCTAATTCTTGCTCCTAGAACCTTAATGTTTGCCAAGCAGTGCCTGTTGTAAAACATTTACACTTGGAATTAAAGAATTCTCAGCACAGGGATTTCTTTTGTGTACCAGAATGGAACAGAGCTCACAACCAAGCAAGCATGCCCTGTGCAATCTTGTGCCAGTTTCAGGAAGCTGAGAGGCCTCTCTGAGTCTAGACTCAAGGGTTTCCATCATCCAGTACTTGAAGTTTTGACTCTTGCTTTGTTAAGGTCTTTTCCTATTCTTGCATTATTTCCCCAATCATCCCAAACTAACTCTCTCATGCTTTATCTCCTTCTCTCCCCCCCCCCCCCCCCCATACATTAAGGAACTGAAAACTGGTTGGCTTTGGCAGATGCCACAACTGATCTCTAGCAGGAAACCCAGGTCAGGTGGCAGTTAACGCTCAACCTTTCGGTTCTGTCACCTGGGTGAACTAGTTAAAGGCCTCCATTTGTGTCTGGAGGAATAATGAAGTGAGAGGAAAGTGGGTTGCGTCTGAGTCAGTTTTGAAATAGCACCATGGGTATATGCAGATGATACTATTTACTTGTCAAAAATAGCCACGACTTGGCCCCATTGCTGATGAAGATTAAAGAGGAAAGTGCAAAAGCAGGGTTTATAGTTGAAGGAAGACAAAAATAATGATAAGAGATGATTTATAGTTGGCCCTCCACATTTGTGGCTTTGACTTTTACGGATTTGATTATTTGTGATTTTGATTAATATGTTATTTCAAGGAATCTCTAGGTCCTCCAGTGCAACTCTGCCTGAAATTGACCATAGAGTTGTGCTGGAGAATTTAGACGTTCCTAGAGGAAACACTTCTCTAAACACGTGTAGATCCTCCAGCGTGATTCTGTGATCAACTTCTGGTAGATGTTGACTACAGAGTTGCAGTGGAGGACCTAGTGATTCCTAGAGAACTGTTCTCTTAGGTAAAAAGAGTAGGCTTTTTATTTGTGATTTTTCCACATTCATGATGATCCTTCACCCCTAACTTCAGCGAATATGGAAGGAACACTACTTAGCTTTAAAGTGGATGATAAACATGTTAAAATAATTAAAGATTTCCTATACACTGGCACAGTCGTTATCCAAAATGGAGTCTGTAGTCAAAAAATCAGAAGAAGACTAAGACTTGGAAGGCAGCCATGGAAGAACTAGGTAAGATTCTTGAATGTAAAGAGAAATCATTAAATACCAAAATCAAAGTCATCCAGGCCATAGTATTTCCGATTTCTGTATAAGGTTGTGAAAGCTGGACACTAAATAAAGGTAACAGGAAGAAAATCGGTTCCCTTGTAATAAGGTGCTGCAGGAGAGTTCTACAGATACCAAGGATTACTAAAAAGATAAATGAATGAGTCTTAGGAGCTCACTCACAGTATGAAATAACACAGTGTGGAACCCGGGTTATTTCACACGCGTTCACACTACCCCTGACTTCACTCAGTGCAGTTTGCTGGGGGGGGGGGAACTGTGGCGCACACTACGGCCACCTTCCTACTTTTACGCTTTAATTCTAGATGGCTGTACTTTGGGAACTTGATATCCCCACTTCTACCAACTAGTAAAGTGTCAGGAACTCACACTACCTTTTGTATGTAGTCCCTCCTCCAGTATAACAAAATATTGGTAGCGTGTTTTATGTCTAAAACAGAGGCCAAGTGATGTTGAAATAAAAAAAAGAAAAGTTTATTTTACATCAATATGCAATAAAGGTAACTTGTTTCAGGACTTGCTATTATAATCTTTCTTAGGGGGGAAGCAGACGGGAGCTTCCCGTGCGCCGCAGGACGGAGCGCCGCTGGACCGCGGCAGCCGCACCGCGGCACACCGTCGGCGACTCTAAAAGGAGCACCAAATTGGCGCTCCTTTTAGATTTCAGGGAAAGTGCGCCCTAAAAGCGGCGGGCGCACTTTCCCTGACTCAAACGCCGCGGCGCGTGTGGTCGCCGTGGCATGAGGTCATCCTCGGAGCGCCGGCCGTGCGGAGGGCCGGCGACTCCGAGGGCGACCTCAGGAAGAGGAAGGGGCGCCGCTCGTGCGGCTGCCCCTCCTCTTCCCTGCCTGGAAGATGACTCTATTAGTCGTCTGCCGAGGCCCTTCGTTACAGACTTATAACATATGTTACGAATTCAATCACAGTACCTCAGCCCCTCTGGCTGATAATATCTAACTGGAGAGAACACCACAGTAACTCTCTCTCTTCCAGAGCTCTGTGTATTTCAGAGTTTACCCTTTCTAAACTCTATCTCCCTAAAATTCAGTTCCTTCAGGAACACTTTAAACACAGCCCTCTCACTAGCTTAACTTTCCCAACACACCCTCTGACCCAAATCACCTTCTCCTCCTCTAACTGCCTGTCAGTCTGGGCTTTTATACTACTCCCAGCTGAATTCCCATTGGCTGGCTCTCAGCTGCCTCCTGATTGGCCACCTGGACCTCTCTTCACCACAGGGACCCACTTGATCTGGTGCATTTTGCACCAGGTCACCTACCGTGTCTTTTTCATGGTGCTGCAATGATCCGGATCTTTGGTAGTGAGAACTCACTACCAGATAGATCCAGATTACGTGGGATTGTTTTGAAAAGGGAGATGACTCCATTTTCAAAACAATCTGGTGTGTCCACTGTCTCTTCCTCTTCCCTCTTTCGTCTTCCTCTCCCCTGCCACCACCACATCCTCCTGTGTCCTCCCTCTCCTTCCTCCTCTTCCTCTTCCCCCCCTCCTGCTACAATAAAGTCTCTAATGGCATTTTGTCCCTATTGCTGCCACCCTCCGGATGTGAGGATTTATCCTACACCCTCCGAGTCTGAACGGCAACAGGGATAAAATGCCACGGAGAGATTTGATCATGACAAACATAGTGGGAACTTCAGCTTGGAATGGCACCACTGAGAAGACCCGGATCTCCTTAGTAAAAAAACGTAAGTGTGAATGACCCCATAGAGCAAATCAGGTCTAAATTCTCATTAGAAGTGAAGGTGACTAAATTGAGACTGTTCAGACAGTGTGACTGACTGGAGATGCCTGTAATGTTTGGTAAAGTGGAAGGCAGTAGGAAAAGAAAAAGGCGGTTGACTCAATCAAGGAAGTCACAGCCCTAAGTTTGGAAAACCTAACCAGGGCAGCTGAAGATGGGGGATCTTGGAGATCTCCCATTCATAGGATTGCCATAAGTCAAAGTTGACTTGATGACAAATAACAACTTAGTGTAGCCGTTAGTTAAGTACAGGACAGATCCTAGTAATAAAACAAAATAAATAAATAAAAATAAACCCTGATGTAAGCTCTTCAGCTGTTGATCAAAAGGTTGATCAAAATCCTCTGCACCCATGGATTCTTTATCCACAGATTCAAGCATCCACGGCTTGAAAATATTAAAATATATATAATATCAACAATCTGAAATATGCTGATGACACCATAATACTTGCAGGAAATCTCACAGACCTCGAAAAACTACTAAGGAAACTCAAAGAAGAAAGTGCAAAGGCAGGCTTACTGTTGAACATAAAGAAAACAAAAATAGTAACTACAGAGAACTTACACACATTCAACCTAGACAGTTAGGAAATAGAAGTACTGTATTTTCCGGCGTATAAGATGACCTTTTAACCCTGGAGAGGAGGATGAGGATGAGGATGAGAATGAAGGGAGAAAGAGGAGGAAGCCAGGACAGAGGAAGAGGAGAATGAGAACGAGGAGAGAAGAAGGAGGAAACCAGGAGAGAGGAGGAGGAGGAGGAGAAGGATGAGGGGAGAAAGAGAAGGAAACCAGTTCTACAGTATGGATACAGCCTGAATCTGCACTGCAAAAATAATGCAGTTTGACACCCTTTAACTGCCATGGCTCCATCCTATGGACTCCTAGGATCTGCAGTTTGCTTTGTGGTACCAGAGCTCGCTGACAGAAAAGGCTAAATATCTCACAAAACTGCAAATCTCAGAATTCACCTTGAGCCAGAGCAGTTAATGTGGTGTCAAACTGCTTTAATAAATTTCTGCAATGCAGATGCAGCCAAAGTTGATGTGTTGCTTGGGCATAGCTTCTTTAATAAATAATTCTGCACAATGAGGGAGAGAGAGAGTGTGTGTGTGTACCCTTGAAGATTTATCTAAAGAAGAACCAAGTTCCTTAACTTGGAGGTTATATGTGTATGTTGTGTGCCTTCAAATTGTTCCTGATTTATGGTGATCATGGGGTTTTCTTGGCAAGACTGGTTCAGAGGTTTGCCATTGCCTTCCCCTGAGGCTGAGAGTGTGTGACTTGTCTAAGTTCACCCAGTGAGTTTCATGGCAGAATGGGGAATCAAACCTAGGTCTCCAGAGTAGTAGTCCAACACTCAAACCACTACACCATGCTGGCTCCTATTCCCATGTACTATCTATGAAACAACTGCAGACTTTTTTGTTGTTCTTGTGTGTCTTCAAGTCCTTTCCGACTTATGGCAACCCTAAGGCAATCTTATAATGGGATTTTCTTGGCATGTTTCCTCAAATGGGGGTTGCCATTACCATCCTCAGAGGCTGAGAGTGTGTGACATGCCCAGGGTCACTTACTTCGCTGCAAATTGTACATACCCCAGAATGCATCACCTAGTATATTGACAGTCCTTCCCCAAACACTTTTTCATTTCCCCCCAACCATCTCATAGCTGGGAGATGGAAATAATTTTTAAAGCAGCATTTAAATCTGAACTATTTTTTAAAAAGTAAGGTCCAAAACTCACTGCAGAAATAAATGCTAGGGAACATGGGAGCTGTAGTTTGTGATGTTTATAAGTGACAGTTTTCCTGCTAAGTACATGCATGTCATAAGCATTTTAATTAAAATTACCATATTGAAATCAAATCTGATTTTTTAAAAAAAGTTTTTATTTAGTGTGCGTTGGAAGAGGGGTAGTCTTATATGGCGAGTATATCCCAAACTCTATATTTTAACTGGAAAAGTTGGGGGTTGTCCTATAGGCCAGAAAATACAGTAGTAAAAGAATTCCCATACCTGGGAACAAATAGTGATAGAAATGGGGACTGCAGCCAGGAAATCAGAAGAAGACTAAGGGCCTCGTTAGACGACTAATAGAGTCGTCTTCCGGGCAGGGAAGAGGAGGGGCAGCCGCACGAGCGGCGCCCTTTCCTCTTCCAGAGGTCGCCCTCGGAGTCGCTGGCCCTCCGCACGGCCGGCGCTCCGAGGATGACCTCACGCCACGGTGACCGCACGCGCCGCGGCGTTTGAGTCAGGGAAAGTGCGCCCGCCGCTTTTAGGGCGCCCTTTCCCTGAAATCTAAAAGGAGCGCCAATTTGGTGCTCCTTTTAGAGTCGCCGGCGGTGCGCCGCGGTGCGGCTGCCGCGGTCCAGCGGCGCTCCGTCCCGCAGCGCACGGGAAGCTCCCGTCTGCTTCCCCCCTAAGAATGGGGAGGGCAGCTATGAAAGAACTAGAAAGGATCCTAAAATGCAAAGATATACAACTGAGCAGAAAAGTTAGAATCGTACAAGCCATTGTATTCCCTATTACTATGTATGGATATGAGAGTTGGACAATTAAGAAAGATGGTAGGAAGAAAATCAATGCATTTGAGATAAGTTGAGGATCCCATGGAGAGCCAAAAGGACAAACAAATGGGTCTTAGAGCAGATCAAGCCTGAACTCTCCCTGGAAGCCAAGGTAACAAAGCTTAGGCTGGCGTACTTTGGGCACATCATGAGAAGGCATGAATCGTTGGAAAAAACAATAATGCTAGGAAAGGTAGAAGGATGTAGAAAGAGGAAGTTTGCATGCTAGATGAATGGACTTCATTAAAGAGATCACGAGTATGAATATGCAGGAATTGGGCAGAGCTGTGAAGGACAGGGTGTCTTGAAGATGTCTCATCCAAGGGTCGACATGGGTTGAGATCTATGCAGGGGCAGTTAACAACAGCAAACAATATAAATTCCAAAGAGCAAACTTTGCCTTTGCCATTTTATATAAGGGACACCATTTTATTATGCCACTGTATTTAATGAGACTTGAGTTTCCATGGATTTTGGTATCCATGGTGGTGGTGGTGGTGGTGGTGGTCCTGGTCCTAGAACCAAACCCCAGCAGATACCAAGAGCCTACTGTACTGACTTTAGTCCTATCACCAACTTTTTATAAAGTTGGGTTTTTGTCTCTTGACAGCTTCCTATGGTAATTCTCCCAGTTACATTGTTTGCCTAAAATGGTTGGCTTCAAGCTGTCATTGGCTTAATTACCACATATCTGTACCTGATGAGATAAAATCCCCCTAAGGTTGAGCATGGTGATGCCGCTGACAGCCAAGTTCTCCCAGCAGGAGAGCATTCAGATTGCTCCTTTGTGCTGTTTGTATAGGCTCTGTAGGTGGCAGGGAAGTAGAAAGCATGCATCTTGTGGTCTGAGAAGAGAGGAGCTCATTTGGTATGAAACAGCCATGCCTCAGTTCAGAAGGGAAATGTATTGGATAGGGTCCCATTTTTTTTTCCTTCCTCCAAACTACAAGGAGCACACTTTAGCCTTCAGCTGCATGTACTCTGAAAAAGCTTTCTTTTTCTTAGCACTGGTGTCTATGGGCCTTTGCAGACTGCCAGAAATAGTGCACATTAAATTGAGGCACTGCCCTGGCTCTGTGCTAGGGAGTCATGGGAATTGTATTTTTTTCTGGGACATTGAGTCTTCTCTGTCAGAGAGCTCTGGTGCCACAATAAATTACAGTTCCCATGATTCCCTAGCACTGAGCCAGGGCAGTGCCTCAATTTAATGTGCACTATTTCTGGCAGTCTGGGAATCTAAACCAATTTAAATTTAATTTACATGTGCACAGAACTGTAGACTTGGAACATTCTGCTTTCCATGACCAAAGCATTTTTCCCCCTTTTCAGAACCAGATAGAGCCAGCATGGTAGTAGTTGTTTGAGTGTTGGACTACTGGAGACCAGGGTTTGATTCCCTGATCAGCCATGAAACCCACTGGGTGACCTTGGGCAACTCACATGCTCTCAACCTTAGGGGAAAGCAATGGCAAACCTCTTCTGAACAAATTCTGCCAGGAAAATCCCATTATAGTTTTGCGTTAGGGTTATCATACGTTGGATATGACTTGAAGGCACACAACAACAACAAAGGAACCAGATGATGACAATAAATAGTACCTGCCCCACAGTTGAAAGAATGGAGGGAATGTGCAGCCTACCAAATTCTGATTGAGGAAGCACTCATGCTTTGGGTATAACAACTGGGATAGTCTGTAGCCATTCCTGGGATAAGCCCCTTCTGGCCTATCCTAATCCCCATATTAGAAAATCGCTTCATCCAGCCTGCCTCTTATAATATAATAGCTCCCCAGGTTAATTAATCTCATAGATAGAAATGTAAGTTTGTACTTATGACTTGGAAAATTAATCATGGGATGTCTCAAGCAGTATTTTTCAAAATGTTTGCACATAGGGACTTTGTCATGTGTGAGCTCACCATCCACGGATTTCAGCATCTGTGGACGGACGGCAAGCCCTGTTGTCCCAAATGGTGGTGCATGCACACAGCCATGCCACCATTAGGGACAATGGGACGAGTTCCTGTGTTTTTTTGTCTCCACGGTGTGGTCTGGAACGGATCCCCCCACAGATACAAATATCTAAATGTATAAAGGATAATTGTAAAGACAAAACATATTGGTGGTCCTACACAGATGTGGGTGTTGCTAGGCTGGGCCACCTTCTCTGGTATTAATGCAAATAGAATTGTATTCATCTGGTATGGCTGGAGATACACTGTTCTCTTTCATGGCTCGCTACCAGAGCCATTTGGAAAATGTACTCTTATTCCCTCTTCTAAAGCATCATCTGCTTATTCAACAAGCAACATCTCCTCTCTGTGGTCTTTGAGTGTGATGTCTCTGCTCCTGGATAACGCAAGCAATGTGATTTGCCAAATGCAGCTTCCCCAGTTTATTTACAAACATTTTTGAATTTCTGCAACAGTAATTATAGCCTGAGGGATCTAGGAGCTTCCTCCCAAGCGCCTCCCATCTTCCTGGTTGTCACAGCTGTCGGGTTCCCTTCCCTTTGTGAAGGAAAGGGAGATGGCGAAAAATAAATTCTGACATCAGGGTTGCTTCCAGATCAAGCTTTTGTTGTCCATTTGCCCTGCTTCATTCATGGGATTCTGTGAGTGATGAATATGATCTCATTCATTTGTAACCCTCCCACAAAATCTTTTTATTTTGTGTGAAGAAATCTAGAGGGGGGGATGTGTTTTGTGTAGTTTCAAGTCGCCTGTCCATTTATGATGACCCCATGAATTTCACAGCATTTTCTTAGGCAAGGAATACTGGAGAGTGGTTTTGTCAGTTCCTTTCTCTGAAATAGAGCATACAGCACCTGGTATTCATACACAGTCTCCCATTCAAGTTCTAACCAGGGATGGCCCTGCTTAGCTTCCAAGATCATATGGGATCTGGTGCCTTCATGGTATAGCTGTACAATATAATTTAATGGTTGGTGCCAGGAGGTGTGAAGGCACACAAGAGCATAGGAGGTGGCAGCAATTGGATTAGAGCTTGTTATGTGAATTGATTTAGTCCCCATTACCTGGTATCTTGGTTTAGTTTTTCGAAGGGTTCATCCTTTGATTTTTCTGTACTGATTTTCAGGATTTGTTTCTGTGAATTTCTCCATTTCAAAGCAGGGGCAGGCAACTCCTACGGGGCTGGGTGCCATGTTTAAGACTGGAGGATTTTGTGAAGATCATGCAAAAGGTTTACTTTTGTTGTTAAAAGCTACCTATATGGGGCGAGGGGATTAGCTGAAATTAGTTACAAAATTTTTTGTTAAATATTTTAAAATTCATTAAAATTTCCCCATTCATTATTAACAAATTTGATTTCCCCACTCATTGTTGTGTACCTTCAAGATGATACCAACTTACGGTGATCCTGTCCTAGGATTTTCTTGGCAAATTTTATTCAGAGGTTTGTCATTGCTTTTCTTTGAGACAAAGAGAGTATGACTTGCCCCAAGGCACTCAGTGGGTTTCCACAGCTGATCAGGGATTAAAATCCTGTTCTCCTGTAGTCCTAGTCCAACATTCAAAGTGCTACACTATGCTGAATCTCTCTCTCCCACTTATATGTTTAAGTTTAGATAAACAAACATTCTGTGTACTTAAATTAACTAATTACTTTAGTACTGACTGTTGATAATTATATTTATACTGACTATTAAAGTTGAAATAAACTGACTGCCCCATTGACTGTAGTGCATTTAGTGATTTGCTGCTCTATTTGGGTGGTAAACTATGGCATCATATTTTAAAAACAATTCTGATGGGGGGCAAAAAAGACTGGAGGACATTTTAAGCCTAGGTGTGGCACTTTCTTCACCTTTGACTTAGAAATAAAAACTAGAGTTAGTCCTTGTACTGTCCATAATTTTTGCTGGAAATAAGAGTTTTCCCTACATTGTGTATAAGAGTATCATCTGTCCAAAATAAGAACATACTGGTGCCCTGTACAGTGGCTTCATATTGGCACTATAGGAGATACTTACAATAGGTTTTAGAATTTAATTTGATTTTGAGTGGCAGTTCGTCTCACTATTAACAATAACCACCTATCAGTCATAATAATCATCTATTTGTACTCCAGAGATTCTGCATTTTTTATTTCTTAGTCAGCAGGTGGTGCTTTAGGGGGAGGCACTTTATTAGTGTGGCTGTGGGTGAATGGTCTGTTCCTAACTTGCACTGCAGCATGCTTAATGGTCATAGGGATTTGTTTTTCTTTCTGCAGGGAAGAAAAATCTGAGGACCAAGATTTACAGGGCCTGAAAGACAAGTCCCCCAAACCCAAAAAATTCAAGAAGGAACGGAAAGAAGAAAAGCAACATGAGCATGCACAGCCTTCAGCTGAACCAGCTGAAGCAGGCAAAGCAGAGATGTTGGAAGGAGCTGGGACTGCTCCAGCCGTGCCTGAAGCTTCTGCCTCTCCAAAACAGCGCCGTTCCGTCATCCGGGATCGTGGGCCCATGTATGATGATCCCACCTTGCCAGAAGGCTGGACCCGCAAGCTCAAACAAAGGAAGTCTGGTCGCTCTGCAGGGAAATACGATGTCTATCTTATCAAGTGAGTGGCAATGGCGCTGGGGTGTTTTCAGCAAGTACTTTACCCCAGGTTTAAAATGAGCCAGTGTTTAGCATAGTCTACACAGAACCAGATTTGTACTCTGGTTCAGTCCTAGGACGTGTGGCCTTTGCGCACATGCCATACATATCCTTTCCCTCAGCATTGAGAAAGCACAAGTTGGAAGTTATTTGTTCTATTCTTACAAGTAAATAATTCCTTTTTGCAATAATTAAAGCATAACCAGGAAACATTACAACTGTAATGTAAGTCTTTTAGATGACATAATGGCAATTGATTTTAGTTACTTTTTGGTTACAGGGATGTAACAAAATGTCTAAGTTTTAAATCATAGGATGGTAGCTTACAACAGTCCTGGTTTTCTAAGTAGATAAGAGCCCACTTTAATTCCTTTTAGTAATAGAAAAGCAAAGAGTTGCTTTCTAGAACATGAAACTAGACCCATATTCAAACTAGATCAATAACTGACTTTATTTTGGTACATCACAACCACAATTGCTTTTCAAAAGTAACATTCCAAGATCTGAACCAGGCCCCTGACCCTCCATAGTTGGGATTGCAGAGCTGAGCCTTTACTTTTGCTGACCTTTAGCAATTTGTGATCTCAGCCAGTTAAACTTTGGTCCATTTATTTGAGCCTACTGTATGTTTTTATGAGCACAATTGAACTGCTTATTAACTCCCCAGTTCCATTTTGGACTGCTGGAAGGGATCACTATTCTGAATTTTCCTCTTCAGTTAATCTTCTGGAAATAGAAATCCAGCACAGCAGGCTGAAGGGTGGGCTAAAAACTGGATTGCCAGTGGACTGGTCCTCTATTTGAAAGAAGGTTGTGTTCTCTTTTATTTGTCAGCATGGAAGACCATTCAAGACCCATACCTTCTGTCTGGCATTGCCAACATTTTTCAGTAATTTTTAATGGTCTAACCAGAAATCATCATTTCCTAATCATCCATTTGACATTGTTTTCTGCATTGTCATCCCTCTTCCTTGTCCCCACCCCCACCCCCCGCCCAGATCTGAGGTGTGGTGATGACTATTGTAACAGTAGTAGAAGTAGTACAGAAGCCAGCGTGGTGTAATGACTCTGAGAAACTAGGATTTGAGTCCCTGCTCAGCCATGAAAATCCACTGGGTGACCTTGGGCAAGTCACACTCTCTTAGCTTCAAAGGGAGGCAAACGCACACACACCCCACAATAAATCTTGCCAAGAAAAGCCCAGGATAGGGTCACCATAAGTTGGAAAAGACACAACAACAAGAAGTAGAATTAGTAAGAAAGCACATTCACAGTTCCTATTCGTCTAATGTTGGCAAAGCATTGCAACGGTTTTTCACAACTCTTATCCCTTTATATCACAGGAGGAGAAACTTGAACTCCCCTCGCCCAGCCTTATCTGGCCCACAGAAGTTCTGCATCCAGCCCATAGAGGAAGTTGAGGCAGCCCAATTGTCTTCCTTCCCCCAAGTTACATTTCCTAGTGCAGGACCCATGAATCACTGGTATTTCCAGTTATAACAGCAAGAAGTATGTGAGGCAATCCCAATCACTAGTTGGGAAAAACTGTGGGGTCCCCCACCATCATCTCCCTTTAATGTCTTTTTGGCCCTTCCAGAGTGTGCAGCATGTATGATCATGCGCTTTCCTTCCTACCCCATTCCAAGCCTCTGTATGCAAGTGACAGACTTTACCATGATTTCTGCCTAAAGCAAGTGGTAAATTCAGGCACTGTGCAGAAGGAGAAATTTCAGCCATGCTCTGACGTTCAAAAAAGGTAATGTATTTCTGTTCCCCTCTTGCCTTGACAGCATGATAGGAAGACCTCCTGCTTTCCTTACCTTGCCAGATGAACTACCATTCCCATCAGTTCCAGTTGGGCTAGGGCTGATGGGAACTGTAGTTCAACAAAATTAGGAAGCCAACAGCATGTTTCTATCCCTGCCTGTGTTCATAAAGTCTGTGATCAGTGCCTATCAAGACATGCAACACTATTTCAGGATTAAGCTCAAGATTTCTTCAGACAGTGGTTTTGTCTATAACCACTCTGCCCCACTAATAGACTTTTGTAGGAGGAGAGGTTCTGCTCATAACCCTACTGTGTTTTTCCCACTGCTTCTGCCATCTTTTTTGCTCTCCCCCTTCTTGCCCACCTTTTAAAAAGGAAAAGATGGAATAGCTACATAATGCCTTTTGAGCAGTAGTGCTTGAACCATTCATTTGAAAGCACTCATAGTCATTCCTTAGATTGAACGTACATACAAAGCTTCTCCTGACTCATTCTGCATCACTTCTGTAGCCCAGTATTATTCTGAATGGCAGGAAATCATCAGGCTCCCCAACGAGATGGTGAGAAGGAACCTGTGCCAGTAGTTATGCAGATTTTCTCATGAGGCTGACATGGAAAAGATTGTTATTTAGCAGTCATTAAGAGTGGAGCTAAACATGAGTAAATTCAGCAATGAGTCTGTTGTGACATTGTTATAAACACAGTTCTAATATACATACTGATTCCAAAGATTGGTTGGCAGGTGGAATCCCTTCCCCTAGTACACCTATCAGACAGGAAGCCACCTCTCTCCCTCTCTCGCCAGATTTTAAGTAAAATTAGCAACAAAAGCTAAGGGTAGGTTTTAAGGAATAAAGCATCAAATAACTGTTTTACTGTCCCACATCAACTGTTCTTAGGGGAGTGGATAAACTAAAGCAAAGTGGGCAACCAAACTTCTCTTGGGATTTACTTGAGGCCAGATACACATGTTGGTACAGAGCAAAAGGGGAAGAGAGGCAGGGCCCAACCCACAGCTGATTTAAAAAATAATAATTCTAAAGCTTCTTTTTTGTTGTATGGATTTGTTTCCAATCTGCGATTCTGCAGCCAGTACCAAGCAAATACAGAGCTGCCCACTAAGGAATTTTTAGGTCTTCCTGCAACATGGAGGCCTCTTTAATCTATGTGGTAAACTGATGTGTGTTTCTGTGGTGGGATGCCATTAATTCTTTTTTTCTCCCCACCCCATTTTTCCCTTTTTGTCTTTTCTCATACATCTGGCTCTTATAACTACAGCCCCCAGGGCAAGGCTTTCCGTTCCAAAGTTGAGCTTATCGCCTACTTTGAAAAAGTGGGAGACACCTCTCTGGATCCTAATGATTTTGATTTCACGGTGACTGGACGTGGAAGCCCCTCACGACGAGAACAGAAGCCTCCCAAGAAACCCAAAGCCCCCAAATCCTCCAGCACAGGTCGTGGACGGGGCCGACCTAAAGGCAGCGGCTCCGCCAAGCCCCGAGGGGCTGCCTCAGAAGGTGTACAAGTGAAGCGGGTGATTGAGAAGGGTTCGGGAAAACTGCTGGTCAAGATGCCCTTACAGTCCTCTATAGCTGCATCAAAGGCGGAAGGCACAGGTGGGGCCACCACCTCAGCGCAGGTCATGGTTATCAAGCGCCCTGGGCGCAAGCGGAAATCTGAGTCTGACCCCCAAGCTGTGCCCAAGAAGCGGGGGCGTAAGCCAGGCAGTGGCGTGGCAGCCGTATTGGTTGAAGCCAAAAAGAAAGCCGTCAAGGAGCCGGTAGTCCAGACCATCCAGGAGACTGTGTTGCCCATCAAGAAGCGCAAGACACGTGAGGCTGTCAGCATAGAGATAGCCAAGCCAATCCCACCTCCCCCGAGCAACACTGGGGAGTGGAGCCCCAAAGGACAGCGAACGGCTGCCAAGAGCCCCGGGCGCCGCAGCAAAGAGAGCAGTCCCAAAGGGCGAGGTGGCAATGCAGTGCCAACCTCTGCCCCTTCCTCCTCCCCTGGCAAGAAGGATCAGCACCACACTCCTCATCAGCCACTGTCAGAGCCCCAGAGCAGCCTCCCTGCTCAGCCCCCTGAAAGCCCCAAGGACAGCAAGAGCTTTCCAGCCGAACCCCAGGACTTGAGCGGCAGCAAGAGCTGTAAAGAGGAGAAGGCTCCGGAAAGTGACGGCTGCCCTAAGGAGCCACCTAAGACTCAACCCAGCGGCACAGCAGTGCCCTACAAACACGAGCGCAAAGACACTGTGTCGTCCTCCGCGGCCTTGCCCCGGCCTACAAACAGGGACGAGGCCGTGGACACCAGGACGCCTGTGTCAGAGCGGGTCAGCTGACTTTGAGGGGGGTGAGTGAGCAAGTAAGCGCCAGAGGAAACAAAGAGAGGGACAGGCAGCACTCCCAGCCCCACACACCCAAGACGAGACTCCAGGCAGCTGCTGCCGGGTAGGACTCCCCTTTCCCCACAGTGCCCCAGCTTTCATCCAATCAGCATCCCTCCTCCTTCAAAAAAGAAACCTTATTCTTCCTCTGTTTCTCTCCTTCCTCCCATTTTTAATACAGACAAGCACAGTGTGGGGTGCAGAGGCATGCCTCCCAGGGCTGGAAGCCACTTTGCACTTTTTCTACAGAATGGGGGCACCCTCTTCCCCCTCCCACCCTTCCTTATATGCCCCAGCCCCTTCTGCCATGCTTTGCTGCATATACTACTGACAAAGCAAGCTGTTTGGCAGGGGAGGGGGTAACTCCAAACTCTGGCCTGTCACCCTGATCCCACTTGCCCTCCATTTTAATCGAGGCCCCATGGACAGATTGGGGGTGGGTGGGGGCCATGTGTGCGTATTCCACTCCACCTCCCTAGTGCCATGTAATGTAGTTGTCCAATTGTAGTCAGAACTCTGTAGTTTTCAGTAGGATGTGTGTGCATGTGTGTACACATGAGAGAGAAAGCAGTGGAGGGTTGTGGAGCTTTGGAGAACCTATAGCACCCTCCATTTGCCAGTTAGACCAGCACTTAGGAAGGATATCCTCTCCCCCCCCCCTCCCCAGTACCTTCCTTCTCCTCCACAGGACAGTTCTGCTGCTAAGAGACCACTGGGCTTCTGGAGGCAGCTTTGTGAGCCTGTCCTCTTTTCCTATGTCTATCCTGAAAGGAGGGGCCTTTGATTTAGTTAAAGCAATCTGGAGTATGCTGAAGCGTGCATAGTTGTGTGTCTGTGTGTGTGTGCTTGTCCGTGCACTCATCACATGCTGAGAGTTAAAATGAGATGTTCTTCCAGTTCTCATCAGTGATGTTAGATTAAGGCACTGTTTGCACTAATGGAGGCCTTTGCACACTGGTCAGGAGGGGAGGGCATGAAAGATGTCTGGAGCGTGCCTGTGTGCATATTGGGAATGGGGTATTTGGACTGAAAACTGGCTCTGTTTTCCTGTTGGGGCAGGACAGTAGCTGAATGTGTGTAAAACTACCTGTACTTCTGTGCTGGGACTGGTATGTGGCAATGGCCAAAGTGAGAAGCCTGGTGTGTTTGTTTGTTTGTTTGTTTTCATTTCAAAGGACTTCCTTCTGGCTGGCAGCCAAGCTCTTCCATGATAGTTGAGCACACCTCTCCTCACTCCCCAGGAAAGCAGGGCTCAGCAGAAGTGTAGCGTATTCTGGGGTTGGGACTTAGTCTCAAAATCTTTTTCCCCCTTCCTTCCTTCCCTCCCTCAATACAAAAGACTGCAGAAATGAAGGGAGAAGAGGAAGAGGACAGAGGTCATCCTAGTCTGCTTGTTATTGTTTTTAACTGAACATACAGCACAGAGGATTTTCACACTGCCACCACCACAATCCTGGTCAGCAGCAAGTGCCCCACTGAGAAAGATGGAAAGCATGGGTCCAAGCTTGGAGTCTGGGCAAGAGGTAGAAGCAGTGGTTTCAAAGAGCTCACAGTTTGGAATAGAATAACCAAAACCTCCCCTCTTGTCCTATAGATCTTTGAATGCCCCAGTAGACATGGATCTGGACACAGATGATCACATTTTTTTAAGCCATCACCATTTTAACATAAATTCAGAAGGCTCTACTTTTAGGCAGAGCAACTATGTGGAGGGAGGCTTTCCCCCATCCTCAGTAGCTGTTATTTGTCCTGCTGGGGAAAATGTACAAGTACCCTTGTGATATCTGTCCCTCCCACTGTGTAGTGGGGAGTGGGAGACAGCAATTAGATCAGGAAAATGGGAAGGATTAAGCACCTCTCTTTCAGTACCATTATTCTGGTAAAAACAGGAGTCATCTACAGCTAAATGTTTTTTTAAAATCTTGGACAAATCTGATTATGTGGCTTTGAAATAATGTCTGTTTTGATCCTTAGAGAGACATCTTGGCATAGATGCATCCTGTTTTCTCCTCCCACCCACCTGACGTCAGAATAAAATTCTTTCCATGTGGGTGAACAGTCAAAGGACATATTTAGTTTGCAGTGCTTATATAGGGAGGAATGCACTGTTCTTAATAAAAGACTCCAGTTTCACTGCAGGCAGACCAGTGGTGGTCTAGTCTGTCTTCGTTGCAGCAACAGACAGGGCTCCTTGTTTTGACGGGCTTCCTACACTCTGGTCAAAAGCTAATGTCGATTTTCTCTTCTTGTGTAGTGGCTTGCTCAGTGGCAGTAAGGTTGGGGCAGTCTTCCCATTTTTGTTTACAAAGGAAAAAGCCAGGCTACCCAACTGAATTGAACCAGAGTTTGGGTTGGAGTCTGCTACTAATGGTGAATTCTGAAATATACCCCTTCCCACCCCTTCCCAGAAGCATAATCCATCTAAAAAATGAACTCATTCATTTGAATGGAGGTAGGTGCCCTAAGAATTGTGTTGTAGAAACATGGGCAAAATGTGAACAATTGCATTAAAAAAATGGAGAGAGGGAGAAAGAGTTGGAGAGGAAATCACTTTGTGATAGATTTAAAAATCCCAAAGGGCTTTTCTTTGATATTGTTTAAAAGGCACAAATTTATTAGGGGTGCATGGAAGGAAGGTAAGCAACTATCCACTAGATGATGGGGGAAATTTAATTTTTTTGGTCTGAAGTTGCATTTGTCTGTTTTTAACCTGAGGCCTTATGCCTAGTACAAACAGCTCCAGAACAAATAAATTGCTTCTCGGTTTCTACACTGGCTTCCAAGCCTGTAGCATGGGTAGATCTTCCTCATGTATGCATTCTGTTCAGTTAATGGGGGAGGGGGGGGGCAGAGATTAATAGATAGGATGCAGACCTGTCCGTTGTCAACACTTCATGTAACTTTTGCCTACACACACGCACACATGCACACACACATCCCAATAATGTGAATTGCAATCATGTTAGGTGCAATTAAATGTGATTGGGATGATTGGGATCTGTAGTGCACTGCCCTTTGAAATTTGGAATCACAGCAAAGGAAAATGCCTGCAAAGTTTTCACATGCTGACTGTGTTCAACAGTCATGTAAAGAGGGGAAATGGAGGAAAGGCAGTGCAAGATTGGGCATGTGTATATACCAAATCTCTTGGAGGATTGATTTAAGGATCACACAGGTACACACACTGCTTTTATTTTCAGCTGAGCTCTCCTGCTGGTAATCAGATTGGCTAGGAGAATAGATCCTATGGAGAGGGAAAGTACACTGGCATGGGGATGGTTCCATTTCTGTCATCTGCATGCAGCTTGTGCTCTAAGTTGTGTACCCACACTTTCTTAAATGTGATTGGCAAACATGTTGAAAAATGTGCCACTGCCATATGAACTTATGCCCTTGTCCATAAAGTGTAAGGCATTCTAGTACCTTTCCAAGACTCATAATAGTACCGGTACATCTTAGGCTACAAGTGGGGAGCTTGCATTGCAGTAAAAATACTTCACATTTGGACTTGTGAGGCAATGGTTTTTGCTGTCGCAGACTGACATGGCTTCCCCTTGCTCAGTGCTCCAAAGCCTTACTTACTGCAGGAGTTTTATAGAAATGCAGGAGCCTCCTTTTTACATGGTTCAAGATTTAGCAACCCTTTATCTGTCCCTCCAGCTGTTTTTGATGCCACAAAACAACATGACTTCCTGGGGCAGACAGTTGCACTTGTAACCAAAAGACCTCCTGCTCCTGTTTTTCTTTCAAAATATCTTCATGGGGAGAATGATGCACTTTAAAGCCAAGAGATAAAATATATCCTTTCTTATTTTCCTCCCAGTTGGGAAGAAACATGGAGCCATAAGACTTTGCAGATTACATGGTTCTGATGGTGTCTTGCATAAAGACTGAGAGAAAGAGGTTTAAGCTCCATCTGAAACTGGCTCAATAAAAGCTACAACATACAGATTCATATCTTTAAAAAAACACTAATAAAGCTTCCATGTGCACCCTGATTGGTCATCTTTAGACCTAAAATACATCCAGTGTGCAACCAGGAACATGTTGAAGAAGAACACCGGTACTCACTTCCACAGTAGTGCAACCCAGATTAAACCACTTAGAGTTAAGCTATGCGACACATTAAATATGTATTGAACAGTTTAATATCCTTTCTTTCCCCAATTGTCCAATAAGTATGTGAGACACTGATCCAGATTTGGAACAGCACAGGTGGGGGAGCTAACCCCCCTTCCCCCAGCTGCTCCTTGTTTCAAAATACTCATCATGGGCTTAAAGGGCCGTGTATGTTTACTTGAAACATTAAAAGGGTCTTAAGCTACACAATACATACCTAATGAATCAGGTTGTTCAACCCTTGTTAAGAGCTAACATCATGCAAGTTGGAACAGCTTGCATCAGGTATCCCAATTCTGTGACTACATTCCAGGTAAATGAGAGGTGTCTTATCCTCCTGACCGCCATGGTATGATGTAGGGCTGCAAGAGAGTAGATTTCTGTTAGTAACAAAGGGCCAGACTGAATGCTTGGTGGCACATCTGGGTTGTTGCAAGCCAGGTACAGGGAGCACAACATTTTTTGTACCAACAGGCAAGCAAAAGGTGTGGCTCCCACATATCTCCTTTTCCCACCCCAGCTCTTCTTTGTTGCTTCTTCCCTGCTCTGTTTTGCAACTCTTCCCAGACCTGGACTCTCCCTTCTCCAAAATCTAGTTCAGGTCCCGAAGAAGGGCTATAGATGAAATGAAGTGATAAAGTCAACAGCAGAGTTTGAAAGAAATGCTGGCTACTTCCCGTTACGCCCACTCATAGACACATACACCTTATGATATTGTCAGAGCTAGCTGCTTCTCCTGGGTGAGTTACTACCAGTTGTCGTTTGGCAATCTGTCCGTTTCTTTGGAGGGACACAGAGTGGTGTCTCAGAACAGAAGTGAATGCCACCCATGCCCCCAGATCTCCCCACTTCAACCCAGCTCAGCCTCAGAGACAAATGTGGATATAGTGCCTGGCGTCTGAGAGACTGTGCAAGAGGTTTCTACCTTGCTAGCATTGTGAACCACCCAATATTTCTGTGTCAAGTGAAAATAAAACTTCTTGTCTGTTTCAATTATCCAGAAATGTGTAGAGTTTAACGCTAGGCCTAACTCATTTGATTCTGTTTTGTTTTGTTTGGGGATTTAATTTTTGTTTGTTTGTGTGTGTGTGTGTGCGCGCGTGCATTTTTTTTAAAGCACCAAGTAGACACAGAAAAAATGTCTAATTTTATATATCTGTATATTGCATTATAAATGGGGGGTTTGCTTTTTTCTGCTTGTTGCGCCACATCCAAACAAGGACAATAGATAAGCAAGGAATTATAAGGTCTGTTGAGAGATTATTCTATGTTGTTTCTTGACCATTATTCCTGGTGTTCAATATCATAGGACAAGGGGAAATAAAATGAACCCATCAAACCTGCCTGCCAGTAATTTTTCTCCGTGTTAGAGCTGCATTGCCTTTTAGCTTTGGCTGTGCTGTTAGACTTTTAGAAAGGGGTTTCCTCTTTCCCCCCAACCCTCAGTGAGGGGAAAACCAATGAGGCTGAGTATAGCTAACATTTTTTTTAAAAAAAATCCACTCAAGTCAGCTTAGGAGGCAGGGCATGGATTTAGATTTGGTTGGTGAAAGGGAGGACAGGGCATGGAGTGTTAATGGGATGTCTACAAAAAGTCAGTCTAAAACCAATGCATTCAGCATGAATTACTGTAGTTCTGTTTATGACCACTTTGGTAGTAAAACACTGCAGCTTGGTAGCGTTTTGGTTTGCAGTTGAACCTCTTGCTCTTCCTCTAGAGCTGACCTCTTCCTCCTCCCTGCAAACAAAGTTCTAGTCAGTTTTCTGCCCCATTCCTCCTGCAGTCTTCAGGACCTAGTTTGTGCCCTAGCACTCCCACTTAACTGTGTGCCTTGCATGTCAGCTGGCATAAACGTGCAGCCCTCTACAACTGAAAACCTGCCCTTGCCTCCTGTCTTTCTCCAGTTTAGCACAAGCCCACATCTAATTCCCAAAGACATCACACCTTTCTTGAATGTTGCACTTTTATGGGTCATTCTCTTTTCCTTGCATGCAGAAGTGGTTCCAGAAAAAGGGGGGGGGGGGGAAATCCAGGGTGAACAAAGAAAGAGCCTGATTGATTCCTGGAGTGAGATGTATATGTGTGCTAGAGCGAGTGAGTGAGATCAAGCTTTCTTCTCCCAGGACACAAGAAGTTTCCCCATCTCTGTTTTTAACTTTTGACAGAGTGAGGAGGCAGTTCTTTGGGTGGAGATTTGCCCTTAACCTTCCTCCTGGTACTGTGTGCTAGTGTGAGTGTTCAGTTTGCTTCCAAGAGTTTTATTTCCAAGTGCTGGTAGCACAGGGCCCTTCTAGCATTCATCAGATCAAAGGCTGATGTGTTTGGAAGTAGATTTTCTAGGGTTAGTCCCTACCGTATCCCAGAAGAGAAGGGAAGGGGGCTGTTTGTGCTCAAGGCCAGCTTCTGCTTGCAAGTTGCCAAAATCAGCAATACCCACTTGGGAGGTAGCAGCTTAAATTTGCCGTTCTTCCAAAAGTAAAGAACTAGACAGCAGATGTACACTTGGGAGGGGGCAGGAGTGCACCTATATTCTTCCTAATGGAGGTTGGAGGGGAGGAGGAAGGATTTCCCAATCTGTAGATCAACCTCCGTGGGGTTTTCTTCCAGTCATGGGCCTGAAGTTCCTTTTCCAAGCCAGACAGATGGGCAGTGCTTCTTTGCAGTTGTGCGTCTTTTATCTGCACAAAAAGTAAGTGGATGAAGTTTGTTTGTTTGTTTGTTTTAAAAATCATTTTGGGACTTTTTTCTTCTCATGAGTGCAAAAAACAAACAACCCCCCTCCCAAAATCTGGGAAAGTTTCCCCTCCCTAAAAGTATGGGGAGGTGGGGTGATCCCCTCCCTCGGCTTCCATCAGTCAACATGCGGCTAACAAGAAACCAAGTTCCTTCTGCTTCACCACTCAGTAGTGATCACCATATGACCAAATATTCCAAGGACTGTTATTCAATGTATGCTGAGTGCTTGCTACCCTATACAGCTCTTAAACCCCACATAGCTGACACTAGCTAGTGGTGTACCTTCCCCTCCGGCTGCCCAGATTTTATTTTTTAAATTCCAGAGACACGGATTTTGGGGGCAGGGGGAGGAGATTGTCTTCTTTCCAATAGTCCTTTTCTCCCCTTCTTCCTGGAAAACATAACAAAACTGTGGTGTTTTGTGTATAGGGTTTTATCTCCCTACCCACCTCGACCCGTATGGGGTGGGACAAAGAAGGAATGTTGGTGAATCCGTTCTCTCTCTGTGTGTGGTTTTTGTTTTTTCGTTTTTTTAATGGTCCACGAGTATGTATCGTGAACATTTCTGTAAAGTAATTGTTCCAGGCACAAACGCTTCAGATTTTTTGAGTGTTTCAAACATATGTATATATTTTAAAAGGGAGGAACAGTGTACACTTTTTATTATTTTTGTCTTGTCTTATTGGCAGTACAAAGAAAAGGGAGGCTAAAGGGGGTATGTGATAAGTGGAGATTTTGTTGTGTGTGTGTGTGTGTGTGTTTTGTTTTAGTTTTTTTAAAAAATAGGCTTTCCCAGGGTATTTTGTACAGCTTCTATTTCTAACAGTCCACCACCAGTAGGCAATGTAGCAAAAAAAAAAAGTATGAAGTGGTTAGATTCCTTCATATGAATATTCGTTTGGCTGTGAGTAAGAACCCAGGAGGACCTAGTGCCGTAATGGCAATAAAGAGGAAATCTATGAAACTTTTTGCTAGATTCAGAGTTGAATGAACGTCCCATCAATTTCTAAAGTAAACACACCAACTTTTTTTTTTAAATGCAAAGAGCTTGCTACTAATCCAGATTGATGGAAACGTCTATTTCAACCATAGCAAGTCTCAAATGTTAGGGGAGTTTAAAAAAATTTTTTTTAGCAAGAATCCTCCAAACAGAACTCTAGATAGAAGTGGTGATTGTAGCAAATTCTATTTACAATTTTTGAAATAAAGTTTTAAAGGTATTGGCATTCTTCAGCCCTACCCGTATTTCCTTGCATTTGGTTGATGCGTTTTTTGGGACAATTACTTTTAAGAACTCTGAGTAGATTGTTCAATAAAATTTAAAATCGATTGCTCTTTTTGTAGGTTTTGTGTACAGCCAAAAAAAAAAAAGACTGAAAGCACTGACTATATTTAAAAAAAGAAAAGAAAAAAAAAGAAATTTATTAAAGGAAAATTTGTATAATTTCAGTAAGAAAATAACAAAATCCGTCTGAATGTACATGTATATGTTTAAAAGAAATCCACCAACCCCCCTCCCTACCCTTGTATCCTATTTATTATATAAAAAGTTTGCCTTATAAATTTACAAGAAAACAGTCCTTTCTTTATGGGTGTCTCATCTTTTTTATTTTGATTTAATTTTTCTCCCTTTGGCAACAAAGATGCTGTGGCAATTGCATTTTTATATATGTATGGTCATTTAAAGAAACTATATTTTTATGTTAAAAATTAGGTTCAGGCCCAGTCTTAGCACTCAGCATGCATTCTACACAGTAATCTAGTTGCATCTCATGTTGGTAAGTACTGTATTCTGTGCTAGAATTGGATTATAAACTTATGTAAATGTTACAGATTTGTTTTGAGCCTTTCATTACCAAGGTAGAAATGTTCTGCCCTGCCATTAAAATATAATATTTTTTTTCTCTGTTGTGGCCGAGGATGTCTTTTTAGAGTTTTTGAGTTGGTTGGAAAGTGGCCATCTTACTAATTGGGCCAGTTTTTAGTGGTGCAACAGGATTTATTTTAGGAATGTCATACGTTTCCCTTTGAAATATTTCCCCCACGATGGAATGTAAGCTTTGAGTTACACTGAACATGGGACTGGCCAGTTTGCAAATGTGTCAGATTACATATTAACAAGCATTTGTCACCTTAAGATCTCTGTCCGAAATGCTGAATACTTGCACACATCCAACAATATTTCATATGCTATGGATAACAGTGTGACAACCATTAGCTACTTATTCTTAAAGGAAACATTTCTTACAAATCTGTATACCAAAGCAGTTCTCAAATTGGTTATTGTCTACAGCAGTAGCAAATAATGCTATTTAGAATTGAGGATGGTGATGATTCCACAGGCGCCAGCCCAGCCTTGGTTGTCATCTGAGAAACCATAGCCTAGTTTTTTGGATATTTTAAGCAGGTTAGACCTTTTAACTAAAAGAAGAAGTGCTTTTGAGAGCTGGGGTGGTATGGAGGCTCATTGCTTCCACATTGTACACGAACAGTAACTTCAAAGAGGAGCAAGAAAAAAGCCAAAAACAAGTGTTACCTAAATGCCTGCATAATGCTGAGATGCCAGCACTTGATCTTATGAAAGGTGTCCCATCAAGCTGACTGACCTCTTGGAAGCACCTTCAAATGCTTTTCCTTCAATTGATTTTTCTACAGTTTTGCTAATTTTCTCTGCCTATACAGTGATTCTGTGAAATTAAACATGACTAAAGAGGCATATGAACCACTGTTTTCCCCTGTGATGCTACATGAAGATGGGACATCATGTGGACAAGAGATCTACGTTAAGCAACATGGCACCTACGGTGCAGCTTGTGATAAGTTTGTTCTCATTTCAGGAGCTTCTGGAATGTCTCATTCCATCAAGACAAACACTTTGCCACCTACAAAGAGTGTGGCAGATGGGCGATAATTCAGTTCAGGTTCAGCATAGTCCTTAAAGGAAGCTTGTCCAATACTACCACCACTACACTTCTGAGGAATGCCACAATATCCTGGAACAGAGTTGTGGTGAAAAATGCTTTAAGCTAGAGGCACAATCAAGTCAGATCCAACCAAAACTGTTATTTTGAAAATCGGTAACATTTAATGTATCCTGTTTTCATATGGATCAATGAATTGTCTTTCCCCAACAATTGCTAGCATTGGTTTATCATGCGTGCTAAAAGTCTAGTCTATACTTATAAAATCATGGTAGTTGGATGACATTTAGAGCAGCAGTAGGAATCATGTAGCTATCCAGGTGTTGGATTGCAATTCCCAACAGCTGGATAGCTACATGATGGCTCCTAACCAGCAGAGCCAATGGTGGAGGGGGCTGGGAATTGTAGTCCAACTTGGTGAGGGCCTCTTGATTCCCGCCCCTGAAGCAGATGAGGAAGAAAATGCCTCTGTGTTGTTGTCTTGTTGGTAGTGCAGACCAGAACACAATTATTGTGTATGAGGGAGGTAATTCCCTTTCTCACCATTGTACAAGTCTGTAGTCATGCAAATACAAGGGGGTATCATAAAGTTTTAATTATAACCTTTAAAAAAATTGACAGAAAGTTTGTTTTGATTTATAGTTGTTAACTTATCTCTACGTAGTCACCGTCCAGATTTACACATTTTCCCCAGCGTTTCTTGACCCTTCAAATACTGTTATTGTAGAAGTCTGCAGATTGTACTTTAAACCACTCTTCCACTTCATGAAGGATGTCATTTATGTTGTCAAATTGGTGACCCCACAATGGATTTTTAATTTTTGGGAACAAGAAAAAGTCACTTGGTGCGAGGTTGGAAGAATAAGGCAGATGCTGCAAGATCTCAAAGCCACATGCCCTTGCTTTGTTAACTGCAGCTTGAGATGAGTGAGCTGGTGCATTGTCAGCTAGGAGATGAATACCTCTGGAGAGCATACCATGGCATTTCTTTTTCAGAGCATCTTGCAACTTGTCCAGAACATTGCTGTAGTATGTGCCAGTGATGGTTTGTCCCTTTGCAAGGTAATCTGTGAGAATGACTCCACGACAGTCCCAAAAAACAGAGCATGGACTTCTCTGCTGACTTTTGCACCTTTACCTTTTTGGGGGAAGGGGAATCGGCATACTTCCACTCCATGCTCATGGTTTTGGTCTCTGGATCATACTGATAAATCTAAAATTCACCCATGGTTACTAGACAACCAAAAAATTCCTCTTCATCCTGTTCCAACACTGTCAACATCTGTCTTGAAAGGAAAGGGGTTAGCAAACATGGAACCCAGTGTGCAGACACCTTAGACATGTGCAGTTCATCATGAATAATTTTCCACACACTACCATAACTGATACTAATTTCATTCATGATCATTTGGATGGTTGCTCATCTGTCTTCCAGGATTAAACACTCTACTTTCTTTACTGTGCCCACATCGTCCATCAATGATGGTCTTCCAGGTCTTGGCTCATCTATGAGGGACATGTGACCAGTTTGGAAATTCCTTTTCCTCCTCACAGTAGTGTCATAAGATGGGCAATCGTTTCCATAAACTACCACCATCTCATAATGAATTTGCCAGGCACTATTAGCTTTCAGATGCAGGAACCTATCATGCTGCAAGCCTCAATCTTCTCCACCTTACACTTTAGTCACTTCTGGCACAACCTGTAACAAAAATAAAGGACACAAATAGCTGATTTTCTTGACATTATGCACTTACGGACCATTGATGACACTGACAAAATTTCATCTAGATACCATAGTAACTTCCAGGTGATAATTTTTACTTTACAATACCCCCTCGTAATTGAGTGGGGGATAATTCATGAGTGAAAGAAAGAAGTGTTCTCAAATACCTAATGTTGTCCTTTCTTTTGAAATGCCATAAATAAGGCCAGAATTCTTTTGCACTGCTCAAGCCCTTTTGAGGCTACAGTCACTATTGCTCATTAGGAACCAATGAGAACTCAAATTTGTGGATTTACTTTCTCGAAGCCAGCCAGAAACCTGCTTATTTTGACCGTCTGTTTCACCCCTATAGATGCCTTCAAGTCTCTTGACTTATGAGGACCCCCCATGAGTTTTATTGGGTTTTCTTAGGCAAGGAATAATCAGAGGTGGTTTTGCCGGTTCCTTCCTCTGAAATAAAGCCTACAGCACCTGGTATTCCTTGCCAGTCTCTCATCCGAGTACTAACCAGGGCTGACTCTGCTTAGCTTCCAGATCAGGCAGGATTTGGTGTATTCAGGGCATTTCAGTCTTTGTTTCCTTTGTAGCATTAGGGAAATCTTGGAAGGGATTTTAACACATTTTCAGTTTGCTTAAGACAAATTTGGAGAGCCAGCATGGGTTTTGAGTGTTGGACTATGACTCTGGAAACCAGAGATCAATTCCAGCTTGGTCATGAAACCCACTGGAGTGATCTTGGGCAAGTCACAGGTTCTCAGCTTCAGGGAAACGTAATGATAGGGAAACGTAATGGACATATCTTGCCATGAAAACCCCATGATAAGGTTGCCATAAGTTGGAAACAACTTGAAGGTACACAACAATAGCCAAGGGAAATGTACATGTACTAATAAAAAAAACCTTAAGATTATATTTTGCTTAAGAAAAAAAAGCACCACCACATTGTACTATTCCTTACCTGCTTCAGGCTAGTCTAATAGCTATAGTGAAACAAACTGCAGCGAGACTCCAGGGCTGGCAACTTCTGCAGTTCTCGTTCCATCAAATGGTGAAAAGGTGCTTGGTACAGCAGCACTTCTGTTGCTGCTCAGATCTCAACATAGTCAGGGCTAGATGGGAGGTGGCTTGGGAAGAAGCTGGATTCTACTGTCTAGAATACAGTGAAAGAAAGGTGAGCCATTGGTGGGGAAAGTAACCTGGGAATGAACTGATCAGATATTGGCAAACATTTAAAGCACTAACCTTCTGAAACAAAATCTATACAGAAAGGACTCTGTCTTGTGTACTTGAGAGATCCATGCGCTACATGCCAAATAGGATTCTTGGTGATGGGGATTAATGCATTGCATTGCATTTATGGGGTGCACAATTATTCCAGCCTCCTCCTCCCCTCCCCCAAATCCACTTACACATTTTAAATATACAGAACAGTACATTCCAAAAAGGTTTTGGCATAACAAATATTTGTTTAATGATTGTGGCGACTCTTTTGCTTCACTTAAGAAGCACCTTCGCAGATCAGACCAAAGCCCACCTCCAAGCATTTCTGAAAAAAACTAAACATAAGAACACTAGCAGCCATTGGTATACCTGATAATGGCATCTGTCACATCTTGAGGCGAATCTAGTTTTCTGCAAAAGTTTTGCAGAGTCCCATGGTGGATGACAAGATGGCCACTCTTCCTCAGAGCAAATGCTGTGGATTAGGTTATAGTCTGACAGCCACAGGTGCCCTTAGCCAACTGTTTATGTCTGAAATTCTTATAATGCAAAAGAACAGTTTCTGAAACACACCTGGATTCAAAAGTGTTCCTGGTTATCTATGGAGTGTGAGTGATAACACAATCTCCTTCCTTCCTTCCTTTTATTTATATGCCACCCTTCTCCCCACATGAGATCCAAGATGGCCCACAGATTCAAACACAATACAGCTAAAACTTATAACAAAATCACTTTTAAAAAAGGTTTCCTGTTAAAATCAACAGTAATTTAAAAGGGTTTAAAAGCATTTAAAACTTAATGATAAAAAATATAGCATTTCTCCATAACAAAGACCCCTCAAACTACAGGAAAAGGGATTCCAGTCCTAAACATTAGGAAAAACCTCCTGAGAGTAAGAGCTGTTTGATAGTTGAATATGCTTCCTCTGAGAGTGGTGGAGTCTCCCTCTTTGGAAGTCTTCAAACAGAGGCTGGATGGCCATCTGTCCAAGGGGGTGCTTTCATTGTGTGTTCCTGCATGGCGGAGTGGGATTGCACTGGATGGCCCTTGGGGGTCTCTTCTAAATCTACAGCAACACTAGCCGGAGGCCTACTGTACTTAAATAATAATAATAAAAAGTATTTGCCTGCTGGCAGAAGGCAACCAGAGAGATGACAATGCTAGACTAATAATAATAATAAATAATAAACTTAATTTTTATAGCCCGCCTTTTGCCAGGGCAATCAAGACTGTCATGAGAGGGAATTCCACAACCTGAGAGCAGACTAAAGCCCCTGCCATGTTCTTGCCAAATGATATACCACTAGCAAATGGGATAGTGGTGGGGCCTGAAGGTGGCAATCTTGCAGCAACTCTTCATTGGAAACATGACCTCCGCTGAGAGTGCAGATAATCATTCTGCTGAATGGCTCTGCCTCTGTTCCAAGCTTGCTGGTTCTACATATATTTGGAAGACTGAAGCATATGCAGGACTTTCAAATAGTGCCAACCACAGTTGTCCCTCCCCATTCGCAGGGGATCCGTTCTGGGACACACACACACACAAAAACCCCCATGAAATAGTGTGCACGCGCCATTTTGTCCCTCCTGGCTTGCCATCCGTGGAAACTCAAAACCGTGAAAGAGAAGTCCGCGAGCGAGGAGGGACGACTGTGCTTCCATGGTTCTTTTAAAGGGCACAGCTATGTAGATGATGATTGTACATACAGTACATTTGCAGAATATTTTCACACCACATGGTTTTGCCACTAATCTTAGAGAACAGGGCAAAAATCTGGCAAACAAGCAACCCTGAACCTCTCCTATAATTTTAGATGTTTATAGGACTCATGCCCTGATCCTGTTCAAAGATGGCTGCCATTGCAGGAGAATGTCATGTGCAAAGGCCAGAAATTCATCAAAGAGAGTAGCAGGTCGCATATGTGTGTATCTGTTCCCAAATGAGGCCTCTGAGACCTGCTCTTGGGATGGCATAACCCCATGATGGAAAAAAGGTAAGCTACCACAGGCACACACATTTTCATGGAATTATTTCAGCTGACCAGAGTCTCTACTGCAATGTCAGATAACTGTCCTACACACTCCTTTCCCCCTTGTCTTATGCCCTAAAAAAAGCAGAAAGTCATTCTTGGGAACCACATGGTCGCTGATTCTTAAACCTAGACTTACAGCTTTCAAAAGTTAGGGTTAGTAGTTCCCAGAAGCTGGCACTGAAAAACTGTCTCTACTACCAGCATGAGGGAGTCAGTGTGCACCCTGTTTTATATCCCTAGAGCTGCATAATGGTAGAAGTGGGGCTGGCTGAATATATTTGTTGATTTTGAGAGAGTTGACTGGGACTCATAATGTCCCTAGTTCAGATATTAGCACAGTCATGCACTTAAGAGAGGAACTTGGAAAAGGCCTTGATATTGGCTTATTTTATAGAGATGAAATAAGTGTAAAGGAAGTACAATTTAGAAAATGCACTATTGAGCATTTAAAATGTGCTAGATAGAAACTGAAGATGGGTAGGGGTATTGCTACTAAAGGAAATTACTAAACTACTTCTAAATGTGATTGTGCTGTTGGAAAATCCAAATGGTACCTGTGCCTTCAAATGAGAGTTCAACCTTAAATTAAGGAACTGGCAATTTGATACCCATTAATGGTATTCAGAATGTGCTGTTCATGGCAGCTGACTTGGCCATTGGCAGGAGAGAATAGGACAGACAGTACACCACACCAGTTCTGTAATTGATACTGGCACAGAAATGCAGTTAGGCATACTTTCATCATGGAAAAGCACAATTCTATCCATATTTACTTAATTGCCTTTTCAGTTCAGGATTGCATCATAGGGGTCATTCACATGTGGGATTTTTTTTAGCGCAACTATGCAAATAACCTCACACGTTCTGGGTTTGTTGTTCACACTTTGGAACTGCATCTCTGTGACTTCGGTTGCTCACACGTGTCAGCACCCTAATAAAGATGGAGTCAATGATGCAAATGTATTTGAAGCACGTTCAAGGCATGCATAGGTTTATCCTGGTCTGTTTGCATTGGTTATTCACACAACCAACAATGCAAATCTTTTAGAAAAACCTGGGGGGGAAACCAACATTGATTATCCTGGGTTAAGTGGGGTTTTAGGCACACACACACTTAAACTTAATGAGATGCATTCAAAATGCATGTGAACATTCAACCCAGATTCTACCTGGATTATTTTCACTGTCAGAATAACCCTTTAAAGGAAGGGGAGGGGGATTCAGCATCTTTGGGTAAATATATCATCTAAATTGGTCCTACTTAAGTTTTCAGATGCAAGGGCTCCATGTGCCGGGGACCAGTGGCATATTTATGCTCATTGACTACAATTGTTTCTCTCCTGGAATCTCTAGGGACCAGCCCTGGATGACTTTTGGACTGGCAGTAGTCCATGGCCCACCAGTTTTGAGTAGCACTGATTTAGATTAAACTTTCATTCTTCTTTAACTTAACTGTCCAGAAGTAGAGTACAGTTGGCTCTCTGTAGCCATGGAGTCAACAATCCACGGCTTGAAATTAATTAAAAATATATATAAATTCCAAAAAGCAAACCTTTTATTTTGCCATTTTTTAAAAAATAAAGGACACCATTTTACTATGCCACTGTATTCAGTGGGACTTGAGCATCCAAGGATTTTGGTATCCAGGGGGGGGGGGTTTCCTGGAACCAAACCCCAGCGGATACCAAGGGCCCACTATATTTGATAAAGATAAAGCCAGTTTGAAAGAAGCTGTAGTAGAAGCAGTGTTAATATTCTGCCCTATTTATCTGTGTGTTGACTTATTTACTATCCTGCTGCTTTCCAAATGGGACCCAAGGTTACTCAAATGAGCTCAGTCAAGGTACAAGAGGTAAAACAAGGTACATAAAGAGTTTAGCCTGGAAGTGGGGAATGTAACATGTTCCTCTAAAGTCTAAAACAGGGGTAGGCAACCTTTCCCCTTTAAGGGCCGAGGGACTTCAGCTCCCAGAATCTCAGGAGCTATTGGCCAACATGGGACTATTGGCCAACATGGCTGAGGCTTCTGGGAGCTGAAGTCCCTCGGCCCTTAAAGGGGAAAGGTTGCCTACCCCTGGTCTAAAATTTAAATCTCAACTCCTGGCAGCAAGAGCCAGCATAGCAGGTGGTGGGGAATGACGGGAGTTGTAATATAGCAACATCTGGAGAGCCACACACATTCCCTGCCAATGATTTGGACACATGAGTCATACCGAGTTCTAAGTACTGCAACTTTATTTTTAGATGTCTGCCTTTCTGAAAGGGCTTCCGGGGTGGAGGGACTGGGTTGTAAAGCTGCCACCCTAACTGCTTGACAGGAAGTCAATTCAGTTGTCTGCAAGAGGATTTGCTCCCAAAGAAATCATGAGTTTTGGCTTCATAGCAGGACACCACCCCATGGTATGTCCTTGGCACTTCACTGCCTGAATCACTGCTTGCTTTGCCCCACATCTTTTAAAGTATCTGGTCACCTTTCTTTCAGACAGTCCCTGCAGCCCTTAAGTATGGTGAAGATCCTTCCAAGACCCATCCTCATTAGCCCCCTTTTGCTTACTTGTTTATTATTATTATTATTATTATTATTATCATCATCATCATCATCATCATCATCATCATAGTTGGAAGAGACCTCAAGATCCATCCATTCCAACCCCCATTCTGCCATGCAGGAACACACATTCAAAGCACTCCCAATAGATAGCCATCCAGCCTCTGTTTAAAAACCTTTGAAGAAAGAGACTCCATAAAGGCAGTGTATTCCACTGTTGAATAGCTCTTACTGTCAGAAAGTTCTTCCTAATGTTGAGGTGGAATCTATTTTCTTGTTATTAATACATTTATTATAGTTATTTATTTATATTGCACTTTCCCCAAAAAAATTAGGATTCAAAGCAGCTTACAATTTACAACATTTTTCCTCACTTACCCTAAAGAAAATCTACTTCTTTGAGATGTGATGCTGGAGAAGAGTTCTGCTAATACCACAAACTGCTAAAAAGACCAATGGATGGGTCCTAGATCAGATCAGGCCCAAATTCTCCCTAGAATCAAAGTTGACTAAACTGAGGTTGTCACATTTTGGGCATATCATGAGAAGAAAGGATTCACTAGAAAAGCCTATAATACTTGATAAAGTGGAGGGCAATACGAAAAGAGAAGACCTTACACCAGATAGATACAAAGAGAAGCAAGCCATGGTCATGAATCTGCAAGAGGTGAGGACAGGGTGACTTGGAGGTCTCTCATTCATAGGATTGCCATAGGTCAAAGTGGATCTGAAGGCAGTTAACAACAACAACAAATCCTAAAGGTGCCAGATCCCCTCTGATCTTGGATGCTAAGCAGGGTCAGCCCTGGCTAGTACTTGAATAGGAGACTGCCAAGGAATACCAGGTGCTGTAGGCTATATTTCAGAGGGATGAATTGGCAAAACTCCTCTGAGTCTTCCATGCATAAGAAACCCCTGTGAAAATCATGGAGGCACCATAAAGTCACCAGGTTACTTGAAGGGACAAATGGACACATCCTGGCCACTTCCTCCCCTATTTTTACTCTTCGGACCTCCTTCTACTGAAAACCAAAGAGCGGAAAATGTGTTATCTCGCGCCAGACTGGTGAAACTCCATCCCATGGCAGTGGAGGTAATCCTTACCTCCAAGAGGAAAAGTTGAAGGAATTGGGCATGTTTAGCCAAGGCTGCGACCATGCTGCAGAATGAATGCAGTTTGACACTTCTTTTGGCTCCATCCGATGGAATCCTGGGATTTGTAGTTTGTTGTAGCGCCAGAGCTCTCTGACACAGAAGGCTAAATATCTCACAGAACTACAAATCCCGGAATTCCCTAGCATTGAGCCATGGCAGTTAAAGCATTGTCAAACTGCATTCATTCTGCAGTGTAGATGCAACTTGGTGAGGGTTGATATGGTTGCACTCTTTACATGCCTAAGACCTGCCACAGAAAGGAGGGTGCAGGTTTGTTTTCCGCTGCCTCGGCGTGGGACCACAGGCTTGTCTACATGATTGATGATAATGATGACGACAATGATAATTTCTTACCCACCTTTCCGCATGGATTCAAATTCTCCCTATAGTACTTGAACAGAATACAATCCAGCCACATATGAGTCAAAGGAATTTGGGCTTATTGTGCCCCTCCCTGAAAAACTCTGTAAACTACTGAAAGAGGACTCATGGTTTTTACTGGAGTATCCATTATGATGCACATTATCGAATGTGTGGCCATCCGTTTTCTTTTCATGGCTGCCCATTTTCAGCAGAGGGAAGGCAAATGAATAGATGCAAATTTGTGGAAGAAAGTAAAGACAATTGGGTGTCAATACAAATGTGCAAAAATCTGCAGCAGTTTGCTTAATACACTTATGTGTAGACTAGTCCCCAGTCTAATGGCTTGAAGTTACAGGAGGCTAGTTTTCTATTGAACGTTAGAAGGGATGTCTTGACATTAAGACTGGTTTAGCAATGGAGCCACTGGCCTAGAGAGGTGGTGGGATTTCCTCCTCTGGACATCTTCAGAAAGAGGCTGGACAGATACCTGATGGGGATGGTTTAGTTTAGCTGGAGATCCTGCATTGAGCATGAGGACCCTTCCAACTCTATAATGATTCTGTGATTGTACAACTCCTAGACTCTCCCAGTTTCTGCATAGGCTAAGAGATTATAGGAGATGTAGTCTATAATAACTTTTCAAAGCTCTGAGCATGAAGAACATTATGAGAAGAATTTAGAGACATAGGGGGGTTGCAGACTGCCAGAAATAGTGCAAATTGAGTCCACCTTTAGGGTTAGGGTTAGGGAATCATGGGAACTGTATTTTATTGTGGCACCAGAGCTCTCTGACAGAGAAGGCTCAATGTCTCAGAAAAAAAATACCAATTCCCATGATTCCCTAGCACTAACCCTAACCCTAAAAGTAGACTCAATTTGCACTATTTCTGGCAGTCTGCAACCCCCCATAGTCTGGAATATCAAAGGGATCTTTGGGACTAACTGTGTGAAAGAAGAAATATATGCATTGTAAGAAGAGACTGGGTAAGGGTTTTCCTACCACCCTCGCATGAGACCCTCCCCTACAGCCCCGTTTCCCTGCTCTTACCAGTCTTGCTCATAATATGGACTGCAAACTCCACATCTCTCTGGCTTTGACGTGGGATCCAGATGATGGTGGTGAAATTCTCCCCTGTCTCACCCAAAGTGATGTTCACCAAAAAAATTCCATCAAATAGTAATACCTTTGTTTGCCAACTGAAGCGCACAATATATTTGTTGCAAGTTTTCAAAGCTCCATTGGCTTCTTCATCAGGCAGGATGTTACAAACCAAACAGGAGAAAAAAATGAGATGTTAGTCAGATGCCTGCATTTTGATGTTTCTGTCCTTAGTTAAGATGGTAAGTGGAGGGTATCTATCCACATGGCCAGAAAGAATAGGGGCCAGCCTGCAAAAGATACCTTCCACTTACCATCTAAACTAAGGACAGATACATCAAAATGCAGGCATCTGACTAACAAACATCTCCAAGTGTTTTTCTCCTGTTTGGTTTGTAACATCTTGCCTGATGAAGAAGCCAGTGGAGCTTCGAAAGCTTGCTAAGTAACAACACAGCCCTAAATGTTTAGATCCACAAGTTGCACCTCTCAGAAAGACTTATTAACAGGTAGAGGCCAAGAATAGTGCCATAGTGCCACCAGATGTGCAAAAACATGTTAATTGATCTGAATGCAACATTGCCAACCCTCCACTTTAAGTCCTTGGCTTCACCAATTGATGGCATTCCTTTTATTCATTGCTGTTGTTAGTTGCCCTCGAGTCGACTACATTTCTTTCGTTCATAAACATATACATTCTTTTATATTAATATTTATTTATACATTTAGTGTACATAACATCCAAGTGCAAAAGGAATCTTGCAGCACCTTTGAGACAAACTAAAAGAAAGAAGTTGGCTGCATGAGCTTTCGTAGACTTGAGCCTATTTCAAAGCATGCATCTGAGGAAGTAGGCTCAAGCCTAGAAAAACTCATGCTGCCAACTTCTTTCTTTCAGTTTGTCTCAAAGGTGCTGCAAGATCCCTTTGCATAATGATTTTTCCAGACTAACATAGCTATGCATTTGAATAAAATCCAAGGTGTATCACATACGATTCTATCACAGGGTGCATCTACACCAGGGGTAGGCAACCTTTTAGAGCCGGGGGCTGGGTTGCTGTCCCTCAGACAATTGGGGGGCCGAAGCACCAAAAATAAATAAATAAATAAATAAATAAACAAACATTTTAAAAATAAAAAAAATATGCATGCACACTCTCTCAGCCCCAGAAAAGCTATGGCAAAAGCCCTGTGGAGATTTTGCCAAGAAAACCCCAAGAACAAGTAGTAACAACAATAATCAATATCATCATGGAGGGTGGCGGCGGTGGCAGGACTGGCCTGGGGCCGGTCCAAAGGCCTCAGGGAGCCGCATCCAGACCCGACCTTAGGTTGCCTACCCCTGATCTACACTGTAGAAATAATGCAGCTTGACACCACTTTAACTGCCATGGCTCCATTCTGCAGAATCCTAGGATTTGTCATTTTGTGAGGCAGAGTGCAGAGTGTAGTGCAGAGATTTAAGTGGCTGTTGAGGACTGGAGTCCAGGGTCCGAATCCCAGCTCAGCCATGGAAACCCCTTGGGTGACCTTGGGCAAGTCATACTCTCTCAGCCTCAGAGGATGGCAATGGCAACCCCCCCTCTGAACAAATCTTGCCAAAATAACCCTGTGATAGATTTGCCTGAGGATTGCCATGAATAAAAAATGATTTTGGAGGCACACAACAACAAACAACGAGGCACCCACACTCTTTGGCTAAAGACCTGGTAAAACTACAAATCCCAGGATTCTATGGGATGGAGCTGTAGCACATAAAGTGGTGTCAAACTGCATTATTTCTATAGTGTAGATGTAGTAGTTTGGCTGTTGGACTATGACTCTGAAGACCAGGGTTCAGTTCCCAGCTCGGCCATGAAACCCACTGGGTAACCTTGGCCAAGTCACACTCTCTCAGCCTCAGAGGAAGGCAATGCCAAACCCCCTCTGAACAAATCTTGCCAAGAAAACGACTTGAAGCCAAGCCTATTGTAACATTTTAATATATTTTTCTTATCTTGTGAGCCCCCTTGGGTCCCATTTTGGGAGGAAGGCAGCACAGAAGTGAAAATAAATGAATGAAGCCACACAGAAACAATACCAGAAGCAGCGCCCAAATACAGTACAGTCCTCTATTATACAGTCAGCTCCACCTCGCAACGCTAGGGGGAGCCAGAGAGACATTGAGATAAAGCGCGCACGCAAAAAAAGGCAGACGAGGGGTTGCTGGTTAGTCCATTGCCACACTCAAGATGGCTGCCCTGCGTACGCAGCAAAGAAAAGGCGGGCCGCTGCTTTGCTGGTTAATCCGTTGCCACACTCAAGATGGCTGCCCTGCCTCTGGCGCAGGCGCAGAGCGACTGGAGAGGCGTAATGGCCGCCATTTAAAGAGGAAGTGGTCCAATTGTTGTTCTTTCTTCTTTGACTCGTTCCCTCCCTCCTTTCTTTTCCTCGTCTTCTCTCTTTCGTCTTCCCGCCCCTCGTCCAGCCTCTCCTATGGCCTCGCCTGCGAAGAGGACGAGGAGGAGGGCGGCAGTAGGAGCAGCCCAGCAGGAGCAGCAGCCGCTACTAGAGGGAAGAGGAGGAGGAGGAGCAGCAGCCGCCACCGGGAATGGCCGGCTCCTCGTCTTCTCGCTTCCTTCACGAGTTGCCAGCCTCCGTCATGTGTCGCTTCTACGAAGTCATGGACGCCCTCGGACGCCCCGAATGGCACCGCTTCGGTCAGTCAGGGAAGAAGGGGCAGGCAGGCAGGCTTCAAAGAGATACAGATGGAGATATAGATGTGTGTGTATGGGGAGGGGGTATCTGTATCTATCTTTGAATATAGATGTGTGTGTGTGTGTGTATGTCATATAGATCTGAGATATATGTGTATATATATATATATATATATATATTTCTTTCAATATATGTGTGTATCTATATATATCATATAGATCTGATATATCTCATATATATATATATATATATATATATTTGAATATGTCTATATATATGTCATATATATCTCATATGCTTAGATAGATAGATAGATAGATATGAATATATGTGTGTGTATCTCATATATATGCATTATATATCATAGATAGATCTCATATAGACCTGATATATCTCATATATACTGTATATATCTCATATGAGATATATGTGTGTGTCCAAAAAGGGACCCAAGGGGGCTCACAAGATAAAAAAACAACTCATATATGTAATATTATATGTTGTTGTTGGGTGCCTTCAACTCCTTTCTGACTTATGGCCACTCTCAGGTGACCCTGTCTTGACATGTTTTTGATAAGTTTCTTCAGCCTTCCCCTGAGTCTGAGAGAATGTGACTTGCCAATGGAGGAGAAGAAAAAACCCCACATTTCATCTGGTATAGTTCTTGTTGGGTGCCTTCAAGTCCTTTCTGACTTATGGTGACCATACTGTTTTCTTGGCAAGTTTCTTCAGGAAGGGTTTGCCATTAACTTCCTCTGAGGCTGAGAGAGTGAGACTTCCCCAAGGTCACCCAGTGGGTTTCATGGCTGAGCTGGAAATCGAATCCTGGTCTGCAGAGTCATAGGGGGGTTGCAGACTGCCAGAAATAGTGTGAATTCAGTCCACTTTTAGGGTTAGGGTTAGAGTTAGGGAACCATGGGAACTGTATTTTATTGTGGCATCAGAGTTGTCTGACAGAGAAGGCTCAATGTCTCAGAAAAATAACAGTTCCCATGATTCCCTAGCACTAACCCTAACCCTAAAAGTGGACTGAATTCACACTATTTCTGGCAGTCTGCAACCCCCCATAGTCTTAATGCTTAAACCACCACACCACGCTTTCTGTCTTAAGGTGACCCTATTGTAGGGTTTCCTTGGCCAGTTTCTTCAGCAGGGGTTTCCCATGGCCATCCTCTGAGGCTGAGAAAGTGTACCTCATTGTAGTTTTTGTTGGGTGCCTTCAAGTCCTTTCCAACTTATGGCAACCCTATCATGGGGTTTTCTTGGCAAGATTTGTTCAGAGGAGGATTGCCATTGCTTTCCCCTGAGGCTGAGAGAGTGTGGCTTGCCCAGGGTCACCCAGTGGGTTTACATGACCGAGTGGAGATTCGAACCCTGGTCCCCAGAGTCCTAGTCCAACACTCAATAGTTCAATTATATTTTTAAACTTATGTATGATTTAATTTTTAAAAAGCTGTATCAGTTTTAAATTTTCTAAGGCAGCTGTCTTGAGTCCCAGAACTGGGGAAAAGTGGGATATAAATAAAGATAATTAGAAAGATAATGATCAGGAGGAGGGGGGCTAGCAGTGGACTGAAGGTTATCATCTTGGCCTCCCTTTCCTAGGCTGTATCCACACTGCAGAAATAATCCACTCTCACACCACTTGAACTCCCATGGCTCAATACTAGGGAATTCTGAAAATTGTAATTTTTTTGGTGACTCCAGAGCTCTTTGACTAAGGGGGGGTTGCAGACTGCCAGAAATAGTGCAAATTGAGTCCACTTTTAGGGTTAGGGTTAGGGAATCATGGGAACTGTATTTTATTGTGGCACCAGAGCTCTCTGACAGAGAAGGCTCAATGTCTCAGGAAAAAAAACACAACAATTCCCATGATTCCCTAGCACTAACCCTAACCCTAAAAGTGGACTCAATTTGCACTATTTCTGGCAGTCTGCAACCCCCTCTAAGAAGGCTAAATGTCTCCCAAAACTACAGTTCCTAGAATTAAATAGCATTGAGCCAGGGCAGTTAAAGTGGTGTGAAACTGGAGTATTTCTGTAGTGCGGTTGTAGCCCAGGAAATCTTAAGATGACCCCCTGTGGTTCCCTTTTTTGGTGGCCAGCATCTCTGGTGACTATGGGAAAGGTGGGAAATGATTTCATGAGATATGTCCTGTTGCATTGAAATGATCTCAAGACTGAGCCTGTCAGTGGTAGTGAGTTGTGAAGATGGAACAAAACCTTTCTAATAAGGAGCAGTATAACTCCAGGTATATTGGTTGCTGGAGGCTCATGGCCGAGCCGTGAATCGAACCCTGGTCTCCAGAGTCGTAGACCAACACTCAAACCACTACGCCGAGCTGGCTCTTGGCTTTTACTTAGCTTTCCATAATTTGGTGTTCATCTTTATAAGTTTCTTCTTCCCATACTCCAATGCTCAAACCACTAGACCACCATAAAGATTTGTTGTTGTGCCTTCAAGTTGTTTTCTGACTTATGGTGAACCTGTTATGGTTTGTTTGGGCTTTATTTGGCAAAATTTCTTCAGAGGGAGTTTGCCATTGCCATCCTCTGAGGCTGAGAGAGTATGACTTGCCCAAGATCACCCAGTGGGTTTCAGGGCCGAGCTGGGAATCGAACCCTGGTCTCCAGAGTCATGGTCCAACACCCAAACTACTACATCTACACTATAGAAATAATGCAGTTTGACACCACTTTATGTACTGTAACTCCATCCTATAGAAGGTTTTTAGCCTTCTCTGCCAAGAGTGTGGGTGCCTCATAGTTGTTTGTTGTTGTATGCCTCCCGAATCATTTTTGACTTATGGCAATCCTCAGGTGAATCTATCACAGGATTATCTTGGCAAGATTTCTTCAGAGAGGCTTTGCCATTGCCATTCTCTGAGGCTGAGAGAGCATGACTTGTCCAAGGTCATCCAGGAGGTTTCCATAGCCGAGCTGGGATTCCAACCCTGTTCTCCTGAGTCATAGTTCAATGCTCAAACCACTACACCTCTCTCTCTCTCTCTGAATGTGTGTGTGTGTGTATGTGTGAGTGAGTGTTGTTAACTGTCCTTGAGCCAAATTCATGGCAGTCCTGTGAATGAGATACCTCCAATCTCCGCTGCTCTGCTCAGGTCCTGGAAATTCATAATTGTGACCTCCCTGATTGAGTCCATCCATCCGGTATGTGGTCTTCCTCTCTTTTTACTGCATTCTACTTTTCCTGGCATTATTGTCTTTTCTAATGAGTCTTTCCTTCTCATGATGTGGCCAAAGCATGACAGCCTCAATATATATGATCATCTTGGCTTCCTGGGAGAGTTCAGGTTTGATCTGGTCAGAGACCCATTTGTTTGACTTCTTGGCCATCCCCAGTATCCTCAGCACTCTTCTCCAGCACAACATCTCAAATAAGTTGATTTTCTTCTTATCCGCTTTCTTCACTCTCCATCTCTCACATCGATTATTCTAACTTTGGTGCTCAGTTGCATATCTTTACACTTGAGGTTTTTTTTTAGTTCTTTCATCACTGCCCTTCCCATTCCTAGTCTTCTTGTTTCATTTCCTCATTATTTAGGTTGAACATATGTAGAGCCTCTGTAGTCATTACAGTATTTTTTTCCCCTTTATGTTCAGCAACAAGCCTGCCTTTGCACTTTCTTCCTTGACCTTCCTTAATATTCCTTCCAAGTCTGTGATGTTTTCCGCTAGTAATATGGTGTCATCTGCATATCTTGGACTGTTGATGTTCCTTCCTCCTATCTTCACTCCTCCTTCTTCTGAGTCTGATCCTGCTCTTCCTATGATATTTTTTGCATACAAGTTGAGCAAATAGGATGAAAGGATGCAGCCTTGCCTAACCCCTAGACAACTGGGAATCATTCTGTTTTTCCATATTCTGTTCTAACAGTGGCATCTTTTCCTAGGTACAATTTCTCAGCAGGAATTTCAAATATAGTGGTACTGCCATGTCTTTACACACACACACATACACTCTCTCTCTCTCTCTATATATACAGTGGTACCTCGACATACGAGTTTAATTCGTTCCGTAACCTTGCTCGTATGTCAAATTGCTCATATCTCAAAGCATCTCAATTTTCCCCATTGAAATTAATTGAAATGTAGTGTGCGGTGTAGTGTGCGATTCCTCGTATCTCAAATCTTGCTCTCATCTCAAAGCAAAATATTGCTCGCTCGGCGGCTCGTATCTCAAAACACTCGTATATCAGGGCACTCGTATGTCGAGGTACCACTGTATATATAGCCCACTTTTTTCTATGGTGTCTTTGAGCAAAAGGGATTAGTAATTGAGTTTGTGTGCTGTGTACAGTAGGAATCAGCGCTGGGCAGTCTCTTTTATTAGGACCACTCAAAAGTGGTACATGAATGCCATGAGCCTTCAAGTTCAAATAAAAATTAAAATATTCATTTGTTTTTAAGAGATGGTTTCTTGAAATGGACTGAAAGTCTTTAACTATCAACATGGCTGGAGTGCAAGGTCAAAGTTAGAAAAGTAAGGGAAATTGGGAGAAGGAAGAAACTAATGGATTAGTATTCTGTACAATTCTCTCTTTTTGTAAAAATGGACCCAAGTGGTTATTGAATGCATAAGAACAAAGGTCGATTGAATTTAAATCTGATTTTATAAGTTTATAAAGGTTCACCTTTCTTCTCTGAAGGACTCTGTCTTTTAAAACACTAGTGAAGTGGATTCTGTTGAGTCATTATTCTTAGTAGAAGTACATTGTTCTTTAATGTAACCTGAACATAGTTTAATTTCAGAGATGTAGGTTCCATTGATACATAGGTACATGCTAAGCAATTATTCTGAATTGTTTTCTGATTAATTTCCCCTTGCATTTAATTAATTAATTAATTAATTATAATTATTTATTGAATTTATATCCTGCCTTTCTCCCAGATGGGATTCAGGGTGACATTTATTGCTATCTTCCTCAGATCTACTCCATCTACCGAAATTCTCTATTCACTGACCAGAGAGGGGCAAAGCAGAGAGAGAGATAATAATAATAATAATAATAATAATAATAATAATAATAATAATAATAATTTTTATCCCGCCCCTCTGCGAATGTAACCGGGGCAGCTTACAACATTAAAAGTACAATACAAATGCAATACAAATCCCACAAACCCACCCAACCCTTAACATAGAATTAAATGATGTTCAAAACACATTGCAGAAATAATCCAGTTTGAGACCACTTTAACTGCCTTGGCTCAATGTTAGGGAGTTCTGGGAACTGTAGTTTTGTGAGACATTTAGCCTTCTCTGTCAGAGAGCTCTGGTGCCACAATAAACTACAATTCCCAGGATTCCCTAGCACTGAGCCAGGGCAGTTAAAGTGGTCTCAAATTGGATTATTTCTGCAGTGTGTTTTGGACCAGAGAGAGTGGGAATTGTAGTTTATTGTGGCACCAAAGCTCTCTGACAGAGAAGGCTAAATGTCTCACAAAACGACAGTTCCCAGAACTCCCTAGCATTGAGCCAGGGCAGTTAAAGTGATCTCAAACTGGATTATTTCTGCAGTGTGTTATGGACTAGAGAGAGAGGGAGAACATATCCTTTATATGCACCACCTGCTGAATAGGACTGATCAAGGTACAGCATACCCCATCTCTATAAACTACTAACATATTCATAGAATATAATTTAAAGTTGTACAATAGATGAAATCTTTGATGCAGACTCTATTCTTAATCAATTATTTAAATAAAATTTTGGAATCTACTTTAAATTACAACAACATGATTTACATTTTTATAATCTAGTTTTATTTTATTTTTTAATGATTTTTATATAGCCTGTCCAGAACATTGAGAATTCCAGAGAGAATTCATGGCCACTCACTGCCATCATTAAAATATCAGTTGCTCAGTGAAATGCATGGTTAAAATGTCCAGGACAGTGAATTACTTGCTCCCATTATGAACACATAACTTTCAGAATTTAATGTCATTTAGCAAAAATAGGTGGCTGCCACTCAATATCTCTTTTGAACACCTCAGGGAGAGTCATATTCTTCAGGTGCCTTACCATTTTGAAGTGTGGAAATTAGGCTTTTAATTTCATCAGGAGAGACAGGTGGTCATTCAAGAAATTTATTAGGACTCTGAATCATAATGTGCTGTATAGTTAAATTACTTTCAAATATATGCCTAAAATGGGTGACCCATTTCTGCAGTGTGTCAACCCATTTGTTGACAAAAAATAAGCCTTCTTCCCCCCCCCCCCCCCCCCCGGGGCCGGTAAGATTTTATATTCTTTCCATTGTTGTTTTTAGAGAAGAAATTGTGCCTATAAGTTTTTCCTGTCTTGTTAATTTGAAACCCTGACCTTCCTTCAGCTCCAAAGAGCTTTCACAGAATTTAGATTTCAGCAGATGTCCTCTGCTTATCTTGAAGGAAGATTCTGAGGTATTCCAGTTGTAGCTAGAAAATGTGTATTTGGTTGTAATCAGGCAGAGGATATAATTCATTTGATGTTCTGCCCCCTATATTCTGTACCTGGACAAATTTGTGTCACCCATTCTTCAGTTATATACGCACTGCGCATCTCAGAAAATAGTAGTGGAATTATTAGCTGATACTTGACTATTTGTGACATGTTCTGTAGCCCAATTTGCACTGGCAGCCAAGAAACTGCGTGCTTGCTTTATTAAGGAACATACTATAACAGGGGTCGGCAACCTACGGCCCATGCTGCCACCCTACACGTGAGCACGAGCGCCATTTTGGTGTCCAAAATGGTGCCCACGCTTGTGCACGCATGGGCGCGGGTGCCATTTTGGAAGGCCGCAGCGTGCCTGCACCGGGCGAATTCGCCCGGAGCAAGCACGCTGGGGCCTTCCCTGGGCCCTGGCAAGGCCGCAGCGCGCGTGCGCTGGGCTAATTCGCCTAGAACAGGCGCACTGCGGCCTTCCCTGGGCCCTGGCAGGGCCCCAGCGCACCTGCTCCGGGCAAATTCGCCTGGTGCACGCGTGCTGCAGCCTTCAAAAATGGCGTCCGCGCTCTTGCGCATGTCTGCGCAAGCGTGGGTGCCATTTTGGAAGGCCCAATGGCACCGTGCGCATGCATGGCGCACGCACGCATGCCCGGCCCCCGCGCCTTCCCCCCACCCCTGGCTCCCTGGCAATAAATGTTGCCGACCCCTGTACTATAATATAATTATGAACTTCACACTTTTTTATTCACAGTTTTACAGGGTTTTGTTAAGAGATCTTGTAGCACCTTTGAGACTAACTGAAAGGAAGGGCAGCATGAGCTTTTGTAGACTACAGTCTATAGTTTAAAATTATGTCTAATATTCTCAAAAATATATATATTTTTAATTTTGTACGTGTTTCATTCCATGCACTGTAAAGGCTATTGGCTATATACAATAAAGTTTGTGATGATGATGTAATTTCATGTCATAAGACTTAATGGTGGTTTATGGGACTACACATATTGGTGATAGTGGATCTGCTGTAAGGGTGAGAAACCTTTGGCTGACCAAACGTTTTGGATTTTAGATCCCATAGTCCCTTACTCTTGACTATGCTGGGTGGCTCTAATGGGAGCTGAAATCTAAAATGTGGAAGGCCAGTGATTGTCCCCCTCCCCATTGATTGCCTGGTAGTAACCATGCTTACTTAACTCAGTGTATCCTACTTTTTCTTCTGTACATGAGAGTAAATGCCTTTATATTCTACTGGGTTTCCCCAAGATAACTAACTGGCCACTGAAGGAAATAGGATGGTGGACTAGGTTGGCCCCTGAATCTGATCCAGTGGGGCTCATCTGTTCTTAGGGACACAGTCAGAACTTGGAATAATGGTTTTTGAACTACTGCTCCCCAAATGCTCAGCTAGAGGATTCTAGGAGTTGTCATCCAAAAAGGCAACTTTTCCAAGCTCTGGCTTTCATATCACCTAACAGCAAAGGGATGCATTTATTTTTCACAGTATTATTTTGGAAGGCTACAACTACCATTAGATCCTCAACTTTTGGAAGATGCAGTTGCTTTTGTGTTGCATGATCTATAGCAGGGGTAGGCAACCTTTCCCCTTTAAGGGCCGAGGGACTTCAGCTCCCAGAAGCCTCAGCCATGTTGGCCAATAGCTCCTGGGATTCTGGGACCTGAAGTCCCTTGGCCCTTAAAGGGGAAAGGTTGCCTACCCCTGATATAGAATCAGCAACTAGAGACTGGAGGAGCAAATCTGGTCAATTGAAGTTAAAAAGCTCTCCATCTCCAACAGGTAAACTGAAAAAGCAAAAGTTAGTGCTTGGAGGGAGCAATAACTGTGGCTCAGAAACTTTCCAGCAACCCAGTTTAAAGTGAGCAGAAAGTGAGTGGGAAGCCAGCTGACTGGCCCATCATCCTCCATTCCCTTCTCAAAAATGCCCTGGTGGCCATTACTTGATGGCAGGGGGCACAGAAGCTATGCATTTTCTGAAGATCTTTATTTATCCCACTGTAATTATTTGGAAGCCTGTGGGTGCAAATTGCTATAGATTATAGTCTAGAAAAAGTATTATTCCATGTTCTGTTGGAGGGAGCATGCGATCTAGCAAAAGCTTGGAAAGTTTAGTGTTTAAATGCAACTTCCAGACTCCCCCACCCACCTTCAAACTAGTTTTTAAAATCCTCCATAAGGCAATCTCTCTTTTCAGGTTTAGGAAACCTGAAACCCAGGAGGAACAACATAATTCCTATGGATCACATCTAACTATCCACTATAGCCAGTGATACTCAAAAGTGGTGGGCCATGGTGAGTTTCCAGGAAATAAACAATTGTAGCCAAGGGGCAGAAATATGTTTTGGTCCCAGACACCTCTTAGGGAGAAAAATATCTGTTTACCACATCAGATAACCTGAGAAGCACTACTGTTGCCTTTTTGTAACATTTGTCATTGACGAACTTGGGAATGCTACCTCTGTGAGCTACAATCCCCAGAAAAGCCATTTGGTAATGCTAGGTGAGGGATTTTGGGAGTTGTGGTCCAGAAAAGTAACTTTTTGAAGTGCTGGTTTGAGGAGGTTGGCTTTTGGTATAAAGATCACACAATGTTTTACAGGTTGAGTATATTATTATCCAGAATTCTGAATTCAAAATTGTTCGCTTGAGATAGTGACACCTTTGCTTTCCGATGGTTCAGTGTACACAAACTTTGTTTCTTGCACAAAAATTATTTAATATATTGTGCATAAAATTACTTTCAGGCTATGTGTATAAAGTATATTGTTGTTGTTTTGTTGTTAGCTGCCCTTGAGCCGACCTCGATTCATGCCGACCCTATGGATGAGACATCTCTGAGACCCCCTGCCCTCCACTGCTTTGCTTAGGTCTTGTAGATTCAGGCCCATGACTTCCCTAATTGAGTCTAACCATCTGGCTTATGGTTCCTCTTTTTCTTCTGTCTTCCACCTTTCCAAGCATTATTGTCTTTTCTAGTGAGTCACGCCTTCTCATTGTGCCCAAAGTACGACAGAATATAAATGAATTTCGTGTTTATACTTCAGTCCCATCTCCAAGAGATCTCATTATGTATATGCAAATATTCCATAACCCAAAATCTAAAACACTTCTGGTCCCAAGCATTTCAACCTGTAATAAAATGCTGTGGAGTGGACTTTGTAGATTGAATGATTTACTGCAACCGAAATCTTTGTGGGCACTGGCTTACATGAGCTTTGGTTGAATTTAATGGATTATAGCCATAATATAGTAGGGTAGTGGTTTTGACAGAAGATTCTGTGTTGTCTGTCTGTATGTATGAATGGATGGATAGATAGGTAGATAGATAGATAGATAGCCACCTGTGAGACCATGCAGTCCAGTGGGAATTGGGTGGAAGTGCCCAGTCAAATGAACCCCTACTGGGGGCTGCCCCTTTCGCCCCTGCCAGCTGCACAGTTTCAACTACATTTGGTGGAGCTGGCAGATGCGTAGATGGGAGTTCATTTGCAGCCCTGTAAGGAAGTGCTGGCTCATCCCATTGGTGCCGCCACAGAGTTTCTACTGGCCCAAAAGACATGCCAGGCAGCAGTGCTGTCCTCTGCCACAGAAGAATACATGGGGGCTTTTAAACATACCGGTTGGGGCTCTGTTTGTGTTTGAACTGAATGTTGGGGAGGATGTGGTCTTCATTTGGAAGCTGCTTGACTCAGAAGCCAACATGGATTTCTTCTGAAAGAATTTGGACAATGTGATATATAACTTTTGACAATATAGCAAAATATATTATTATTTATATCAGCTTTTGGCAACTGACTGCTTAAGAAGGGGCTTTTAATGGTGAAGTGCATTATCTTTTTCAATTGATGTGCCTTTTTATATTGCTTTTACCGTATTTTTCGCCCTATAACACACACCTTTTCTTCCCCAAAACGTGGGTGGGGAAGTTAGTGCGCCTTATAAGGCGAAGGGCCGAGGCCGTGGCTAAAAGGAGGGCTCCTTCCCCCCGTGACCTCAGTCTTTGAATGGGCTGGTGCTGGGATCGAAGCGATCCCAGCATCAGCCTATTGAACTGAGGTCGCGGGGAGAAGGAGGGCTCCTTCCCCCCGCGACCTCAGTCTTTGAATGGGCTGGTGCTGGGATCGAAGCGATCCCAGCACCAGCCCATTGAACTGAGGTCGCGGGGAGAAGGAGCCCTCCTTCCCCCCGCGACCTCAGTCTTTGAATGGGCTGGTGCTGGGATCGAAGCGATCCCAGCACCAGCCCATTGAAAGATTGAGGTCGCGGGGAGAAGGAGCCCTCCTTCCCCCCGCGACCTCAGTCTTTGAATGGGCTGGTGCTGGGATCGAAGTGTTCCCAGCACCAGCCCATTGAAAGATTGAGGTCGCGGGGAGAAGGAGCCTCCTTCCCCCCGCGACCTCAGTTCAATGGGCTGGTGCTGGGATCGGAGAAGTTCTCCGATCCCAGCACCAGCCCATTGAACAACCGGCCGCGGCTAAAGGGAGGAATCCTTTTTTCCTGGATTTTCTTCCTTTAAAATTGGGTGCGTCTTATATGCCGGAGCGCCTTATATGGCGAAAAATACGGCAATTTGCTTTGGTTACAACTTGATGTGATATTTCTGCCTGTGTGTTTAATTTTGTTACAAGCTGCCTTGGATCCCAATTTTGAGAGAGAAGCAGGATACAAATCAAATAAATAAATACATAGTTGCTTGTAAATCAACTAAGCTGTGCTACAGTAACCTAATTCAGATAGAATAGTTTTCTTTTTTGATGAATCATAGGTTAAATCCACCTGGTAGTCCTAGCTACTTTTGACTCATGGAATGAAGGGAGGATGTTGATTCAACACTTATTTAAGCCCCATTGATTCCAGTTTAGGCTAACAATCGTTTAAAACCCCATATTTTTAACTAAAACTTTTTTCTGGCTGAAAACTCTACAGCTCCTGAAACTAAGGGTGGGTAACCTTTAGCCTTCTATAAGTTTTGGGCTATAGTTCCCATAATCCCTTAGCATTAGCCATACTAGCTGAGAGTTTTGGGAACATAATTCCAAACCCAGTGGGCCAAATGTTCCACACCTTTGGTCCAAACACTGTTCATCTTTAATGCAGCTGAAATAAAGCAACGTGGCTGTTAAGTCTGGAAAAGAGAAGACAGAGAAGTTACATGATAGTTGTCTTTAAATATCTGAAGGGATGTCATATAGAAGATGGAGCGAGCTTGTTTTCTGCTGCTCCAAGGACTGGAACATGGATTCAGATTACAAGAAAAGAGATTCCACTTAAACATTAGAAAGAACTTATTTACCATATTTTTCGCCATATAAGACGCTCCGGCATATCAGACGCACCCAATTTTAAAGGAGGAAAATCTAGGGGGAAAAAAGATTCTTAACCAAATACTGTAGTAAAATATTTTATATCAACTGTATAAAGTTAACAGCAGTTTAAGAACAATTTTAAGTTGTAAATGTAAGTTTAAGCCAGCAGCAGGGCCAGGTGTTGCACAAATTCCCTGCCCAACTTTCTTGCAAGTCTCCTGTCGCCTTATGGTGACTCCATGAATTTCTTAGGGATTTCTTAGGCAAGGAAGACTCGAGAAGTGGTTTTGCCAATTCCTTCCTCTGAAATACAGCCTGCAGCACCTGGGATTCCTTGGCGGTCTCTCATCCAAGGACTATCCAGGGCTGACCCTGCTTAGCTTCCAAGATCAGATGGACTCTGGTACCTTTGGAGTTTTTAGGCCATTGGCTTATGTGGTGACCTCATGAATTTAGTAGGGTTTTCTTAGGCAAGGAATCCTCAGAGCTGGTTTGTGCCTGTTCCTTCCTCTGAAATAGAGCCTCCAGCACCTGGTATTCATTAGTGGTCTCCCCTCCAATGACTAACCAGGGCTGACCTTGCTTAGCTTTCAGGATCAGATTGGATCTGGTGCCTTTAGGAGGGGATTTGGGCACTACTTGCAGAACCATGGAATATCATAAGGGCAGAGTTGGAAGGGGCTCTCCTGTGGTCATCCAGTCCACCCCTCATCAATGCAGGGATGTAGCACTAAAACATCCCTGGCAAAAAAGACATCCTAGAATCCTATAGTAAGAAGGGATTCCCCCAGGATCATCTAATCCAAGCCTATAACTGAAGCACCCTGTGCAGAACAGCATGCTAGAACTCCTGTACAGCTGGAAGCCCTGGAGATCATCCAGTCAACCCCTGAACAGTGGAAGACACTGCCTTGGAGGGTGGGGGAGTCTCCTTTGGAGGTTTCTAAACAGAGGCTGGATGGCCATCTGCCCCAGGAAGGGCTTGGATTGTATCTTCCTGCATGGCAGAAAAGGGTTGGACTAGACCCTTGGGGGTCCCTTCCAACTATAGAATCCTATGTATTCCTTCATGGAGTAAGAGGGTTAGACTGGATAGCCATTAGAGGTCCATTCCAACTCTAGGATCCTATGTATTCCTGCACGGCAGAAGAAGGGGGTTGGACTAGATGGCCCTTGGGGGTCTCTTCCAACTCTAGGATCCTATGTCTTCCTGCATGGCAGAAGGGGGTTAGAATGGATGGCCCTTACAGATCCCTTCCAACTCTAGCATCCTATGTCTTCCTGCATGGCAGAAGAGGTCTAGACTGGATGGCCCTTAGAGGTCCCTTCCAACTCTAGGATCCTATGCCTGTCTTCCTGCATGGCAGAATCATAGAATCATAGAATCCTAGAGTTGGAAGAGACTACAAGGGCCATCCAGTCCAACCCCCTGCCATGCAGGAACTCCCAATCAAAGCAGGAAGAAGAGGGCTAGACTGGATGACCCTTGGGTGCTAAGATTCTGGGTATGGCAGGTGCCAGTCAGTCCCTGGCTGGTAGAGAGCCCCCCCCTTGCCCTTGCCCTTACCATAAATGCTGCTTTAAAAATTATTTCCATCTCCCAGCTATGAGATGGTTGGGGGAAAATGAAAAAGCCAAAAGTCATCATTTTGACCATTAAAACGTCCTCCATTTTGAGCACGGCTAAGAAGCATGGATTTACATTTATATTAGTGTTTTTAGCTTTCTCTACCTTTTTTTCTTGTATGTCCTACATTTTTTGTAGTGACTTGTCCTCCTTTGCATTGAAGACATTTGGTCACCCTGTCTGAGTATCAGAGTATGACTCTAGAAACCAGGGTTCGAATCCTGGCTCAGCCATGGAATCCCCCTGGGTGACCTTGGGCAAGTCACACTCTCTCAGACTCAGGAGATGGCAATGGCAAACTCCCCTCTGAAGAAACCTTGCCAAGCAAACATTATGAGCCTTAGGTTTGCTGTAAGTCGGAAATGACTCAAAGGCATACAACAACAACAACTATCTTAGATGTCACACTCTCTCAGCCCCAGTGGGTGGCAAAGGCAAACCCTGTCTGAAAAAACACATAGGAAAGAAATGATAGGTTCATGATAGGTTTGCCTAAGTGTCATCATCAGTTGGAAACGACTTGAAGATGCACAACAACGGAAACAGTATTGAAAGTCAGACGCTCTCAGCCTCAGGGAAAAGCAAAGGCAAACCCTTTCTGAACAAATCTTGTGAAGGAAACCCCAGGATAACTTCATCTTTGAGTTGTCAAAAGTCAGGAAGGACTTGAAGGCATACAACAACAGTCTGGAAAGTCACACACTCTCAGCCTCAGGGACCAGCAATGGAAAACCCTTTCTGAACAAACCTTGTGAAGGAAACCCCAGGATAGGTTCATGTTTGAGTTGCCAAAAGTCAGAAACAACTTGAAGGCACACAACAGCAGTCTTGAAAGTCACACTCTCTCAGCCTCAGAGAAAAGCAATGGCAAACCCTTTTTGAACAGGAGGAAAGGAGGAAAGGTGGGAGGAGGGGGGAAAAGGCAGGGAGATTTGAAGGCACACAAGAACAACAAAAAAGTCTGCAATTGTTTCATAGGTAGTACATGGGGAAAGAAGCCAGCATGGTGTAGTGGTTTCAGTGTTCGACTACCACTCTGGAGACCTGGGTTTGATTCTCCACTCTGCCATGAAACCCACTGGGTGAACTTGGACAAGTCACACACTCTCAGCCTCAGAGGAAGGCAATGACAAACCGCCTCTGAGCGGATCTTGCCAAGAAAACCCTATGATCACCATAAGACAGGAACATTTTGAAGGCACACAACATACACATATAACCTCCAAGTTAAGGATCTTGGGTCTTCTTTAGATAAATCTTCAAGGGTACTCTCTCTCATTGTGCAGAATTATTTGTTAAAGAAGCTATGCCCAAGCAACACATTAACTTTGGCTGCATCTGCATTGCAGAGATTTATTAAAGCAGTTTTACACCGCTTTAAATGCCCTGGCTCAAGGCTATGGAATTCTGGGATATACAGTTTTGTGAGATACTTAGCCTTTTCTATCAGAGAGCTCTGGTACCACAAAGAAAACTGCAGATCCTTGGACTCTTTCTCTCTTCTCCCTTCGTTTTTAAACCCCTTTTCCTTGGACTCTCTTTCTCTCTTCTCTCTTCGTTTTTAAACCCCTTTTCCTTGGACTCTCTTTCTCTCTTCTCCCTTCGTTTTTAAACCCCTTTTCCTTGGACTCTCTTTCTCTCTTCTCTCTTCGTTTTTAAACCCCTTTTCCTTGGACTCTCTTTCTCTCTTCTCCCTTCGTTTTTAAACCCCTTTTCCTTGGACTCTCTTTCTCTCTTCTCCCTTCGTTTTTAAACCCCTTTTCCTTGGACTCTCTTTCTCTCTTCTCCCTTCGTTTTTAAACCCCTTTTCCTTGGACTCTCTTTCTCTCTTCTCCCTTCGTTTTTAGACCCCTTTTCCTTGGACTCTCTTTCTCTCTTCTCCCTTCGTTTTTAAACCCCTTTTCCTTGGACTCTCTTTCTCTCTTCTCCCTTCGTTTTTAAACCCCTTTTCCTTGGACTCTCTTTCTCTCTTCTCCCTTCGTTTTTAGACCCCTTTTCCTTGGACTCTCTTTCTCTCTTCTCCCTTCGTTTTTAGACCCCTTTTCCTTGGACTCTCTTTCTCTCTTCTCCCTTCTTTCTTCCTTGGTCTGTTTCTCCCTTCTATCTCCGTTTTCAGACCTCTCTTTCTGTCCCTGGCTTCCTTCTCCTTCTATCTCCGTTTTCAGACTCCTCTTTCTGTCCCTGGCTTCCTTCTCCTTCTTTCCCCACTCCCCGTTCTCATCCTCCTCCTTCTCTACCTGGCGTATATTCACCTTATAAGGCGCACCAACTTCCCCACCTCCGTTTTGGGGAAGAAAAAGTGCGTCTTATATGGCGAAAAATACGGTACTGTGAGAATTGTTTGATAGTGGAATGGACTGCCTGGGAGGGTGGTAGGCTCTCCTCCTTTGGAAGTCTTTAAACAGAGGTTAGATGAGCATCTTTCAAGTGTTTTAGCTGTGTATTCCTGCATACTGTGGGGCTGGTCTGAATGGCCCTTGTGGTCCCTTCCAACTCTAAGATCCTATGGATACATGTGCTAATCAAGATAGCAGGCACCTGGATCAAACATGACACAAGTTCCAGCCAGAGTGGTGGTGATATTAGTAGTAATAATGATGGTAGTAATGAGAGTGGCGGTTTGATATGGAGTACCAGTAAGTCAGGAGAGTGGAATCAGTCAAAAAGTCTAGGCTGACTCATCCAAAAAGCCTCCTAGAACATATTATGCACAATCATTAGAAGACAGTCCCTGCCTTCTTGTAGCTTGTAGACTAAAAAGACATGACTCAAAAGAAGGAAAAAGTGCAGATTATTCCTTGTCTAGTGTGGATTTTAAATAATGCAGTTGGGAGCATATTATTGAGAGTTCTTGGTCAGTGTGTAATCTTTCAGAACAGCAGTACCCAGCATGTTCTGACTGTACAGCCTAAAACCTGAATAAGGCAGAACAAATGGTCAGATCTGAGCATGAGCTAAATTGGAAAGTGCTTGTTCTCTTGGGCAGGCTTATTGCTTTCCCTTTCCAGTCATCAGTTTTGAATAGGTGTCTTAACTTTGGATTGAACCAGGGCTGAAAGCCAGCAGCACTGACTTTCTCACCCCTTGTCTCAGCAGGCAGAAGATTCCTTTACTCATAGCAACAGAGCTTTGAGCAGAACTATTTTGATATTTTGAACTCTGTACGCCGCCCCGATTGCTTGGCAGAGGGGCGGGATATAAATAAAAATTATTATTATTATTATTATTGTGCACCTTTGCTTCCTTTTTCAGTTACTTGGGCTTTGGCTTCCCAAGATGTTTCAGCAGCTAAAGTGCTACATGAAAAAGGTTAAGAGAGCATATGTTGCTGCAAGGTAGAAGGGGCAACTTGTATCTCACACTTTTGTTGGATTGCCATTCCTAGCCAGTGGTGAATGGTAATGAGATGTGTAGGCCACCAACGTCTGGAGGGTTACACATTTCCCAGCTCTGATTTAAAATATCAGGAACCTGGTTGTTGGAAAGACATTGGTCTGAGAGTCTAGATAGTCTGGAGATACACTGTGATTCAGAACAGAGAGAATAAGCTAGATGAGTAGATCATTTCACATAGTATATACAAATTCAGTACTCCTGTGCTCATTAGGCAGGAAAGAGGGTACAGGAGAAAGACTTTCCCCCTTTGTTTTGGTATAGGAGGTGACTGTGATTCTAATACAGCATATAACTTCAAGTAGAGCAAAATGATTAAGATTGGCATACGTGCCTCAATCATGACAAGCCTTTATAGCAATAGCAAGTACATTTCTATAACGCTTATCAGTGAACTAGCACTCCCTAAGCAGTTTACAATGTGTAAAGCCTTCCTCTCTTACACCACAGCCTCTAGGATTGTCCGAGATCAAGTGGAGCTGCGTCTCTATGAGAAGATGGATGCACCGACGCACAGCATTATGTGGGCCTGGATGAATCGCAATGCCCATGTGGGTGACTTACTACAGATCCTTGATGACTTGCAGCTCTACCGAGCACGTGATATCATCACCTCATGTGAGCCCTGTCTTCTCTCTCTCTCTCTCTCCCTCCCTCTCTCTCTGACATAACACCCTTTGGCAAATTATGGGCCTTGTTTAATAGTTGTCCAGCAGTGGTATTCCCCAACCTAGTGTTTTGCAGATGGGTTATACTTCATTACTCTCCAGTTAGCAGGACTTACTTGATATCCCTCTTGAGGGATTGTGGGAATTGTGGCTCAACATATCTGGAAAGCCAGAGATGATGATGATGATGATGATGATGCATTTATACCCCACTCTTTAGCCAAAAGGCTATCAGAGCGGCTTACAAATGGATTAATTAGATCAGGGGTAGGCAACCTTTCCCCTTTAAGGGCCGAGGGACTTCAGCTCCCAGAAGCCTCAGCCATGTTGGCCAATAGCTCCTGGGATTCTGGGAGCTGAAGTCCCTCAGCCCTTAAAGGGGAAAGGTTGCCTACCCCTGAATTAGATGGTTCCCTGCCCTTAGGCTTACAGTCTAAAAAGACAAGACACAAAAGGAGAAGGGAATGGTGGTGGGGAAGGGGAATAAGTCCAGCAGTCACTGGAGGAAGGGTCCTTCTTCTTCTTCAGGCTAGGCCCAATGGAGCTGGCCTGCCTTCTCTCCCTCAATGATGGTGGATGGAGGGAGGATGGAGGGAAGGCCCTTCTTCTTTTTCAGGCTAGGCCCGATGGAGATGGCCTGCCTTCTCTCCCTCAATGATGGTGAATGGAGGAAGACATCATCCACCCTGGCATAGCCTTTGAGGTGCTGAAAGCCCAACTGTTTGAAACCTGGTCTTACAGGAGCTCAAAGGCTGGGTATGTCATTGATCTCATCGAGCCTCAAGTTGACTGGAAGAGGCAATGCACATGGGCACCATAGGCCAGGAATTCAAAGACAAGCTGCTTTCAGCTGAGAGAGCAGTGACAGGCTACATGGATCCCTATTCTAGCAAGTTGATTTCTTTCTTCCAAGCCATGAAGAAAGAACAGATCCAGAAAGACTGTACTCTAAACAATTTTAGTTGTTATTGTTCTACTCCTTTCACCATTTTGAGAAGTTATATCAGTTAAGTAGAAGCATGCACCCTATATGAGAGGGAGGTCTTACCCACTGGAATGCCCATATTCCTTGTTTCCAAAAATACATATATCATGAAGACACAGAACACATGGATAAAACTAAGGACTATAGACTGGAGCTTGGGAAAATTACTTTTTAGACTTGAACCCCCAGAATCCTTCAGTCTGCATAGGACGAAGAAATTTGGGGAGTCACTCATAATTTAAAAAAAAAAGTTTTCCCAAGCTGTGCTATGGATGTAAGCATTCTGTGAATCAAGCAGTGCCCATCTTATGCACCTTTCTGATAAGCATTGCTTCCTTGTTTGACTTATCTTATCTTATGTTACATACATGCATTGGACCCTTGCCCAGACCTTTTGACACTGTATTTTTTGCTTGCTCTGACACAGCAAACTCCTGCAGGCAGCATTCTTCAGCTGTGACACCAAATTAAAAGACAGCAGAGGTGAACAATTCACTGGAGAAAAGGGAGTCAGTGAACACTGACACCTCCATTGTCAGTGTATGTATGACACCTCCATCTTCTGTACAATTCAAATCAAGCTTTTTTCATGGCTGGCTAAGATAGTGACACCTTTGCTTTCTGATGGTTCAGTGTTCACAAACTTTGTTTCATGCACAAAATTATTCAAAATATTGTATAAAATTACATTCAAGCTATGTGTATAAAGTGTATATGAAACCTAAATTGTGTTTAGACTTGGGTCCCATGTTCAAGATATTTCATTATGTATGTATATATGCAAATACAGATATTCCAAAATCCCAGTAAATAAATCCAAAACTTCTTATCTCAACCATTTCAGATAAAAGAGACTCAACCAGTACTGCCCGTTCTGAGTCTCCTTTATCTGAAATGCAGAGTTTATTCTTGGCCCTGGAGGTCTTTTTTCAATGGAAACTAACAAGGCTTGAACCTGTCACTTGCTGTACGCAAAGCTTGTCAACTACCACTGAATTATGACTTCTCCCCTTGAGAACTTTGCTGGTACTGGCTTATCTATTACTGCATGAATTAAATGATTTGCAGAATTTGGAAATGTTATTCCTTTGGACTACAAATCCCAGGGGATTCTGATAGTTATAGTCACATATGTGTTTCAACATACAAAAGGTAACATTTTCAAACTCTTTATTTGTCACTAATCACTGCTGCATGTTTCAAGGATACTTTCTCTCTCCTAGTAGTGGTACTAGAGAAGAGGCATAGGGTTCCAGACAAGATAATCTAGGCAGCAATCTAATGATGGTTCAAGTGCACCTCACATTTTAGAGGCTAATAGCCTGTCTCTCTATTTCCCCCCTAGGGCATCCACCATCACAATCTGCAAAGTCCATAGTGGTGCCTTGTCCTCATGGATCTGTTTCTCCTGACCCCCCATCTTCCCTGCCTGCCCCAGATCCTGGTGGTAGAGTTGGTGGTGGCAGCAACAGAGTGAAGACAGCAATGTGGGAGCCCCAAAAGGGACCCTCCTCACCTTCCCCAGGTAAAGTGGTCTGTTTCCCACAGAATATGCAATGGAGGTATTTATGGCATACAATAATAACACATTTGTTTTTATTTTATTGTTACATACTATATTTGTAAACTGCTTAACATTCCAGAATAGCTAAGTGTTACACAAAGTTAAAATATCAGTAAAAATATACCGTATTTTTCGCCCTATAGGGCGCACTTTTTCTTCCCCTAAATATGCGTGGGGAAGTGAGTGCGCCCTATAGGGCGAAGGGGCCGAGGCCGTGGGGAGAAGGAGCCCTCCTTCCCCCCCGCGACCTCAGTCTTTGAATGGACTGGTGCTGGGATCGAAGCGATCCCGGCACCAGCCCATTGAAAGACTGAGGCCACGGGGAGAAGGAGGGCTCCTTCTCCCCGCAGCCTCAGTCTTGGAATCGGCTGGTGCTGGGATCGAAGCGATCCCGGCCCCAGCCGATTGAAGACCGAGGCCGGCGGGGGAAGGAGCCTTCCTTTCCCCCCCCCCCCCCCCGCTTCGGTTTGGAATCAGCTGGGGCCGGGATCCAAGCGATCCCGGCCCCAGCCGATTGAAGACCGAGGCCGGCGGGGGAAGGAGCCTTCCTTCCCCCTCCGGCCTCGGTCTTGGAATGGGCTGCTGCCGTGATCGTTTCGATCCCGGCACAAGCCCATTCCAAGACCGAGGCCGGGGGGAGAAGGAGGGCTCCTTCTCCCCCCGGCCTCAGTCTTTCTATGGGCTTGTGCCGGGATCGAAACGATCCCGGCACAAGCCCATTCCAAGACTCAGGCTGGGGGGAGAAGGAGGGCTCCTTCTCCCCCCGGCCTCAGTCTTTCTATGGGCTTGTGCCGGGATCGCTTCGATCCCGGCACAAGCCCATAGAAAGACTGAGGCCGGGGGGAGAAGGAGCCCTCCTTCTCCCCCCAGCCTGAGTCTTGGAATGGGCTTGTGCCGGGATCGCTTCGATCCCGGCACAAGCCCATAGAAAGACTGAGGCGGGGGGGGGGGGGGAGAAGGAGCTCCTTCCCCCGCCGGCCTCAGTCTTCAATCGGCTGGGGCCGGGATCGCTTAGATCCCGGCACCAGCCCATTCAAAGACTGAGGTCGCGGGGGGGGGGAAGAAGCCCTCCTTCCCCCGCGACCTCAGTTCAATGGGCTGGTGCTGGGATCGGTCTCCAATCCCAGCACCAGCCCATTGAACAACCGGCGTCCGGCTAAAGGGAGGAATCCTTTTTTCTTGGATTTTCCCCCTTAAAAATTGGGTGCGCCCAATATGCCGGAGCGCCCTATAGGGCGAAAAATACGGTAATAAGACAGTGGTACTCAAACGTTTTACCCTTGAGACCCCCCTTTACATCTACACGTGGACATTGCACCCCCTCCCCATAATAGTACAGTCATCCCTCCATATCCATGGATTTTTTATCCATGGGTTCAACCATCTATGATCTTGAAAATATTCCCCCCAAAAAATTCCAAAAAGCAAACCTTGATAATGCCATTTCATATAAGGGGCACCATTTTACAATGCCAATGTATTTAATGGGACTTGAATATCCACGTTTATGCATGGGGGGTCTTGGAACCAAACCCTAATGGATACCAAGGGCCCACTGTATATGAATATATTAACTTGTTTATTCAATGTGCTTATTTTCATTTGCGCATTCATATTTTCATGTGTATGCTCATATTTTAATATTCTACAAGGTGATAACATTGTTCAAATTAGAACAGTTTTATTTAAGTAAATTCAGTATTTAATTCAACACATTTGTAAATTTTACAGATAAAAAGTTTGAAAAGAGGAGGAGGAGATCAGAGCCTCCAACTCTCGCCCTTCCCCAAGGTTCTGCCCTCCTGTTTGACAACCACTGCAATAAGACAATAAGAAAGAACTCAAATATCTTGCTTGTCTCTAGTATGAAACATAACTCAAAGACGAAACTCACTGTCTGATGGTCAACAATATATGTTGTTGTTATGTGCTTTCAAGTTGTTTCTGACTAAGGCAAACATATCATAGGGTTTTCTGGGGTTGAGAGGGTGTGATTTGCCCAAGGTCACGCAGCGGGTTTCCATGGCTTGAATCGAACTCTGATCTCCAGAATCCTAGTCATACGCTCAAACCACTACACCACACTGGCTCTCCAGCAGTATATACAACATAGTAATATAGCAACTTGCATAGCTAATACCAAATTTTTGGAATTAGACCAATATAAATTTGCCTGAATTTTTTAAAAACATATTTCATTTATGTTCTTTGAATGTATTTATGTAGGTAATATGTTTAATTAATAAATAAAAAAACATATTTCATATATGTCTAAACCCCAATATCATTGCCTTCTGAACACAGGAGATTCCATCAAGCTAGGCTACTGTACTATAAACCTTGTTCCGAATGGTCACAGAGTGAACTTCAGGAGCATGTGGCACTACCAAATGGTTTGTAAAGTTGATCACAATGAGATGGCAGGGATCTAAGAGGTCAAACAGTTTCCAGAGTAATCTGATGCCAACTTGTTTGGGGCTTTAAATGTTTAAATTTGGTCTGGTGACAGACAGGCAGCCAGTGTAGTTCCTTCAATGAAGGAGCTACATGATGCCTATAGGCCACGTCCACCGTCAACTAAGCCACTACATTCTATACTTGCTGCAGTTACTGGAACAAACTTTAAGGGTAGCTTTACATAGAGTAATTTGCAATATCCAGTTTCAAGGTTACTTATGCCTGGACTCTGGTTTCCCAACTGCCCTCCTCCAGGACCAGCTGTAGCTGACACATTTAGTCAGAGCTGCCATCCACTGAGGTCAGTGGCACTGCAAGTGATAAAGATGAATCTAGAAGTACTTCTGCTCCATTCTGTTCTCCATTAAAGATGCTTAGTGACCTTTGCCCCCGTTCGTCTAAAGTACAAAATACAAGTGGGCATGTGTGTCCTTCCAGATGTTTTTGAACTGCATTTCAAATAATCCTACAACATTGGCTATGTGATGGGAGATGTAATAAAAAACAATTGGAGGGCCAGGCTTGAACACCCTGATCTAAAGCTTCTTTTTGCAAGGGGGGGCGGGAGCTGAGTAATAGAAGGATTCGAAACACATTCTTACCCTGTTAGCATCTTTTTGCTCTTTCTTAGGGCCTTTGCAGACTGCCAGAAATAGTGCAAATTGAGTCCACTTTAACTGCCCTGACTCAGTGCTAGGGAATCATGGGAACTGTAGTTTATTGTGGCACCAGATCTCTCTGACAGAGAAGGCTCAATGTCTCAAAAAAAAAAAAATACAATTCCCATGATTCCCTAGCACTGAGCCAGGACAGTTAAAGTGGACTCAATTTGCACCATTTCTAGCAGTCTGCAAAGGCCCTTAGACTCCTTAGTAAGGCTTCTATGTATTTTGTAGTTCTTATGTTCTGCCTTCTCTGTGCAGAAATTGGCACTGGCTGCTGAGTTTGGCTTCATAAGAGTCCCTACATTGGCAAAGAGCAATACATATTTCTAGCTTTAAGGCAGTGAAATTTGTGTCCTTCTATTGGACTGCAATTCCCATCATTCCTTACTGGCATTGCTAGGTAGAGCTGCTGGGAGTTGCAGCCCAACTGCATCTGGAGGGAAACACATTGCCCCCTGCTTCTTGAAAGCTATGACGGAGGACCTGAAAGTGCATTATCAATGCCTGGTGAAATTGGCACCTAGTATGAAGTAGGTATCCAATATGTATGGTACATTCACTCTGAACAACCAGATTTGATTTAGCTGTCATGTTTAATAACTCTCAGTAGCTCTCTCCTACACATATTTGTCTAATCACCTTTTGTAAAGTTATCCAAATCAGTGGGAGTGAATTCTGTACTTTCCAGAGGGATGGCAAGTAGAGTGCAGGCAGAGAACACCCTTTTGTCAATTTTGAAGCTATAGCCCAGGGAATAAGCTTGGCCAGAGAGACCTGTTCATCTCTTTCTGACCCTCAGTGAGCTGCACCTGTTTTCCTATGTCCCAACATCACTCTTCTCCCTGTGGTTGTAGGGTGAAAAGGAGAAGAGGATGAGGAAGACAGTGGTGGCTGCAGCTTCTCCTGCATGCCACTAAAAGAGAAGGTGAGAGCATGCAGACTGTTGGCCATTTTTAAAATATTATGCTTGCTTCCAGGACTCCTAAGAGCAAAGGCACTTGGCAGGGGTGTCTGGGGAAATTGCCCATGTTACCTTCCTTTTCCGCTCTGCTTCTTTCTGGAGCTGAAGAGAAGTGTTCCCCCACAAAAGCGGGCACGCAGGAAAGGAGAGGAGAAGGAGGAGGAGGAAGCCTAGCTTGTTGTGGGGTTGTTGCCAGACCAGCTTTTTGTGAGCATTGCAGTTAGCTGCCAGATTGGTGCAGCCAAAAAACCAGGCAGTTAAAATGAGTGGGCTATTGTTGGGGTGGAGGAGATTAGGAGACCTTGGGGGCTGCAAAAAAAAAAAAAAGACTTGGGGAAGTTGCACACAGCCCAGGGGCTGCCAGGCTGTCAGCTCTACTATAGTTTGCCAATTTCATTGACCTGCTCCAAGTATTTTTATATGAGAGAACTGCCACATTTGAAACGAAGCTGCATGCATCTGTTTATGTTGTGACAGGAGTTGTCTGTGATTTAAATCCTGACTTAATGATGGGACTAAGATAGAATCGCTGCTCTGAGCTCAGGAAGTTGTTACGTTCTAGCCTTCAGGTATGTAAGAAAGTATGAAGGAGGATCTAATTTGTAGTGGTTCCACAAGTATTGGGAAATGCCCTGTGAGGCCCACTTAGCATGTTTACTTTTAAATTCTAGCATATAGTCAAGGGCTGAAATTTTGCCCACAGATATGGTCATGATCACTCTGCCTCTGGGATCTGCTTGAATCCTGGAGATGGGTGCAAATTTATGAAAGAGTATGTGTGGGAAATGAAAGCCAATCTAAATAGTGGCTTGCCTATTGGAAATGTGTGCTTGCAACAGCCACATATTGTCACAATGCTTCAATGGGCCTAAGTTTGTTCCTGTCTTAGCCTCCTTTTGTCACTGCCTTAGCTATTTATGTAAGGTTTTATGATCATAGTTCAGGGAAGAGATGTATGAAGCTTTTAATGGCTTCTGTTCTTTAGTGAATTACCATTGTTTTTAATTAAGTTTGGTTAGATTAGGTTTTTTAAAATTGCTTTATGTTGCCTTTTATATTTTATTTAACTATTTGTTCATACATTTATGAGTTCCCTTTTGCAATCAGAATGACTTACAATTAAAAATTTAATGTAGTTTAAAAACTATAATCATGTGCTTCATTGCTTTTATTGTTTGCAGTAACTAAATAATGGAGTTGGCAAACACGATGCTACTCCTCATAGTCATTACCCTTATTTTCTTACAACTAACTTTAGTTATCAGAGAAGATATGACAAACAAACAATGCTTAATACATGGGTTACCCTTGTTAGTTTGTTTTCACCTTTTTTTTTTTTTACAATTGGTCTTTCCTGACATCTCTGCCCCTTCTCCCACCTCATGCATATTTTTGAATTATTAAAGAGATTGACTTCCTTTTAAAAATAGATTTATACCTCAACTTTCTCCCACCAAAATGAGAGTCAAAGAGGAAATTTGAACATGTATTTCTGCCTCCTCCCCATGGAAAAATTCTGCCTGTAATATATTTTCTTCTTATTAGGGAGAACAGCCAAGAGTAAGAGAGAGAGCACCTGAAAGATAAAATAATTAATAAAATTAGTCTTAAAGGCTCGTGGGTTATCTTTTTTTTAAAGCTACATAGGAAAATTTAATTGGGATAACTTTAGAAAAACAGGTCTACCCTTCTCCCAGCACCCCAATAATAAAATTGGAACCCCATTCAAACACCGACTCCAGGAAAAAGTGAAATAATATTTTTGGAAGAGTGTTGGGCCAGTAGATGCACACATTATATAAATATATATAGTTGCATGACTTTTTGCCAAAAAAAGTAAAAGCCAGCGTAGGTGCTGAAATCTTGAAAAGAGAGAGCTAAATGACAGGGGAGATAGAGATTCAGTTATGCCTTGGTAAACAGAGTCACTGTATTCTGGGGAATAATTTCTTTCACAGAACATTTGGTACCAGAAGTAGAAGCAACATGAATAGAACAGAGAAAGGTTCCTATACACCAAAAAAGAACAGTTCAACATATTTCAGCAAACTTTTCTAGAGACTGCTTGAAGGCTTCTTTCAAAATGAATCCAAGGATGATTTTGTCTTTCACCACTTTTCCTATGATTTCTACTCTAATGTACAGATCTATGAATTATTAACATGATGAGGGGACCTGGTATGGCAATTTATCTTCTTCCCCATTTTTCTATTTTGTTTTTTCTGTTTACACAGGCTCAGTAAGGAATTCTCAAGGTAGCTGCTATCTATCTTGCCAGTTGTAGACAGGCACACACTGTTACAGTGGGATTGGTCATAGTAGAAGCGTACTGTTTCCCAGCTCAAGATTTATTTCATTGTGTACTGCAGAAGCATTGCTGCAACCCAACACCCAAGGTCTGTTTCTCTCTAACCTTGCTTCACCATCCCCCCAATTCTAGAGACCAGGGTTCGATTCCCACTCAGCCATGAAACCCACTGGGTGACCTTGGACAAATCACGCACACTCAGCCTCAAGGAAGGCAATGGCAAACCTCCTCTGAACAAATCTTGCCAAGAAAACCCCATGATAGGGCTGCCTTAGGGTAACCATAAGTCAGAAACTACTTGAACACATACAATAATAACACCAACACCTTTTTGGGAGATCTTAACAGTGTATTGTTTGGATTGTTTAGCTTTCAGCACCAAAATGCTCTAAACTGGTTTTATTGGGAATCAGAAATCATGAACAGCCCTCTCTGCAAGATGTTGGACGGTGTGAGGTTGATATCATCCAGCCATCTCCATTCTGGTGTCCTCCAAATGTACTGAACTCTAACTCTCATAATCTGGAGAGTGTGGGAGTAGCAGTCCAACAGGCAGCAGGTTGGGGAAGACTGGTATAAACTAGGGGAGGTCAGGTGCACAGTCAGTTGATCTTTGAGCTGGTGGATTTTAATGCAAGAAAACACTTTCTGTTGCTTCGTTGTAATGTATACAACCTCATTTTAAAAAAATATTTGGTAGACACCAGAGTTTGATTTCCAGTTCAGCCATGAAACCTACCGAGTGATTTTTGGGCAAGTCACATGCTCTCAGCCTCAGGGGAAGGCAACGGCAGACCTCTTCTGAACAAATTTTCCCAAGAAAACCCCATTATAGGGTTGCCTTAGGGTCAACATAAGTTGGAAATGACTTAAAGGCACAACAACAAGACTCCACTGAGCAACTTGGCAAAGAAGGATTATGGGGACTGGGGCTTTGTTTCTTCTGTGCTAAACAAAATTCAAATTTACTGTCAAGAAGAGCTGAGATCTGTGTCTCATATAAGCCATGTACATAAACTGTGCCTTATGAGATCTTGTAAGCTATATGACATGCAAAGAGTTCTGCTGGTAGTCAAAGGAAAGGTTAAAAAAATCACATAGGGAGAGGGCTGAAGGCACTGCAAATCCAGTGTGCACTAAGTTGCCCACATGCTCCCTTTTGAAATTTTATAAAGCCTTGCCCACACACTTTCAAGTCTGTTTTGGCAGCTCGTAAGGTAAGAAATGTGCTTTTTCCTTAAAATGAAAGGAGATTCTGAGGATGTTGCCTCTGGCATCCCTCCAATCTCCCCACCACTTCCTTCTGAGGCTTCTCTGCCAAAAACAAGTGGAGCCATCTTACAGTAGTCTGCAGATATTTTTCAGGACCTCAGTTCTATCACTAATTTGAAATGAATGTGCAGGGTGGTTGGCATATATGGACAGGTTGCTTACCTGTAACAGTATTTCTTTGAGTGGTCATCTGTGAATTTTCACAAATGGGTTTTGTCTGCGCATGCGCAGCTAGTTCGGAATCTTCTGGAATCACTGGGCAGAAGTTGGATTGCAACTTTTTGGCAGTAGTTCCGCCCTCCCCTATATAGGCCCCAGCGTTCCCGCTCCTTTCTCAGTTCCAAGTATGCCGCTAATGTAGCAACAGCAGTGAATTCAAAGTAGAGCAGGACACGACTGAGGGGAGGCTGGGCGGGATTTGTGTGAATTTGCAGATGACCACTCGAAGAAAAACTGTTACAGGTGTGCAACCTGTCCTTTCTTCTTTGTGGTCTCTGCAAATCACACAAATGGGTTACTCAGACTAGCAAGCTAAAGTCAATGGAGGAGGGAGTGTCCTGACACCAAGCTTATAAGATCAAACAAAGTGTTTATTGTAACAACATCTGTAAACTTTAAATTCAAGTACTATATTCATATGAATCAAGTTTACCAGGATTAAGTAACCCAACAACAATATATTGAGACCCTGAGTGAAAAACAAGGCATTGTAACTTCACTTGTAATAAATACAAACATTCAAGCAATCAAAGGCATTAAACTTTAAGTGCAATAACTCAACAGTGTTCAAATATTCATCATGGATTGTAATGAAATTGCATCATTATTCAAGAAATCAGAGCAAATTTAGCTTGTGGTACAATAACATTTTTCTTTAGACATGAATACAATGAGTCCCAGAGTCATTTGTAAGAAGTGCAATATTACTTTATAAGCATTGAAATATTAATGGAGTGCTGATAACAACACTGCCTTCCCAAACGAGGCATCTTGCCTGGCCCGAGTGTCCAACCTGTAATGTTTAATAAAAGTCATAGGCTGGGACCAGACAGCTGCCTTGCAAACCTCCTCTAGAGGCACGCCAAAAAGAAAGCAGAGGATGATGCTATCGCCCTGGTGGAATGTGCCCGCACCTGTCCCGGTAGAGCCTTGCCTGCCAATTCGTAGCAGAGATGAATGGTCGATGTTACCCATTTGGATAGTCTCTGAGGTGTGACTGGCAGTCCTTTCCTGTGTTCAGAGTAACATATAGAAAGTCTTTCAGAATGCCTTGATCCCGAGGTCCGCTCCAGATAGAAGGCCAAAGCCCTCCGAACATCCAGTGTATACAGTCTCTGCTCCATGTCCGTGGTCGGGTTGGGGGCTAGGGTGGGAAGCACGACGTCTTGGTTGATGTGGAAGGCAGACACCACCTTAGGTAAAAAGGTGATATCAGTACGGAGGACAACCTTGTCCCTATGGAACCATAGGTAAGGCTGGTCCATCCGCAAGGCACAAAGTTCACTGGCCCGACGAGCTGAGGTGATGGCTACAAGAAACGCCGTCTTCCATGTCAACAGCCGCAAATCGGTAGTCGCCATTGGTTCAAATGGATTGGTAGACAGGTAAGATAAGACAAGGTCCAGGCTCCAAGCCGGCGTCGGTACTGAGGACGGTGGGTGTAAGTTGTTGAGTCCCTTAAGGAATCTCTTGACTAGAGGATCCGTGAAGAAAGATGGTCTGCTATCCAACTGTTAATGTGAACAAATAGCTGAGAGGTAACATTTGATAGAATTGAGGCACAGACCCAAGTCCTTCAGGAACAGTAGAAATTCTAGTACCGTCGGTACCGAGACACGGGATGGAGACAAGTCTTTGGTTGATAAGAAGTCCAGGAATTTCTTCCATTTAGATGAATAAGACTTTATGGTGGACGGTTTCTGGGCCGCCTTGATGATGGTCTGTAATGACATGGGAAGCAATGTCAAGGTCGAATTCTCCATGCCACCATAGGTAGAATGTCCAGGTCCAGGTGTCGTACTCTGCCTCCATGGATGGTCAGGAGGTCCGGACGAGGTTCCAGGCGACGGTAGGTCTCCTGAGACAGTTGCAACAATGGGGCAAACCACGGTTGTCTCGGCTACCACGGTGTGATCAGGATGGCGTCTGTCCCATCCATCCTCATCTTGGCGATCACCCTGATTTATTAGTGGAAATGGAGGGAAGGCATAGAATCCCTTTCCGTACCACTCGAACTGGAAGGCATCGCCTCGAGAGGTCCGTGCTGGAATCCTCGAGCAGAACTCTATACAGTGGCCGTTCCCCTCTGTGGCGAACAGGTCAATGTCCCTGTGTCCCCAGATGGAGAACAGGTGTATCACCACCTCGGGATGGAGACGCCACTCGTGGCAAGGGTTGGCTGCCCTGCTGAGGCTGTCGGCCAGTTCGTTGTCTCTTCTCCTGGTAGGTGGATGGATTGCAGGAGTATCTTGTGATTGATGCACCAATCCCAAATGCGTGTGGTGATGTCCAGCAAAGTCAGGGACTTGGTGCCACCCTGTTTGTTCAGGTAGTACATGACAGTGGTGTTGTCTGTCATGAGCAGTACTACCTTGCCTGACAGTTCCGTCTCGAACGCCTTTAGGGCTTTCTCCACGGCAAGCATCTTCAGAGCGTTGATGTGGAGTGATTTCTCTGTTTGGGTCCACAGACCCTTGACTGTCAGTCCTTGGGAGTGGGCTCCCCATCCATTCATGGACGCATCTGTCGTTAGGCTGATGTCTGGACGGGGTGGAAGAAATGGCATGCCCTTGCAGATGTTCTCTGGACGGAGCCACCAGCGAAGAGAAGCTGCGATTCGTGTCGGAATGGTAAGCCACTTCGATGGGGAGTCGTATGCAGCATCGAACGACAACAGGAACCAAGACTGTACTGGTGGTTGAGGTTGGTATTGTCAATGAGCAGATTGAAACCATCCTTTCTGGTGAAAGCCGAATCTGCGCCTGGGAGCGTAAGTGTTTGATGGTGTCATTCCATGTTTTCGAGCAGCTGTCTTCATCCGATATTTCTGGTTGAGCTGCTCGTCTGTATCTTTGTGGAACACGCCGGATTCGCCGAAGGACATGTCCTCGATCATCGCTTTGGCTTGAGGTGTTAGATCTGCTGCTCTGAGCCAGGCGTGTCAGCGAAGAAATATGGCAGAAGATAGAGCTCTGGCAGCACAGTCGGAGACGTTTCAAGCTGCCACTATCTGTTGTGTTCCTACTGCGTGGGCCTCCTGTTTTAATGCCACGGCATAAGGTCTGCATTCCTCCGGAAGCTTGTCCAATATGGGTTCAAGTTTTTCCATGATATGTTGGGAGTATGCTCCCATACATCCCACATAATTAGCCACTTTAAGTCCCAACACGGAGGTGGAGTAGATTTTCTTGGCAATGGCATCCAGTTTTTTCCTTTATTTGTCCACGGGGGTGGAGGAAACATTGGGAACAAAGGGGATCTGGGACCCTTCCACAATCGCTGAGTTTTGTTTAGGATGATCCGTCATCCAGGGTGGGCACAGTTCAGCAATCCTATAGAGGTTTTCAATTCTCCTGGATGTTGAAGGCATGGAAGCGGGGCTATCCCAGGCTCTCTTGATAACTTTAGAGAGAGATGGCATGTAGGGTATGGCTGGACATGTGACTTTGTGCCCGTCTCTCCAGCTGGTCCGAAAATTCCTCCTCGGTCTGGGAGACTTCTAGTTCCAGTGCCTTGGCCATACGCAACACCTGGTCGGAGAATGACCTAACATTGTCGGTCGGAGATGGTGTGGACAATTTGACCATTGGTCGCTGTTTGTCTGGTGAAATATCTTCATCAGGGTCAGATTCAGGTGGTATCGAGTCCGAGTGGGATCTGAATGAAGATCAACTAGATGCTGCAGGAGATGGCGGTGAGCGGTGTACACGTTTTTGTTCCATTCGGAAGCTGTGATGTCTGGAAGCGTGAGCTGGAGAAGGGGATGAATCTGTTCGCCCTCTACCGGAGCGAGATGAACGGACCGAGATGGAGATGAATGTCGGCACCGAACCGAAGGTGGGCGGTCATCTGGTGCAGACCTTGGACGGGATGGAGACGGAGATGTACTGTGATGGCACCTCTGGCGACGCAGAGATGGTGAAGGTGAAACCGAGAATATCTCTCGCCGTCGCGACCCGGATCCAGTGCGGGGCTCTAGCTGGCCTAGATGTTTGGGTTGAACCTTGAGTAGGTACGAGCCGGACTGACGATCGAAGATGAGTTCCGGGAATTTGGTTAACCATGGGTCGGTACTGTGTGCCCTCATCGGTTCAGAAGGAGGTGCCGAGCATCGTCCTTCATATTTGGAGACCGTACGGTATCGAGAAGTCGAAGTGGTAGCCCTGGGAGGGGTTGCCATCGGAGAGTGAGGTGTTAGGGTGGGAGGGTCATGTATTTCACCCTCGGAATCAGTTCCAATGCACACCACTGGAGTGGTCGGCTTGGAGGCTGGCTGAACTGGTTCAGATAACATCCTGGTAGAAGCTGGAGGAGCAGAAACAGATGAACCCAACGACGGTCTTGTTAATCCTCCTGACCTTGGTTGTCTCTTAGGAGACAAGGAGTGATGTTCCACAGGAGAATGAGAGGGAGAAGTCGATCGAGCCCTTTCCGGGAAGATCGGTTCTGCAATAGGCTGCAAGTGCTTGGTTTTAGCAGCCCTCTTACTGGCCCTTTCGGAGCGATCCTTGCTCCAGGCCCTTGTCTTATCTTTGTGAGATTTATCCTTAGATCTCTCCCGAGATCTTCCCCTTTCCTGGGGGTTTTCCTCAGGATGCTCCACAATTGGAGTCTCATGAGGCTCTTCAGACGTAACGAGCCGAAGCACAAAGTTCCTCGCTAGCTGCAGAAGCGGCGGACAAAAGGAACTGAGAAAGGAGCGGGAACGCTGGAGCCTATATAGGGGTGGGCGGAGCTACCGCCAAAAGTTGCAATCCAACTTCTGCCCAGTGATTCCAGAAGGTTCCGAGCTAGCTGCGTATGCGCAGAGTAAAACCCATTTGTGTGATTCGCAGAGACCACGAAGAAGAAATAGAATTTCCCCCAAATACAGCTTCTGAAATGCTGCATCAATGCATCTTTTCTCTACATCTCTGAAGAACTTGGGAAAGTCACTATTTGTACTACAATTCCTAGATTTCTGCCACTCATCAGGTTGTATCAAGGATTATGGGGGTTGCGATCCCAAAAAGTAAATTTCCTAGCCTCTTGTTGATTCTGAAAATGGTGTATGTGCTCAGTCTTTGTTTCCCACAGCTAAGTATTTGCTTAAGCAGATAGCAGTGAAGAGAACAAAAGAGCTCGTTTTGTATATTGGTTCTTAACAATGATTCCTCTTATTTTTCTGGCAAACAGAGCCCTCCTGTCCGCCGTTGTCTCTGCCAGACCCCCCTCCCAGCAGCCGACTTGGCAGTGTTGACCAGAGCAGCACACCGATGCCTCCCACGCAGCCCGATGAGCAGGTAGGAGGCTGGTCCTGACTGTGCTTGGCCAGGGATAGAATGAGTTGGGATGAAGAGCAATGCAGGAGAACATAGCATCCACTGATGTTCTGTTGAAGGAGGGCAACTGATTTCCATATGTACTTCCCTGGGAATTTCATTCTTAATACTTGGGGAGAGGGGTGTTCCTTGTTTGCTTTTAGTTTCATGAAGCAGGTCACATTTTTGTTTGATTGTTTTGTTTCATGGCTTTTCTTCTTGCATTCTTAGGTGGTGGTACTTCTACTTTCTTCATATTTTGGAATTGCTGATCGCTTTGCTCTGGGCTCCTTCCTGTTGCTGCTACTTATTCTTGTTCCATCTTGTTAAAACCACTGCCATCACTTCTGCACTGATGCAAGAATTTTGGTATTCTTTAACTGACTTTCCATGTTCTCCTCTCTTGCCATATCTTTGCCATGCTTCCTGCTGTTTCCTCCCTTAATGTCTTCCAAGTATCTAAATTTTAAGTTTTCCAAGTCCATTCTTCTCTTTCAGCTTAACTCTATAATGGTGTTGTTGCACTATTGTTAAGTTTAATTATGTCTATTTAATGTGAATCTTTTGTGTTTTAACTGTATTGTACATCCTGAAATTTGTAAGCTAGTTTTGGTCCCATTTGGAAGGGAAAGACAAGGTATAAATTTTCTTGTTGTTTACCCCCTTGTTTTCTTGATAGCTCTTCATATCTGCTCTTCTTCTCAAGTAGAGAAGCTTGGTATATTTCTTGATTCCACTTTCCATATCTTAATCTCTCTCCCATTTCAGATTTTAATATCTTTCCAGAATTGTTATTTATTTTATTTTATATTTATTTATAGCACCACTCAGTGTACATGGCACTTTACACAAGCAGCTTACAGATTGTTAGTTTGACAGTTCTCTGTCTTCTATCTAAAAAGACACAACACACAAGGAAAAAAGGATGGCAATGGTATCTCCTGTCTGATGTGAATGTAAGAGTGATAATCCCCTCTCCAAAAATTGCTAGTTTAGATCTACCTTCTGTCACCAAAGTTTGGGAAATGTTCTTTTTTGCATCACTGTTTTTTGTGCATTGTCACGGAGGGATTCTGGGTGTTGTAGTCTAAAAAGCATGACCCTATCCCAGACTAATAAATGATATTAGGAAAGCCACCACTCTCAACTCAGTCAGGGCCAATGCAGTCAGGACCACTTTTTCAGCAATACTGTACATCAGTACAGGGATGCTGAAATGGTTGTTAACAGGAATGAATGTGACAAGTACTAAACACATGGAACTTTGTTCTATTAAAGGGTTATTCTCTTGCTTGATATCATGAAAATGTTATGTTATTCTATTCTGCCTTCCTACTGTATTTTTATTGGTTTTTCTGCTTCTTATATTCAAAATCCATTTTTTCTTCCCTCTGCTATTCATCTAATATTTCTCCCTTTGATTATCTTGTCCCGTCTTCCTGACATTTGCTCTGTCTTTTCCATATTCAGCTTGAGCTTAGTTTTTAGATGCCTTCATCTAGATGTTTCTTACTGCTACCTGCATTTTGTTCCTCTAGAACAAGAATGAGCCTCCAGATGTTGCTGAAGTCCTCCAGAGCTTGTTGAATAGCAACTCCAGCTTTCCTCTCCATTTTCTGTGCTGGATGGGAGTTGTGATCCAACAATGCCTGGAAGGCCACACATTTCCTGGCCCTGATCTAGAATGAAACCTCAGGATGCCTAGATTGGTGCTTTTCCGATGCCACTTTCTACAACTGGAACTCACTGCTACTTAATGTTAGGCAGATTTTCCCCACTAACAGTTTCACTGGGTTTTTTAAAAAACTTTCTTCATTTTTCTCTACCGGGGGTTCTTTGGAGTTGGAGTAGAAAAAAATCAGTGATAAGAAAACAAAGAACTAACTATATGTTAAAACACTCTTACCATAACATTAGGGAAGGATTGGTATATTGTGAAATGTGTGCTGAAGTGAAATGATGCCCTTCCAGAATATTTATTCACTCTTTCCCTCTCCTCATCCCAATCCAGGGCCTCAGCTCAAACCAGGACCTCAGCTCTCTATCCCTTTCTTGCTCCTTTGAGTGGCGATTGGAGGAACTGCGCCAGGCCACAGGCAACTTCTCAGATAACCTAAAGATTGGCGAAGGAGGCTTTGGCTGTGTCTACCAGGCCCGATTACGGAACACTGTCTATGCTGTCAAACGGCTCAAGGAGGTATTGCCGTGTGGTCATGGTTGTGTGGTTGTGAGCCTCACTAGTATCTCTCCTTCTACTGTCTTCTTGCCCCCTCACCAACACATCCAGAAAAAGACAGGTTTATAATGTGATCACAGTCTGTGAGCTGTGCATGTATAAGATGTGAGGTTCTGTTCATGACTTCACTGGTGGAAAGTTATCTAAAGTCTAATCTGCACTGCAGAATTAATGCAGTTTGACACCACTTTAACAGCCATTGCACACTGCTGTGGAATTCTGGGATTTGTACTTTTGTGAGCTAGTTAGCCTATGTCAGTCCTCTGGTGTCATAACAAACTACAAATCACAAAATAGCACTGAGCCATAGCAGTTAAAGCAGTGTTGAACTTCAGGCTGACGGACCTCTTTGTCGTGACCTTCAAGATAGCCCTGTTCAAATATTTGAAGGGGTGTCATATTGAGGATGGAGCAAGCTTGTTTTCTGTTGCTCCAGAATAGGACCTGGAGCAAAGGATTCAAACTACAGGAAAAGAGAGTCCACCTCAATATTAGGAAGACTTTCCTGACAGTAAGAGGAACATGCTGCCTTGGAGTGTGGTGGAGTCTCCTTCTTTGGAGGTTTTGAAATAGAAGCTGGATGGCCATCTGTCATAGCAAGTGCTTTGATTGTGTGTTCCTTTATGGCAGAATGGGGTTGGACTGGATGACCCTTGAGGCATCCTCCAATTCTGTGCTTCTATGAAACTGCATTATTTCTGCAGTTCAGATTAGACCTTGATAGCAGGAGAGGGCAAGAGTTCTGATTCTGATTCAGCAGTGCCATGGCCACTGAGGTAAATAGTACTGGGCCTGGCTGGGAGATTCTGGGCATTGTAGTCCAAAATTGTAACTTCCCCAAGCTTTAGTAATAGAACCAGCAGTACTAGTTGCTCCTCATGTGTCCTTTGTGCTTGGTTGCGAATGAGGGGGTGCTGACTCAATCTTGCCCTTTCATTTAATTGAGAATGCACTGATTTCACTTTCATCATTCTGAAGAGAGTTATGTTCCCAATATTGGCTGTCTAGCTAAATAACTGACTTTCTTCCTTATTTTTCTTTCCTTTTCCTGTCCTCTCTCTCCTCCCCCCCCCCCCCGGTATCTGTATCGGACTAACAGGAAGCAGAATTGGATTGGACGGTAATAAAGAACAGCTTTGTCACAGAAGTGGAAAAGCTTTACCGGTAAAAACCAGGATTAATAAATGGAATATTAATTAGGTTGTTACAACATCCTGCATACCGTGCATTATTTTGGGGTACAAATATTTTGTTATATTTTGTTATAATAGCAGTTACAGAGAGGCCAAAAAGCATGTCATTATGAACTTCTCAAGTGGTGAACTTCTCAAGTGGTCACAGACCTGAGGGCATGTGTAAAGGACCCATGTAACTTAATGGCTCTGAATATTGCTGCTTCCCCACTCCCTGCTATGAAAGCATTAAGCCAATCTTTCTGCTAGCCCCCATGATAGTTTCCCATACCCCATCCAATCCCACACTCCCTGGGCATGTCCTGATCTTATCACTGCTTGATTAAATCAACCAAAAATATTCCTTTTGTAACTCTGAAGTTAAAACCATCAACCTGGAAAATCACCTCCAGCTGCGTCAAGCCAAGTTTGGCACATAACTATCCCACTTGGTCCAGTTTGGAATAAGGCAGAAACTCTGTTAGATTCAAACATGGCCCCTCAACAGCAAGCAGACTGAGGGCCTATACCAGGGGTAGGCAACCTTTTTGAGCTGGGGGCTGTCCCTCAGCCAATTGGGGGGCCGAAGCACCAACAGTAAATAAATAAATAAATAAATAAATAAATAATATACAAAAATTAAAAAAATTAAAAATTAAAAAAATATGCATGCACACTCTCTCAGCCCCAGAAAAGCCATGGCAAAATCCCTGTGTAGATTTTGCCAAGAAAACCCCAAGAACAAGTAATAACAACAATAATCAACATCATTATGGCGGGTGGCAGTGGTAGGGGGCGGCGGCGGCAGCAGGACCGGCCTAGGGCCGGTCCAAAGGCCTTGGGGGGCCGCATCTCCCCCCCCCCCCCCCCCGAGGCCTTAGGTTGCCTACCCCTGGCCTATACAGACGACCAGAAATAATCCAGCTTGAGACCACTTTAACCGTCCTGGTTCAGTACTAGGGAGTCATGGGAATTGTATTTTTTTCTGAGACATTGAGCCTTCTCTGTCAGAGAGCTCTGGTGCTACAATAAACTACACTTCCCATGATTCCTTAGCACTGAGCCAGGACAGTTAAAGTGGTCTCAAGATGGATTATTTCTGGCAGTCTGTATAGGCCTGAGTCACATTCAAGCCCCTACTTTCTACCAGATTGGAGCTTGGCTTCTGGGACTGTTAAGCATTGTCCATTGCAATTCTTTAATTTGTTATCCAGTACCATCTTTTATATATCTTAGGTCTTATGTCTCTGCATCAGAAGCGGAGAGAGAGGGTTTCTCAATAGGAGATTGGCCCATCTGCCCAGCCCCATAGACTGAAAACTCAGGAAGAGCTTAACGAGAATGGTATAGACTACCATGTGTGTGTGTCTGTGTGTGTGTGCTTTGTGTGAATCTTGACATCCCTCTTGTTGTTCAAATAATAAAAGTGAGTTGTACTTAGTACTCTGGAGTTCTAGTTTTTTGGAACCAGTAAAAAATAGGCTTGTGTCCCAGCCAGTTACCCTGGCTGCTAAATTATTGAGCTAAATTAATTCCCCATTGAATACAATTTGTGGGTCCCTCTTGGGGTCCTTTGCAATTTAGATAACAGTGTATGGAGTGGGATTTCCAAAAACTGGGTAACTGCACAAAAATCTAAGTTTGCTAGAGCAGAGAGAGTTCAAGCCCTGGTTACAGTTCCTTAACATTCGCCCTCTTCTACCTCAGGTTCCGCCATCCCAATATTGTAGAGTTTGCTGGTTACTGTGCTGAACAAGGAAACTTCTGCCTTGTCTACGTCTTCCTGCCAAAGGGCTCCTTGGACGACCATTTACACAAACAGGTACCCAGCTGAAATGCTTTTTATTCTCCCCACTTTCTCTGTGATTTGTAGCGGTAAGAAGATGCAGATATATTTTTGTTCTCAAGAAGGAAGCCTCTAGTCCTGTCCCTATTCTCCAGCTTGTTTTTTTGTTTTGTTTTTTTTTTATTTCTCAGGTTGGTCCCTGCCTGACCTGGGCCCAAAGGCTGCATGTAGCAGTGGGCACAGCCAGAGCCATTCAATTCCTGCACAGTGATTCTCCCAGCCTCATCCATGGAGATGTAAAAAGGTGAGACAGGGGAGAGAATTCATCATGCAAGGGGGATGTGGTGCTGGTGAGGATGATGATGGTTAAAGATTGTTGCTTGCTGCAGAGAAGAAGAATACTCTACTGCTTTTCACACCCTCTGCTTGGAGGTAGAGAAAGGGAAACTTGTGAGGTGAGACATCCAGGGCTTCAGTAACAATTTCGGCTTCTTGGGAGGAAAAAAATATTGCCTTGACTTTTCTGATTAGCAAAATTAGATAAATTATGCTGAGTTAAAGAAATTATGTAGAGCAGCTCAGTCTTTAATATATGCAGATTGCAGAACTGTGATTGCCTGAGTGTAGAAATCTGATGTATTGTGTTTAGTCCAGAATGCACACAAATCTGGTCACATTCTTGCAAAGGAGCAGGCCCATTGCTTTGGAAAGAAGGGCAGTAAGCCAGGGATGGACAATTTTGGCGGGGGGAGCGGGGCGGCAATATTTGTTCTGCACTCATGGGCTGCACCAGTACATCAGCACTGCATTGGGAGTATCGTCGTATCTCTTCTGGTTCCCAGTTTGGCTGATTTACTGACAATTTTAAAGGTTTTTAGAGTTGGTGGAGGGGCAGATTACAATGTTATGTATGTTTTAAATATATTTTGGTTGATTTTCAGGCCAAAAATGACCTACTAATTATCCAAAAAATGTTGGCCATTTTTGGTGTGGGGACGTGTAGAATTTAGCATGGGGTTCAGCAACCCAAAAAGGAAATGCCTGACACTGCCTGTAGCCCAAAGACTGCACTTTTCCTTGCCCCATCTGTAAAAATTGCTATTGTAAAGGCCTCCCTTTCCAATAGGGACTTAGCGTCCTAGCTGTATATGGATTTTGTTCCAAATGTCGTATTTAACCATTTTTAAAAAAGCTTTCCTGCATTATTCTTACAAAGTTTCTATCATGTTTTTTTGCTTTTTTGGGGGGACCGTTTTCAATGGTGTTTTAAAGTTTACTAGTTCTGGGGCTGCAATGCAGACCGCAATGCAGGACTTACATGCCTACAGGACTAGGCATGGGACACATTGGAACAATATGTTTTTATGGTATAGTGGCTTTGTCAAACAAAGTATTTGGGAAGAGTGCCCTAAGGTTAAGTAGTTTAAAAGCCACTGGACCTCCAGAATGAACTATTTAAAACACAAAATGGAACTTCCTTTTTAAAAATGTGGTCATAAATGAGGTCTGAAACCTCATGATGTAGGAATTAACATGATGTAGGAATGGTGCAGACAATAACTCAGGCCTGGAAATCATTCCTTAGGATCATTCCTTAGGATAGTGCAGGGAAGCACACCCTTCCAATGTTGTAGCTTTTGCTATTAAAAATGGACTTTACTCAAAAGCCCACAGAGTTTTGTGTATCACCCTAAGCTCTTCCATCCACCTTACTAAATGCAGAATAGTTTGGAATTCCGCTGTGTTTTGGAACATTTGTTGTAGTTAACTGTCCTCGAGTTGGAGTTGGCCTGACTCATGACGACTCTGTGAATGAGACATCTTTCCTCCCTATCCTCAACAGCTCTGCTTAGGTCCTGCAGTCTCAGGTCTGTGGCCTCCTTGACTGAGTCTACCCATCTGGCGTGTGGTCTTCCTCTCTTTCTGCTTCCCTCTACCTTGCCTAGCATTATAGTCTTTTCTAATGAGTTGTGTCCTTCTCATTATTCATTTATTTTTATTTCATTGATACCTGTCATTCTTCCAATATGGTACCCAAAGCAACTTGCAATAAAATTTCAAACAAAATGGCTAAAACAATATGTGGTATAAAGTTGTTTTTTTAAAAAAAGAATATATTAATGTGTCCAATTAAAAATGAATTTCAAAACATTAATTTAAAATAATGAAAACATACAAAAGACACATTAGATATCTAAAAGACAGCACACTCATTGTCCATCCTTCCACACCAACTAATTAAAGGCTGAAGGCCTATTTAAGTAAGAAGGTTATCTGCAAGTGAAAGAAGAGCAGAAAGAAGGCTAGTTGAGCCTCCTTCCTGAAGGAGGGCTTGAAACACAATGCAGGACTTACATGCCTACAAGCCTAGGCATGGGCTTACATGTCTTCCACAAGTCAGTATATACCCAAGGGAAAGGAACCTAAGAAGCATATTGTCTGGGCCCTTCTATGGGGGTTGCAGGATAAACAGTAGAAATCTGTAGATGTAGGATAAACAATGGACAATTAACCTATCTCTGCTAATTCAAACAAAAATCCACCAAACAGTGATACCTTTATTGGTCAACCAAAATGCACAATATACTTGTTGCAAGCTTTCGAAGCTCCTGTCTCTGCAAGATCATCTAGGGGATATGAGTATGAGAGGTGAATGATATTTTTGAAATAAAGGAATCGGTGGTAGGACCTACCTTACATACACCTGCCTAGGAGAGCCACCCAAAGGCTTGCTATCATGCCCTTGTGAGGCAAGTCTCTGACAGTGGTGGGACAGAGAGAAAACCCTTTCCTGAAAAAGACTTGGGCAGTCTGATATAAGGAAGTACAAGCTTACATACAACAGAGACCTGCAAAACTGAGGCCTCATAAAAACTTTTTTAAAAAATTATGCTGGTTGTATAGGAACTTGATATTCTAAATCTAAAAATGACCTCACCTTTACTCAGACCTCACCTTTACTCAATTACATAGGTTTTTTTCCACAACTAGCTTTGACATTTTCATGTTGTGATATGTGATTGAATGAAATGATTCTTCAAAGAATAATCCTCCAAAGAGAGAGAAATGGGTTAAAGTCTTCTAATAGACTTTCAAAACACTTTAATTTGTTGATATGAAACATAAAAATATGTTCAAAAACACTAAAAGAAATTGTACTGGAATGTCAGCATCCGCACTTAATCAAAGCTGAGTAACAACTGAAGGGATAAAAATACTGAATTTGTGAAAGAACTGTGGGTGCCGTTTTTATTGTGTTTTACAGATTCCAAACACACAAAAAGACCATTAAAAATATCTACAATATTGAAAAAAGTATTTTCATTGTAGGCCTGTGTAATCTGGATTTAAGATGTATAGGGCTTTATAGGCCAATAGCCAGTGAAGCTGTTTCAACAATAGTGTTATATGCTTCATGTAACTATCCCCGGTCAGCAGTCAACATTTTGTATCTGCTAAATTTTTGGAACAATTTCCAAGGGCGGACCACATGTAGAATGTGTTGCACTAATCCAAACTGGAGGTAATCAATACAAGTCTTAGCTTCACCAGATATGACATCTCCATGAGCGAATGCAGCAGGCACACTAGTTTTATTTGTGCAAGTGGTTTAAGTGTTGGACTGTGACTCTGGAGACCAGGGCTCAATTCCCCACTTGGCCATGAAACCCACTGGGTAACCTTGGGCAAGTCACATGCTCTCAGCCTCAGGGGAAGGCAATGGCAAACCTCCTCTGAACAAATCTTGCCAAGAAAACCCTATGATAGGTTGACCTTAGGGTCACCATAAGTCGGAAACAACTTGAAGGCACACAGCAACAACAACAAACTCCTGGCCTCCACTGAATCATGGGTCTCCAGGCTCAGGGCTTACTGTACTCAGGGCATATGACACCTAGTTCTCTAAAGGTCAGTGAAGATCCCATCTTGAAATCTACACTCGACAGAAAAAAACCAACAACAACGCAAAACCAACAACTCACATCAGAGAAATCTTGTAGACTTCAAACTTTTTGGCTGCCAGGTTTGAGTGCCTTTGGGGCACAATCCACAATGGAAAAATAAAGAGCCTGAACAGCTTAGAGTGCAGTTTAGTCTGCACAGAAAATCTTGGTAAGGCTTCTGTTAAGGGTGTGAGTATACGGGGATTGGTTGTAACTTTTTGCTTTCTTCCCTACCCTTTGTAGCTCTAACATCCTCTTGGATGCCGCACTCAACCCCCGACTGTCTGACTTTGGGTTGGCTCGGTTCAATCGCCGACCAAAGCAGGGAACCGTAAGCAGCTCACTGGGCCGTACACAGACTGTGCAGGGCACACTTGCCTACCTGCCCCCTGAATATGTCCGGACTGGAACTCTTTCTACTTCCATTGATGTTTTCAGCTTTGGTGTGGTGAGTAATTTAGGAGTGGAAAAGGCATAACCAAGAACATCTGAAGAGAACCGAATACTGTAATAGAATCGTACAACTGCTTGGCATCTAGTCCTAAAGGACATCTTCTCCATTGTTACTCAAAGTGGGAGTCCATGACCTGGTGCCGGTCCATAAGCCATCAGCTGCTAGTACCTTGAGAGTTTCCAAGAAAGAAAGAGACTTTGCCAATGGGCACAAATATGGTATTGGTCCCTGGCATATGGGAGCAGAGACTGCTTGCCCTCTACCTATGGCTCCCTCCACTGGCTGCCAATTGGTTTCCGGGCACAGTACAAGGTGTTGGTGTTAACCTTTAAAGCCCTACATGGCTTGGGTCCATCTTATCTCAGGGACCGCCTCTCCCCGTACGATCCCCCCCCCCCCCCCCGTGCACTTCGGTCCTCTGGGAGGAATCTGTTGAAGCCATGAAGACTAGGCTGGCACAGACCTCCCAGAGGGCCTTCTCTGCGACCACTCCCAGACTCTGGAATGGCCTGCCGGATGAGATCCGTCTTATTACTACCCTTGCTGCTTTCAAGAAAGCAGTAAAGACAGATCTCTTCCGGCAGGCTTTCCCGGAATAATCCCCCGGCTCTAGCGGAGGTTACCTTACGCCCTTAACCCCCCATAGTACATGGACATGCCCAAACTGTTTACTTTATTTTTATTTGTTTTTTTTTTATTTATTTTTTTATTATGTTCTTTGTTATTGTAGTTTAATTTAGTTTTAAGGGGTGGGAGGATTAGGGTGTGGGATATAGGAATTTTACATTGTCTCTTGTTTTTAAATTATGCTGTACGCCGCCCCGATTGCTGAGCAGAGGGGCGGCTTAGAAATAAAACTTATTATTATTATTATTATTATTATTATTATTATTATTATGGTAGCCTAAGAAGTACTTATCAAGTCCTATCCCCATATACACCAGCAAGGTAGTCATCTGATCTTGACTTAAAAACATCTGAAGAAGAATCCACTATCTTCCAGGGCAGTGTGTTTCTCTTGTCAGAACGTTCTTGCCAAAATTTAGTCAGACCCCTTTCTTTTGTCTGTTTTTTTGGTCCATTATTTCAAACAGCCAGATTGAGATTACATCCATATCCTTTCTACTCCCCTCCTTTTTTCCTGACACACACGTTTTATCTAGTTGCCCTGCTTCTCTTTGCTCTTCCCAGTTTTTCTGCAATCTTCTCACACTGATCAGGGAGACTGGGATGAGTCAGGGGCATTGGGAGATAGGAAAGTTTGAAAAGCTACTCAGATAAGTCAGTGCGGAGTCAAGATTCAAAGGTATCCAAGTGGTTATTATTGGGAGGTAACACTTGTATATACTAACTATAACAGGGTGTGTCACTTAATACATTGTTGTTCTGTTGTTGCTCATTCACAGACAGAAATGATAAATTAGGAATAGGTTACTAGTGTCTGGAAATTGCAATAACTAGTTGTGGGTTCTGGTTTGGTTGAAATTCTACTGCCCACCAAAGGCCTTGGCCATATGCAAATCACAGCCTTGCATCTCTGTTTCACTCTTTCTGTGAAAGGAAAAACAGGTGAACCTTGTATGTAAGACTCTTGAGACCATATCTCATATTAGTAGCTGCTTGCACATGCCCTTCCTATTTGTCTGTTGGGTGTGATAGCCCGTGAGTGAGCATCTATGTATCACATACTTAACAATTGACCAAAACTTTATTAGCGCTGCCTCCTCCCATTTGTTCTGAATCCCTTCTCACCATAGCAGACAGACCTATTTGTTCCTAGATCTTGTGTGCTATCACAAGTTAAAAAAAATTCTTAGCAGGTGGTTTACAACTATCCCACAGCAAGCTAGGGGAAATACATGCAGAACTCGTACAGTACGATTGGAGCCTGCATTTAGCCTCATAATAACATCTTGGTTCAAGTGTTTGTTCTTGCTTGCTCTTGTACAGCATCCAATAACTAGCATTCTCTGGGCAGTGTATAGTATATTAAAATAGAAGATACAATCAATAATTGAGGAAAGCATATAATAAAGTCAAGATAAAGTAACCAGGAGAGTGATAACCATCCCAGCAAATTAAACCATATTAAAACCAATAACAAGATAAAATCTACAGACACTAAAACCAGTTTCCATTTGTTTTCCCCTTTAGTTTTTACTGCTCTTTAACGCCATCCTTCCCATCAGGAATTGGGTTTTCAAGGAAGACTTTCCCCTCTCTATGTATGTACTTGGCTGTCCTGTGCATTAGGCCAGACAAAAGGGAGTGAGCAACTGACGTCAGGTTTCAAGTAATGCAATTGGCACATCATAAAGAGCGATACCCTGGCATTCCACTGCAGATGCAAAAATCTGTAAATAAGCTGAATACATAATTCAGTAATCATTTTCCCCAAGATATATGGCTCTGAGAGGGGTAAAAATTAGATATTCTGCCCCAGTATCTGGATAAAACACAGAGATATTTTATCTTAAATTTTAATGGACATTCATAGTAGTAGTGTTCACCATAATAGCAAGAAACAATGCTTTCATATTATTTTAACAAAGTCTGTTATTAATTGTATGGGCTTGATTAACATGGAAGGTAATGATAGCTGATACCTATGTTTAATTATGGTATTTGATCTTGATTAACATGGCTCGTGATGATAGCTGATAATAATTTTACGGGATTTTGATTTAAATGACACCTAATTTGGGGAGGAACATATTTAGCAGTTGTTGTAATTCTTGATAGTTTGTGTAACATATGGATCAGGAGGTTTCAAAGTATTTGACTGAACACAATAAACCTTTGTTGCATTAAGCACCCTGGGTGTTTTCTTTTGATTCTGGATAGAGAAGGCTAAAGACCTTGTAAAACTACAACTCTCAGGATTTCACAGGATGCAGCTACAGCACTTAAAGTGGTATAAAACTGCATTATTTCTACAGTGTAGATCCACGGTAAAAAAAAATCAAAATGGTTTATTCTGTTTCCTCTTGCACAGTGTTAACCGTGGTACAACTCTGTTGTCTCTGAGATATCCTCTGTCAGTCAGCCCCTCTCTCTCTCTCTCTCTCTCTCTCTCACACACACACACACACACACACACAGAGAGTCTGTTGCTGTCCAGTAGCTGTTTGGCACATTTTGTCTGGCTTCTCAGAAGAGGCCTATCTGACACAGGAGATTCTACCAGCAGCATTGCTGCCATCAGCATAGTCTCTTGCCTGCCATGAAAAGGTAGTGCCAAATGCTGGATAATTTGTAAAGAGATATTTGGAGGGCACCTAAGGGAATTTTATCCAAGGCTTTTCAGATGAAACTCTGAGTCCTAGTCATCTAGCTGGCTGAGCTAGTCTCAAAGCTTGGAAAAATGGGGGGGAGGGGCAAGCGCTATATCTCCCATTTATCTGGATGGCTTCTAAGTGCTGTTGTCTAAAAAGTAACCTTTCCAGTCTATCTGGCTAGAATACAAAAAAGGAAGGAAAGCTAATTTTTATGTGTTCTCTCTTGACCCCTGCTATGCTCTCAGCCTCAGGGGAAGACAATGGCAACCCTCCTCTGAACAAATCTTGCCAAGAAAACCCCATGACAGGTTTGCCTTAGAGTTGCCATAAGTCAGAAATGACTTGAAGGCACACAATAATACATTGCACTAGACTTAAACACCATCTCTCTTCAACCCCCAGGTCCTATTGGAACTCTTGACAGGGAGAAGACCCATGGACGTGGATGCTCATGGACGAAGCAAGTACTTGGTGAGAAGTTCTCCTGCTCTCCCATGCCATATTTCATCTTCAGTCAATCAATCAATCAATTTTTATTTACGATCAATTGATCAAATAACATAGTTCATCTTAATGTGCCCTTATCTGTCTCTCACACTGTCCAGTCCATCCTGATGTTGTTCCATCCCTGCCAGCTTCCCCATCCGATCCCATCTTCTGTTTTCCTGATGGACTGTCCACTTATGCTTTCAGAAAGATCTGCTGAGTGAAGAAGAGGAACAGGAATCCCAGCAGTCATCTGCCACGGTGACTTCCAGCCTCTCCCAAGCAGCTCAGCTTGGCACTCATCTCTATCAGAAGCATGCGGACCTGCAGGCCGGGCCCTGTCCAGAACTGCTGGGCATAACGATAGGCAGGTTGGCTCATCAGTGTCTCCATCAGCGAGCCAAACGGCGCCCTCCAATGGCTGAGGTAGGTAGAGTGAAAGTGGCACTGGGTTCTTAAGTCCTATGGATTTTGGTTGTGTTGAAACTCTGCAGCACCGAAGGTTTTGGCCATGTGCAAATCACAGCCTCGAGCCTCTATTTCACTCTTTCTTGTAGAAGGGAGGAAATAAATGAAACACCCATGGAAGTTAAGAGTTTGGTGGCATGTTTTATGCATGGGTAATACTGAATACATTGCCCATTCATGTACACCGTCTTCTTGCATGTTATTCATATTTGTCTGCTGATTGGATAGATATGTGAGTGTGTGTAGGTGTTAGAAAGAAGAAAAAATACATGTTTAATAATTGACCAAAACTTTGCACTATCACAATTTTTAAAACTTCTTAGCAGTTGAAAAGTTTGTACATATTTCACAACCAGCTAGGGGATATTCATGTCAAGTAGCTGAAGCCAGAACTCTAGTGGTCAGACTGCATCCTGCAGTTACTACAACATCAATACCCCAGTTATTATTTATGGGGGAAGAGATATTGTATCACCTTTGAGTCTAACTGCTGGGGGAAGGATGTGATTTATGTGCATGATTTTTATTTGTTTATTTTATCTGTCTCATCTAGTGTCTTAAAACAGTAGTTCTCAAACACTGTTCCTCCAGATGTTTTAGACTTCAGCTTCTACAATTCCCAAGCATTGGCTGGAAATTTTGGGACCAAACATCTGGAGGACCAGAGTAATAAGATTATGCCAAGCTGCTTTGACTATGTAGATAGGATACTAATAATAGCTACCCATCTTTCCCGTTTGTTGTGAGGAATTTTAACAAATACATGTTTATCAAAGACATTTGTGACTTGTAATTGAACAAGGGGTATTGCTTCTTCCTCACAGTAATGTAATCCCTCTTCAAGTATCAAATTAAAGTGTGGTTTATCATTTGAAATTATTGGAAGGCCTCTCTGCACTGGATTTTGGGAACTTAGCATGGAGCCAGCAAAGTATTATAGGTTACATAAATTGTCAGCCAGTCTGACTGGGTTTTATTCAGTGTTACTGGAAATATCCTCTTTTTGTTCTGTTCCAGCCTGTGGGATGGAACAGCCACAAGCATTCACAATGAGGCAGAGGAAGAAAGACCACCCTGTCTATCCCAGGCACCATGTTACTTAAGGCTTGCAGTGACATGATGATGCCATCACAGAAAAAGATCAGTAGCAGTAAGCTCATCTTTTTACCAGTCCCACAGAGCTGGCTAATATATCAATCTGCCAACCAGGCTGAAAAGTGATATAGGAAAAGTGTGTGTGTGTTCCTTCAAGTCACCTTTAGACTTATGACAACCCCATGAATTTCACAGGTTTTTTAGGTATGAAATACTCAGAGGTGGTTTGCTCATTCCTTCCTCTGAAATATAGCCTACAGAACTTGGTATTTGTTGATGATCTCCCATCCAAGTATTAACTAGGGCTGACCCTGCTTAATAGTAATATCCAAGGTCAGAGGCACCTCTCGCCTCTACTATACCTGCTGCTTTATATTACTGCCATACTACCTGTTGGTGGCAAACTGCCTTTGGCACAGTCTTTGCATGTTCAAAGGAGTAGCCATGTTAGCCTGTTCCAGTAAAAGAACAGGAGAGCCTTATGGTAACTTTATGGTTATCCTTTAAAAGATTTGGACAGAGACTAAGCGATCCTTTCAAACTTCAGTTTTTAGCAGTGGCCTGATCACCTTAAAGATAGGGCTTGGCCTTTGTGATTGTGCTGCTTATATTTTATTAATTAATATCACACCTTTTTCTGAGCCCTAGGTCTCAAGGCAGCTTATAAGTACATATCATATAAAAATTAAAATAGAATTAGAGTATCAATAGAATTAATAATAATAATGGCCCACAATAATATTACTGTAAACAATAAATTAACTCAAGAAGGAAATGGGGCTTCCTGCCTGCTGGGAGGTTGCTTATTTAGACACGGTGACCCATGCTGGGAGTTCTGAGACATGACTGCCCTTTTATTGGCTAGGAAGCTAAAGTCCCTCCTTCATTTTCTGTCTTAATAGGTGTACCAAGAACTAGAGAGGCTACAGCTGTCACTGTATGGGGAATCTCCTGCCTCTTTGTTTCTTCCAAGACAACCGCATATGCCACAGGAGAACGTGTACCCTGCCAAGCCTCTCAACCTACCTGAAGAGAGTGATGAAAGGCTGGAGGCCAACTTGGGGTTGAGGAGCTACAGGAGTGTGCCTGGAGGAAACTTCTCTGGAGACCAGCAAAGTAAGGCAATCTACAACTCACCTTTTCCCACTCTCTATCCTTCAGCTAGTTGAACAGACATGATGGTTTAAAAGTTTTTATGGCAGGAGTAGACAACTTGCGACTTCCAGATGTTGCTGAACTACATCTTCCATCAGACATAGCCAGTGTAGTCATTGAAGAAGGTTGATGGGAATTACAGTCTACTAATACCTGGAGCCTTGTGTTTGTAAAAGATATCCTGTTTGTTCACATTCAAACATTCCAAGAATGCTCCTATACATTCCAAGAATGCTTCCAGCCCTAATTTAAAGCATTTTAAAGAAGACCTGTTACTGACAAAAAATAATAATTGTTACAATTGTTACAAAATTCAAATTTACTATAATCATATGCAGATGTTAGTGGCATTCAAGTGAGTAAATGGTGTTTCTTTACTTGTATTTGGAATCCTTAGGCTTGTATGTAGAAGGTGCACACAGGAATTATAAAAGACAAAACTTCATTTTTAAATGATGGGATTGCATGTTAGAGCCTCATAAGGTGCACTTGCTTCTCAAGCATGGGCATGTCAGTGTCATATGCACACTTCTGCTAGACTGGAGTACTTCTCTTGTTTTTAGCAGTCAGATAAGGAATAATGCAGTTAAATAAATAGACTGCCCCTTGTATAGGAACATTCTTAGAATGTTTGAATGTGAACAAACAGATCTCTTTTACAAACACAAGGTCCTGGATTCAGTCTCTGGCATGGCACGAGATGTCCACTTAAGCCTCAGGTAAGATTCCTGTCTGAAGTCCTGGAGAGCTGTTGACTGGCAATTTAGGCCACTACAGAGGCTCTACTACAGAGTAGGCTCAGAAGAATACCATGGCTGATGGTATTGAAAGCTGCTGAGAGCTCCAGCAAAACCAACAGGAACACACTCCCCTGGACAGTTCCCTGCATAGGTCATCCACCAAGGCAACCAAAGTTGTCTCTGTTCCATAACCAGGCCTGAAGCCAGACTGAAATGGATCTAGATAAGCTGCTTCATGCAGAAACACCTGGTGTTGGGAGGCCACCAAACACTCCAGAGTCTTGGTCAAGAATGGAGTGTTGTAGACTGGCCAATAGTTATTCAAAATGGTAGATCTGGGGAGGTCTTTTGTAGTAATGGCTCCATCACAGCCTCTTTTAGGCAGGATTGAGATTTTCCTTACAGTAATGAGGTATTCACCACTCCCCTTACCCACTCAGCCAGTTCCCCTCTAGCTAGGAAGGGCAAGGGTCCACTGTACATGTGGTGACTTTCACTTCTCCAAGGATCATGTCCAACCTCAAGCTTCACGAACAAAAAACATATCCAGTAATACAGTACAAGCAGGCACTAAGATTACATCCACTGGATCAGCCTCAACTACAGCATCCAAGTTAGTAGATCTGAGTGATTTTGCCTGCAGAGTGTCTTGCAAATTTGTCACAGTGGGCTGTCATGATCTTTGTTTCCTTCTTGTTGGACAGAATGTAAAAGCCCCTGACCACTCAAGACCATTGTGCTGGATGGCACTGTGCAGATGCAGTGGTGGCAGAAAAAGTTTCTTCACTGCTACCATTGCCAAGGCATAAGCCTTCCAGTGAGCTCTAGCCCATGTTTTGTTAGACTCACTCCAAGTCTTCTCCCATTGTTGCTCTAGTCTTCGTCCCGCTTGTTTCATCACTGCGAGCACTCTAGTGAACCACAGAGCTTGCTTGGCTCCACTTTATGTTGTTAGCCACCCCGATTGTTGACAAAGGGGTGGGGTATAAATAAATTTTGTTATTGTTATTATTATTATAGAGGCAATTGTGTCTACCACCCTGGCTATTTCCCTATTGCAGATATCATCCAGGGCTTCGACAGGATCACCTGCGAAGACAACACCTCCCAAAAGCCGTCAAGATCTATCTACATCCATAAGTCTCCTAGGGCAGACCATTGTAATTGGATCCCCATTCCCGCAGAGACTTTTTGCTCAATGATTCTAAGCCCCACCAGGTAGTGATCAGTTATGCAATGTCTCTCCAAAGGTTGTGGCACCCAGAGCTGGATCTCCAGTGATGATCAATACATTTAGGAAGATTGTTAGTCATTGACTGTTTTTTTCTGTTTGCAGATTCCTCTGCCCCTCAGATTGTCATCAACCCAGCACGAAAGCGTATAATGGAAAAGCTGGCACTCTACCATGATGGGATGCTTGACAGCCTGGCGGTGCTTGACTCTACACCCTCAGGAGCAGGTAACTATCCCACTTTTCTGCTGCTGTCTTCAAAGTGATCCTGTTGAATTAGGGCATTATGTTTTAAGAAGACCAGTGCATGGCCCAGTGGACATATAGGCTAGAGATGTTGAGAGTTGCTGATCAAAACATTGAGGATTTCAGCTTTAGGAAGGCTACCTTCTTCTTTGTGGTCTCTGCGAATCACACAAATGGGTTACATCTGCGCATGTGCAGCAACTTCAGAAACTTCTGGAATCGCTAGGCCGAACTTTAGCTCTGCCCATCACTATAAAGCCCCCTAGCGTTCCCGCTCTTTCTCAGTTTCTTACGTCCGCCACGCTAGAAGCTTCGAAGGAGCTTCTCTGTTGGTTTTGCTGTTGACTTTGGCCTTCTTTCTGCGTTTTGACCTCTGCTTGTTAACAACTACTCTTTTGGATCAACCTCTCAGTGTCTGTTAGCTGATCAACTGATTTTGGACTGTCTGACCACAACACTTGGATTTCGATTTGGATTTGAAGATGGCTACTTGCACGTTCAAACAATATGTAAAATGTGGGGGTAAGATTCCTGGCTCGGACCCCCATTCCTCCTGCCTCTTGTGTTTGGACGAGGGCCATAATCCCCAGTCTTGTGCCTTATGCAGGTCCATGACCTCGCAGGCCCTGAGGAACAGGGACAAGAGGCTTAAAACGGCCCTCTGTGAACAGGCCCTTAGACCTGCTTCAACTCCAGTGCCTGGACCCTCTACAACTGTGGAGGCCTCTGAAAAATCCAAGGCCAGCCCCAGGAAAAAGACATTCAAATTGGACAGGGACGTCAATAAGGGTTGGGAATAAAGGCACAATCTGAGCGTGGCCATTCTCCTGAAGAGCATTGAAGCAAAAATGCTTCAAAACGGAGACACTCCTCTGAAAGGGAAAGACCGAAAGAGTCCACCTCTAAAAAGTCCCATCCCTCTGTTTCCGAGGGTTCGAGGTCTAAGGATCCCGTGCCATCTACTTCCCGGTCTCTGTCGCCTCCAATCTCGAGGCCCTTGACATCTCTGATGGCAGGACCTTCCTCCTCAGTACCGAAACCTCCGTCATCTCAAGGTGTGTCAACTGCGGTACCGATGACTCTTCTCCAGGAGCCCCAGATGGTCCTCGACTCCGATTCCAAAGGGGAGCTTCAAAATGATCTGCCAGTCTTAACTCTGCAAGTATCTGCTGTTACTCACCGGGATCGTGGTGCTCTTGTGCCGAGGCAATGGTTCTGCACAGGAAGAAGAGGATGACCCTCTCCTTAGATCAGCGGTCGGCTAACTACGGCCTGCGGGCCAAACCTGGCCTGCCGAGGCCTTCTAACCGGCTCGTGGCCGGTCCTGCCACAGATGGCACTGCCGCGTGCGCTGCCACTGCTGCTGCTGTGTGCGCATGCAGGGTGCCATTTCGATTTCCAAAATGGTGCCCCGTGCTCGCGCATGCATGCACATGACAGGAGCGCCCTTTTGGAAGGCAAAATGGCGCCCGCCATGCACACGCATGCACACAACGGCAGGTGCCCTTTTGGAAGGCAAAACAGTGCCAGTGTCGTGCGTGTGTGAGCGTGGGGCGCCATTTTGGATGTGCCCTGCGCTCGCGCATGCATGTGCACCACGGGGGGGGTGCCCTTTTGGAAGGCAAAACAGCGCCTGCCGTCGTGCACGAGCACAGGGTGCCATTTCGGAAAGTAAAATGGCGCCCCGCGCTCGTGTATGCATGTGCACCACGGCGGGGGGGGGTAGTGCGCATGGGCACACCTCCACCGCCATTTCCCCCCCCCCCTTCGGCTGAAGATCGGGGGGCAGCAGATCCGGCCCCACCCCCAAAAAGTTTGCTGGCCCCTGCCTTAGATCGTACCTGAATTTGATTTACGATCCCGTCTCACACTATTTGATGCCTATAGACCCAGAGGCCCTTCGATCCCGTGCAACGACATCTCACACTATCCAGGCCCACATCCAAGAGCCGCCACATCCAAACCACCCACACCTCCACCTCAGTACTAATCACTCCAACAAAGGCCACTGCCAGACTCCCCTCGAGGCTCTCAATCTCGCTCAGTATCTTCAGTCTCATGGCTCTCGCCATGGCTCTCATCGTTCCTTGCTGTCACATTCACCAACTCCAGAGTCTGATCACAGATCCTCTCTTCTTGTGGAACACCACCTTGCTTCTCCAACGGACGATGTAAAGTCCTTTGAGGATCAGGTTTTTCGTATGAGGAATGCATTAGAAGTTGAGATCGTCAGGACCAATCATGATGCCCTGGATGCCATTGAGAGGAGAGTCCATGGGAAAGTTCCAACGCCTCCAGCCCTAGGCTTCCTGCCCTCTCTGCAAAAGATTGCCCAATGTTCATGGGCTATGCCAGCTACATTGCCGTCCACATTGCGTAAGATTGAAAATCTGTACAGAATAGCTCCATCGCAGGCATCGTGGCTGTTGGAGCACTCAAAGCCCAACTTAGCGATCATGGAAGGCGCACAGACCTTATCTACTTCAAAAACCTCCACATCACCTGTGGACAGAGACAGTAAAAAGAGAGACTGTCTCACCAAGAAATTCTACGCCTTAGTGATGTTAGATATGAAAATAGCAAATTATGCCGCTTGTATGGGTGCTTACCAACAGCACTTAATGGAATGCATGCTGCCCCTGTTAGATGATCTACCTGAAGACAAGAGGCCTTTGGCTTTAGGTCTCCAAGCTGAAGCCCACTCCATCGGTGGTCAACAAATCCTTTCGGCCCGCCATTCAGCTGATTGTGCAGCCAAATTGATCTCTGGTTTTGTGGCACTCCAGAGATATGAATGACTCAGGTCCTGACCCCTCATGCCAGAAATATGATCGCCTGGAGAATTCAACTCTAGACAATCTTCCGGACTCAGTGAGGACTGTAATTCGAGCCTCTCTCAAACCATCCACACAGAAGTCTTACGTCCTTAAGTGGGTCAAATTTTCAGACTTCCTCAGTAGCAAGGACTTCCATCCATCCCATGTCTCGGTACTGACAGTCCTGGAATTTTTGATGACCTTGGTTGACTCTGGTCTGGGGCTGACATCTGTCAAGTGCTACCTGTCAGCCATCTGCTCCCATTACCAGTTCCAAGACAGACCCTCTTTCTTCAAGGAACCCTTGGTAAAGAGTTTCCTCAAGGGCCTAGCTAACCTGCACACTCCTGCTTCGGTACTGACACCAACTTGGAGTCTGGTTCTTTCAGGTCTTCCAAACCCTTTGAGCCGATGGCCACTACGGACTTAAGATTGCTGTCCTGGAAAACAGCTTTCTTGGTGGCCATCACTTCAGCTCGCCGCGTGAGTGAGTTGTGTGCTCTGTGTGTGAATCAACCCTTCCTCCGTTTTCACAGGGACAAGGTTGTCCTCCACCCTGACATTACCTTTCTGCCCAAGGTGGTGTCGGCCTTTCACATGAACCAGGACATCATGCTGCCCACACTGGCACCGAACCTGACCACTGATACTGAGTGCCAATTACATACACTTGATGTTCATCGAGCGCTTGCTTTCTACTTGAACAGAACATCGGACTCGAGACATTCCGAACGCTTGTTTGTCTGCTACTCGGAGGCTAAGAAGGGGCTTTCTGTGTCAACTCAGAGGTTTTCCAAATGGGTGGCCAACACCATCCACCTCTGTTATGAACTTGCAGGAAGGGACCCTCCAGCCAGGGTGCGTGCGCACTCAACCAGGGCTTTTTTGATTGGGGTGCCTTTGGAGGATGTGTGCAAAGCTGCTGTCTGGTCTCAGCCTTTGACCATTATTAAACATTATAGGTTGGAGTTGAGAGCCAGGTGAGATGCAGCCTTTGGGAGGCTAGTGTTGCATGCTGGTTTACACTAAGGTGATTGTGGTTTATTCTATGCATCTAACCAAGAATAACTAAGAGAGTGCACCTTGAATTTAAAGTTTATTGTGGTTAATAAATACAACTTGTTTCATTGTAAAATGATTGTCAGGACACTCCCTCCTCCACTGACTGAAGCTTGTCAGTCTAACCCATTTGTGTGATTCGCAGAGACCACAAAGAAGAAGGCCAGGTTGCTTACCTGTAATAGTATTTCTTCGAGTGGTCATCTGCGAATTCACACAAATCCCACCCATCCTCCCCTCAGTTGTGTCCTGCTCATTACAAAACTCCTGCTGCGGTGTACATTTCGGAACTGGGAAAGAGCGGGACTGCTAGGGGACTTTATAGGGATGGGCAGAGCTGCTGCCAAAAAGTTGCAACTAAAGTTCTGCTTAGCGATTCCAGAAGTTTCCAAAGTTGCTGCGCATGCACAGATGTAACCCATTTGTGTGAATTCGCAGATGACCACTCGAAGAAATACTATTACAGGTAAGCAACCTGTCCTTATCTGGTGTGTCTGCCGTGTTTTCCACCTTTTTACAATATCTCTTTTCTGAAAAGCTGTTGAAATGTTAATCTTGATCCCCAGGAGAACCAAATGCAGTGCATACATAGCTGTGTTTGCTAACATTCCAACCTTGTTGTTGCAATTATTCTTGATGTTGTCTGACTCTTCTCTGTTCTGGGTAGTCTTCCCAAAATGTGGACAAGAGTTTTTTGAAAAAGTATCCTTTAAGTGCCAGGAAATATGTTTTTATATACTGTGTGTACCTGTGTGTGTGTTCTCTGCATTCAAGAGGACTAAAAATGTGAAGTTCATTTTATTTTATTGTTCCTGTGTTCAGGCACATGCTGCTAGGTTAGGCCAAAAATCCATCTCAGCCAGACATCAGGTGCCCACAGTGACCAGCTGGTTCTCCCTAGAAAACCCACAAGCAAGGGTAAAAGAAATCTCACTCTCCATTTCTTCCATTAACTTATACTGTGTTGATATACAGCCTCTGAGCATTGGTGATGGAGAGGGCCTTTGTAGCAAAGAGTAGCTGATAGAAGTGTGTGAAGTCATTTAAGCCAACATATTGAAGTTCCTGCCACCAGTCTTGTGGCTTGGGTTCTTCTTAATACTATGTGTTGTATAAAGAAATGCTTTTCTAAGCATCTGCCCTACTGTCATCTGCTTGGCCTGGCCTTGTGTCCTTAAATAAAGAAGTATTTTCCCACCTTATCATTAGAGATCCTCAAAGTAGAGCCATGGATTGACTGTGGACCTCCTGCCTGCAAAGCATATGCTTTTCCATTGAGCTGTATGACTCATTTTTTTTCTGTTTCTCATGGTGTATGAAAGAGCTTTTCTAAGATTTAGACCAGGGGTAGGCAACCTTTCCCCTTTAAGGGCCGAGGGATTTCAGCTCCCAGAATCCCAGGAGCTATTGGCCAACATGGGACTATTGGCCAACATGGCTGAGGCTTCTGGGAGCTGAAGTCCCTCGGCCCTTAAAGGAGAAAGGTTGCCTACCCCTGATTTAGACTAAGGATAGGTAAAGGTATTCCCTGTTGACAAGGTTATCAAGTCGTGTCTGACTGAAAGGGGTGGTGCTCATCTCCGTTATTAAGCCTAAGAGCCAGCTTTGTCAGAGACTACTCTGTAATCGTGTGGCCAGCATGATTACACAGACTGCTGTTTACCTTCCCACCAAAGTGGTACCTATTTATCTACTTGCATTTGCATGCTTTCGAACTGCTAGGTTGGCAGAAGCTGGGACTAGGGACAGGAGCTCACCCCATCATGCAGCACCTGGGCCTCAAACTGCCAACCTGCCGATCTTGAGATCAACAGAGTCAGTATCTTAACCACTTGAGCCTTAACCACTTAAACCCTTGAGCCACTGCATCCCCAAACTAAGGATGTCTTGCCTCAAAAGCAGGAGACCACTCCACTTTAGATACCAAAATCCATGAATGCTTTAGTCCCATTCAGTGGTGTAGTAAAAATGGTCATATAAGAGTTATAAAACTCTTTTTTGGCAAAATCAAGGTTTTCTTTTTGGAATTTTTAGAAAAATATATATTCAGGCTGTAGATGGTGGAATCTGTAGATACAGAATCTGTGGATATGTCCCTAGATATGTCCCTACTCCTCCTGAGTACCCCCCCCCCCCAAATATTCTGTTTTCTTGAAGAAGAGAACTGGATGAGCCACACAAACTGTCCAGAGATGTAGCCACAGTGGAGTAGATGAGAATGAATGCCTGTGGATATGTTCCTAGAAAGAAACAGGGGTAAACAGAATATCACTCCCCATTTCTTCCATTAACTATTACTGTGTTGATATATTGCCTCTGAGCATTGGTGATGGAGAGGGTCTTTGTATACTTATATAAATTACTTATATATGTTATTATAAGTATAATTATATAAGTATACATATATTATTATATAATTTCTGCTTTTGAGGCAAAACTAAGGATATCTTGCCTCAATATCAGGAATTATACTGCTAGATGAAGCATGGCTTTGCTGGCTAGGGCTGATAGGTGCTGTAGTGCTAGGCCATCTGGATGCCTGCATTTGGTCCCTCTTTAACATAGATCGATCAGGCAGAGTGATAATAATAAATATTTATTTATAGCCCGCCCCTCTGCTGAGCAATCGGGGTGGGGAACAACAAAATTTAAAATAGAACATAATTAAAAACATTCCCTTTCCCCACAGACCCATCCTCCCCCCACCCTTTCCCCTTAGTGATCCATAGAACATGGCCAAGGCTATGCATGTTTGTAGTCCTCCTTTCACCGTCATTATTATTTCTGGGTTCCAGGGGGTGGGGAGGCATAAAGCACTAAGCCAGGGGTAGGCAGCCTTTTTGAGTCGGGGGCCGGGTTGCTGTCCCTCAGACAATTGGGGGGCCGAAGCACCATAAATAAATAAATTATAATTTTTTAAAAATTTTAAAAAATTAAAACATTAAAAAATATATATGCATGCACACTCTCTCAGCCCCAGAAAAGCTATGGCAAAACCCCTGTGGAGATTTTGCCAAGAAAACCCCAAGAAAGTAACAACAATAATAATCAATATCATTATGGGGGCGGGGGGGCAGGACCAGCCTGGGGCCAGTCCAAAGGCCTCGGGGGGCCACATCCGGCCCCCAGGCCTTAGGTTGCCTGCCCCTGCGCTAAGCGAATGGTGCTCTCTACACTCAGGGGGACTGGGCAAGATGGGAGTGTTATTCCATGAGATTGGTTGTGAAGTTTTCTCTTGTTTCTTCTCCAGAGCATGCTGCAGAGCCTTCTCGTGAGCCTGAAGAGAGTGACGAATTTGAGTGATGAAATCTAATGATCATGGAAGGATTAAAGTTCTCATAGCGCTGACGGCACTTTTCAGATTTCAGGATCCCACTCTGAGATGATGTGTGTGTGTTACTGGTGCACACTGGTGGAACCTGGCTTCAGGCCGGCAACCATGAGTCAAGCAAGGGCTACCAGAAGAGCATCTTAGAGAAGATCCAAAGTTGATACCTCAAAATTGGGAGGGGTTTGCAAGTACAGTCTGCCCTCCTTATCCACAGATTCTACATCTACAGATTCCACTATCCACAGCTTGACAATATTTTTCTAAAAATTCTAAAAAGAAAACCTTGATTTTGCCAAAAAAAAAAAAAAAGTTTTATAAAGGAGACCATTTTTACTACACCACTGAATTGAACTTCAGCATCCATGGATGTTGGTATCTACAGTGGAGTGATGTCCTGGGACCAAACCCCACTGGATACCAAGAGCCCACTGTTTTTGGGAGGGTTTGCCTGTAACTTTCCCTACAGAGGCTCCTCACTACACTCCTTTTCCTTGAACTGGTACAATAAATAAAATATTTTATATTTGTAACTGACCTGTATCTACTTTGATTGGCAGATTAAACATGGGTATTGGCAGAGATCTATTTGTTGCAAATAGCACTACAATAGACTCAACAAAATGAAGCAAAACTGTCCTTTGAGGCTACATTTGCATCGCAGAAATAATGCCGTTTGACAGCATTTTAACTGCCATGGCTAAGTACTATGGAACTCTGGGAACTGTAGTTTTGTGAGACATTTATCCTTGTCTTTCAGAGTGATCTGGTACCACAACAAACTACAGTTTCCAGAATTCCATAGCATTCAGCCATGGCAGTTAAAGTGCTGTCAAACTGGATTATTTCAACAGTGTGAATGCAGTGTATGTCTTCCCACTAGGCTGGGAATTCTGCCTGTCTTCAGCCTTTCCTCATTCCTTTCCCCTATGTGAAAAGATCAGATGGAGAGACAGAAAGTAAAATGGAAGCTGAAATCCCAAACAAGACCCCACACTTGAGACAATCTCTCTTATTTCTTGTTTTATTAACCCTCACTTGATAACTCTGCTTTGTCCGTTCTGACATCCACCATGTGGAATGAGTTCCCAATGCTTCCACCATTACCTTAAAACCTTTCTGTTTGCCAAGCAATTTTCCTGATTGACACTGTCAGTTAATCCTGTTTTCAATGGATTTTAAATGGATTTTATTATTTCTGCTTATTGATTTTATTGTATCTCTGTTTTTTTAATGGGAAGTAACATAAATTGTTCTAAATTAAATAAGTTGCTTGATAAATTGGTATCCCTTTTCAGAGTGACTTTGTTCACTGAAATTATAGTAAGTTTGTATAGGATGGTTTTGTACCTGCTAACCAAGGTTCTCTGTACAGAATAAGACAATTCAAACATAACATTCTAAAAAAAGAAACATGTAATGAGGCCAATGGCAAAGGATAAAAACAGTAAAAAGCAGCAGCAGAATCAAAGTATGAAGATCTAAAGCAATTGTGGAAAGCGTGTAGCCCTCCAAATGTTCAAGTGCAGCTTCCAACAGCCCTAGCCAGCATATCCAATGGTAAAGCGTGCTGGGAGTTAAAGTTCAACAACAGCTGGAGGGTCACACAATTTGCACATCTGATCTAAATCCATTAAAAATAGTTCTTAAAATGCCTGGAAAAACAGAGAAAGGTCTTCATTTGGCATAACAGAAGTGTTTAAGTAAGCTTCTCCTGGGAAATCATTCCACAATTAGGGCACCACTAAAAAGGCCCTTTTCAGTAGCCACCCACCCCACCTCATACACTATGGAGGAGGCTGAAATCCTGAACTTTTAAATTAAACTCAGACACCTGCTATTCCTCAGAGACTACCACCTCTTCTTTTTGTTTACTGCCATCAAGTCAATTTTGACTTATGCTGGCCCTATGAATGAGAGACTTCTAAGTCAGCCTGTCTTCAACAGACCTGCCCAGATCCTGCAACTAGCTTCCTTAAATCTATCCTCGTAATGGGGTCTTCCTCTTTTCCTATTGCCTTCTATTTTGCAAAGCATTATTGTCTTGTCTAACGAGTCATGCCTTTTCCTAATACGATAGTTTTAGTTTAGTCATCTTAGTTTATAAGGAAAGTTCAGCTTTCATTTTGCTCATTTGATTTGAACCATTCATCACTTTGGCAGTTCAGAGTCTCCTCAAAACTCTCCGCCAACAAACAACACATTTCACTTTCAGACCTGCTGAGAATGCTTTCCCTATGGTGGTGTACCTATATCAAGGTTTAACAGTAAGTGTATACAGAGTAGTGATTTTTTTTCTTTGCGATGGTTTTGTAAAAGCTGCATTATCTGACCAAAAACTTTGAACTAGATCAGGAAATATATTTCCTTGTACATTTAGGGGAGCAAGAGCAATGTTTATTATTTCAGGTCCAATAATACTACATCTTGTTGCCATGGCACAATTAGTATGTCCTTGAGTGATAAGATGCAGGGGTAGCTGTGTTGGCTGTTTAGCAAATTCAAACAAAAACACCAAATAATGATACCTTTATTGGACAACTGAAATGAACAATATACTTGTTGCAAGTTTTCAAAGCTCCACTGGCTTCTTCATCAGGCAAGATGTTACAAACCAAACAGGAGAAAAATTAGAGATGTTAGGATGCCTGCATTTTGATGTTTCTGTCTTTAGTTAAGATGGTATGGGAAGGATATCTTTTGCAGGCTGGCTTCTCCTCCTTCTGGCCATGTGGCGATTGGGGGATTTTCAAAGTCCAGGAAATTTAAAGTCCATTTGCATCTCAACAAGGACTCCTCTCTTGCAATCCAATATGTCTCCATTCCTGTGAGGTCACAGGCCCCTTTGTAGACAGGGCAATCGATTTCTCAAGACGTTTCCTTTTTTTTTCTTTTTTTTTGATCAGGAACATTTTGGTAGATGTAGAGGTAAAATATGCCAATATAGTCCAAATTTAAGAAGAAAAAAATGTTTACCTTGGTTGAAAGTCCCAATCCACTGACTTGCTCTTTAGGGTTCCCCTGTTGCAGTTACTGAAATGTACAATATATTTGTTGCAAGCTTTCAAAGCTCCACAGTCGTCTTCATTAGGCAAGATGTTGAGTAATAAGGTTATATAAATGTTGGTTTGTTAAGATGGATTAATTCATAGAGACCTGAGCTGACGTCTGCTCAACTGAGCCAAGAAGAGGAAAGCACAATGTAACTGCAGTACATCACAGATTTTGGACCAAAAAAAGCCAGTGAGCCGGCGGAAAAGTGCCCATTGTGCCAGATCCTTGTCCCACAGCTTGAGGGTTACAAAACCCAGGCAAAAGACAACCCCCCATGCCATGATGTGGAAAGATGTAGCATTACCCCAGCGCCTTTGCACTTTCCATGATCTCCAAACAACTATGAATATATGTCCACCCAATGCTAGCTCAAAACCTTGGGGGTGAAGCAGTGCTAGAGCATAGCTCATAAATGATGTCACTTCTATGGCCAGAAAGGTGGTGGGTTTCCATCCATGCTCTATGAAATGGCACCAGACCACAGCCCAAGCAAACATCAGCAATGTCACCCATTGATCTAAGACGGCTGCCCAATGATGCTGTGTCCAGAGCCGGACCCATTGCACAGGCCCATAGACAAGTACCATGAGAGCAAAGACCTCCTGGAAGTAGCACGTCTGCCCCTTCTTGTCACTTGAAGGCAGCCAGTACCATCCCAGAAGTACATAGCCCACATTGACTAAGCAATTGGCAGGCATAGCCAGGATAGCTGGCAATTGTGGCACAACTGGCTCAGCATAGTACTCATATCCAATCTCCGTCTGAACGCCATCCAGGATCCCAGAAGCCACAATTCCCACACAAAGCACCAAACCTCCAGCCACATGCAAGACAGGTTCTCTCTTTCTTTCTGGTTTTATGGCAGCTCTTTCCAAAGCCTGGCCCAACTCCTTCGGCATGACTGCTCAGCTGCTGCTGCTGCTTTGTTCAATGGGTCGCTTGCCGAAGCTGTGAGGTTTGCACATTTGCTTTTCCTGTCCCAAAGTGGACTTTGATTCTCCTCCCACTGTGGGCATGCAAAAGGGAGAGATTAGGGATTTAGGACTTTGTGGGCACTGGTGCTCTGTGTTATCCTGCAGGTCTTAAAAGCACTGCCTGCCTTTTCCTCTTATGCCCAGCGCACTCTTTCCTCTCTGCCTGCCTCCACTGGATTTTGGTGGCTATGTTCAAGAACAGGCCCAGCCTGTTTCCTTGGCAGTCGCTCAAGTCACGCCGGTTCCAGTGTTTGCAGTTATGAAACAGCTGCAATGGCAGGATTGGCTGCTGGTGACATCACTGCACATTGGGGAGTGGGAGAAAGTGGGGAAGATCACTTCCTTCCCAAGATCTTCTGTTTTGTAACCATGGGGATAGCAAGAGCCACGCTTTAGACTAGAACTAGATGGTCCCCTGGGCTTAGCCTTGCAAGACATCCTGTTCTTCAAAGTAAGAAGTAGTATTTATTGCAGAGGCATCATGTTGCTGCTGCCTGCCTTAAAACAAAAAACAAAGCAAAGCAAAACAAAAGCCTTTCATGCCACAAATGTTGCCTTTCCAGCAACAAGAGAGAGCAAGACCTTACAAAAAGAGAAACTTGTGTCAGTGGGTGGCAATAAAGTTTGGAACAACTGAAACAATAGGAAAAAAAGGTTCAAAATTAGGCAAGGGATGTGGCACCTCTCTTTCTTCCCTATTGATTATCCTGCTGAGGACTGATGGGAAGCTGAGTCCAGCAACATCTGGAGGACCTCATGTTGCCCCATTGCTCCATGTTGTTCTGGAAATGCTTCTTCGTAAAATTCCTTTTGGATCTGAAGGAAGAATTCATGAGGAATTTTATTCCATTTGTTGATTTGTACCTTCAAGTCGTTTCCAACTTTCCCTCTTGGCAAGATGTGTTCAGACAGGATTTGCCATTGCCATACTTTGTGTGGGAACTGTGGCTTCTGGAATCCTGGATGGTGTTCAGAGACTGGGTCTGAGGGTTTGTTTTTATAGTGTTTTTATCTGTGAGTGGCTTTGGGTCCCTCTGGGAGAAAGGCAGCATAGAAATTAAATATAAATAAATAAATAGCCTTCCTCTGAGAGGGAGAGAGTGTGACTTGCCCAAGGTCACTCTGTGGGTTAGCACTACATCGTGCTGGCTCTCTTATTCCATTTATATTCCAGCGTTTCTTTAAGAAGCTAACAACAGTGTTGAGTCTGTCCTTGCAACAATCTTAGGAAGTAAGATATGCAGGGAGGGGATTATTGAATAAACCAAGCCAGGTGTATCTTTTATACATGATAACATGGAGTCATAAGTATTTTTCTGTTGAATGTTATTGACAGAAATTTTAAGCATAATTGTTTTTAAAATAAAACCCTGTGTTGGAAAGAAGTTCATTTCCTATAGAATAATAGCAGAGTAGTGATCCAGTGTGGTAGTGCTTTGAGTATTGGACAAGGGCTCTGGAAACCAGGGTTTGAATCTCAGCAAGGCCATGTAAACCCACTGAGAGATTTTGGCAAGTCACACTCTCTCAGCCAAGAAAACATCATCATAGGGTGGCCACAAGTAGGAAACAACGTGAAGACACACAGCAACAACAACAACAGTACAAGAGAGGCCCATGATATTTAGCACATAAGAACAGCACAAATCGCAACTGCTGTCCACGCTAGCATAGAGACACAATACTAGCTGTTGCTTTTCTTATTGTACAAGTAATTTCAACCAGCCCTGAATTCCTCGGACTAAAAAATGCAAACAGATACTGGTGAAAAACCAATACTGTTTTTGTGTTGTTTTTTGCTTTTAGCGATACTACAGTTGCTAAAATGAATGCATGCCAGGAAAATGGGACAACTTCTAATAGTTTCTTTTCAGCTTTTCTCACAATTTGCCACCTGTTACTCAGACGTCATTCACAGGTGCAGGGCTAGACTTGCCTCAGCATCTGTTCCCCACCACACAAATACATGCAGGAAACACCGTTTTTCCTATACAGTACTTTGTTATAGGTTGGCAAAACTAAATGGGTAAGTTGAGACCTAAGTGGCCCATTTATTGATTGTCCACATTCATTTATTATGAATTAGCACATCATGAAATGGATGTCTTGGTAATTTAGAAAAAGGGCTGCCACTTAAAATCATAGAATCATAAGAGTTGGAAGAGACCCCAAGAGCCATCCAGGCCAACCCTCTGCCATGCAGGAACTCTCAATCAAAGCACCCCTGACAGATGGCCATCCAGCCTCTGTTTAAAGACCTCCAAGGAAGGAGACTCCAACACACTCCAAGGGAGTGTGTCCCATTGCTTCGGGTCCTATTCTCTGGAGCAGCAGAAAACAAGCTTTAGGGCCCTGCTCCCATGCTTTCAAGTATAGTTTGACACTTAAAAAATGTTGTATAGTGTTAAACAGTAGGACATATCAGTAGATGTAAAGCAAAATTTCTGGCAACTATTGGGGAGGGGACGATAATCCAGAAATATTTAAGGGCTACACTGGGTAATCTGACCTGGTTCCCTAATCTCTCTCTCTAGATAAAATATACCGGTAGTATTTTGTCACAAGGACAGCCAGTGTGGCACAGCAGTGTGAGTGCTGGACTACAACTCTGGAGACCAGGGTTCGATTTCCCGCTTGGTCATGAAACCCACTGGGTGACCCTGGGCACATCACACTCTCTCAGCCTCAGGGGAAGGCAATAGCAAACCTCCTCTGAACAAATCTTGCCAAGAAAACCTCACAATAGGTCCCCCTTAGGGTCACCATAAGTTGGAAATGAGACAAAACAGCAACAACAACAACAAATTGTTATGGTGTTACTATGATTTCCCAGATGTGGCTGTGTGGAGGAACAAACTTGAAAATGGAAAATGAACCTCAGTAGTTTTCTCATGTGCAGTTCACAACTTTATTCTCTCTCATACCTTTCTCTTGCACACCTGAACATTTGTAATTTTCTTAATACATTTCTAAAAAAACAATTTGACTGCTATAGGTTTTGCGGGTTTTTTGGGCTGAGGCTGTGTTCAAGAAGAGTGTATTCCTGACGTTTGCCTGCATCTGTGGCTGGCATCTTCAGAGAATGGTGGCATGGAAGTGTATGGGGTATATATACTGTGTGACACTTGGTTGAGAGGTCTAGCATATAAATCTGTGTATTGTTCTGTCGAGTAGCTAGGGGTAGCTGTGCTGGCCAGATAGCAAAGTACTACAACAACATCCAAAATCCACCAGTGATACTGTTATTGGACCAACCAAAATGCACAAAATACATGATGCAAGCTTGCCAAGCTCCACTGGCTTCTTCGTCAGGCAAATATGTTTAAAATCATACAGGAGATAGATTTTTAACACCTTTACCTGATGAAGAGCCAGTGGGGTTTGAAAAGCTTGCTTTGTGTATTTTGTGCCTTTTGGCTGGCCCAATAAAGGTATCGCTGTTTTGTGGTTTTTTGATGTTATTGTACTTTGCTATATGGCCATCCATCCCTATGACCATGTATGATGTGAGAGCTGGACAGTCAAGAAAGAAGACAGAAGGAAAATCAATTCACTTGAGATAATGTGGTGCTGGAGAAGAGTGCTGAGGATCCCATGGACAGCCAAAAGGACAAATAAACGGGTCCTAGAACAGATTTAGGCTGTCATACTTTGGACACCTCATGAGAAGCCATGAATCGCTGGAAAAGACAGTAATGTTAGGAAAGGTGGAGGGAAATAGAAAGAGAGGAAGGGCACATGCTAGATGGATGGATTTTATTAAAGAGACCACGAATATGAGTTTGCAAGAGCTGGGCAGAGCAGTAGAGGACAGGGGGGCCGGGAGATGTCTCAGCCATAGGGTCGCCATGGGTCGAGACCCACACGAAGGCAGTTAACAACAACAAACCATACTTCTATGTTTAAATCTTTGTAGGGCTGAATTTAAGGTAGACTGACTTAATATATGGCAACGAGTATCGCAAATTTATTCAGCAATAAGCCCCACTGCACTGAAAGCGGTTTACTTGCGAGTACCTTTTATTATCAGAAAAAGGAAGTGACTATTTGGCGCCTGCAAAGTACCTCACATCCACCCACATCCGGGTATTTAAAAGAAACGGCAGGGAGAAGACAAGAGGAGGGCTGGGATTGCGCCTGCGCGTTGAAACAAACGGTTGCTACAATAACAAAGTGCGCAGGCGGGCGTAGCAAGGCTGTTCCAGAATAGCTACTAAAAGCTATTTATTCTTAACTTCCGTACGTTCCGCTCGTAGTTTTCTTTCTCACCCGAGGGAGACGACGTTAATTGTACAAACCTCTATTCGGTCTCCTAGCAACCGAAGACGTTTCCACCCGCCATCTTGAGTAGACACGTCCGGACAGCAGATAGTGGCCATCTTGAGAGACGGGTGTACCCTTTCTCGAGAGCTTTAGTCGCCATCTTGGAACCACTAGTTGTCTTGACGGCCCCCATAGGGATTTAGGAACGCGCCATATTTGTTCCCGCCTTCCACATCCGGGTAATTTGAGTACGTTAGCGCCATCTTGTTCGAAATGGCTCTCACCATCTTGGTTCCATTTTGAGGCGCGCCAGTCGCTAGAGGTTTCGGCGGCCACCATTTTGGATAGTCCCCTTGTTTATCGCGTAACTCCCAATGAGCGGGAGATTGAGTATTTCGAATATCCGGGCATTTATTATTTCCCCCCTCCCCCGCCATGTTGTTTGAGCTACCAGCCACATCCGGGAACTTCTACTAGGCGGCTTGTTGAAACTACAGGGAGGCCATCTTGGGGCAGTGTTCCGCCCATCCGGATATCCAAGGAGCCGCCATCTTGAATGTGTATATAGGTCCGCAGAAGGCACATACGGGGACGCTGGAGGCGCCATATTGAATCCTACATAACACGGGACAGCTACATACGGGCATTGGAAAGCGACGCCATCTTGGCCCATGTTTGGAAAGGGAGGAGGAGGAGGCTCATCCGGGAACTTTGTGGCGCCGTTTGTGTTTTCCATTTTGTGACAGGGATAGGAAGGGGGTGGAGCCAAGATGGCCGCTTCCAGGAAAGCATGAAACCTGAACGTTTTCTCACAGGAAACGCTGGATAAGCCTCACCATTTCCCAAATCGAGTGATTTTCAGACTATTAAGTTCATAAGTGACAATTTGGGAAAGGAGTAAAAAGGAATAAAAATAATTCGTGGATGTTAAGTGGAGCAACATTTGTGTGAACACAAAAAGTGCGGCTTTTGTATCACAGAAGCCGAAATCCCTTTTGTCCCGTTTCCAATATTTTTTTCAAAAGAAAACACACCACTCACACGCGTTTGCAAAGCCAGTTTAAAAACAGGTCGTTTTTCTTATCAAAGATGGCGGCGCCCATAGGGTTGCTATAAGGCACAGAACTGGGAGAAGGAACCATATATAGCGCCTCCCAAAAGCCTTCGTGGCTGCTGTTAGTGAGAAGGACGATTATTGGAGGGAACGGTTCTTTTTAAAAAAAAATGGGGGCGGGGTTTCCTATTCAAAATGGCGGCTTCCACAAAACATTCCGTGAGCTATATAAGTTACAGTTGGAAAAGGCGCGGGTAGATACATAGTTCAGTTTATACAAGTTTAAAAAGCGAGCGTGATTATCCCTCGCAAACACTCATATTCTCAAACGCACTTTGTAAAACAATAAATAAAAGCAAGAGTCCCAGCGTCCCCTAACATGGCGGCACACAAGCGGGGGAAATGGCGGCGCCCTGGTGGGAGGGGTTCCGTACAGAGGCCTCCTTTTGGCCCCGCCCACCGCCTCCGCCGCTGCCGAGGAAGAGACTCTTCACAGGCGCAAGATGGCGGCTCCCAGGGCGGCGTGAAGGCGCCTGGAGCCCGCAGCTTGCCCATCGGTTCCGTACAGCGCGGGGGGATCGAGCAGCCTGTGGTGCTCGGAAGCCCGTGGGAGGCTGTCCTGGCTTAGGGCTCCTAGTCCGGAGCAGGCCGGCATCGGAGCGGGGGAGAGGCGCCGGTCGGGGGGGAAAGGGGGGTTGGTTGGACGAAGGGGGAGGCGGCTTCTCCCTCCCTGCGGCCGCCATTTTCCGCCCGGGCAACACAAGATGGCGGCTCCCAGGGCCGGGCTCTGAGCGGGGGCCGGAGGGGGGCGGCAGAGGGGCCTTGCGACCGGGGAAGAGGAGGAGGAGTAACTGCCCCACGCGGGGTAGTTCCCTCGCAAGGGGGGCAGTTGGGGTGGTTTATTTTCCAAAAGCGGAGGGGGTAGCTTTTGTATCAGCCCCCCTTTCTTCGCTCTCCACAAGGAGGAGGGGAGGGCATTAAAGGCCCCGTTAAAGAGGGTGCCTTGAGGGCGGCTTCCTCGCGAGTAGATAGTAGTAGTAGTACTTCTTCTCCGCTTTAAGGGAAACGGAGCCGCTCTCCTAGGCTGCAAGTGCCCCACGTTTCAAACAAAACAGAGGCTCCAACTCTTGGTCTCTTCCTTCGCTATTGTTAATAGTATATTTTGAGCGGGAGGTATTTCTCTCTCTCTCTGTCTCTTTTCTCTTCCCCTTCTCTTAATTTCTCCAAATTAGCCCCTTTTCCTGCAGCGAGGAAGTGGCTCTGACCCAGTTCTGGTGGGGGGGGGGTCTCTTAATACTTAAAAAGAGAGAGGGAGAGAGGATATTGTGGGGTATTGTGCCTCATTTCATTAGGTCAGACTCCCCTCTTCCCCCCAAAGTAAAGCCGGTGTTGCCCTTGTATATATACTTTTTACCTTGAAAGAGGGAAAGGGTGGTGGGAGTGGGGGGAGGCTGTCTTTATTATTGTTATTTTTTAGCCACCAAGAAGAATTGACCAGGTCCTTTCTCCATCCTCCTTCTGGTCTTTTGGAGGACTGACTGGTGGGTTAGAAAGGGTACTTATATTACTGAGGGTTGGGGAGGTGGCTAGGTTTCTATGGCTGCCGCCTCTCCTCTGGTCCCTAGCGGGGGCTCCCCAACAGGTGGCGGCGGCGGCGGAGGGGCCTCCCCCGGCCTCCTGCAGCCCCGATGGAAGAGGGTCGTCGGGTGGTCTGGGCCCGTCCCTCGGCCCCGCCATGGGCACCGCGCGGTGGCCATCAAGGAGCTGATCGTGGTCTTCGGAGGGGGCAACGAGGGCATCGTGGACGAGCTCCATGTCTATAACACAGGTAAGGCAGGAGGACCGGGGGGGGGCACTTGGTATCTCTAGGGTGTAGTAGTTTTGCACCCAGATGTATCAGAAGGCTTTCTGTCATTGGCCCCAGAAAGATGTAAAATTCCTGCATGGAAGTATGAAGTGAGGATTGATGATTCGTGTATAGTGTGAGAAAGAGAGTTCTGTGTGTGAGTGATGACATTCTGCATGGAAGTATAAAGTGGGATTGATTATTCGTGTATAATGTTTGTATGAGAGAGAGAGGGAGAGGTCTTGTGTGCGAGTTAATGTGCCTAATTACACCTTTGGGGGTCTCTGTGCATTTTTTTAAACTGGTGTTACCCCAAAGCTGCAAGTGGGTTGTTAATATTGATATTATGAGAGACCTAGAAGGGTGGAATAGACCCCCTTGTTCCTTCCCTGTATTGCATTTCCTCCAGCTCTTTGGCACATGCATGAGTCCTTAGATGGAGCACAAGGGACTTCCCATAAGGAACTTTTTCTCCTTTGCATTTCTGCCCATAGAGGATCAGTTCTTTAGAGATGCCTGCTTTTGCCATGGAGGGCATATTATTATTACAAGAGATGGAGTTCATAGAATCATACAATCAGTCTTGTAATAGTGATAGGTTTGTGGGGGGGCTTCTCACCTTCTGTTGGCAGAACATGTTAAGAGGATTGTTTTTCGACAAGTATGAAGCCCCAGTTGCCAGTCTTGATGCGATGGGGACAGGCGGGTTAGGCATCCATGGAGGAAATGGGTGGGCTGGCAAAAAGAGAGGGAAAGAGCAGTCTGTGCCAGTTTGATCAAAAAGACAAATTCCAGAGAATTGTTCCGTCATGAAGCCAGCACACCCGGCTTAGATCACAGCCCAGGGTGTTCTGAGGACACAAGCGCTTTCACACTTTCAGGTTAACCCTGGTGTACTGGCAGCCACACAGTTTGTCTGGCATAGTACAAATTCTCTTTCCTCCCTGTGTCAGTGCCCTCTTTCCCCACATGCACTCATGTGGTAAGTGTAGGGCACTTGCAAAGGAGCTTTTTTCTTCCCCAAAGACTTGGCGGGAAAAATCTAACTTTCAAATGCTGCAGCTTTTAACTCCTTGTTGCCTGGTTTCCTCGCTGAGACACGGTACTGTGGGTGGGGAGCAAATGGTGGAGTGTTCTGCTCTGTGGCTCACTGGAAAAAGTTGAAGACCCTCTGCTCCAGTGTCAGGAACCAGCTATATTCACCTCTCTGAAAACCAGTTCTCCTTTGGCATTGGCTGAAGTAGTTCAGAGTAGTGGGTTTAAATTTTTTCCTGGTGCCAATGGGAAAACCTACTTTCTGTCTCTGTAAGCAAGTCCCACCCTCGTTCCACTGTGCTTGTTCTTCATTGGGAGCCGGAGCATAGGGTGGAGTCTGTTGATTTCTACAAGCTTAGCTGCGTAGCGGCACATTGTGATGTGGGTTCAGTTGCCTGCCAAAATGAGAGAAAGAGTGGCAGGTGGGTCTGGTTTATTTGGGAGCCACTGCTGCTGCTGGACACCTAAGCACTGTGAATACAATCTCAAAAGACCAGCAACCTGTGGGAATGCACACAGCGCTGTTTTGGTGTGTACTCATGGGCAAAGGCAAGGTTGAGTTTCTAAGTCCTATTATGGCAGTAGGTCTTAATGTTCTAGGGTTAGGTGTCCCACTCTTAGCCGGCCAATGTGGCTGCAGAAGGCTATTCAGTTCTCTACTCCACAGATAACAAACGCAAGAGGTTAGCTGTGAGACTTAAACAGAAGAATAAACTTTATTGGAAAGGGTTTCCTGAAATAGCCTTCATTGGCTATTGCATTTTCTAGATCAGATAGGCCCCATTTAATCTTAACGAATCTACTTTCTGAGCTGCATTATGGTTCCTCTCTTGTGTGCTCTGTCCCTGTTCTGCAGATTACATAGTCTTCCTAACTTGGAAAGCATATAGTGTGAAAATTTTGTCTGCTTCAAGTCAGGCAGATTTCCACACTGGTAATGATTTTGTTTTGTAGCGCTTGCATGAAATTAGAAACAACCCAGTTTTAAATCTAGAAACAAACTTTGAATATTTTGAAACGTGAATTAATTTGAGATGCATTTCTTTGTTTTGGAAGAACAATTATAAATCTAGCATGAAGCTCAGGGAGCACAAAGTAGAAATGGGCTTTCCCTAAGAAGACTCTTAAGATCATTTTGGCCAAAATGTACAGTTCTTGAATTTATTTCAGTTTTTTCACACCAACCAAAACCCCCCCAAACAAAACAAAACTCAAAAGTGCTGCTTTCTTTCTGTAAGAACTTGACTTCAAACATTTGGCTTTCTTAACTTTCCATCTTTAGTCTTTCCATGCTACTAGTCTTTGTGGTACTGCTACCTCTGCAATCAAGAAACTAAAAAATGGCTTTAGGTATCTTGCTGGAAGCAGTGCCTTCTTTCCCCAAAAAGGATATACTATTATGTAGTTCTATCAAAGATGGTTGAACTTTCTGGGGCTGCAATTTAGCTTATTCCAACAGCGAATGTGTGGGGTGAAGCACTATGTTGGGTTTGTAAGCACATGTGGGAGGAAGTGCGTCAGCTACTGCCTACCCCTTCATATCAGCCCCCATCTCAGCCACCATTTCTGGCTTCCCTTGTTGTGTAACCCAGGGCTGGGCAGTAGGGATGGGTCCAGCTTTTTTATTAGCAATTATCTCTTTTCTTTCGTGTTCATGATAAGCTGTTTCCCCTTGTTCTCACTATAAGCCATTCTGGCTGGCAGAGCCCTTGCATCCATCTAAAGCGGTGGAAGAACTCTGTCGTAGAGTGTGAAGAAATGCTTCTCCCATTCCTTTGGCAGGTCCTGTTATTGTGGGCCACTTGCTTTATTTTATCTCCTCAAGAATGAAGACATAGCCTCACAGTGTTTTCTGGTAGCTTCTTTGTTGAAAGCCTGTCATGGTTTTAAGAAATGGAGCGCCTCAAAAGGTTTAATTGTCCATAGGAAAATACCGTATGGCAAACTCATTTTAGGAACATGTAAAGATACCACTATAGTTAGTGGCTAGCTGTGAGGGCTCAATCTTCAAATTAGGTATAGAGTAGTTAATATACTGTTCTTTGCTCAATATTTTGTCAGCTGAGAGTTGACAAAGCACCTTAATCCTTGTGTCTGTGCTTTAATTTCATCTTGGAGCATCCAGCAGAATTGTTTCTGTGTTTTCAGGCTTGTGTTAACCTGGACATCAGTTGCACTGGAGTGCTGAATTTAGGACATCCTTTTTTACTTCTCTTTGTTTTTCTTCCAGCTACGAACCAGTGGTTCATCCCAGCTGTGCGGGGAGACATCCCACCTGGCTGTGCTGCCTATGGCTTTGTTTGTGATGGGACACGCCTGCTGGTCTTTGGTGGGATGGTGGAGTATGGCAAATATAGCAATGACCTCTATGAATTGCAGGTGAGTGGCTACCAAGTGTAATAATGTTTCTCTCATTCAGGAAAAAAAATATGACAGTGCTGGCTTAAAACTAAGCAAGGAAGGATTGTATGGGAGTATTGGTCCAGTACTAGGATGTATAATTCATTGCTTGGTCTTTTTTTTTGGGGGGGGGGGGGTTACTCAGATATTTCTTATAGCCACTGCATCAAGTCTATTCCTTGAGGAGCAGGAGGGAGCTTTGGGCTTCCAGAAATCCATATCTTTCCTCTTTTCCTTTCTTTCTTAAGTAGTAATTCCTGATGCTTTTATGTTTGGGGTGGGGAAACTGTTCTGGGAAATGCTTTGAACTTGACAGAGCCCTCAAAAACAATATGGCTAGTATGAGGGAACTGTGGGAAGTCTAGTCCAAAATAGATGAAGCAGCAGCCCCTGTGATTTTAAAAGAAAGAAAAAAAACACCATGGTATCATTTGCTTGCCTTAATAATCGAATGGATCATTGTTCTAGGCCAGCCGTTGGGAATGGAAGAGACTGAAGGCCAAAACTCCTAAGAATGGACCCCCACCCTGCCCACGCCTTGGCCATAGCTTCTCATTGGTGGGCAACAAGTGCTACCTATTTGGGGGGCTCGCCAATGACAGTGAAGATCCCAAGAATAACATTCCCAGGTATGTTGACCATTTCTTGCCCTGCTTCATGGGGAAGATGCAGCACTCCAGGGACAAGGCCCTTTTGCCATCTGAACCAAGGCTTGTCTTAATACAGGGGTAGGCAACCTTTCCCCTTTAAGGGCCGAGGGACTTCAGCTCCCAGAATCCTCAGCCATGTTGGCCAATAGCTCCTGGGATTCTGGGAGTTGAAGTCCCTCTGCCCTTAAAGGGGAAAGGTTGCCTATCCCTGTCTTAATATAACTGGAGTCTTGCAGGAAAAGACCTGGTTTGTGAGCACTTTGCAGTGGAACCACAGCCTCCCTACTGATCCCATAAAAAATGCCCATTGCATTGATTTTAAGGAGGGGACTACAATGGCCCAGGTCATCAGTGGTGACCAGTTGAGAAACATAGACCTGTTGTTTCTATCCTGTGTTTTGATATCTGTCTGTGTTCTTATTTTTTAAAGATATCTGAATGATCTCTATATCTTGGAGCTGCGTCCAGGTTCTGGTGTGGTTGCTTGGGACATCCCAATCACATATGGTGTACTGCCTCCACCACGGGAGTCCCACACAGCTGTGGTATACACGGAAAAGGACAACAAAAAATCCAAGCTGGTCATATATGGTGGCATGAGTGGTTGTCGTCTTGGTGACCTCTGGACGCTTGATATTGGTAACAGCACCAGGACTGAGATTTTGGAGGGTGGGTAGGGTTGATTGGGAAGAGGTTCGGGTTCAGAATTTCTGAAAGGAATACCAATTCTGACCCATGTGTATGATAGCTTGGAAACAGGTTCAAGCAATGCAATGATCTTTTGGGTGTGTTTCTCCCTCCAGATTCTCTGACATGGAACAAGCCCACCTTGAGTGGAGTTGCTCCCCTCCCCCGCAGCTTGCATTCAGCCACAACCATTGGGAACAAGTAAGTTCTGTGCCTTGAATGCTTTAGCCTAATCTCTGACTCTTCTACTTTGAACTCATTTTTGCTTTCTTTACCCTATTTTAAGGATGTACGTATTTGGGGGCTGGGTGCCTCTAGTCATGGATGATGTCAAAGTGGCCACACATGAAAAAGAATGGAAATGCACAAATACTTTGGCCTGCCTCAACTTAGGTATGTGAGGGGGTCTGCTGTACCTTAAGTCCCGTTGCATCCCCTGTTACCTTCATGTCTGATCTTCCCTTTGTGTCTCTCTCTTCCAGACTCCATGGCTTGGGAGCCCATTCTGATGGACACCCTGGAGGATAATATTCCACGGGCACGGGCTGGACACTGTGCTGTGGCCATCAATACTCGCTTGTATATCTGGAGTGGTCGTGATGGCTACCGCAAGGCTTGGAACAACCAGGTTTGCTGCAAGGATCTTTGGTACCTTGAGACAGGTAAGAAGGAAGAGGCTTAAATTTAGCCCTTCTGATTGGCTTATTATTAGAACTTTGTACACTTTCCAGATTGAGGTTCAACTCAAATGTGCATAAATAGTGAATGATACAGCCATTCCTTGACTATTACTTTGGGATACATGTGAGTGGAATGTATTTTTGCACGTTCTTCCATGTTTTGGAAAACATTGTATTCTGTATGGAAACTTGACATGGGGGAAGACATTTTCTGTTTTGTTTTCTCTTTAAGATGCTGACTTTTCACTTGTGAAACACATGAAACACTTTTTCATTGCCATTCTGCATTCTGAAATGGTAGACATGGTGCATCTGCTTCAATTTTTACCACAGCAGAAACTCCATGTGTGGTTGGTGGGCAGAGACCTGATGAGTTAATTTTTCAAGGGCAGGGCACTCAAAACCGTCCTCCACTTCCATTCTGAAGTGATATCATAGAATCATAGAGTTGGAAGAGACCACAAGGGCCATCCAGTCCAACCCCCTGCCATGCAGGAACTCCCAATCAAAGCATCCCCGACAGATGACCATCCAGCCTCTGCTTAAAGACCTCCAAGGAAGGAGACTCCACTACTCTCCGAGGGAGTGTGTTCCACTGCTGAACCGCCCTTACTGTCAGGAAGTTCTTCCTGATGTTGAGGTGGAATCTCTTTTCTTGCAGCTTGCATCCATTGTTTTGGGTCCTAGTCTCTGGAGCAGCAGAAAACAAGCTTGTTCCCTCCTCAATATGACATCCCTTCAAATATTTAAACACGGCTATCATATCACCTCTCAGCCTTCTCTTCTCCAGGCTAAGCATCCCCAGCTCCCTAAGTCGTTCCTCATAGGGCTTGGTTTCCAGACCCTTCACCATTTTAGTTGCCCTCCTTTGGACACGCTCCAGTTTCTCCACATCCTTTTTGAATTGTGGTGTCCAGAACTGGACACAGTATTCCAGGTGAGGCCTGACCAAAGCAGAATAGAGTGCCACTATTACTTCTCTTGATCTAGACACTATACTTCTTCTGATGCAGCCTAAAATTGCATTGGCCTTTTTAGCTGCTGCATCGCACTGTTGAGTCATGTTCAACTTATGATCCACCTGGATTCCTAGATCCCTTTCACACATAGTCTCATTCAGCCAGGCGTCCCCCATCGTATATCTGTACTTTTCGTTTTTCTGCCCTAAGTGCAGTACCTTACATTTCTCCATGTTGAATTTCATATGATTTGGAAAGAGCTGTACCATAGGAATTTTTCTGAATGTGTAGAGTAATCAGCGTTGAAAGCTCTACTGATCTTGAAAGTATGATGGTTTGTTTGGAAGGGAATTGTGTTGGCATAAACTGGTTGGGAAAATATGGTTCGTTGGCAATACGTGACTACCAACCTTGTCTCTATACCTCTTAAGCCCCTGGACATTTTTTTTAAATGGGCCTAAAATTGCCTACGCTACTGCGAAAATCCCTTAATTCCAAGAATTTCCAGAACCAACCAAATTTCAGCTGAAATGATGGCAAGTGCCAGGACATCTCTTGAAGTTATCCAGGATGTGCTTGTGCAGTCCAGCAGAGGGCAAGGTTTTGAAACTGCCCACCACCGTGCCTTGAGCTCTTCCTGATGTCGAGCAAAGGTTCCCACTCTCTTTAGGACTTGTACCACTCTGTTGGTACGCAGAGTGCGGGTAGGCTCTGCCCATATCCAGGATCAGATCTCTTTCCATCTCCAGACTTATTTCCAAAGGGTTTGAATAAAAGTTGGTTCCATTAGAATTAAAATGGATCTGTTTGAATGTTAGATGGATTCCCTTATCCTGCTCCACAAATTTTCAAAACACAGATTAACAATAGATTATCTATCATTTGATGGTGCTTCTGAGGATGCAGTTAGAAAAAATCATGGGGATCCATAAGTAACCTGTGCTTCAGACCCATGTTTTTGTCCTGTGGTGCCTTAGAATGCACTGAATCCACATTTTTAACTCTTCAATTCATGGATATAGATGTTAATCCATGATTTAATAGTGCTGTGTTGTGCTGTGATATGTGAAGTCCTTAACATAGGGCCTTTGCAGACTGCCAGAAATAGTGCACATTAAATTGAGGCACTGCCCTGGCTCAGTGCTAGGGAATCATGGGAACTGTAATTTATTGTGGCACCAGAGCTCTCTGACAGAGAAGGCTCAATGTCCCAGAAAAAAAAAATACAATTCCCATGACTCCCTAGCACTGAGCCAGGGCAGTGCCTCAATTTAATGTGCACTATTTCTGGCAGTCTGCAAAGGCCCATAATCTCTTTTACTAATTCAGTTTGTATATCAACATGTGCCTCTCTGCTCTTCTTCTCTTGACCCAACTCCATCTAATCCCATTCCACTTTCTTCCTCAATCTGCACCTTCCTAATGCCACCTGCTCTCTTCTTCTCACTTCACAGAGAAACCTCCATCGCCTTCACGGGTGCAGCTGGTCCGTGCCAACACCAACTCCCTGGAAGTGAGTTGGGGTTCTGTCCCAACTGCTGACACTTACTTGCTGCAGCTGCAGAAGTATGACATCCCAGCTGCCACCTCGCCAGCTGCCAACCCTGTACCCTCAGTGCCTGTCAATCCTCCCAAGAGCCCTGCTCCAGCTGCAGCTGCTCCTGTCCCTGCAGTGCAGCCACTGGCACAAATGGGCATCACCCTCCTGCCCCAGACCACAGCTGTTGCTGCCGCCGCTGCTGCTGCTGCCACTGCTCCTGCCCCACCTACCACAACTACCATTCAGGTGCTGCCTACTGTGCCTAGCAGCCCCATGCCAGTGCCTGCTCCTGCTGCTGCTGCAACCCCTCGTCCACAAGGTAAGGAGGAAATCCTGCAGGGTACAGAGTCATACCACCAATTTCCATCCTAATAACTACTAGCTTGCTTTCTTCAGCCAATGAAAGTGCATTTTAGTGACAGTTAGAGCCCTGCTTAATAGAAAACCTTGTTATATAGACCTCTCTGCACACACTAAAGAATTTTGTTTTAGAGTCTGCTTTGTGAAACATAGGAACAAGGTCCTGCTTCCAAAGGATCCAGTTTTGGGGAAGATCTCCCCAGGGAGAGCACATCCTTTTACCTAGGAAAAGAAATAACAGGGCATCTCTTAAAATTTGGCCATACTGATCATATTGTGGTCATGATTAATTCCTGTTTTTCTTTTTAATATAGGATTCCAGTTAATTTTCTTGGTACAATTTTTATGAGCATCCTTGAGAACAGAAATTTGATGGAATGTGAATATTTTAATTAAAAAGAATGTGTCCACAATCCTAGTCTTTGTCTGATTGATTTAAGTTAGCATTACTTCCCCCTTTATGGGAGCTTCTGAGAATTGCCTGAAGTGAGAGTTTCCCTGAGGAAAACATTCACTTTATGTGCAGGAAGCATTGGTAGAGCGGAGCTGTATTGAATACCATCATGTACTTTAAAGCCCTCATTTTAGGTCCATATTGCTCCATTTATGCTGATACGAGGGGGTGGAACACTTTTACATCTTCAGGTAATATTAGCAAGAGGCTCTTTTTGTATTGCGCTGTTCAGTCCCAGGGTATGGGATTAAGCCTTTTGTCAGGATCACTGGCATTAGATATTTTGAGGACAATGTAATCACAGTTATTAGCAGTTTTCTGTGTTAACTCAACTCCATCTTACTCTCTCTGTTGTCTTCTTTCTCGGTAGCTGTTCCAGCTGTGCTGAAGGTCACGGGCCCACAGGCTACCACTGGGGCTCCACTGGTGACAGTACGTTCAGCTGGACAGCCTGGGAAGGGGCCAGTGACAGTGACTTCATTGCCAACTGGAGTGCGCATGGTGGTGCCCACACAAAACACTCAAGGAACGGTGAGTACTGCCTAGAGAGGCCATCTGCACTGGGACACCACCATCACTTTATTGTTGTGTTCTTCAAGTCATTTCTGACTTATGGCGACCCTAAGGCAAACCTTTCACAGGGTTTTGCTGGTAACATTTGGTTTGAGGGGGGTTGTCATTGTTTTCCTCTGAGGCTACGAGAATGTGACTTTCACAAAGTCACCCATTGGTTTTCCACGACCAAGTGAGGATTTGAACCCTGCTCTCCAAAGTCATAGGCCAGTACTCAAACCATTACTCAATGCTGACTTTATGCAACTACTACTAGTTATCTCTAATTCTTTGGTTTTCTTTTCTCATCTTCAGGTGATTGGCAGCAGTCCCCAGATGAGTGGCATGGCTGCTTTGGCAGCTGCAGCTGCTGCCACTCAAAAGATTCCACCATCCTCAGCTCCTACTATGCTCAGCGTGCCTGCTGGCACTACTATAGTTAAGACTGTTGCTGTTTCCCCGGGCACCACCACGCTACCCACCACAGTTAAGGTAGCCTCTTCTCCAGTCATGGTAAGTGTCTGCGGTGTATTCTTGTGGCCTGGGTGGTTCCTCCCCCCAGAGGTGCAGCCACATTCTGCACAGTGCAAATGAGATAATGACAACATCTTAATCTATCCCCTGTAAATAGAAGCCTGGATTTTTGGTTTCTCATCTTGTAATTTTTTAAAGATAAACAGCTACATAGTTTGAATTCCCCGAGAAATGTTTTATGGATGGGCAGTAAAGTTATGTTGTTAATTAAATAGATTGCTGGGGGACCCTCTTAAGATATCCTCACTCTTCTCATGCTGATTATGGTTGCCAAACAGGTGAGCAACCCAGCAACTCGGATGCTGAAAACGGCTGCTGCCCAGGTTGGCACCTCAGTCTCTTCATCCACCACCAATACACCTACCCGTCCCATCATTACCGTGCACAAGTCAGGGACTGTCACTGTAGCACAGCAAGCCCAGGTGATGACCACTGTTGTGGGTGGAGTGACAAAGACCATCACGTTGGTGAAGAGTCCCATATCGGTGCCTGGTGGCAGTGCATTGGTAAGTATTCAAGCAGTATGGTGAGCAGGGAGGGAGCTGGAAACAGAATATGATTTTGTAGCCCTCTGGTATCTTGTCTTAACAATAAGTAGACTCATTCAGAGGTGGCTCTTTTGAGGTCTGTGGTGGGGATAATTTGTTCTTGTAGCAATAGTGAATAGTTCACCTTTAACAGTCCTTCCTAAAGGGTTACTGGCACTTCATTGATCATGCTTCTTAAAAATTATGAAGGGTAGTAGAAGGCAGGGCAGGCGTTGGTCCATCTTTGACATTAGTCTGGGGCAAACTTCCTTTTTTGTCCTTTACTTGACAGATTTCCAACTTGGGTAAGGTGATGTCTGTTGTCCAGACAAAACCAGTCCAGACATCGGCTGTGACAGGCCAGGCATCAACTGGTCCTGTGACCCAGATAATCCAGGTAAGAATGTGGGGTAGTGGGCAGGTTTAAGCCTGGTCTGGGTACACAGTGTTTCCAGTACAGCTGCCCACCACCAGTTGAAATCACCAAGATGAGGTTGGCCATGGGGGCTTTCTCCTTACTCTTAGGTCCCATAGGTTTAGAGATGAAAGGCACCTGAAATCTTCTGGAATCCCAGCTGCCTGTACACTTCACTCCCTATTGTGGTTTATGATTTGTTAGTGGTGGTTGTGTGCCTTCAGGTTGTTTCCAGCGTGAAGTGGCCCTAACACAAGGTTTTCCTGGCAGAATTTATTCAGAGGGTGGGTGAGTTGCCACTGTATTCCTCTCAAGCCACCCAAGTAGGTTTCCAGGGCTGAGCAAGGATTTGAACACCGGTCTCCTGGAGTTCATGCAAACCACTACACCCTGCTGGCTCTCATACTGTCCCCTCATTGCTGAGAACAGAATCTTCCTGCTTTTTCATGATTTTTATGACTTATTTTATTAAACTTAGTCCCTACTTTTTTTTGCCAAAAATTGCTTTGAAGGCAACTAACAATAATATAGACGAAAACAGTAAGGTAATTAAAACATTCAAACTGATTGAAAACACAGTGTAGTCACATCAAGTAAAAAGAAAAATCTGTGCATTATTGATTTTTGGTATTTTGTCTGTTCTCTTAGACCAAAGGGCCCCTGCCTGCTGGTACTATTCTGAAACTGGTGACCTCAGCAGATGGAAAGCCCACCACAATCATCACCAGCTCCCAGGCAGGTGGCACAGGTACCAAACCCACCATCCTGGGTATCAGCAGCGTCTCTCCCAACACAACCAAGCCTGGTACCACCACCATCATCAAGACCATCCCCATGTCTGCTATAATTACCCAGTCAGGTGCCACAGGTAGGGAGTGGAATGTGATTGCTATGTTCTGGTATATGACACTGGCTGAAATGTGGCAATAATGACTGACTGTGTGGCTGAGAGATGGGTAGCAGAACTAGACTTCTAGAAGCCAGCTGATTTGGGCAGCAGCCAGTAGAATTAAAAGAGGTCTGTAGGGGCATTTCAGGGTGTACAAATGATGGATGGTTAAAGCCCTCCCTCCCAGTTCTACTTCTGCTTTTTCAGGTGTTACTAGTAGCCCTGGGATCAAGTCTCCCATCACCATCATCACCACAAAAGTTATGACCTCTGGCACTGGCACGCCTGCCAAGATCATCACAGCAGTACCGAAACTGGCAACAAGTCATGGGCAGCAGGGTGTGACACAGGTAAGCTGTCTGGGCAGATTGAGAGGCATTGTAGACCCTGTTGTCCTGAGCTTTGACTTGAAATCAAAACCTGTCTTTGTAGGTGGTGCTTAAAGGAGCACCAGGTCAACCTGGCACTATCCTGCGAACTGTCCCCATGGGTGGAGTGCGCCTCGTCACACCTGTCACTGTGTCTGCTGTCAAACCCACTGTTACCACTTTAGTGGTCAAAGGAACTACAGGTAACCTGCAGGACTGATAATGGAACTGTGATATGGATACATTTGTTTTCCATTGCAAAGCACTAGCCACTAGGGAGGTTGGCTAACTGATTGATGGGTCTTACTAGCTGTGTATGGCCTCTGGATGAAAGCTGATTACGCCTTAACTCGTGTTTCCTTGATTCATTTGTAGCTAGTCTTCAGTAGCATGTTCTTGCTACCTTTGAGGGTTATGTATTTCCTGAAACATGGACTACATACTAGGATCCTCTAAAACCATGCTTATGGACTGTTGAAGGTCTAGAACTTTTGGGCCATAGATATCGGCACACTGCAAAATACAAATCACAGTGGTAGAATTCAAAGATATAGCCATGTTAGTTTGTAGAATCAGTATATAGAGAAATCTTGTAGCACCTTTGAGACTAACTGAAAGAAATAAGTTGGCAGCATAAGCTTTCCTAGACGTAAGCCTACTTCCTCAGATGCGTTTGGTGGAGTGGAAGCCAGGGATAGACATATATATATACCATTGGTATGTGAGAAAATTTAAAATCCTTTGTGTATGAAAGTGAAGTGGCACGTCCATTGCTAACTATGGCTGTTTGTGAACAGAGGCATAGGAAACTAGCCTTAGTGTGTGGAAATGAAGTGGCAAGTCCAGTTTGGCAACTAGCCTGTAGGTGATGAGAATAGTTGAGTATTGGATCCCCCATGAAGATAGGGTCAGGTAGTGTTGAAATGTGTGTAGTGTTCCAGGAAGCCATTATTATCTTTGTTTAATCCATTGCTGAGGGACTGTAATCTGGGGATTAACTCCAATTCTGCAGTTTCATTTTCTAATTTACCTTTGTAGTTCTTTTGTTGAAGGACCACTGTTCTGAAGTCTGGGATGGAATGCCTGGAAAGATTGAAATGTTCTGCCACTGGTTTTTGTGTGTTCCCATTCCAAATGTCTGATTTATGTCAATTTATCCTCTGATGCAGGGCCTTGCCTGTTTCCCCAATGTAGAGTGCTGACGGGCATTGACTCTAAACATACAAATCACAGTGTTCTTGATAGTTTTCCCTTTTTTTTTTTCAGGTGTCACAACCTTGGGCACTGTAACGGGCACAGTCTCAACTAGCCTGGCTGGGACTGGGGGGCACAATACCAATGCTTCCCTGGCTACACCCATTACCACCTTAGGCACAATTGCCACACTTTCTAGCCAGGTAATCAACCCAGCTGCCATCACTGTCTCTGCAGCTCAAACCACCTTGACAGCAGCAGGAGGCCTGAGCACACCCACCATCACCATGCAGGTATGGAATAGGTTGAGTGGGGGGTGCTCCTCTTGAAGGTTTTATTATTTATTTATTTATTTACTTACTTACTTACTTATTGGTGTTTTTTTTCATGTGTGCATGAGAGAGAGAAACCATCAAGGTTGTTCAATAAACTTGTTTGTAGAGCAACCTTGGACAGTTGATTTAGAGCAAAAAGAAAGTGGTCCTTCACACAATCTTGTTTGCAGAACTGTCATGTCATGTGGTGATCCCTGGTGTAGGTTATCTTAAAATAGCTAGGCAAGCTCCATAGGTTCCCAATACCATTTCTTCCCATTCCAGAACCCTCCAGAAAGCTGTACCAGTTCCTCTGCATGATACCAGAAATGATAAGGGGGTCACTAGCAGTTTTGGAAAAAATTAATTTTGGTTAAACCAGATGTGTGTGGAAAGCACACTATATTTTAGAGGATTATGACACATAGCAAGTGCAGTTCTTGCTTTTTTGTGGGGGGAAAGTCAATTCGTATATTTTAGGGGGAAATTAGTGGCCTGCAAAAAAACAGTATTAGGATTTGCAGTCTGTATTTTGCCCACACTTGCTTCCTAAAAATATATTATAACAAGAAGGCATGTTGTCATCTGTTAGAAGTGATAGCTAAGTGGAACTTGCATGTTCTATAGCAGTGCACCTCTGCTTATCAGTTTCCAGGGGACAAACCAGAGGGCTATTGTTATCACACCCTCCTTCTAGGCTTCCTAAGAGAATCTGCTAGGCTGGCAGCTCTTGAGACAGATGGCTGTCAGAGCTTGAGAAAGTTACTTTTCCATGTTCAGCATTAGATGGACTAATTTTGATCCAGCAGACTTTGATGTCTTATTAAGTGGCTAGACCAAAGGAGGAAAGATCTGTAATGCGGCTAAAGGGCATTTATGAAGGAGAGTGAGTGAGTGATTCTAGGGCCTGAGACCACCTTGAAGTGGTTATTGAGTCTTATTCTTGTGTCTAAGGCATGCACATTCATCATGAGAATGAAAGTCTTAGCAACTTCTGAAGATCCCATGTTGCCCATCTCTGCTTAAAAGAATTCAGAAAATTGTGGTTGTGCATAAAAATAGACAAATTCCTTGTCGTTACAGCAAATTCCCCAATATCACAGTTCACCAGCATGTCCAGAGGCAGCTTGCATGGCGCAAAATATATGCACTTGATGAGCTCATCTTTGCCTCACATGGGAGCAAAGATAAGATGCTAACAGTGGTCCTAGGCTACTATGTCTTCATCTATCCATGGGCCCCCAGGCTTTCTACTTTACATTAGGGTAGCTACTAGATCTTTGTTTTCTGAGACCTGGATCCCAGTGTTTCTAATTATTTATATCAGTAAAGGTGTGTGTGTTGAAACTACATCTATAGTCCTTAGCTCAGGCTTAGGCAACCTTTCCCCTTTAAGGGCTGAGGGACTTCAGCTCCCAGAATCCTCAGCCATGTTGGCCAATAGTCCCATGTTGGCCAATAGCTCCTGGGATTCTGGGAGCTGAAGTCCCTCGGCCCTTAAAGGGGAAAGGTTGCCTACCCCTGCCTTAGCTCAATAGTTCAGCTTCAGAGCAAAGGTGAATGGGAGAAGTCGTGTTTTTCCTTAGAGAAATTAACATTTTAAGGAAGGGGATTGTGCTAAATCTTATTATAAATAATTCAAACATGTAATGTACAGCAAGAGGTGGTATAGTTCTAAGTTTTATCTCCCTTTGGTCTTATTGAAGTTTCTGTCCTAATCTGTGTGTGTCTGCCTGTATCTTATTACCTCTAGCCTGTCTCCCAGCCCACTCAAGTCACACTAATTACAACGCCGAGTGGTGTAGAGGCCCAGCCGGTACATGACTTGCCTGTATCTATTTTGGCCTCACCCACCACAGAGCAGCCCACGGCAACTGTCACTATTGCAGAACCAGGGCAGGGAGACCAACAGCCAGGCACTGTCACTTTGGTGTGTTCCAATCCACCCTGTGAGACACATGACACCGGCACAACCAACACAGCCACAACAACTGTTGTGGGCACTTTAGGTGGACAAGCCCAGTTGCAGTTTGTCTGTGATGGGCAAGAAGGTGGGCTCCAGGCAAATGGGAGAGTGGTGAGAGTATGTTCCAACCCACCTTGTGAGACCCATGAGACAGGGACCACCAACACAGCCACCAATGTACTGAGTGCTGGGCAGAAGGTGTGCACCAACCCGCCCTGTGAAACTCATGAGACGGGCACTACCAACACAGCCACCACCTCTAAAACAGACAAGGCACCCACAGATCCACCATGCCAAACGTTCCAGACCAGTGCTACTGGCACCACCATGACTGTGAAGCCCATTGTGGGCACCAGTCAGCTAGTGTGTTCCAACCCACCTTGTGAAACTCATGAGACGGGCACCACCAACACGGCTACCACCGCCACCTCCAACATGGGCCGGGGTCAACCCGACAGTGAACAAATAGATCCAGCGAACCCTGCGTGCCAAACTAAGCAGACTAATACCACCAGCACCACCATGTCAACAAAAGCAGATGTTGCGACAGAGCAGCCATGCCCAGTCCGAATGGTGAGCTTTTTGACAGCTGCTGGTACACCCATTGTTGCCTCTGAGACCTCTGCAGCACAAGCCAGTGAAAGACTACCAGTCCCAAAAAGTCTCCAGTGTGAATCCCATCATACCCACACCACCAACACTGCCACTACAGCTCGGTCTCTCATGGGCCGAGGGCAACCTGATGATGAGTGGGTAGGATCTGCCAACCCTCCGTGCCAAACACAGCAGACCAATTCTACCAGCACCACCATGTCTGCCAAAGCTGATGTGCCTACAAAGCAGCCATGCACAGTGCAGATGGTGTCATCAGATATGGCTACAAAGCCAGCCCCATTGAACACACCTTGCAAGATCCTCAAAATGGACACCAAGGACTCAAGCCCACAAGTGTGTTCTAATCCGCCCTGTGAAACTCATGAAACAGGCACCACTAACAGACCAACTGTTGCTGCATCAAACATGGGTACCACCCAGCGGGTTTGCTCCAACCCACCTTGTGAAACTCATGAAACAGGCACCACCAACACTGCCACCACAGCCACTTCCAGTATGGCTGCAGGACAGCAAGTGTGCTCCAATCCACCATGTGAGACCCATGAAACAGGCACCACCAATACAGCTACCACAACCACCTCAAATATGGGTGCTGGGCAGGGTGAGAGTGCTGGGCAGGGTGAAAGTACCCAGCAAACCCCCCATACTCCTCCCTGTGAGACACAGCAGACAAGCTCCACTGGCACAACTATGACATCCAACATTGGTGGTGATGGCACCCAAGTTTCCAGCTCAACCCTTGTACAGAGTGGAGGCTCTGAATCAAGAAAAGGTGCTGAGGTAGAGGCTGCAGGACCGGATGGATCACCGCCCCGGAGTCCAACACCCAAAGTGTGTTCCAACCCTCCATGTGAGACCCATGAGACAGGAACAACGCATACAGCCACTACTGTCACCTCCTCCATGGGGTCCAACCAAGGTAAGAGCAAGCAAGGGGAGCATGTTACGGGCAATGACTTCCATCATGCGTAAGCTAATGATGTTTAGATTGTGTTCTGGGCAATTTGACAAATTCTTATGGGTCTGTCAATGAAAATATTAATAATGGAAGAGGAGGAAGTGTAACCACTCTTTGCTTGGACTGTGTAGGTGTGAGTGAGTGTAGGACATGTTTTTTAGGCTACACAGCTTATGTAGATTGGTGGCAGGGTCTCACTCATCAGGTTAATACCCTGCATAAACTCTATCCAGGATCAAAGGCCTCAAAACCCTTATCTAGTGGGAATGGGCTTTATAATTGGTGTTGGGAGGTGGAGGTGGAAATAGAGACATCATAGTTGAAGTATCATTTTCTGTGTCTTAGGGCAGGGGTAGGCAACCTTTCCCCTTTAAGGGCCGAGGGACTTCAGCTCCCAGAATCCCAGAAGCTATTGGCCAACATGGGACTATTGGCCAACATGGCTGAGGCTTCTGGGAGCTGAAGTCCCTCGGCCCTTAAAGGGGAAAGGTTGCCTACCCCTGTCTTAGGGCCTTTGCAGACATTGAGTCCACTTTAAGGGTTAGGGTTAGGGAATCATGGGAACTGTAGTTTATTGTGGCACCAGAACTCTGATAGAGAAGGCTCAGTGTCTCAGAAAAAAACCCAATTCCCATGATTCCCTAGCACTAACCCTAACCCTTAAAGTGGACTCAATTTGCACTATTTCTGGCAGTCTGCAAAGGCCCATAGTAAGCAGGATTTATTAGCATAGGACTATATGCTATTTAGCTTTACCTGTCCTAACATAGATATCATACTACTTAATTGAATCCCTCCATTATTGACTTTGGAAGTCATCTTCTTATGCATTTAGAAAAATGAGTCATTGGTTCTAGGGTAGCTAGTTTGAATTGCTTCCTTGGAACTTACTAGAGAGAAGAGTACTGACAAAAGTTTATTTTGGAAAAAATAACTTTGCACTGCTGATCTGTCCCTGTGAAGGGTAACTTCAAGAGATTATTTGGGGGTATGTTCTCAGCTTAGGCAGTATAACACTCAAGGGCCTGCTCAGTGTCCTGAGTGAATGGCATATGTGCTCCAAAACAGTGCTATTCAAAGTGGTGGTCTGTGGACCATTGACAGTCTGCAAGCTATTGGCTGACCATCAACTGTAAGTTTCCTGGGGGGAAAAACCCAGTTGTAGTCAATAGACACAAGTATGGTGCCAATCTCTGGTTCATTGAGGTGAAAAAAAATCCTGTCAATATCGTTAGCTGTTGAGGTATACTGATACTTGAAAGGGGTGGGGTGGAGTGGCTGATCTGGTGCCATTCAAATTCTTTGGCTGTCAGTGCCTGGTGAATTTCCAGCCGGAAAAGAAACCCTTATAGCCAGCGTGCACAAAAATGGCATTAGTCCCTGGCACCTTAGGCAAAAAAAGTAATCACACACACACCATCAGATAGCTCGAGAGGCATTGCTCTAGTACATTCGTAACACAATGGGTGTGTGTTTGTGACTGGGTGTCAGTAGCAGATGCAGGTTTCTTTGGGTTTGGAAAAGTGCTGCTTTAGAGATCCACCAGTTATGATTCACATCTGCTTGCAGTAAAATACAGCTTCTCCTTACTGTAATAGTGTTGTTGCCCTTGTATGAAGAATGGGAATTGGCAGACAAAACCAGCATTCTGTTGCCCTCTTTCAGCCAAACATGTGGCCTTGTGTTCGTTGCATAACCAGTTTCCTCTTTGCAGACCAGCCACCTGCTACCAATGGCCAGCAGGGGGAGCCAGAGACAACTGTGAGCGAGAGCACAGCCGCCAGCAGCCCCAGCGCTGTAACCACCACCGTTCCCTCCACGCAGACCAGGGCTGTCACCACCGTGACACAATCTACACCTCCACCAGGCCCCTCAGTGCCGGTGAGCATTACGGAGTGGGATCTGAGCTGGAATAAATCTGTCTTTGCACCCTCATCTTTTCCAAGTAACCATTCCTGGTATTGAGGCTTAAAGGTCCTCACCTGGGCACATGGCTGGATTTGAAAGGTGAAACCCTGACAAGGTAGCTAGCTAGCCTCAGGTTGCCTTTAAGTCGGGTGAATAGGGAAAAGCCATCCTTTGAAAGAAAAGCTGTTTTTAACCAACACCTGTAGCACCTCTTTAGGAGAAGGGTTATATTTTTCTTCCTTTATTCATTCCTCCTGTTGTTCCTGTGTTCACCTGCTATAATATGACAATATTGGGGAAATGTTTTTTACTTTTTGGAGGACTGCTTGGCAATGACTGCTGGAAGCTGAGCAGCCAAGCCCTTTTTTCCCTCTTGGACGTGCCTGACATCTTGCCTCCCAGCCTGTATGGACTTTGGTAGACTTCTTTCAAGCTGTATCCCTTTTGGTCCCTTGCACTTGTCCTTATTATAACCCGAAGTGTAGAGAAATGTCAGGGCTTGAACCAGAATTCTTGCTCTTTTCTGCATGTTTAATCATTTTATATGTTACATATAGGCCAAACTGCCTGTAAACATTACCAATGACCCATTTTTGAGGTGTCTCAGATTGTACAACTGACATCACAGAAAGATCCCAGAGGAATTCTGCAGCTGACAAACTTCCCTAAAGTTCATAAAAGGCAGCAGAATTCCTCATAAAGTATAAAAAGGTATTGAAGAGGAAACAAGTACAGACCATAAAAGCTAAGTGGAAATTTGTGTCCAGAGTCCAGGCTTTTGGGAGTACTCATTAAGCTGACTTGCCAAGAGAATTTGGTTGTTTTTCATGACAGATCCAGTCTGATCTTGGAAGCTAAGCAGGGTCACCCTGGATAGTACTTGGATGGGAGACCATCAACAAATGCCAGGTGCTGTAGGCTGTATTTCACAGAAATAAAGGATCTGGCAAAACTACGCTTGAGTATTCCTTGCCTAAGGAAACCCTATGATTTTCATGAGGTCACCATAAGTCGGCAGATGACTTGAAGGCACATACACGATGACTGAGAGCTTGACTAGATGGACTCCAGCAGTTCTGTCTGCCGCTACTGCTTGTATACTGCTTTTCCCCAACATTGGGATTTAAAGTAGCTTGCATCTAAAAACACAGTACAGTTAAAAACCTACAAAAGTGACAATTAAAATGGAATTAAACTATTAAAATATTAAAATAGATCATTTGTTTAAAAATAGAATACATTTTAAAAAGATAAAAGCACCTAAATACCACTTATAAACAGTACACCTTAAAGAGCATCCTGGGGGTGTTGTATTATTTTAAAAAGTTTCTGTTTTGAACATCTTTCTGAATAAAAAGGTTTTAGCCTGCCAACAGAAGGACAAGGAGGGAGCTGATCTGGTCTCCGTGGGAAGGGAGTTGAGAGTCTAGGGGCAGCCACCGAGAAGGCTCTCTCTTGCGGCCCCATCCACCATGCTTGTGATGGTGGTGGGACTGAGAAAAGGGCCTTTCCTGTGGATCTAAGAGCTCCGGCCAATTCATACAGGGAGATATGGTTTCCCAAATAGCCTGGCTTTCAGTGTGTTGCCTTTCAGAGTTGTCTAAAAGTTACTAGTACTTCACATAAGGTAGAGGCAGATTACATAAACAATTAAGAGGTTTCTTTTTCACTCTTCTGTGCCTCACCCTTTTTATACTTGGTCTACTCTTCCTGCTAGACTGCCTTCTAATGTCCCCTCCTTCCTGTTTCAGAATATCTCTTCATTAGCTGATACTCCTGCAGAAGAAGCGGCTCCTCCTGCTGAAACCCCAGCAGCCACCAGCACAGATGCCCTGCCAGGGCCCCCTGAGCCCTTGCGCCCTTCTGTAGAGATGCAGGCACCAGCTGCAGTGGCACCTGAGCCTCAAGAGCAAGTTCAGGCTGCCCCTGCTAGCACTCCACCAGCAGAAGGTCCACCTGCTGAAGCTGCCCCGCAGCCAGAACTACCAGCTTCTGTGGAGGAAGCGCCACCAGCACCAGTAACGGCTGCTCAGGAGCCTGTGGCTATGGTCGTGCTGCCCCAAGCCACCTCTACTGCTCCTCCCCCACCTTCGGAAGTGGAGCAGTTGGCACTGCCGCAAGAGCTGATGGCTGAGAGTCAAGCAGGTGCCACCACACTCATGGTGACAGGGTTGACGCCAGAGGAGCTGGCAGTAACTGCAGCTGCAGAAGCTGCCGCCCAAGCTGCCGCCACCGAAGAGGCACAAGCCCTGGCAATACAGGCAGTTTTGCAAGCTGCCCAGCAAGCTGTTATGGGTAAGTGCCCTTCCCAGTTTGCTCTTGGTTAGAACTGTATTGTTCATAGTCTCCCCAATCCATTCTTCACTCAGCCAGGTCAGGGAAAGGCCTTTCCTCTTTTGGCTCCTGGCTCTGAGACCCCTTGCCTCTTTCCAGTGACCCGTTCTGCCTCCAGTTCAATCTCTGTCCTCTTTTACAGGTCCTGGAGAAGCTATGGATACGTCTGAAACGGGCGCAGCACAGGCAGAGCTTAGTCACTTAGGCTCAGAGGCTTCGGAGGGTCAGGCAACCGCCATCCCGATTGTCCTCACGCAGCAAGAACTGGCTGCCCTTGTACAGCAGCAGCACCAACTCCAAGAGGCTCAGGCAGCAGCAGTAGCAGCTGCCGCCGCTCAGCAACATCAACCTCAGCACTCACTGCCTTCCCATTTGCCCACAGAAGCCCTGGCCCCTGCTGATAGTCTCAATGACCCTGCCAGTGAGAGCAATGGTCTGAATGAGCTGGCGAGTGCCGTCACCAGCACAGTTGGGCTGTTGCCCCCTACACCCACAGAAAGTAAGTGTTTCCAACAAAACTCCATTGACTGGTCACTTTGCAGACTTGGCAGAGTTACTTGTGACATGTTTTGCTTCACAACCAAGCATACATATTAATGGTTTTAATCCATCATTGAAGGAGGATTGAATATCCTCTAAATAGATTTGTTGTTCATCTGTGTATTACCCATGAGCATGTTGCCCATATGAATGAATGTGTTACCCGTCCCACTTTCTTAGGCAAGGACTAGGCAAAGTTAGATCTCACTTTTTCTTCAGTGGAGGAGAATCTGCTCACCTAAGTAAGCAGGGCCAATTCAAAACAGATCTTACAATTTCTCTGAGTTTGCAGTCATACTTGACCAGGAATGCAGGGCTTGTGACTTTTAGCTTATTATGAGGCCTGGTCTTCAAATTCAAAATTTATTCAGTCCCTATCTGCCATTTGAAATCTCCATAGGCCAGGGTGGGCACAGTTGCAGCAGCCAGACATTGCCCCACATTGTGTGGCAGCCACAGCATTCAAGTTGGTGGCTAATCCCAACAGGCAGTGACTGAAATTTGCATCTGAAACATGCCTGGGTTTTTTAAGGGTGGTTTGGGGGGGCTTAGAGGAGTACTATCCACAAAGCTGCTGCTTCTGGAGGCTGCCAGGAGTGACAACAAACCCTCACATTTTGGTTTTAAACCAGAAATATTAGGTTGCAGAGACATATGAGGGGCTTGGGGACCATACAAAAGAAATTGGGCCATACACAACTCCTGGACCATTCTTCCACATTGCTGCAGTAATGCTGGTGGTTCTGTGGAAGTGAATGTTAATCTCAGTGCCACTGGGAAGAGTATTTGTGGTGAGTATTCCCCTGGAGGTATTAGGAGAGAAAGTCATCTTCATGAGTACTGAGGACTCCTTAAACTACAGTAGCTATAATCTCATGCAGACTACAAGGAAACTTTCACCCTTTGGATTCTATGTAACTCGAATATCTTGGTTAAGGAAGAACTAAATTCTGATACTTGGATGCCTTTAGGGATGGAAAGACTTCTTTGGGTGACAAGTGATCCATAGCTGAATTCCACTTTTTTTTCCTTCCTGCCAGGCCTTGCTCCATCAAATACTTTTGTAGCCCCACAACCGGTGGTGGTGGCCAGCCCAGCAAAACTGCAGGCTGCAGCTGCTTTGGCAGAGGTTGCTAATGGCATTGAACCAACTCCAGTGGTAAGCTAAAGAAGGTTGGGGAGGAGATGGGGAGAAAAACATATTTCTTTTCATGGTCTCTGCATATTCACACAAATGGGTTATTCTGCACCTGCACAGAGCCGTTCAGAACCTTCTTAGAGCTGTTAGAAGCATTTTGGCGGTAGCCTCGCCCACTCTCCGACTGCCTTATTGGCCGATTTCCCGCCTAAACCCTCAGTTCCTTTTATCCGGCGCAGCAGCAGCAGCAGCTTCTAGAGGAACTCTTCAGAGATTCATTTTCCTTTAAAATTTCCATTTGACAGGATCAATTTGCGTTTTGGTGGGTGTTTTTAAAACATTGTTCATATTTTAAGAGGAGCACTGCAATTTCTGAAGAATTGTGTTCTTACATGCGAATTTAACTTCTGAGGTGAAGTTATTTCAACACCCATTGAGGTAAAAAAAATTCTAAAATGGTCGCTCGCCTCTCTGGCATGCTTGGAAAAGCCTCCTTGTACTCCGGGGGGGGGGGGGAAACTTCTTAAACGTCACTTGCCTCGCTGACCTGCTTCACAAAGACCCTAAGGCCGTTTTTACTGTTGAAGAGAAAGTCTTTTATGGCCGCTCACACTGCTTTTGTGCCCGGCTAAGGCCCATCGTACTTCTAAGGAGAAGCTTTTATGTGGTCACTGACCTCTACGTCCCATGGCTAGAGCCCACCACACTTCCAAGCCAAATTGATTGAGTGGCCATTCACCTCACTGTAGTGCTTGGCAAAGGCCCATCCTGAGGAGTCGAAGTTAACAGCTCTATTGTATGAGTTCATTCTAATTAAGGCTCGTGGGCAATTGGAAAAGGATCTACTTGGAGTGATCATCAGCTTCTCATTCCCAGCCCTACCTCGATCCTTGTTGGTCCCCGACTGCCTGGGGTCAAACCGATTGGCTCGTAGACCGACTTCAATCCTCATTGGTCCTTGACTCCCCAGGGTCACAACAATTGGCCTTCAGCTTGACTTCGATCCTCATCGGTCCCTGACTCCGGGGTCAAACCGATTGTCTTGCAGCCCTGCATCGATTCTTGTTGGTCCCTGACTCTCTGAGGTCAAACTGATTGGCTTGCAGCCCTATATCGACCCTCATCAGTCCCTGACTCTCCAGGGACATACCGATTGACTCACAGCCCAACTTTGATCCTCTTTGGTCCCTGACTCTCCGGCGTCAAACTGATTGGCCCACAAGCAGTTTTATATGGCACCTTCCCCAAACATTGGGGGGTAGCCAGGTCTGTATCATGGTGTTGCCATAATCTGCCCTGATACTCCTTCAGGAGAATAAATATTAAGGGCCCAATATCAATACCATTCTTAAGCTGCACAGGAGGATTCGAATGCAGCTGGCCTTTCGGTTTCTGAGGCTGTTATTGGTACCACTGCAGGCTCCTCATTCATGAAACCTGGTCGGATTTCAAAGCCGCAGTTAACTCCTCAAGACCATTACTGCTGACCAAGGTCAACTACCACCAAGCTCTGCCGATTTGGAGCCATGATTATTCTCTCTATATTGAGCTGCAGTACTGGCTCACGCTCTCCCTGATTTGGGACTGTAGCATTTCCCTCTCTACCGAGGGCCACTACTTACGAGCGTTCTGCCAAATTTGGAGCCATGTTTGTCCCTCCCTTTTGAGGCCCGTTGCAACTCCTACAATTCGTCCCTTGAGATGTTGCCAGTAATCACTCATTCGACTCCGAGCTATGGTCACCCTGACACACACTCAGTTGTATTCGAGGCTGTGGTTATTGTCTCTATTCTGAAGTCTGCAATTGCATGCCTCATGCCGCCTCTCATTTCATTCGAATCCGAGCCAGGTTTAAGGTTGCTCCTTTGATACCGAGGAATGGCAGAGTCATTGGCCAGATATGCAGTGTCAAATTTGTCTCCTTGCCAAGACCCGATATCATGGCTATCCTTATATAGTTGATTTGGAAGACATGGTGGTCCCTCCATACCGAAGGAGGACACCACCATTTGCGTGTTACTTTTGTATGAAGATGTCTTTTGTCTCTCTTCACATGCTAATATGTACAGACACTCTTGACGGTTTAAATTGTCCTCCCTACTGGAAACTACTAAGCTTCACTTAATGTAGTCATTACATCTGATGCCCAAGTTGTTCCCCATAACCTTATGGGTGCTACCAGCGCGCTTTCGATACAGACAATCCTCCACTCATCACTCTGTTCATACCGACTGTCAGTACCATCGCCTGACCCATGCGACTGGAGGATCAAATTCAACTATTAGTTTGCTCCCTCTGTACCTAGGGATACTACCATTATATGTTCGGTACCAGCATGTTTGAGATGGTCTTGTTCCCCCCCCCCCCCCATGGGGGGCTTTGGTACCATCGCTCATCCTCTTAATGCCAAACTATTTTTGTATCACTTGTTTGGTACAAATATATTCTGGGATGTGCTTGGTCCCTCTGTACTGGGACTAATGTCTTCATTTCCTTTAAACTATCAAATCGAAGACATGGTTACGTTCCCATACTGAGTACCAGTATCATTCCAGGTTTGCCACGACTGTTACTGGGATGGTATAAACGCTCCCTTCAGATTGGCTTTGATGCCTTTGTTTCCTCCATACTGTACTTGTTCCCTCTGTGTCAGAGGAATGTTTTCCATTTCCCCTGTGCAAGCGTCAGTGAATGCCGTTGGTGTCTTCTTTCCAAACGCCACTACATGTAATGAGGAATACGAGTCTATGCCCCATACTCACACCCCTTCCAAGGGGTTCTTGTCGGTACCACTCACATCCATGAAACATGTGGCAAACAACTGTTTGGTCTCTAACTGGGGTAAGCTCATCTCATATACTGACCCCTGATTTCAGTGCAATCTTCTTGGACCTCATTGCAGATTCTTTCCCATTTGCCTCTGCGCAGGAACACCCTCTGGGGACATCCGATTTCAGCCTCCATTTCACAGATTTGTCCACCCCTGTGGACTCTTCAAGATCTTGGGATGTGCATACTTGTCCCATCTCGTCAGGCTGACTGATGTCATAACATCTTGGTTTTCCCGAACCTCTGGTCTCAAGGCATCATTTTGGTGAGGTGGTGATATTTCAGGTTTCCGCCTGCAATCCTGCCAAGGCTAAGTATGCACTCTGCAAACGTCCTGGGAGGTCTTTCTCTGTGTAGGGAAGCCTGTGCTCCCCCGTTACTGTGCCCTGTCACAGCATACTTTATGCTTCATCACGTACTCCATATCTATACAATAAAGGGTTTCACACCTGGCTAGGAGCTGGACTTTGGGGCTCTTAAGGTCTATTCCAGCTCCCGTTCTAAATTCTCCTTCTCGTGACCTATTCATAATGGATTGACACCATATCACTCCTGGTAAACTGTTGCTTATTAGCTCTCATCATTCCTGTCAAACCATGTTATCCTTCATACAACCTCTGCAGGACATCATGAGATGAGATAACATTCCCACAGCGATCTCTTTCTACTTGACAGTGTGGAATCCCTTTTATAATGCTATGACTAGTCTTCTAGTCATCACACCAGCCCCAGCCATTGTTGTTTTCTCTGGCATTTTCACCAAGAACTGCATGTTTCATGCTGATAGCCTGAAACATTGCGTTCACACACAGCGTGTCTTGTGGGTCCAAGGGGACACTTAACCCTAGACTATTTAGCATTCTAGTCTTTGTCTGTCGATACCATAATCTTCAAACAATAGCTTTGGGAGGCTTTATCAGGTCACTGCCCTTTTTCCACTTGAAAGATTCCCTTTTTGACACATCTTCAGTTTTCAGGGCTTGGTAAGCCCCTTTTTCTCGATTGCCAACGTCACGACCTGTGCAGCCTCACTTTGTTGCAAGTCTATTGCCCCTTTAAAGGCCTAAGCAGACTGCCAGAAATAGTGCACATTAAATTGAGGCACTGCCCTGGCTCAGTGCTAGGGAGTCATGGGAATTGTATTTTTTTCTGGGACATTGAGCCTTCTCTGTCAGAGAGCTCTGGTGCCACAATAAATTACAGTTCCCATGATTCCCTAGCACTGAGCCAGGGCAGTGCCTCAATTTAATGTGCACTATTTCTGGCAGTCTGCTTAGGCCCTATGTTGGCTTTCATTCATTTCCTTGGATCAGACAGAGTCTGTATACCTTGCCTTCTTGTTGCGGTATTTGTCTACTATTCCCTTACTGCTTACAGTAGTGAACTGCTTTTGTTTTCACACCACCTACCTACTGGATAGCTTTGGCATAATTTCCATTGCTAGCAAACATGTGCTGTCTAGGTCGGAGGTTTTTCCCTTGACCGTAGCCATACACCTATGTTATCACAGACTATCAAGGTCTATCAACAGTCTGTGCAACATATGGATTAGCTGGCAAACCTGTTTTTTCTGGCACTCTGCATATTCTCATCTGCATTGGTGACTGTTTCCACTGTATCTCAGTATTGGAATTTCAGCTCGACTCATCATATTAGCAGGACTGTTTGTCCCTATATTTACATTCCTTGGGCTTGGATTCACAAATGATGATTTGGTTTGAGGCAATGTGCCGTCTTATGTGGCATGGCACTCCCTCCTCCACTGACCGAAGCTTGTCAGTCTAACCCATTTGTGTGATTCGCAGACTACGAAGAAGGAGGGCAGGTTGCTTACCTGTAACAGTATTTCTTCAAGTGGTCATCTGCGAATTCACACAAATCCCGCCCATCCTCCCCTCAGAGTGGTGCCCTGCCTCTCTTTTGATCCTGGACTGCTGCTTTGGCGTCCATGGAACTGAGGGTTTAGGCGGGAAACCAGCCAATAAGGCAGTTAGAGAATAGGTGGGGCTACTGCCAAAACACTTCTGATAGCTCTAAGAAGGTTCTGAACGGCTCTGCACAGGTGCAGAATAACCCATTTGTGTGAATTTGCAGATGACCACGCGAAGAAATACCATTACAGATAAGCAACCTGTCCTTCTGAGTCCACAAGGCTCACCCACTGTTCTCTCACTCTGCCTAGAAACCTGAACCTCCTGCACAGCCTCCAAAGGTGGTTGTGAAAAAAGAAAATCAGTGGTTTGATGTGGGTGTTGTTAAGGCGACCAACATGATGGTGACACACTACTACCTGCCTCATGATGATGCATCTGTTACAGATGTGAGTGCCCTGCCGTCCCTTTTGCTTTCTCTTCCTGGTACCCTTTCATGAAGATCTATGAGATGATCCCAGAATTCCTTTCTCATTGTAATCTTCCCTGCAGGATGACTTGGGCACCATACCTGATTATTCTCAACTCAAGAAGCACGAGCTTCAGCCTGGTACAGCTTACAAGTTCCGAGTGGCAGGAATCAATGCCTGCGGCCGGGGCCCTTTCAGTGAAATCTCAGCATTCAAGACCTGTCTGCCTGGCTTTCCTGGAGCACCCTGTGCCATTAAAATCAGTAAGGTCTGTGCTTTTTTTGCTGTGTCAGTATCCCACAATCTCAGCTTCCTGTTGCGGAAGCAGCTTTTCTTACCACCTCCTCCCTCTCCTTGAGCTAATAACTCCTGCCTCACCATGACTTTTGGGATGCCCCTGATGCTATCCTCAAGTTAGTTTTTGTCTGTTTTTGTCTCAGAGTCCTGATGGAGCACACCTGACTTGGGAGCCTCCTTCTGTCACCTCTGGGAAGATTACAGAGTACTCCGTATACCTGGCCATCCAGAGTGCCCAGGCAGGAGAGCCGAAGAGTGCAGCCCCAGCTCAACTGGCCTTCATGCGGGTTTACTGTGGGCCCAGCCCCTCATGCCTGGTGCAGTCAGCTAGTCTCTCCAATGCCCACATAGACTACACCACCAAGCCTGCCATCATTTTCCGCATTGCTGCCCGTAATGAGAAGGGTTATGGACCGGCCACACAAGTCCGATGGCTTCAAGGTGAGTGGTTGCTGTCATAGGAATTTCAGGGAGGGATGAAGCTGCAGATGGTTGTGAGTGTAATGTTGTTCCCTTGGAGAAGGGACAGATTTTTCAAATATATTCCCATGTATAAGAGAAAGAATAATTACTGAGACTTTGTGATCTCTTTCAGTGTTTTAAATATCTATGTCATTGTGTTTAACTATTTCGTTGAGGTGGCAAAGGAGCATGAGGCAGAGGGTAGAGAAAGACACAGTACTTCTACATGCAGGGGCAAGTATGTCAGTGGAAGTACTAGGGCCAAAGGGGGAACTTCATTTCTTGTTTATTAAAAGGATGTAGGCTTTCTCAGAAATGTACCATATCATCCTGATTCTGATGCAAATCATGGCATTTAAGGCTGGGAGCATGACAGCCTAGGTTAGGATAATTTCTTGGTGGCAACTGGAAGAAATAATACTTCAGGTAGGGTAGCCTGGCACATGATCTGCTTTTGCCCATGGTTTGATTACATACTTGGCATGCTAAACACCCTAGTTTCAGTCCCTGGCACCGTCCAGCTAAAAAGAAGTTGAGGTATCAGATGTTTGGAAAGACTGTTTCCTGAAAGCTTGAAGAATGGCTCCCAATTAGTCATCAATGGAACCAAGGCAAAGAGCATCTCTTCAAATAGTGAGGGTGAATCCTATGAATACTATAATGGAAAGAATGAATTACCCGGCAGTTTATAGTGGTGTTTACCTATGGGCACTGAATGATGCTTATGGATAGCTCACTGGAGGGCTTCAGGTTAACCTGCCAAATAGTTTTATTTGGCCTTTAGAGACCTAGTTATTAATCAGAGTTTGAGTAAACATTCTTGCTTATGGATACACTGGTAAAATAAAATTTAAAAATCATTGTCATCAGATGTTGGGGCAGAAATTCCAATTATGTGTAGAATGTGTAATTGAGTTTTGTTCATAGTCTTACCTCATCCAACTTCATAAAAATCAAAAGTTCCATACTCTTAAGACACCTTGACAGTGGAGCATGGCCAGGTGTGAAGATATTAGTAAATGACATAACTACCTTTGGCTCTCCTGTCAGTGTCTGGAAAATAAAGTGGACCCTGAAAATACATGTGATGGCAGGCCAACTCTGCTTGTTTGAGTGGTTGCAGATGTGTCTACCAAAATATGGTACCATCTGATAGGGACTTTGCATGTATGAGAGAAACTCTGCACCTCCATTGGATGTAATTTACCCTTCTCTTTGCAGAATCCAATAAGGATGGTTCCATGGCAAAACCAGCCAACAAGCGGCCGCTTTCCTCTCCCGACCTGTGAGTATCTCCTAGTGGGTTGGTGGGGCAAGCAGAGGCACACTATGTGTCCTGCTAAAATCAGAGAGAGGGATGGGTATGAATGGGAAGAGACACCTGGAACCTATGGTTGGATCAGGTTGTCCAAATTCCTTTTTTGTTGCCATGAAATGGACATAGCTTGTTGCAAAGAGGTGGCTATCCCATACTAGATGGGAATGCCTATTTCTTTTGTTCCCCCAAATAATTTTCTTACAGTTGTTCTGACTAGGTGTCTGAGAGACAGATGTGTGGCTGAGAGAACATATATCCAGCTGTGCGTCAGATTGAATAAGGCCAAGGATACTTTCATGTGTGCAAAATTTGGTCTACAAAAGGATGATGTTAACGCTTGTACCAGAAAATCCCTGTGCTTCTACATATTCTTTAAAGAGCAAACCTTTCCATGAACACAATACAAGACAGTGGATCGGGTATATCAGTAACCTCTGTGCAACTGGCAGGTTCCAGTAGATTGCCTCGATGGTTGGAATTGAAACTCATTAAGTGTTGGCTAGCATGTTGGTGTTATCAATGCTAGTAGGAGATGTGCACCTAACGGTTTTTCCTTTTCTTTGTTAGGAAAACTGCTCCAAAGAAGCCCAAAGCAGACGGGCAGTGAAGGGTGTCCCCAGCTGTCCTCTCTTCCTGCCTTCTCCATAGCCTCCGCCTGAACCCCCAGCCAGCCAGCCAGCCAGCCAGCCAGCCAGCCGCCCCCGTGTGTGGAGGAAGATAGAAGCGCTGAAAGCACATTTCATACACTGTGGGGCTGGACTGTTGGGGTGCAGGGGGAGAAGAGACAGAGGCTCATGCAAGGGAGCCCCAAGCAGGGGCCACCCCTGTGCCATGCCCCAGCCTAGGAAGGGGGACAAAGGAATGGCATTCCTCCCCCATCCCCTGCCATCGCCCCATTGACTTGGACAATGATACCGGGGTGAATTTGGAGGGGGAACTTGTTAATGGGGGGAGGGGGGCTGTTGGGTTTTTTACAAGTTGCAGTTACAGGAATGAAGTTCTTTTGTATTCCCCAACATCCTGTGTGTTGGAGGTGGGAGAATTCACTCCTCTGCCTCCAGTTCTTGCCTCTGTACAGACCCTCTCCCTCAGTTTAGTTTTTAGTGTCTGCGTTGGTAATGGAGAGGAGCCTCTGCTGTCTTGGGATGGAGTGGGAGGGGGATGTGCTGTGGTTGGACCACAGATGCAGCTACTTTGAACATGGAGGGAGGGTTGCAGCTCATTCTGCAACAGCTGTTCTTATGCTCAGCCCAGAGTGTTTGTGTCTTCAACCTATCCCCTAAACATGCAGCAGGCCCTCTCCCGTTAGCAGCACAAGCTAATCCCTCCCTGCTCTTCCTCCACCTGGCCACAAGGTGGCATGCTCTAGGCAGTTATCTTGCCATTCCTCTCCATTGTTTTGTATAAAACTTTTTTTAGGAAAAAATTAAAAAAAAAGGTTGGGGGCAGTATATCCTGCTGTGCTACACAGGGTAGGAGCTGTTGACTTACGATGCTCCCTCCAGCTGGGGCAAGAATCTGGGGCGGGATGTCCCCCTGGAGGAATGCTTCCATCCCAGTCTGGTTGCCTCTCTGGACATTCCACAGAGAGGAGGGAAGAAAAGCAGCCACGGCTCATTCTTTCAAAGTGAAGGCAAGGCAAGCTCCCTCATAGGTGCACGCTGATAGATGGGCTCCATTCTCAAGGAGATGGGTAGGCAAAGGAATGGTCCCCCACAGGAAAAAGGAAAAAAGAAACCCCAGGAGCAGATTCCTCTCCCCAACTTGCTCTGTGCCCTGGTCTTTTGTATTATAGTGTATTTCGCTGTGTTCCCCTCTCCTGTTCAGACCATAAGATTCCGCCTGCCCTTCCTTTATCTTACCCAATTTATTTTCCATTGAGACAGGAACAGCCCTCATAGGAGTTCCCCATAGCTATCCATCCTGCCCCCCCCCCCCAGTGCTGCGTATCTGTCGTTTTTGTGCTATTTTGAACAATTAAAAGACCTTTTTTTTTTTTTTTTTTTTGGAAGCAAGCTGTGAATGTTTGTCAAATTAGAATGTTCCACATCCTCTCTATTTTAGATGGGTTGGGACTTTTGGGGAGAGAAGAGCAAGCAGGATTGTCTTGAGCATAAATATGTCCAGGAATGAAACAGATTTATTTCCACGTGCTTTGGGAAGAGCCACTAGAATATGGCCAGTTCCCTTCCAGGTTCGAAAGCTGTCTCTTCCAATGGGGCAGAAATCTGTACTGTAATCCAGCTACGTGCTACAACCTGGCAAACGTCCTTAGGACTGTTGTGTGGGGTGTCCCCCTACCCCTTGATCATTGCAGTGCACAAAGGAGTCCCCGTTTCATAAGCAGGACGGAGGAAGAATCTTTCTGACTGCATCGGGACTCGTCAGCAGCTACACTTCTCTTGGCGTGCCCCTTCTGGTTGCCTGGTCTCCAAATGAACTGAGTCAGGTTCTGGCGGTTCAGGTACCCTGCGCTGGAATGATACAGAATGGTGAGAAAGGCATGTGGAAAGGAACAGTCAGGAAATGTGGAAACCTAGTGAGAACTTCATAGTTCTTAAGAAAAAGAGTGATGGGAAGGGGCTTAAATTCTGCAAAAGTCTAGTCATGGTCTAGTCGGCACCTAATACATGGCTTTTGAGGCTTGAAAATTAAGTCTGGAAACAACAAATTGATTTCTTACATTCTTTAGTACAGCCCGTATGGCCCACTCAAACATTTGCTGTACGTTGGTGGCTGCCTTGGCACTGGTTTCAAAGTATGTGGCATCATGAAGCCTGCTCCACAACTCTGCTTCCTCTGAAGAGACCTGGATAAAGATAGGGCTTGGGGTTATCTTGTTACCTTCTCAGTTCTTTTGACTGCTACCTTAAGAAATAATTATGTGTTCATTTACTGTATAGTGTGAAAGCAAGTTTTTAAGATGTGTTCATTCTTCCCTCGATACCAACTTCAGCAGTTTTGTGTGACAGTAGTGTCTGATCACAACCTGCCTCTGAGTAGGTCTCACATCTGTGGGTTCTTGCTACAAGCCTTGCTGTACTGCTTAATCCCCTCTACCTACCTTTCCATATTGGGGTTGGGTGCTATATATGACCCCAGCCACCACCTACAGCTGCTCCCTCTTGCTGCATATGTAGCCGCACCTCTCGGTTCTCCAGGTCAGTCTTGTTCCCGATGACAGCGATGGGGAAAGTGGGCTCTTCCCCTGGCTCAATCTGCAACAAAAGCTGCTTGTGCCACTTATCCAGGGCTTGGAAAGAACTGGCAGATGTGACGTCAAAAACGAGGAGGCAACAGTCGGAACCCCGGTAGAGGGCAGTCCCCAGGGCTTGGAACCTTTCTGTGCCGGCTGTGTCCCAGATCTAGCAGCAGGAAAAGAGGCAAGAGGTTAACTCCTCCCAGACTTTAAACTACAGTCATCCCTCCACATTTGCAGTTCTGACTTCTGTGGATTTGATTATTCATGAATTGGGTTAATATGTTCACTAGGAATCTCTAGGTCCTCCAGCACAACTTGGTCAACGTCTCCCAGAAGTTGTGCTGAAGGATCTAGATTCCTAGAGACAACACTTCTCTAAACAACTGTAGGTCTTCCAATGCAATTCTATGGTCATCTTCTGTCAGATGTTAACCATAGAGTTGTGCTGGAGAACCTAGAGATTTTTAGAGGGGTGTTCTCTCAGGTAAAAAAAAAAAAAAAAGGCTTTTTATTTGCGGTTTTTCCACTTTCACTGGGGTCCTGTGCCCCTTAACCTCAGTGAATGTGGAGGCCCCACTATATAGTTGTATCCTTTATTCTCTCCACTTTTTTTTCTCGGGCTTTAGTTGGATGGATGGGATTTCTTTCCCGCTTATTTGGAGCTGTCATACACTGGATTGCAGTTTCCAACTGCTTTTCCCCAGTGGAGATTCCATAAAAGGATTTCTCCATGTTTAACTAGGGTTCTTCAGTCTATATCAGAAGTGGGAATAGTTCAGTCCTATCATCCCTGGTCAACAGAACTAATGAGGTATGCTGCAAGTTCAGCAGCAGCTGGAGTACTGCATGATTTCTACTCCAATCTAAATCCAAGTGCGAGTCTCAACTAGATTATACCCAATGAATCAATAGCTAAATGGTTAAACAACCGTCATATAAATCCTACTGGCTCCATATATTGTTGATCTGCTAGTCAGCAAACTCAATGTTGAGTTTTGATGGGAGTTGTACATCAAAATCTGGGGGACTGTGTGTTCCACGTTGCTCTCATATTTGACAAGGTGTAGCCTGTCTGTGACTTTGTTCCCCAAGATTAATGAAAGCTGAAAGGATAAAAATGTAGAGAACATGACACAGATTGTTGAATTCAGCACCATTTGTCACAGATTTTACATTACTTTCAGGGTGATATGGTTCAGTTTGTGGGCTTAGATATTCAGAGTCCAATATTATTTCTTAAGCCCAGCTGGCTAATGATATAGGCCAAAGGGATTCACCCACTTGCATAAAGGAGAGCTCATTGTGATTTTGTACAGTGCTTCCAAGTACTAACCAGGCCTGACTCAGCTTAGCTTCCAAAATCAGAAAACATCTGGTACCTTTGGGGTATTTAGGCCAAAAGCATACATTTAGCCCACCAAAATGTAGGCACCTCTCACTATAGGTAACAAATTATAGGGATAGTCAATTGGTATAATAGAAAACTTAAAGGGGAGGGGGCAGAATCAGCCAAAATAATCTAAACGAACACTTGGGGCCCTTTCACACTACACAGCTGTAGCACTATGGTTCCTGGGATTGGCATTTTGGTCAGAGGCACCAGAGGAGCACTCTGGATAAGAATTCCAAATGTCCCTTCCTAATCTTCCAATCCCAGGAACCCACAGGATTTTGCCATGGCAGTTAAAGTGAAATCACAGTGCTATCGCTGCTCCGTCAGAACAGAATCATTTTAGCCTTGCACCAAAAAATGATAATATGGAGCCAACTGGACTTTGCTAAGGAGCAGATTCCATAAACTGGGGAGAAGGATTACAATTTAGAACAGTAGTTCCCAAACTCTGTTCCTCCAGGTGTTTTGGACTTCAGCTCCCAGAAGCCGCAGCCACCTTGGCCAATAGGGATTTTGGGAGCTGAAGTCCAAACTATCTGGAGGAGAACCACTGATCTAGAAGGCCCTCTCCCTTGTCAGTACCTTCTGAGCATCCATGGTTCCCTCTTTATTCAACACCCTTCTCAGCATGGCATATTTGTTATTCTCCCAGCCAGTGATGCCTTGCCAGTTTGAGGGAAAGTGCCAAATGGTTGTCTGGCTTTGGAAGACAGGGCTGTCTGTCCTTGTTCTGTATCCACCAAGTTTGATGGAGCACCCTGTCCCATTACCAGTGTTTAGAGGTGAGGGAAGAGAGTTTTATGTCTGACCTAGGCTGGAGGCCAGACTTTACAAAAATAGGAGCGTAGAGCAAGGTTATTTCAGGGTTCTTCCCCGTTGTGCCAAGGACTGACACCAGATGTGTGTCCAGTGGCTGCAGATCTTTCTTTCCTGGAAACTCACGGTAGACCAGTAGCTAACCACTACTTGGAGTAGCACTGGGCTACTCCAAGGAGTTGTGTGACTTTCCAGAGGTTGCTAGCAATGCTGGGAGTGGCAGTTTGAGCGTAAGTGGAGAGCTATGTGAGTCCCACCTCTGATTTAGGTCTTTGGCACAACCAGTAGTAACCCTCTCCTGGGCCTACCTGTACCGTCAGTGTACGCCCATCTATGTGTACTTGTTTGCTAAGGAAGTCGGCCCCAATCGTGGCTCGGTAGCGGCTGCTGAATCGGTTGTTCACATACTGGTTCATCAGGGCAGATTTGCCAACCCTGAGGGGAAAAGAAAAAAGTAGGCATCAGATTCTGGGAGCTGGTCAATATCCTTCCTCCAGGACACAGGTGTCTTGGAGCAGAAGAGAGAGAGCAACATCTCTGCCATTTCCCAGGTTGATGGGCTCCTTTTGCCTGATTCATGTGCAGGTTAAATTTCCTCATTAAAGAGTTGTGGAAAATAACAGGATTCAGTATACTTCTGAATATCAACTGCAGAGGAATAATTGCCTGGGAGGGCTATAACCCTCATTGTATCCTGCTTTAAAAGGAGCAGGGCCTTCCCAAAGGTCTTTCGTTGGTCCCTGTGAGAAAACAGAAGGCCTGACTATGCTGGTCCTGGGTTGCATCCAGCAATCCTCTTCTTATAGAGCCTAGTTTCTTTACAAAACAAGGGTCTAGCTTTTACAATTGTGAATGAAGCTGTGGAAGGGAATACCCAGTGAAACTCAGAAGTAAAAATCAATTTTCTAGTCAATACCACAGCTGTCAACCAAGATGGGACAAAGACATATCTCAGTCAAAATGCTCCGACATACAGAATTGCAAAGTTTATCATCCTAACGTACCCAAAAGTTGTTTTGTCGCAACAGTTTCACAAGTCTGGAAACAGTTACTTTTCAAAGGAGCTATTCACAGGGTAACCAGATGTCCTCCTTTTACACGACATATCCTATATTTCAACCTTCTGTCCAGGAGGAATTTCAAAATGTCCTCCATTTTGAGCATGACTAAGAAGCATGGATTTATATTTATATTTATATTAGTGGTTTTAGCTGTTTTTTTGTAATGTCCTACATTATATGGTGCCTTATCCTCTGCACTTAGGACATCTGGTCAGCCTGGCTGTTCAGGACCATGGACATTTATCTAGTTTGCCTTCTAAAAGGACCTTCAAATGATGTGTAACTCCCATTATCCCCAGTGTCCTGTTTTTGGCAGCACCTGATCTGCCTTCCCTGCGGTGGCCTCTCCTCCACCCAACCCACCCTTTCCCCCCCCCCATCTTCAATTGACTATACAGTCAGTCAACCCTCCATATCCACCGATTCTTTATCCATGGATTCAACTATTTGCGGCTTGAAAACATTCCAAAAAAAAAGAGATAAATTCCAAAAAAAGCAAACCTTTATTTTGCTATTTTATATAAGGGACATCATTTTACTACCCCATTGTATATAACCAAGAAACCTATCCAAGGGTAGCCATGCTGGCCATATACCGAAGCACAATAACATCCAAACTCCACAAAACAGTGATACCTTGAATTGGCCAACCAACCAAAATGCACAAAATGCATGTTGCAAGCTTTCCTGATGAAGAAGCCAGTGGAGCTTTGAAGGCTTGCATCACATATTCTATGCATTTTGGTTGGCCAATTCAAAGTATCACTGTTTTGTGGATTTTGGATATTATTTTACACCAGGGGTAGGCAACCTAAGGCCCGGGGGGCCGGATGCGGCCCCCCGAGGCCTTTGGACCGGCCCCTGTCTGGTCCTGCCGCCGCCGCCGCCCCCTGCCATGATCATATTGATGATTGTTGTTATTACTTGTTCTTGGGTTTTCTTGGCAAAATCTCCACAGGGGTTTTGCCATGGCTTTTCTGGGGCTGAGAGAGTGTGCGTGCATATTTTTTAATTTTTTTTAATTTTTTATATTTATTTATTTATGGTGCTTCGGCCCCCCAATTGTCTGAAGGACAGCAACCTGGCCCCCAGCTCAAAAAGGTTGCCTACCCCTGTTTTACACTGTATATAATGGGACTTGAGCATCAATGGATATTGGTATTCCCAGGGGTCCTGGAAACAAACCTCAGTAGATGCTGCCTAAAAAAGAGCAGCTTAAAATAGAAATAATTGAGCTTCATGGGTAAGGTCATTTCTCAAATCCTTCTTGGGATTCGTAGTTCCTATTTGCCTAGCCTTGCCTAAAAAGGCAGATGTTCTAAAAAAGATACAAATTCAGTCAAATCCAACACAAATGAGATGAGAAGCCCTGGAACAATGTTAACAAAGGAAAAAATATAAGTGTATCAAAGGTAATTTATTAAAGTGAAACATGGGTTCTCCTCCACTCCCGGCTGCTCACTTGAAGCCATCCCGCCTCTCAGGCTGCATCCGCAACGCAGAAATAATCCAGTTTGACACAACTTTATAACTGCCATGGCTCAATGCTATGGAGTTCTGGGGATGGTAGTTTTGTGAGACATTAAGCCTTCCTTGTCAGAGAGCGCTGGTGTGACAACAAACTACAATTTCCAGAATTCCAGAACACAGAGTTAAAGTGGTACCAAACTGGATTATTTCTGCAATGTGGATGCAGCCAAAAAAGGCAGACTTCTTGGGCTTCCTGGGTGAGAAGAGCCTGACCATGGCTATCAGGGATTTCCTGAGGTAGTCCCTCCTTCCTTTTCCCTTAACTTACCCTGAATTCCCAGTAAGTAGGATTTTGAGGTGTGAACGTCTGAACATGGGGCGCCTTCGCCAGAATCTGGGGAGAAAGAGAGGCATTGAGATGCAGGGAATGGCAGCTTTTCTCTTTGCACCTGGGCACCTACCTGCCCTTGGTGCCACCGGCTCTCCCTCCCTTTGCCCAGGATCACCATGGCCCCTTACCTGCGTCTCTTTTGGGGGAGACCCCCTTTCCAGCCCCTTGTGGGGACCTTTTCTCTGTATGTTTAGCTCACTCTCTCAGCCTCGGGGGGGGGGGGGGTGGTGGCAAGGGCAAATCCCCTCTGAGCCGTGAGAGGTTCACCTTAGAGAGACAGCATGGCAAAGTAGTTTAAGTATTGGACTACAACTCTGGAGACCAGAGTTTGAATCCTCACTCAGCCATGAAACCCACTGGGTGTCCTTGGGCAAGTCACACTCTCTCGGCCTCTAGGGAAAGTAGTGGCAAAACCTCCTCTGACCCAATCTTGCCAAGAAAACCCCATGATAGATCCCCCTTAGGGTTGCCATAAGTTGGAAATAACTTGAAGGCACGCAGTAACAACTAGGACAAGTCACACTCTCTCAGCCTCAGGGGAAGGCAAGGGCAAACCACCTCTGAACAAATCTTGCCAAGAAAGCCCCATGATAGGTTGGACTTAGGGTCACCATAACGGGAAACGACTTGAAGGCACCCAAGAATAACTAGGGCAAGTCACACTCTCACAGCTTCAGGGGAAGGCAAGGACAAACCCCTTCCCTTCTGAGTAAGTCTTGCCAAGGAAACCCCAGAATATGGTCGCCACAAAAGTTGGGAACGACTCGAAGGCACCCAACAACAATTAGAGCAAGTCACATTCTCTCAGCCTCAGGGGAAACCCTCTCTCCTGAACAAATCTTGCCAAGAAAGACAGGGTCTCTATGAGTCAGAGACTACTTGATGGCGGGACTCAACAATAGCAACAACAACAACAACAAGGTTCTCCTTAGGCTCTCCATAAGTAAATTAAAAAATGACAAAAAGTGACACAACAACAACAATCAACAACAGTAACAACGTGGCTCACCCTCTTCCTGCTGGAAACTCCCCTCTTAGAGGGACGAAGAGGAGGAGAAAGTGGCTCACATAACACGGAAGAGACGCGTGTCAGGCGAACGTGTGAATGGAGTGCAGAAGCAGGTGTCGTGCAGAGCCACGTTGCCCGGGCTTCCCTTCCCCCTGCTGGGCCTTCGGAGGGTGTGGTGGTGGAGTGGGAGGCCGGGTTTATGATGGAGAAGCAGCCCTGGCTAGGTGAAGGCAGGCGGGGAAAGGGGCAGAAAGGGACACGTGTTGGCTTTCCAAAAGGAGGGAGGCCATGGACGGAGGCTGAGGGGTAGGACTGCTTGGGCTGCATCCATCCGCACTGCAGAAATAACCCAGTTTGAGACCGCTTTAACTGCCCTGGCTCAATGCTGGGGAATCCTGAGAACTGTCCATTTGTGAGACATTTAGCCTTCTCTCTTAGAAAGCTCTGGTGCCACAATAAACTACCATTCCCAGGACTCCCTAGCATTGCGCCAGGGCAATTAAGGCAGTCTCAAACTGGATTATTTCTGCAGTGTGTTTTGTGGACTTCTGATGTCAATTTTGTCCTATTTTCAAAAGGGTAAAAAATGGCCTGTTGTGTTGTGTTGGGGAAAGTGTTTGAAGATCCCTGTTTGAAATTGTGGTTGTCCAAAAGAAGAAGAACAACAACAACAACACAAAATTGTATCATGGAGTGTTAGCAGTTCTATAATAAGATGCTGAAAGACTGAAATTTGCTGCTTAAGATTATTTCCTCAGAGAAGTATTCATGGTGCGATGGTGGTGAAATACAGGTCCAAAACACACTGCAGAAATAATCCAGTTTGAGACTGCTTTAACTGCCCTGGCTCAGTGCTAGGGAACCCTGGGATTTGTAGTTAATTGTGGCACCAAAGCTCTCTGACAGAGAAAGCAGCTAAATGTCTCACAAAACTACAGTTCCCAGAATTCCTTAGCATTGAGTTAGTGCGATCTCAAACTGGATTATTTCTGCAGTGTGTTTTGGTCCACAGTCACCCTCTATGGCTGCATCTGCACTTCAGAAATAATCCAATTCAACACTGCTCTAACTGCCATGGTTCAATGCAGTGGAATCCTGGGAACTGCAGATTTTTGTGACACGAGCTTTCTGAAAGAAAAGGCTAAGCTAAATGGTTCACAAAACTACAGTTCCCAGAATTCCATAGCATTGAGCCCTGGCAGTTAAAGTGGTGTAGATCTGGATTATTTCTACAGTGTGGATGCAGCCTACGTCTACCGAAATTTTTGTATGAGTTTTGTCACTGAAGAATAATTGTAACTTTTGTGTTGTGACCATCTTCCTTTGTCATGAATATGGAATATTATATAATACCGTCCTATTTTGCCATCCCAATATCCCGTTTTTGTCTCAAGGAAATATGGCCAGCCTACATTTGACGCCACTTTACGTCCTGTAGCTCCATCCTATGGAATCCTGGGATTTGTAGTTTTACTAGGGCATGAGCCTTCTCCGCCAAAGAGGGCTGATTCCTCACAAAATAACAAATCCCAGGATTCTGTTGGATGGAGCCAGGGCAATTAAAGTGGTATCAAACCCCATTATTTCTACAGTGTAGATGCACAAGAATCCAACTGAAGTTTGAAGCTACTACAACGCCAGACATTGGGGGACTGAAGGAACTGTTATTTGGGGTGTCATAATTATTATTGGGGGGCAAAACCCTCATTCCCCCCTCACTGAAGGACAAACATGTGCCGAATTCTGTCTTCCCACAGCTTTGCTGCTGCCTGAGGCGGCTGCTTCACCCCACCCCCCAAAGCAGCAGGCCCAGCCCTTGGAGTTTGTTTGCTCTTGGGGCGTCTTCCCCGCTGGCCTCCACATTGCCCTTTTCTGTCATTTGTTAGTCATTTCTTAGTCACTTGGCCTAGCTGTCCATCTCTGGGAGGTTGCCAATTTCTCCACAACTGCGAACTTCTCACATATCCTAATTAAATAATATTTCTTCCTCACAGACTGTTTTCACACCCTCAGCCGGGTGGATAACAAATAAGGCTATCCATATTGTGTCACTCTAGAGACCAGGGTTCGATTCCCAGGTTGACCATGAAACCCACTGGGTGACCCTGGGCAAGTCACACTCTCTCAGCCTCGGGGAAGGCAATGGCCAACCTCCTCTGAAGAAATCCTGCCAAGAAAACCCATGATAGTTTTTGCCTGAGGGTCGCCATAGTCAAAAACATTGAAGGCACGCAACAACAACAAATTGTGTTGAATGGATGACCGAATTGATTTAAAGTGCCAAATACAAAAAGGACAGCTCTTCCACACACCCCTTTAATTATCTGAAATAATCCAGTTTGACACCCAACTTTTGGCGAGGGTTTTCTTGGCAAGCTTTATTCTGAAAAGGGTTGCATTGCAACATTGCTTTCCTCTGAGGCTGAGAGGGTGTGACTTGTCCAAAGTCACCCAGTGGGTTTCCATGACTGAGGAGGTGGGATTTAAAGCCTGGGGTGCAGCTTTGCTGTTGGTGTTATTATTGCATGCCTTCAAGTCACCTCTGACTTATGGTAACCCTAAAGTGAACCTATCAAGGGTTTTCTTGTTAGGGTTCTTCAGAGGGGGGTTGCAATTGCCTTCCCCTGAGGCTGAGAGAGTGTGACTTACCCAAGGGCACCCAGTGGGTTTCCAGCCAAGCAGGTCTCCAGAATGGTAGTCCAACATTCAAACCATTTCCCCCACAATGGTGGCTACACTGTAGAAATATTGCAGTTTGATACCACTTTAACTGCCCTGGCTCCATCCTGCAGACTCCTGGGATTTGTAGTTTTGTAGGAGACCAGCCCTTTTTGGCAGAGAAGGCTCGAGATTTTGTAAAGCTACACAGCCCAGGATTCCATAGGATGCGGCTACAGCCGGGGCTCCATCCTACAGACTCCTGGGATTTTCAGTTTTGTGAGGCACTAGCCCTCTTTGGCAGAGGAGGCTCAAGACCTTGGAAAACTACACAGCCCAGGATTCCATAGGATGTGGCTACAGCGGGGGCTCCATCCTTGACTCCTGGGATGTGTAGTTCTGTGAGGCACAAGTCCTTTGGGGCAGAGAAGTCTCAAGACGTTGGCAAACTACACACCCAAGCGTTCAATAGGATGGGGTTACAGCCATGGCTCCATCCTACAGACTCATGGGATTAGCAGTTTTGTGAGACTCCAGCCCTCTTTAGTAAGAAGAGGCTCCAGACCTTGGCAAACTACACAGCCCAGGATTCCATTAGGATGGGATTACAGCCAGGGTATCCATCCTACACACTCATGGGATGTGTAGTTTTCTGAGCCATTGAGCCTTCTCTGTCAGAGAGCTCTGTGGTCACAATAAACTGCAATTCCTAGGATTCCCTAGCCCTGTTAAAGCAGTCCCAAACTGGATTATTATTATTATTATTTATTTCTGCAGTGTGTTTTGCACTTCAGTGGCTGCAGATGAGGAGTGAAGAGAACAAGCCTCTGAGTCTGAAAACTGCAAAAGAAGCCATTAATAACAAACCAGGCTTGTATGCTTCCCCCTCCCCACATGAGAGGAAGGAAGTCAGATGACTTCTGGGCCCATCATATGACCACCAGTTGCCAAATTAGCCCTGCAACTTTGGCAAGGATCTTTCTTGTTTTGTTTTCAATTGCAAAGTGTGCCTTTGGACTGACTCTCCCACCATCCACATCCAGCCTGAACTTGCTAAGATCTTATCTTCCCAGGTATTGCATACAACATATATAAAACTGCACAATTTTGCACTTTGGGGCTGAATTTTTTTCCTCCTCCCAAAATCCAGACTTGTATCTTGGACTGTGCTTGGCCAGCTAATAAATAAAATAAAAAAACCTCTCTCCATTTGTTCCCTGCAGTGATTGCATTCCTGTTATTTGGAGAAACCTCAAGAATGGATTTGCAGCTTCTGCGAAACTGGCACCAAAGGATCTCTCAGGAGCTGGACTCGGTGGTGGCTTTTTGGCTGCGGCATTCCCACGATGAAGACCATGGGTTACCTATCTCTTGTCTTTCCGTCTAAGCTACTACCCTTGGGCCTCCAGGGCAGGGTGACCAGATGCCCTCCTTTTCCAGGACATGTCCTACATTTCAGCCTTCTGTCCAGGAGGAATTCCAACATGTCCTGCATTTCGAGCATGGCTAAGAAGCATGAATTTATGCTTGTATTAGTCCATTTTGATCAAGATTAAGAAACATGAGTTTATATTTATATTAGTTAATATATTATATATTAACTTTTGAGCTTTTTTTGGTCATGTCCTTCATTTTTCTTGAATTGCCTCCATTTTGTGGTGCCTTGTCCTTCTTTATGGTGATGACATCTGGTCACCCTGTTAGTTCTCCATTCCTTTCGGTGCTAATTGATGTTTCTTATTTTTCTTTCTAGAGGGTTCTTTACATGTCTGGGCCAGGATGGGAAAGTTTATGATGACTTGAAATATGTCTGGTTGCAAGGACGGCAGGTAGGAGCACTCAGGACCTGTGGATTTACTTTTGTGTGTATGTGTGTGTTTTTAGATTTTCTATCATTATCTCTAATGTTGTTGTTGTATGCCTTCAAGTCATTTCTGACTTATGGCAACCCTGGCGAACCTATCACAGGGTTTTCTTAGCAAGTTTCTTCAGAGGAGGTTTGCAGTTGCCATCCTGTGAGATCGAGAGAGTGTGACTTACCCAAGGTCACCCACTGGGTTCTTTTGGCAGAGCTGGGATTCAAACCCTGGTCTCCAGAGTCATAGTCCAGCGTTCAAACAACTACACCACGCTGGCTGTGTACTTTTCAGAAAAACTAGGGCTGCTGGGGTGTTTCGCAGGTGACACAAAGCCCTCCAGTGCCCATTTGTGCCTGGAATCAGGTTCACAATCTTGTTTCAGTGGTTGAAATGAGTGCAATAATGTCATGGTTTCTCTGAGCATGTACAGAATGCTTTCCATTAAGCACTACATTACTCTAGTCAGCCAGATTAGAAGAAAGGGCTTGGCTGCATGGAAGAGTAGGACTTCTGGCAGCCTGCTGTCCTTCCAGCGGCAGATAAAGATGTTTTTATGCCACCAGGCCTTCGCTTGACGTAGATGGTGTTCTTCTTGTTTTAAAGAGTTTTAAATTTTTAAATTTTAAGAATGTAATGTTTTTAATTGTTTAATTATTTAATTGTTTTTTAAACTCTGCGTTTTAATGTTTTCTACTGTTTTAACTTGGATTGTTTTAGAGTTGTTAGCCTCCTTGAGTCCCTGAGTTGGGAGGAAGGCGGGATATAAATGAACATAATAATAATAATAATAATAATAATAATAATAATAATAATAATAATAGGCAAGTTTCATCCCCATCACCTCTTCCTTTAGATCAGTGATTCCTAAACGTTGGTCTTCCAGATGTTTGGGACTTCAACTCCCAGAATCCCTGACTATTGGCCAAGCTGGCTGGGACTTCTGGAAGTCTGAAACATCTGGAGATCAAGCTTGGGAACCACTGCTTTAGGTGATCAACACAGGTCAGGTCAGCAAGTGTATCCAATGTACATTGGCATAGCCATAGGTCTGATTTTAAGACTGGGATGGGGTGCTTACAATCTTTGGCCTAACTTCAGGGAGATAAGAAGACATTAGGATGGCACACACAGAAAGTTATATGCAGTACTGCAAACTCTACCTCCGTTGGCTTCTGACTCCTGCCACCAATGGCCAGGGGTCCTTGGATTACTCTTGGGAGTTACTGCTTGGGACTTACCATTCCCAGGATTATAGTATGCTGCCATGGTAGTTAAAGTGGAATCATAGTGCTTTTTTAATTATGTAGTGTGAAAGGGCCATTTGTTTAAGTAGTAGAAGGATGCTCATAGGGTTCTCAACTTTTCACCCTCCAGATATTTTGGACTCGAGCTCCCAGCTGGCATGACCAGTGCTCTGGGATTCTGGGAACTGAAATCTGAAAACATCTCGGGAGTCCAAAGTTTGATCATGGTTTCAAACTGGATGAGATTAAGGTCTGATCCCTTCAATTCCCTTCCCTAATAGGTTTGGATGTACAGTCGATTGTATCGGAAAGTACCACGGTTCCGGCGTCCTGAACTCCTGCAGGCAGCCCGGGCAGGTAATCATCTGTGCCTCTTATATGTAGTAGATAAAGTCTGGGAATCTTAATGTGTGAACTTTTATGTGTGGAATGGGATAAGAAGCAGATCTAGAAGAAGTCTGGGAAGTTGAAGGGGATGAACCCAGAAAATAAACAATGATAATTCTTGGTCTTGCCTGTCCAGCCAAATAATCTTTATAACAACTTGGTAAGGTGGGGATGGGGAACATGTATGCTGTTGCCACACTACAAAATAAATGCATTATGACACCACTTTGACTGTCATGGTTCCATCCTATAGGATTCAGGGATTTGTTGTGGCACTAACAGTCTGTGACAGAGAAGGCTAAATATCTCACAAAACTACAAATCCTAGAATTGATTTCCCTCGCATTTTGATTTTCCTATCATTCTCAATCCCTAGCATTGAGCCAGGGCAGTTAAACTGCATTGATTCTGCAGTGCAGATGCAGCCGTAGTCCTCCAGGTGCTTTTGGTCTACAGCTCCTAGCACTTCTCATCACTGGCTGTGCTACTATCCTCCAAGGCCAAACATAACCTTTACTGCAGTAAGGCTTGCAGGGAGTGAGTCTACAGTTGTTCCCCAAGCCCAACTAGTGTGTTCATGGTAGAGATGAAATTTTGAACTGGGGATTTCCTTGTTTTCAGTGACTGGACTCCTGGTCACACCATGGTGGCTCTTAGTGGAGAGTACAGGCTATTGTAAATAATAATAATAAAATAAAAAAAATCTAGTGTCAAGACTGGAGGTGGGCGAAAGGGGAAGATAATGTCTGAGGGCAAATACTCTGGGTCCAGTTACCTAACAAGAGAGACCAACCCAGGTGGAGATGATGATGTTGTTGTTTACTGCCCTTGAGTCGATCTTGACCAATGGCGACCCTGTGGATGAGACATCTCCAAGACCCCCTGTCCTCCACTGCTCTGCTTAGTTCCTGTAAACTCATACCCATGACCTCCTTAACAGAGTCCATAATTCACCTTCAGTGCCCTTTCTTTTGCTAAGGTGGGGAGTTCCTGCTGCGACATGCACGAGTAGCCCTGCCTTCCCAGAAGTGTGCCTTTGTTCTGACTCGGGATGGTCGCCCAGTGAAAATCCAGCGCACCATTTTCAGTGAGTGCTTCTACGTCCTTGGGCTGGATGAACTTGGGCGAGCGACAGGGGAATCCCGATACCAGGTGAGGCCAAGACAGCAGAATAATTGGTGTCCCTGTTTAACTGTGCCCCTCCTCCCCCAGAATTGTGTGGGTACAATGCTCCTTTAAGCCTGCATCTCCTCTTTCCCCATATTGTCAGCTTGGCACCCTTCCCAAAAGCTGTGACACAGGTCCCAGTGCACACTTGAGTTTAAAAAATAATTAGTAGGATTCAACCCAGTTCATTACCTCATGGTGCTGCAGTTAGGGATGGTCTTACTGTCTCTATGGATACTGGGGTTCTGTTGATAGAATAAAGAATAACCACAATCTATTCAGGAAGAGGACCATCGGCAGGCTAAGCCTGCTCTTCCTCCCTGTTGACATTTGACCAAAGTACTGGTCAGCAGTAGAAAACTAGGAATGGGAAGTGTAGGTGTGAAAGAGCTAGAAAAGATCCTAAAGAGTAAAGTTATACAACTGAGTACTGAAGTTAGAATCGTCCAAGCTATTGTATTCCCCATCACCCTGCACAGATGTGAGAGCTGGACAGTGAAGAAAGCCTACTGAAAAATCAACTTATTTGAGATGTAGTGCTGGAGAAGAGTGCTGAGGATACCATGGACGGCCAAAAAGACAAACAAATGGGCCCTTGAACAGATCAAGCCTGAAATACCCCTAGAAGCCAAGATTATCAAATTGAGGATGTAGTACTCTGGCCACATCATGAGAAGGCACAATTCATTAGAAAAGATAATAATGTTGGGTAAGGTTGAGGGTAGAAGAAAGAGAAAGCAGAAAGAGAGCTGTACCTTATGACCCTATTTTTTAAACGTGTATGCGTTTAAACATGTATGCAGCCTTACCTAACCCCATTGCCAATTGAAAACCATTCTGTTTTTCCATATTCTGTCCTAACACTAGCCTCTTGTACATATTAAACATCAGTAATCAGTAATCCCTGGAATTCTATCAGTGAATGAATGAGCTGGACCCAGAGCTAAGTCTTGTACTCATAAGCCTTGTGGGCAGCCAGTGGCCTGGAAGGTCAAATCTGAGCAACGTGAGGTGACTCTTCTTTTCCTTTTCCTTTTGGTAATGGTGTTTCTGTTGACAGAAAGAGGCCCTAACAATGATGGAAGCTATTGTGCGCTGGGTGAGAGAAGATCCCTCTGAGCTGGGGCGCCCACAATTGTCAGGAGCTGTCCCTCATGACTCAATGGCTGTTCCCATGATGCTCCTCAACCTAGTGGACCAGCTGTCAGAAGGAGATGAAGAGGCTGCGAGCCGATTCAGTGAGGTGGGGAGCTGGGCTGCTAAGCGAATACTCACACATGTGCAGGTAGAGCCAGCCCTCCTTAAGACTTTTTTTTGTGTGATGTTCAATTTGATCAGTACCATAAACGAGTCCCTTTACTTTCCTTGCAGAGGAATGGCACTGCTATATTGGAGAATGTCTCTGAAGATGGCAAGGAACTACCAGGGTGTTTGGGAAGACAACAAAATCCTGGTAGGAAGGGATGTCATGGGCTCCTGATAAAGTTCCTGATTGATGCATTTATTGCAGGGAAAAGGCTTTGATCTATAACCCTGCAAGCCCTCTGCCAACCAGAGTTGATAAATACTGGGTTTGATGAGCCAACTATCTGCCTCTGGCTGTAGCTGCACTGCAGAAATAATGCACTTTAATTGCCATGGCTCAGTGCTATGGAATTCCATGGATTTGTAGTTAGTTGTGGCACCAGAGCTCTTTGACAGAGAAGGCTAAATATATCACAAAACTACTAATCCCAGGATTCCACAGAATGGAGCCATGACAGTTAAAGTGGTGTCAAACTGCTTATCTGTGCAGTGTAGATACATCTTTAGAGTAGTGGTCAAAATTGAGATGCCACTCCAGATAATGTGGAATTGCTGCTCTAAGTAGCCCTGCTCAGCAGAGCCATTGATAGTGCTGGGAGCTGCAGTTCCACACATCTGGAGCACCACATACCCCCTCTGCAGACCAGGGCGTCGGGGACGCCCTGGTCCGGAGCGGCAGCGGAACTCAGCCTCCGCACCGCGCCGCTCCTCCGGCGACTCTAAAAGGAGCTCCAAATTGGCGCTCCTTTTAGATGTCAGGGAAAGTGTGCCCTAAAAGCGGTGGGCGCACTTTCCCTGACTCAAACGCCGCGGCGCGTCCTGTCGCCGCGGCGTGAGGTCATCCCCGGAGCGCCGGCCGTGCGGAGGGCCGGTGACTCCGAGGGCGGCCTCAGGAAGAGGAAGGGGCGCTGCTCGTGCGGCTGCCCCTCCTCTTCCGGGCCCGGAAGACGGCTCAATTAGCCGTCTGCCGAGGCCCATAATCCCAACCCCTGGCTCTGAGTCTTTGAATCAGCCAATTCTATCTGAAACAAGGAAGGTGAGTCCCATAGCAAGTCCATAGCATTGAGCCATGTCAGATAAAGCAGTGTCAAACTGCATTATTTCTGCAATGCAGATGCAGCCTCTGTCTTAGGCACCTTCCTATGACTTGGGGGCCAGGATGCTTTTGAACTCTCAGGTCTGGCAATGATACAGCTCTCCTGATGTTGTTGGACTGCAACTTCCAGCATTTCTCACCATTGTCTATGGCAGCAAGGTCTGCTGGGATGCAGTTCAACATCTGCAGGTTCTTTTCATAATACTCTATTATATCAACCAAGGATCTAATATTTTTTTAATTTGACACCCAGGCAAGAAACCTGCTTGATCCTCATTAATCCATTGTGATAGTGTCTTTTTCAGCCTTCCTGCTAATATTGAGGCAAAAATCTTATAATCAGTGTTCAATAAAGAAATATGGTGAATATCTATAGTTTTCTATTTCGCTTGGATCTCTATCTTCTTTTGGTATTAACACTATTGTTGCCATGCACCAGGATTGTGGGTAATGATTTTTCCCAATTTCTTTTATTGTATTATATAATGGTGTTATTAATTCCTCTACAAATAATATTTATAATATTATAATATTTAGCGGTCAGCTTCCTTGGTCTCTTTCTGATGACATGTGAAAATATTTTTGTTCCAACATACTTTTAGGAATTGACTGCAATGGACTTTTAGTATTATCCTGTCCTGTTGATTTTTTATTTTCTGTCTTTTGCTGCAATTTTTAAATGGTTTTATTTCTATTGACTGCTTAATCATAGTTTAAGGCTACAGAAACAATCCAGTTTGATATCGTTTTAACTGCCATAGCTCAGTGCTATGGAATCCCCGGATTTGTAATTTGTTGTGCCCCAGAGCTCTCTAACAGGGAAGGCAAAATATCTCACAAAACTATGGTTCCCAGAATTCTATAGTATTGAGCCATAGCAGTTAAAGTGGTGTCAAACTGGATTATTTCTGCAGTGTGGATGCAGCCTAAGAGTAACTTTTATGTGTTTTAACTAATGTTTTTGTATATGTTGTAATTTGACTTATTTTAAATTTGAATGCCATTTTGAATCCAGTGTTGGGGAAAGGACAGATTAAAAATGAATAAATACCGTAATAATAATTTGGAAGTGAAACCCTCCCATGTTGCAGTCCTGAGTAGAGCTATCTAGAATGCCTTCTACCATATTCTTTGCATAATTTGTAGATCATGTTGTAGGCCTGTGCCCACTTCTGTACTCATGCCTCCTGTAGCCATCTCATTCAAGTCACTATGCTCTTTTATTTTCACACATATACACACCTGCCCTGCTCATTTATGTAACCCTTCTAAATTCCAAATGCACAGAATCAAAGAGTTGGAAGAGGCTGGAAGGGCGATCTAGCTCAACCCCCGTCACACAGGAAGACACAGCTAGAGCAGTCCTGAAATATGCCCATCCAACTTCTTTTTTTTAGAATCTCCAAAGAAAGAGAATCTACCACCTTCTGCGACAATCTATTTCTCTGATGAACAATTCTTATAGTACATAATTTTTTTCTTAATGTTTAGATGGAACCTCTTTTCTTGTAATTTTAATCCATTGGTTCATGTTCATATTGACTCCAGTGTATGGCAACTGTCTTCTAGCATTTTCTTGGCAAGACTTTTTTCAGAGGGGATTTACCATTACCTTCCTGTTATGCAGAACAATTTCTATTTCCAAATGCAAATGCACATACGTGTATGTTTCTTAAAATGTGTTATTATGTATGTGATTGTGAAATTCTTCAGAGTGACTCCAACGTATGGCAACTTTACCCCAATATTTTCTTGGCAACGTTTATTCTGATTAGATTTACCATTGCTTTCTTTAAAACTTGTAAGGTAGAATAAGTTTCTGTACAAGAAAGATAAATCAAAGACATAGCTGTGTTAGTCTAGAAAATCAATATGCAAAGGGATCATCTTGCAGCACCTAGATCCCTTGGTATAAAGAAGTGTGTGTGTGTGTGTGTGTGTGTGTGTGTGTGTGTGTGTGTGTATATATATATATATATTCTGCTAATAGTATTTAGGATAGTATTAGAATAGTATTGTGCTAATAGTATTTCCTGGAACAGTGGTTCTCAAACTTTGGTCCTCTGGTTGCTTTGGATTTCAGTTCCTCAAAGCCCTAGCAGGCTTGGCCATTGGTAAGAGATTCTGAGAACTGTGGTCTAAAACATCCAGTGGGCCAAAGGAGGCGAGGGCAGAAGCTGGGTGTCAGGCCCAGCTGAGTGTACAGACCACTTGTTTACAGGTTAGGAGTGGAGAGCAAGTAGGGGACAGAACATCTGGGTGGCTTGGAACAGTTCTTTCTCTCTCTTTTCACTCCAAGGTCATGCCCTGGAAGCAGGCTGGTTCCTGCTCCGTTATGCCCAGCGCCAGAAAGACTCAACCCTCTTGTCCCAGGCTGTGGAGAAGTTTGTAAAGCAGCCATTCCACTCAGGCTGGGATCCTGAGCATGGAGGTCTTTTTGCCTTCCAGGATGTGGATGGGCTCTGCCCTACTCAGGTATGGTGGGTCTCACACCTTACAGCCTACTCACACAATGGCTTTGAGGAATATATACACACATATTATGTGTTCACACTTCCCCCAGATCTCTTGTTTTTCAATTTCTCCCTGTCCTCTATTTTCCAGCTAGAATGGAAAATGAAGCTTTGGTGGCCACACACAGAAGCCATGATCGCTTTCCTGATGGGTTTTGCTGAAACTCGAGACAGAGAGCTCCTAGATCTGTTCAACCAGATGGCAAAATACACCTTTGACAAGGTACATCTGAAGGCTGGGCTCTGAGAATCATGGGATCTGTGTGAACTGGGGCGGTATTGTGGTTTTAGACCCTTTGGAGTATCCTGAGCAGCACCTATGGAGTTCCCATATTTTATCTTCTGTCACTCCTGAATAATAAAATAGGCTAAAATAAAGATGGGCAATATGACGCTCAGGGCATCCATCCTTTTGTGTGGCCTCCATTGCAAGCCTGAAGAATCAGCTAGTGCCTTGCATGCCATGGAAATCATAAATGACAGAGGGATAGATGCTTTGCCTTAAAAATCTTGCAGGGCCTTATGGTTCAGGAGAATGCTCCAACATCCTTTTGCATTATAAAGAGGCCACTAAGGTGGTGTTTCATTGGTGGGCACAGATTATGTAGTTGTGCATTCTTCAGTGGAAATGCTGGGAAATCTGATGTGCTCCCCCAACCCTGGATAGTTGCTCATCCTTGGGCTAAAGCATACTGACTTGCCAGTAACTACCTTTGAGTTTTAATTCTCCACCCCTCAGTCTGAGTTCTTGCTTTTCAAGTGGACTGTCTTATGTTCTGATACATACAGTGTTCTGCCATATTTTTGTTTCTTCCTTAGTTCCGTGGTCCAGAGAAGGGTGAATGGTTTGGCTATCTGACCCAGGAGGGCAAGGTGGCCCTCACAATCAAAGGAGGGCCATTTAAAGGTAAGAAAGCCCTAGAAGTGGTGGCTTGAGTCCAGTTTATGCAGCAGTGGGAGAAGGGAAGCAGGACACATATGAGTCTGTTCAAGAATATTTCCAGTAGGAAAACTCTACTGTAGAATCTCGATAATTTAAAAAGAGTTTCCCTCCTCAGATCAAAGTGCCTCTGAGTCGTATGCAGAGAGTGCATATTGAAACTACAGCCAATCACAGATACCTGGAATTAGAAGTGTAGGCTTCTAGGGTAGTGGAGTCCAATGACACTGACTGATTCTGGCATCAAGTCCTCTTGCTTTGAAATGAAATCAAATGCACCCCCTCCTACTGGCCTGCAATCTGTCCTTTTAGAAGAACAGGATTTTGGAGAGGCATAGGAGGAGGAATCATCATTCTGTCCTGGAAAGCTGCCAGCACACACACACACACACACCAAATGGCTGATAACAGAGGCAAGCTCAAGCTGAGCTGACAGGAAAGAAACTGAAGCCCCCCTCAGGTCCAACTTGGTGAAGACCTTGGCATGGCGGAGCCGCTCCAACAACTCCGGAATCAGTGGCAAAGGGTAACGGTTCCGGATGGTGATTTTATTCAGGGCCCGATAATCATTGCAGAGGCGCAACTCCCCGCACTTCTTGTGGACAAACAACACCAGGGCACCCCCAGGAGACTTGGAGGGACGAATAAACCCTCTCTGGAGGTTCTTCTCCAGAAAGTCCCTCAGAGCCGCCAGCTCAGGCTCTGAGAGAGAGTAGAGCCGTTCTGCCAGAATAGGCCCCCCCGGCACCAGGTCGATGGCACAGTCATAGGGCCGGTGCGGGGGAAGCCGATCCGCCTCCTTCTTATCGAAGACGTCCACGTAGTCCTGGTACTTTTCAGGCAGCGTCACTGAGCATTCCTGGGCCTCTGCAGCTACCGCAGCCACGATCCGTTCCGGCCAGCAGTGCTCCTGGCAGTACTCGGACCCAAACAAGAGTTCTCGCCAAGACCAGGAAATATGCGGGTCATGCCGGGAGAGCCAAGAAATGCCCAACACCAATGGGAAATGAGGGACCGCCACCAGCAAAAAACGGATCTCCTCCACATAGCCCTGGATCTCAAGGTGGAGCACTGGCGTCTGGTGTATCACTGGGCCAGACCGGAGAAGCCGACCATCCATAGTCTCCACTGGCCTGGGCTCAGCCAAAGCTTCTAGGGTGATGTGGTGACCTTGGGCAAAACCCAAATCCATAAAACAGCTGGAAGCCCCTGAGTCAATCATAGCTCCCACAGGAAGGAGCTACATGGAGGGGAGCCGCAGGTTGGCTGCCACCAGCAAAGGGTCCCTTCGGGAGGCTGGAGCAGAGGAATCAGGTTCCAAAGACGATCCCAAGTGGTGAACCTGATCTACACCTGGGAGGAACCGTTTCCCTGTGGTGTGGGCCGGCGTCCTTTGGCGGGGCATACCCTGGCAAAATGCCCTGCGAGGCCACAGTACAAGCAGAGGCCCTCCCTCCTCCTCCGTTCCTTTTCAATCCCGGTGAGGCGGGGACGAGCTCCTCCCAGCTGCAAGGGCTCCTCTGCAGGTCTGGAAGAGGCGACCTCAGAAGGAGCTACAGGAGACGGTGGTGTAGGCAATAGAGGGAGCGAAGGGCCAGCCCGTCGGGCCTGTCTGCGAGCAGCTAGGCGGCAGTCAATCCGAATAGCCTGCGTTATTAAAGCAGACAAAGCCTCTGGAGGCTCGGAGCGAGCCAGTTCATCCAGAATCTCTGGAGCCAGTCCAAAACGAAAGCAAGCCTGCAAGGCAGACTCATTCCAGGAGACATCCTGGGCTAACAAACGGAAAGTCACTGAATAGTCAGCCACAGAACCATCCCCCTGCTGCAAAGTGAGAAGCCTGTGTTCTGCAGTTTCTACCTGGACTGGGTCTCCACAAAATTTATCAGGCAACGCAGTGAGGCATTTTGCCCTGGGCTGTGGCTGAGGAGGCGGGGGAGCTGCGGCCCGGTTCTGAAGCTCTGCCACCGACTGAGCTAGTACAGCTACTTGTGCAGTGAGCTGTTGATTTTGCTGCAACAAGTCTTTAATTAAGGATGCTTCTGCCATCTCTGTATCAGCCTGAGTAAGGTCAGAAGCTATTCTGTCCTGGAAAGCTGCCAGCACACACACACCAAATGGCTGATAACAGAGGCAAGCTCAAGCTGAGCTGACAGCAAACAAACTGAAGTTACAGACTTCCGCTTTGTCCAAAGAGAATAGTTAGAAGCCAGTCCGAGTTCAGGAATTCCAGGAATGCACAAATATCAGTTCGGTCCAAGGTCAGGGTGTCACAGGGTAAGTCAGGAGTCCGGTCCAGAGTCGTCGTTCCAAAATAGTCTAAGGACGGGGAAGTCAGAGGCAGCAGCGTTCACTCAAAGGGAACTCAATAGCTTCTGACAAAAGAGTCAGCGTTCCTCAGGTGCCTTATATCATAATACCACAGCTTGCAGCTGTTAAGTGTTAGCTGAGCGTTTCTCAGCAAGCCTCTTCGAACGTCGCAGGCACACCCTTTCCACTCTCCTCTGGCTGAAGGTAGGGATGGCCTGCTGATCTGAGTCTCCCGGTGCTGACCCCTCTGCTGACACAAGGCTGGGCTGCTGGGCTTCAGAGTCCCCTGGAGGAGCCTCCACATTGCTGGTAACAGGCTGAGCCATCTCTGCAGGGGCTGGGAGAGAAGAGCTGGGACCTGGGAGGGCAGAATGAGGCTCTGTCACAGGCTCAAGATCTCCCTGCACCTGAGGAGCCAAGGCCTCCTCCTTGTCCTCCTCAGGGCTGACTATGACACATTCCCTTTAAATATTGCTACTTTATCCTAATATGCAAAGTTTGGAAGCAGATTAGGGTATATGTGAGGCAGTGTGGTGTAGTGGTTTGAGTGCAGGACTTAGATTCTGGAGATTGGGGTTTGTCCATGCTTGTCCATGGAAACCCACTGGGTAACCTTGGGCGAGTGACACATACTCAGCCCCAGAAAACTTCATGATAGGTTCACCTTAGGATTCCCATAAGTCAGAAACAGCTTGAAGGCACACAGCAACAACAACAATATGAACCTCTAGTTGGCTGGTTAGATAAATTGATTGGAAATTGATTTGATTTGACTGACAGTTTGGGCTGAACTGATGAGAGCTGGAGTGCAACAGCAGTGAAAGGGTCAACAGGCAGCTGAGGTAGAGGAAGTCACACAGTACCTCTGTTTCTGCTCCTCATTTCAGCCTCCCCTTTCTCTCTTCGCAGGCTGTTTCCATGTCCCCCGTGCTCTCTGTATGTGTGAAGAAATTCTGGAAACACTCATAAGGGAAGCTGAATCTAACAGTGGGGAATGAAACACTCCACGGGCTTCTCCATATTATTCCTCAATGGATCTTAATTTTAGTCACACGTAACTCCAATCATGATTATTAAAAAAGCTGTTAGGCTTCTCACTCCAGATCCCAAAAACCATCCTTCACTCCAGATCACACTAGATTTATGAGCAAGCTGAATATATGACTGTGAACTCTGTCTCTCCTACTACTTACCAGGCAGTTCACAAGCAGAGAGTTAACAGTATTTTAATTCTCTCAGTTTTTTGTGGTAGTGGGAGAGTTTTCTTTTATACCTTCACTCTGTCCTTGGTTACAGAGTCTTTGCTGATTGTTTGCCAGCTTTTCACACTCCTAATACTTGACTTTTTTTTTTATTGGATCTAAGAAATAGAGAATTGATTTAAAAAATTAGCATTGTGCTGTGTCTTGTCTTTACACATTTCTTGCTGTTCAGGGTAAGGGATGGAAGTGTGAGGTTCTGATAAATGCCTGCTTCTGCTAAGTTTGTCTACTGAAGTAACAAACCTATGTCTAGGCTATGTCATTTTGCATTGCAAGTAGATTTCGCAAGACTGGACAAATGTTTCTCCCTAAAACTAAAGTTTCCTACCATAAATAAATATAGCATATCAGAGGGAGGGGTTCTAGTCTAGTCTTCTCCCTAACACACAGTCCTGCTAACAGCAAATGCCTTATTCATCACTAAAGAACCTCATCCCAAGGCCAGCTGAAGTCAGAGTGAACTGTGTGAGGAAAAATAATCCAGCAACTTGTGTGACACTCTTATCAGGCATAGAAGGAATTCTGAAAATAAAAGATGCTTGTCCATGCATCTCTAGTTGTAGGAGTAGAGGAGGGGAAGGATGTTTGTGTGTATTTTCATCTTGTATGTAGAGACAGAGTACCTATAAGAATGCATTCACTCAGTATTCCATCTTTTTTGGGGAAATGTGTTATTTTGTCAATAGTGTTCCCTTTTTGTTCCAGTTACCAATTTTTGTTTAGATGCTTAAAGTATGTGTAACCTCAGGCCAGACATATAGACTGATGTCATAGAGCCTATTGTTCCTTGGGGACTTATATGAAGTGGTGGGTTGTGCTGTGATCTATAACATCAGTTCATTGATGTTGTGGAAGATGAGAATTTAGCCAGGTGAACTATTGTTGCATGGATTCCTCTCCCAAGATACATGACACATGAGCTTTGCTGGTGTATGGCTGAAAGTGAGATGCACATAGGAGAAAATAAACTTCTGTCGAATCCTGTATCCCTTCAGACTTTTCTGCTCCCAACATTGATGCAACATGCTGAAGTACAGTGTCAATAGAAAGAAACTATAAGTGTCATGATTCAGTACCAAGAAGTAAAAACACCACAGGCAAATCACTCTTGCCCTCACTTCTCACCACAATGGAATGGAGCCAAGAAGTATGATTTTTACTTTTATCTCTAGACTATCTAACTTCTGTCTTTGGCTTTTTAACTGCCGAGCCCAGCCAGGGAGGAAGTCTTCAGTATACATAAGATTTGTTGTTGTGTGCCTTCACATCGATTCTGATTTATGATGATCCTAAGGCAACCACATCACAGGGCTTTCTTGGCAAAATTTGTTCAGAGGGGATTTGCCATTGTCTTCCTCTGAGGTTGTAACTTGCCTAAGGTCACCCAGTGGGTTTCCATGCCAAGCAGAGATTTGAACTGTGGTTTCCTGGAGTCTTGAGTCCATCACTCAAACCATGCTTGGTACATTAGATTACAGTCTTAATTCTGCATATGAAAATAGCTTTTAAATTTGTTGTAGTGCATAAAGACTATTGGCAAAGCACAAGAGAGGTTAGTTGGGTATGCTTTTTTGCTTGAAAGACAGTATGTGGGCTGTCTCAAATATAATTTGTATGTTGCCTCCTTAGACTGGATGTTTTAATAATGGTCAGCATTTTAATGGACTTTTAATATTTTCAGAGTAGTTTTGCACACATTTTCTTTTATCAGTCTTCCTGACAATGCTGTTAAGATATAATACAATGCTGTAACTTCAGAGTTGCAGATGGGGAGGGGGCATGTACTAAAGCAAAGAAAGAACATTTCCTAAGGCAGTGTAGATAAGATTGGATGGAGGAGGGTGATATCCTGAGTGCAACCTAAACATACAAAGTAGTAGGATTTACAAGGGAGTGTCAGAGTAGTATATTGGTTAGAGCAGGGGTAGGCAACCTTTCCCCTTTAAGGGCTGAGGGACTTCAGCTCCCAGAAGCCTCAGCCATGTTGGCCAATAGTCCCATGTTGGCCAATAGCTCCTGGGATTCTGGGAGCTGAAGTCCCTCGGCCCTTAAAGGGGAAAGGTTGCCTACCCCTGGGTTAGAGCATTGGACTATGACTCTGGAAACCAGGGTTTGAATCCTTGCTCGGCCATGGAGACCCACTGGATGATCCTGGGCAAGTCACACACTCTCAGCCTCAGAGGAAGAAAATGCAAAACAGACAAACAACCAAAAAACAACAACAACAACAACACAAAAACCCCTCAAGACCCAAACAAACCCTGAACAAATCTTGCCAGGAAAACCCCATGATAGGTTTGCCTTAGGGTCATCACAAGTTGGAAATGACTTAAAAGTGCAAACAACAGCAAGAGCCACTTGTGGGTAACACATGCATAGAATTGTTCGCCCCTTAGCCTTACATAACACAATACACAACTTTACACAACAGTAACACACACCCTTTGATCCTAAAAAATATTTTTGGAAAACATATCAATCATGGTTGCTCACTATCCTCTGATTGGTTTCTAAAAATAGTTGTGAATACAGTTGTGAATACAGTCACGCTTAACACGTGCCAAACTAGGCAAAAGGACATAGTGGGAAAACAGTATTCATTTGTGAGATTTATTTCCACCTGTATGCCTCCCTGGAAGCCAAGATGACCAAACTGAGGCTGTTGTACTTTGGACATATCATGAGAAAAGAGGACTCTTTGGAAAAAAACAATAATGCTGGGGAAAGTGAAGGGAAGTAGGAAAAGAGGAAGACCACATGCCAGATGGATGGACTCTATGAAGGAGGTCACTATGGGGATTAAGGGGTTGCAGGATTTAAGCAGAGCAGGGGAGGACAGGGGGTCTTGGAGATGTCTCATCTAGAGGGCCGCCATGGGTCGATAGACTCAAGAGCAGTTAACAACAACAAGAAATGCTGATCTGCACTGAAGAGAACATTTGCATTTGAATTTGGAACGAATGACACTTTGCAGATGTTTTCAATGGAGAAAAAGCAGGTGAGATGTGCAATGGAGGGATCCTTGATGAAAATAACCAGGGCTTACCAGGAAAGCTAGGTAAACAACCACAGTATTTCTATTCCAGAGCATAAAGGATCAATTCAGAAATCCCACTATGAATAAAGCGATTCTCATTAACAGTCACCACCATACTCTTAGTAAACTCAGCTCTGGCTTGTCAGGCAGTACAATATGCAGCTTTGCAGAATAGAACAAATGGAGCTCTTTGGACTGCCATCTACTGGAAAAGGAGCTAATCCTGTCTCCAGGATCTATATTATTTATTCATGCCCTGCTTTTCAACAATGCCCACACCATTTCAAAGAACCAGGTTTCCAACGTGAAGGAAACAAACTACAGGTGAGTCTTCCTAATCTGGATTTCTGAAATCCAAAAATATTCCAAAAACCAAAACTTTTTTTTTGTAATGGGTAGCTGAGATAATGACATCTTTGCTTTCTGATGATTCAATGTACACAAATTTTGCTTCATGTACAAAATTATTTTAAAATATGGTATAAAATAACTTCAGGCTATGTGTATGAGGTATATATGAACATAAATGCATTTTGTGTTTCGGCTTGGGGCCCCTCTCCAATATATCTCATTATGGTTGTTGTTGGTGGTGTGTACCTTCATGTCATTTTTGACTTATGGTGACCCTAAGGCAAACCTAAAATAGGGTTTTCTAGGCAAATTTTTCCGGATTGGGTTTGCCATTGCCATCCTCTGAGGCAGAGAGAGTGTGACATGTCCAAGTGAGTATTTATGCTCGAGTGGGGAATCAGACCTTGATCTCCTGAGTTGTAGTCCAAGGCTCAAACCCCTACACCACAGTGGCTATACTACATCTCATTATGTCTATACAGTGGAGCCTTGCTTGCCATTTGTGGATTTAAGCATTCATGGACAGCAAGCCCCATTATTCCCCAATGGCAGCACATGCACGCAGACATGCTAGCAGCTGCGTACACATCATGCCACCATTAGGGACAATGCGACGTAAGGTCTTGTGCTTTTTCGTGTCTGCAGGGGGAGTCCAGAATGGATCCCCTGGAGATACCAGTGTCCAGTCAGCTATCCATATATCCATGGATTTTTTATCCACAGATTCAAGCATCCACAGCTTCAAAATAGTTTAAAATATATAAATTCCAAAAAGACCCACCTTGATTTTGCTATTTAATATAAGGGACACAATTTTACTACCCCATTGTAATTAATGGGACTTCATCGTCCACGGATTTTGGTATCCATGGGGGAATCCTGGAACCAAACCCCAGCAGATACCAAGGGCCCCCTGTATATGCAAAAACAGGTATTCCAAAATCCATAACGCTTCTAGTTGCAAGCATTTTGGATAAGGAAGACAACCTGTACCAACTTTTTTTTTCTGAGAAGGGCTTTTCCATCTTTATAAGCATTCTGTTATTATGTTTATAATTCATCTATAATTCATCTTGTTATCAAATCAGCTTTAACTTATGGCAACCCTATAAATGAGACACCCTGTCACTGTAAGCTGAATCCTGAGACCTTTTGAGTAATTCAATGATTTATCTAAGAATTTAATCCAAGTTTCCCAAGTTCCTTTTAGTTGGGGTCAAACTAGATGCTCCCAAGGTGTGATTTTCTATGATGAAGACATTTTCGTATTTAAAAGTCCAAAAGTCAATTATTATTAGCAAACTAGAGTTTACCCATATTGATGGTGGTGGTGAGGATAATAAGAGTGGGAAATGAAGTTGGCCAGCCTGGGATGTTACAGATACCATTGTTGCAGCTGCTAGGAGGCTGCTAGGAGAAACTATAGCTCCCTCCGCTCATTGTATCATTACTGTTACATTTGGGCAACAAGGGCTGAGTAAGGGAAAAGAAATTGAATGCTCTATTGTTGATTGTTAAAATCTAACACCCAGATGTACATACTCTGAATGAAGTTATGGGAATCTCAGTAAAGTACATGTGAATTTTTAGCCATCTGTAACTTCACCTTGCAAGCTTATAAATGCTGGAGTCCTATCAATAAAGTTGTTCTTTCTTTGATCCTGTATAGACTTCTGGATTGTTCTGTTATGGAGGGGAGGGGAGGGGAACCCCTTGACCAAGGATAACAATCTCTCCAGAGAGGTTCAGGATGGAGACCTGCAGCCCACGTACGCTCAGGGTGGTCGTGGTGGGGACTGATATCTCACTCCTCCCCCTGCTTATATCACTACTAGACCAAACTGAGGCTGTCGTACTTTGGACACATCATGAGAAGCGAGGACTCATTAGAAAAAACAATAATGCTGGGGAAGGTGAAGGGAAGTAGGTAGAGAGGAAGGCCACATGCCAGATGGATGGACTCTATGAAGGAGGTCACTTTGGGTATTAAGGGGTTGCAGGATTTAAGCAGAGCAGTGGAGGACAGGGGGTCTTGGAGATGTCTCATCCATAATAGCCGCCATGAGTCGAGATTGATTTGAGGGCAGTTAACAACAAAAGGCCTTCCAAACTCAGGGTTGTGGGTTCGAGTCTATCTTCCTTGGAGTCAACCTTAATTCGTGGTGACCCTGTGGATGAGACATCTCCAAGGCCCCTGCCTTGTCCTCCACTGCTCTGCTCAGGTCCTGCAAAGTCATTCCTATGGACTTCTCCATCTAAGCGTGTGACCTTCCTCTCTTCCTACTTCCCTTCACCTTTCCTAGCATTATTGTCTTTTCTAGTGAGTCCTTCCTTCTCATGATGTGGCCAAAGTACGACAGCCTTAGCTTGGTCATCTTGGCTTCCAGGGAGAGTTCAGGTTTAATCTGTTCAAGGACCCATTTGTTTGTCTTTATGGCTGCCTGTGGTATCCTCACACTCTTCTCCAGCACTACATCTCTAATGCATTGTTTCTGCATCTACACTACAGAATTCATTTATTTTGACACTGCTTTAACTGTCATGGCTCCATTCTATGGAATCCTAAAGTATAGGGATTTATAGTTTGTCATGTACTTCTTAAGGGATGGGTGGAATTTGGGATTTTATGTTCTGTTTAATATATCTGAATGGAAATTGTAATGTTGTAAGCCGCCCCGATTGCTCTGCAGAGGGGTGGGATATTAATAATAATAATAATAATAATAATAATGTAGTACTAAACTACAAGTCCCATAATTCCATAACACTGAGTTGTAACAGTTAAAGCAGTCTAGTTTTGTGAGCTATTTAATCTCTGTCAGAGAGCTCTGGTGCCACAACAAACTACAAATCCCAAGATTCCATAGGATGGCGCCATGGCAGTGAAAGCATTGTCAAGCTGCATTATTTCTGCATTGGGCAGCAGCCAAGCTCTGTAATTGGCTGAGTTCAGCTATCAATCATCAGATATTGTAGGTGATTTGAGCCTCACTTAACTTCAGTAGGTGATAGGTTTTCCCAGCAATCAATCAAAATTCATTTGCGTCAGAACCGCGATCTCAGTGGATGATTGGTTCCTTCCAGCCTAAAGAGGCGGGGAGAATGACTTCCTAACATGGACAAGGGCGGAAGCAATGGAAGACTAGTTTAGAACCATAGAGGAGGGAGAAGGCAAGAGAAGCAGCGAGCAAGGAGCTTCGTCATTGGTCAGAATGACGTTTCTTAGGCGCACATTGATTGGGTGTTGAGGAAGTGGCCATGCTCCGGAGTAGAGGGGAGAGGGCGGGGCCGACGGGGTAAATTCTACATGGTGATTGGCTACCGGCTTCTTCGCTAAGTAGGGATTGGCTGAAAGACTGAGATGGGCGCATTCGCCTTCTCCCCGCTCAGACCTTGTCTTTCCTGCCGGTCGTGTTTAGACGCTGTAGCGTGAGCTAGAAGGGTCGAAGTAGCCGCTGCCGCCATGAATATCCGGAATGCACGGGTTCGAGTCCCGGTTGGGGTGGGAAGGCAGGGGCGGCTGCGCTGGGATGGGAGACGGAGAAAGAGGGAGGCCGGGCTGGAAGAGGCGGCGGAGAAGGCCCTGTGATTAATTAGGGTGTCAAGGGGTTGTGCGTCCACATTGCCTAAATAACGTGGTTTGATGCCGATTTCATTGCCATGGCTGCATCATGCTACAAAATCCTGGGACTTTGTAATTTTCTGAGGCCCCACCTTAGGTCTTTGGCAGGCCTTGTGAAATTACAGATCCCAGGATTCCATAGGATGGTGGAGCTACAGCACTTAAAGTGGTATCAAACTGCATTATTTCTACAGTGTAGATGCACCCTCAGAAGGAGCCAGCTGCTTACTCCAATGGAGAAGAAATTCCACATTTTATCTGGAATAGAGTGCATCTACACTGTAGAAATAACAGAGTTTGGTGCTGCTTTAACAATACCAATTCTATGGAATCCTGGGATTTGTAGTTTGGTAAGGTACTAGCTCTTTTGAAGAGATTCCCATAGCCTTGAGCCTTGGGCAGTTAAAATGGTGTCAGACTGGATTGCTTGCGCAGTGCAGATGCACCCTGAGAATATATTTTGATTTGTGGCCTAATAGCGGTGTAGTGGTTCAAGCATTGGGCTGTGACTCTGGAGAATAGAGTTTGAGTCCTGACCAGGCTATGTAGACCCACTGGGCTACCTGGGGTGAGTCACACTCTCTCAGCCTCAGAGGAGGGAAAAGGCAATCCCTCCTCTGAACAGATCTTGACAAGAAAACCCTAAGTTAAGTTGGGAATGCCTTGGAGACACACAACAATGAAGTCTATGAATGGCAGCAGCCAATTCAGTGCCTTTGGGAAAATGAATCCCATTTTGGGAGAAAAAGAGGGATATAAATCCCATAAATAAATATATGAATAAAATAATTGGGGCCTGAAAGAGATGGAAAGTTCACAGGCGTCCTGCCTTTCAGTTTAGATTCCATTCATTATTTATATAGGCAGTGTTGACCAGTGGTTTGAGTGTCGGCCTACGACTCTGGAGACCAGGGTTTGATTCCCAGCTCAGCCATGAAACCCACTGGGTGACCTTGGGCAAGTCACACGCTCTCAGCCTCAGGGGAAGACGGCAATGACAAACCACCTCTGAACAAATCTTGCCAAGAAAACCCCATGATAGGGCTGCCTTAGGGTCACCATAAATTGGAAACGACTTGAAGGCACACAACAGCAACTTCAACAACAAGAAGCCATAGAGACGCTCCCCAATGGCAGGCGTTGGCCATTGATATTCATTGCTGCCTGCTTTTCTTCAACCATCTTTTCTTCCTTCCTTCACCCCCAGCCAGAGGATCTGATGAACATGCAACACTGCAACCTCCTTTGCTTGCCAGAGAACTACCAGATGAAATACTACTTCTATCATGGACTCTCCTGGCCACAGGTAACTCCCTTTGTATCTACATAACTAGCCAGCAACTACTTTTGTAAAAGATGTGGAGCGGTATGGACCAAGGCCAAACCTCGGTCCTTTTAAGGGGCCTAAATGCAGATCCCATAACCACAAACCACAGCCCAGCTTTCCTCCCTCTATTGCAGTGATTCCTAGACTTTGGTCTTCCAGATGTTTTTCACTTCAGCTCCCAGAATTCCTGGCTAGTGGCCAAACTGTCTGGGGCTTCTGGGAGCTGAAGTCCAAAACACCACAGGAGTTTGGAGTTCCCTGCTCTGTTGTGTTTTTTTGACTTTTATGTCATTGACACCTCCTCAGTTCTGGTCCTGTTGCTGACTCCAAGTGCAAAACCTCACTCTTCCACAACCTCCATCTTGGATCGAGGCCTCTAGACTTCCTCCAACTTTCATGACTAATAAGTTACAAATCAAGTTCTACAGGTCTCTAATTACTCTTGATACTTTGTTCGCTCTGTAGGATCTTTATTATTATTATTATTATTATTGATTGTTCTTTCATGGGGTGCTTCCTAGGTTTACGGGTTGTATGAGCTAATTAACATTCATTAGACTCTAATAGGGTTAGAATTGGGAAATGCTGTGCTTAGGTCTCACTGAAGCCATAAGCTCACTGGGCAGTGAGGTTTCTACCTACAGAATACATGTGTGGCTTTAAATTTCCTTAGGCAGGAGCTGCAGATTGTCTCTTGTCAGTCAGCCTTGCAACACACCCCCCAAATCCTCCTTTCTTAGGCTGCATCCACACTGCTGAATAATATAGTTTGACCACACTTTAACTGCCATGTTTCAGTGCTGTGGAATTCTGGGAATTGTAGTTTGTTGCGGCATCAGAGCACTCTGACAGAGAAGGCTAAATATCTCACAAAACTACAATTCCCAGAATTCCATAGCATTGAGCCATGGCAGTTAAAGTGGTGTCAAACTGGGTTGATTCTGCAGTGTGGATGCAGGCTTACAGAAGTTGAGCATAGGGGGCAAAATATGGCTGAGATGGAGAGAAATGGTTGACGTTTCTCTTTGCTTCTTTGGAGAAAAATCTATCTGTTTGCTCTGTGTTACCTCCTGGCAAATTGCTCTGTCTCTCACTTGCCAAAAACTCCTGTAATACTGTGATGCTGCTACTAATATGCCTAAATTTTATTATTATTATTATTATATAATATAAACTCACTAGGTATTTTTTAAAAACCCAACCTTACTGAATTAAGTCAGGGCTCAGATTTTGAGCTGGGTAGTTGAGAAGGTAATCTCCTTTGGCTTTGCTTGTGGAAGAGTCATATTTCTGCTGGTCTTCATTACTGCCCTTTTGATTTTGTTCCCACAGTAAGAGCTGCTCATTTTTCCAGGCCAATGCTACCTTTGCTTGGGACTGTTTGGAGTGGGGACTGGGAGACCTTCTTTCTGTCCTTCAAATCTGTGGTGACTATTGTGCAGCCATCTAAATGTTGCTGGATTGCAACTCTTGAGTATTCCTTACCCTTGATGTGCAGGCTAGGGCTGATAGAATTTGCAGTCCAATGATACCTGGAAGGGTGCATGACTTGGCTGAAAACAAACTTCTTGGTTAGTTTACTCGTTGTTCCTCTAACTACCTTCATGCTCTTCCCTAGCTTTCCTATATTGCTGAGGATGAGAATGGCAAGATTGTGGGATATGTGCTAGCTAAAATGTGAGTAGACACATTAATCGTCTTAATATGTACGTGTATGCATGACCACACACTCAAAAAGGAGAGATGTAGTTGTGATGGGTGGCTTCAACTATCTGGATACTTGCTGGAAGTCAAACTCAGCCAATACTTCAAAATCTAGCAAATTCCTCACTTGCCTCGAAGACAATTTCTTTGTCCAAAAGGTGGAAGAGGCAACAAGGGGATCAGCTATTTTAGATCTGATCCTAACCAACAGGAATGACCTGGTAAATGGGGTGCAAGTGGTGGGATCCTTAGATGGAAGTGATCGTGTTCTCCTGAAGTTTCTTATACAGTGGAAAGGAGAAGCTAGGCATAGTCAAACACTCATTCTAGACTTTAGGAGAGCTGATTTCAATAAACTTAGGGAAACACTGGGAGTGATCCCATGGTCAGGAATACTAAAGGAGAAGGGAGTTCAGGATGGATGGAAGTTTCTCAAAAGGGAGTTACTGAAGGCACAATCTCAAACTGTTCCAGTGAGGAGGGAAAATGGGAGATGTCTCAAGAAACCGGGTTGGATGACAAAAGAGCTTTCAACTGAACTAAGTTTTAATTGGGAGATTTATAAGAAATGGAAAAGGGGCAAAAATCACTAAAGAGGAATTCAAAAATGTAGCTAGCACATGCAAGGGTAAAATCAGGAAAGCCAAAGCACAGAATGAGCTGAGGCTTGCTAGAGGGGTTAAGAACAACAAAAGGGGCTTTTTTGGGTATGTCCGTGGCAAAGGAAAGAAGAAGGAAATGGTAGGGCCAATGCACAAAGAAGATGGAGAAATGCTAACAGGGAACAGAGAAAAGGCAGAACTACTCAACACCTTCTTTGTCTCAGTCTTCTCACAAAAGGAAAAGTGTGCTGAACAAGAGGAAAATGGAGTAGAGGACACAATAGGAAAAATACAGCACAGAATAAGGTAAAGAAGTGGTACAGGAATACCTGGTTAACCTAAATAAATTGAAGAGCCTGAACAGAAATAATCCAGCTTGGAACCACTTTAACTGCCCTGGCTCATTGCTAGGGAATCATAAGAACTGTAGTTTATTCTGGCACCAGAGCTCTCTGACAGAGAAGGCTCAGTGTCTCAGAAAAAAACTACAATTCCCATGATTCCCTAGCATTGAGCCAGGACAGTTAACGTGGTCTCAAGCTGGCAGTCTGTTCAGGCCATAAGTCTCCAGAACCAGATGAACTACATCCAAGGATACTAAAAGAACTGGGAATATGTAATATCAGAGCCACTGTCAATAATCATTGAGAACTCCTGGAGAACAGGAGAAGTCCCAGCAGACTGGAGGAGGGCAAACATTATCTTCAAAAAGGGAAAAAAGAGGATCCCAACAACTATCACCCAGTTAGTCTGACATCAATACCGGGAAAGATTCTAGAACAGTTCATTAAACAGAGAGTCTGTGAACATTTAGAAGGGAATGCCATAATCACTAAAAGTCAACGTGGGTTTCTCAAAAATAAGTCATGCCAGACTAATATGATCTCTTTTTTCGATAAAATTACTAGCTTGGTAGATGAAGGGAATGCGTTAGGCATAGCATATCTTTCAGTAAGGCTTTTGACAAGGTCCCCCATTATATTCTTGCAAACAAGATAGTAAAATGTGGGCTAGACCGTTAGGTGGATCAGTAACTGGTTGACTGACTGAACCCAAAGGATGCTCAGCAATGGCTCCTCTTCATCCTGGAGAGAAGTGACCAGTGGGGTGCCACAGGGTCCTGTCTTGGGCCCAGTGCTATTCAACATCTTTATTAATGATTCGGATGAAAAAATAGGGGGCATGCTTCTCAAATTTGCAGATGACACCAAATTAGGAGGAATAGCTAATACAGGATGAAAATTCAAAATGACCTTGATAAAGCTGGGCCAAAGCTAACAAAATGAATTTCAACACGGAGAAATGTAAGGTCTTAGGGCAAAAAAATGAAATGCATAGATATAAAATGCATAGATATAAAATAAAAAAACCCTGGCTTAACAAGACTACATGTGAAAGGGATCTAGGAGTCCTAGTAGACCACAAGTTGAACATGAGTCAGCAGTGTGATGCGGCAGCTAAAAAAAGCCAATTAGATTTTAGGCTGCATTAATAGAAGTATAGTATCTAGATCAGGGGCCGGCAACCTACGGCCCCCGGGCCAGTTCCGGCCCAGGTCGCCGGACTTACCAGCCCAGGCGGACCCCTGCTGCCGCCGCCGCCGCGCGTTTTGGGCTCCGTGCGGCCGCGCGCTCCGCGGCAGCCATTTTGTTTTCCAAAATGGCAGCCGCGACTCGTTTGCGCATGTACAGTACTCCTGTGCATGCGCAAATGTGCTGCGGCCGCCATTTTGAAAATCAAAATGGCGGCCGTGACATGCGGTAGCGGCAGCGTGCACGCAGGGGGGTCACGTGGTGGCGGGGGGTGCGCGCGCATGCGTGAGCCCCGCCATCCCCCCCCCAACTCGGCCCGGCGGAGAACAGGACTTCGGGGGACCGGCCCAGGTCTCAAAAAGGTTGCCTACCCCTGATCTAGATCAAGGGAAGTAATATTCTGCTTTGGTCAGGCCTCCCCTGGAATACTGTGTCCAGTTCTGGGCACCACAATTCAAAAGGATGTTGAGAAACTGGAGGACTGTCCAGAGGAGGGCAACCAAAATGGTGAAGGGTCTGGAAACTATACCCTGTGAGGAACCACTTAGGGAACTGGGTATGTTTAGCCTGGAGAAGAGACTGTTAAGAGGGGTATGATAGCCCTGTTTAAATATTTGAAGGGATGTCATATTGAGGAGGGAACAAGCTTGTTTTCTTCTGCTTCAGAGAATAGGACCTGGAACAACTGATGCAAGCTCCAGGAAAAGAGATTCCACCTCAACATTAGGAAGCACTTCCTAACAGTAAGGGCTGTTCGACAGTGGAACACACTCCCTCGGAGATTTTGGTGGAATCTCCTTCTTTGGAGGTCTTTAAACAGAGACTGGATGGCCATCTGTTGGGGATGCTTTGATTTGGAATTCCTGCTCGGCAGGGGGTTGGACTGGATGGCCCTTATGGTCTCTTCCAACTCTATGATTCTGTGATATACATATGCAATTGTAGCCAAGAAGAGGTTCCAGCCATATATTACTGTTACACATATGTACCAGACTCCCCCAACTTGATGCCTTCCCGATGTTTAGGACTATAATTCCCATTAGTTTCTCTGGTCAGGGACCATGGAGCATTTTGTCTAAAACATCTGTCATGTGGTTAGGAAAGGCTGGCATATACCTCAGCCTGAAAGTGTGTAATCTCCTTTTTCTCATATTGAGTGGGAAAAGTGAATAAGTATACCATTGAGAAAACAGCATAAAGGAAAGAGACATTTAAGCAACACTCTTGTGGCTGTCTTCAGGATCCTCCAGTTCTTCTAAGAAAAGATTTTGGAATAAAATGTTTCTTCTGCTATTTGGAATGTAGTCCAATGTGGGCTGTAGTCCCCAAAAGCTTATGCCAAATTGAACCTATTACTGCATTAGGTGATAGCTGTATTATGGCTTTGCCACAAGATACTAATAAAATTATTTTCTGGAAATTATTATCTCACAGTTCTTTCACACACACGGGAATATAAGGAAGTGTGCAGGCAATATTATACCCGGTTGCTCAAAAAATACAAATAAAAATCCTTCTCTCACCTTCCAGTACTCCACTGTAATTGACTGATTTTTTGTTTCAAGCATTCTGTTGTTGTTATGACAAGTAAGGAAGTGTTTCCAGATGTGCTGGTGCTGTTTTGTAATCTACATAGTACAAGTCATCTTTCTCCCAAATGGAAGCATAGGATTACATATGCTTTAGAAAAACATCTACTTCTGCTATTTCTAAGTGAAGAAATGTGGTCTCCTTCCCACAAAATGAGTTGAAATTTTGTTCATTTACTGAACAAAAAGTATGATGATGCTAAATGGTCTCATGTCATCTAGGTGATACTTTTTCATTGTAGATCTCACTATTGTGTACTTACAGTTGAGGGTATAGATACACTGATTGCCTGCTTGGATTCAGGCTCTCTAAAGGACGGCATTCTCCTTTATGAGCCAGTCCACACTTTGAGATATTCAAGGTCCAAGGCCCATCTCTTGATCCCACTCCCCTCAGCAGGATGTTAGTTGAGGATATGAAAAAGGACCTTCTTGGTGGCTGCTCCTCAGTTGTAGAACTTGACTCCAGAGGCGGCCAGACTCCTCCCCTGCTGTCCTTAACTTCAGGCAGGCTTTTGGCAATTGACTGGCCTGCTGGGTCTTGTACTTTTCCTCACAATTCATTTTTAACTGGTTTCTAATTATTTTAACTGTTTTTTGTTTTGTGAACCGCTTCTTAGCCGCATTTTATCTTAATCTATGTTATCAACTGTCTTGGGTCCCATGTGGGAAGAAAGGTGGGAAATAAATAAATTTTATTTTATTTTCAATTTAATTCTGTTTCAATACAATAACATCCAAACTCCATAAAACAGTGATACTTATTGGGCCAACCAAAATGCACAATATACATATTGGAAGCTTTCAAAGCTCCACTGACTTCATCAAGTAAAGATGTTAAAAATCATACAAGAGAAAGAAAGAAAAAAGACAATGTTAGTCATAGGCCTGCATTTTGTCAAGATGTTGTAGTTGTTGATCTCAGTTCAGATGGTATAGAGAGGTATTCATGCAGGCTGACCCCTCCTCCTCCTGGCCATGTGGGTAGTGGCAGACTCTTAAAGTCCAGGAAAGAAAAATTAATTTCCATTAGCAATACAAAAAGATGCTGTTTGACCCTAAGGCGATCCTAATAATAATAATAAATAATAAATAAAAATAAACTTATCATGGGGCTTTCTTGGCAAGATTTATTCAGAGGGGGTTTGCCTTTGCCTGCCCTTGGAGCTGAGAGAGTGTGACTTGACCTAGGTCACCCAATGGGTTTTCATGCCCAAATGGGGACTTGAACTCTGTTCTCCATGGTCCAACACTCAAACCACTACACCATTATTTACTGTTATCATCAGTTGTCATGATTTCTAGTTTTGGGAGAAATGCAGAATACAAATCCAAGAAATAAAGTAAGTTGATGCTTTGGTAGTTAATGGTGGAGGTTGTGGGTGAGCTCACCTTTCACTTCTGTCTCTAGGGAAGAAGACCCTGATGACGTCCCCCATGGACACATCACATCCTTGGTAATATTTACTTCTCTTTTGATTTCTTATTGGTGTGGGCCTGAGACAGGCCAAACATTTGGTCTGAGACTAGTAGAGAAGAATGAATGAGAGGGCTAGTGGTATCTCTGCTTAGCAGGACTTGAAATTCGCTATTAAGCTCTGGGCCAGCAGTTCCCAAACTTTAGTCCTCCAGATGTTTTGGACTGAAATCCAAAATACTTGGAGGAATAACATTTGGGAAATGCTGGCCTAGGTCTTCTTCAACTGTTGGTTGGGACCTTTCCCTGAGCTTTTGGAAAAATGCTAGAACAAATACAACAGGAAGATTTCATAAACAAATGCCAAAAATAAAGGGAGAAACTAACAAAGCACTCAAAGTGGTGGTTTCATTTGTTGTGATATATAGTATATATAGCACCTTGGTACTTTGTTAGTTTTTTCCCTTTCATTTTTGGTATTACAAAATGCTTCCAGAAAGGTTGTCCTAGGAGCTGCAACTTTGTGCCTGGTTTGCTATAGTTGGGATCTTCGAGCTCTGAAAGCCTGACCAGCAACTGGAGGAAGACAGAGCTGCTCAGTTAATGCCGGAGACAGCCAGATCAGGCTCTATGACAGATCAAAGGTGGAAGGAAGAAGTTTTCCCTCCAGTTAAAATGTTGTTTAGGGTCCCATGAGGCACTTTTGTGTATTGCAGAAGCAGGATCCATATCACAGACATGGTGGGCATGATGCTAAAGGGATTATCCCAGATTTTACAAGTGAGCTAGTAAAGTGAGCAGGCAGTATTGGCAGTCTTGGTTCTACTTTTTCTCTCTTTCTTTTCCCAAAGGCGGTCAAGCGGTCCCACCGACGCCTGGGCTTGGCTCAAAAGCTGATGGACCAGGCCTCGCGTGCCATGATTGAGAACTTCAATGCCAAGTATGTCTCACTCCACGTGCGTAAAAGGTGAGCTTCTCTAATTCCATGCTTGGCTTCACTAGCATTAAATGCCTTCCACAGAAGTATCTGTTGTTACTCTCCCCATCATTTTCTGGCCACGTTACTGCAGTAATGCCCCCACTTCCAGCTTGTCATTTTTTTTAGGTGGTCTAGATAAACCCTACTGCCTACAGCATTGTCCCCTCTGTTGAAGCAGTTCTCACAAATTTGTGAGCATGGAGACAGTTTGTGGGGGGAGGAAGTGGCTGTCCAAGTTGAGAGACTTTTTCCATGTTACCTGCACATGTGGGTGGTGGGGAAAGCTCTTCTGCAGTGGGCAGGGGGTATGCTATTCAGAGGGGGTGGGCCCTTACTCTTGGCTTTCAGTACATGGAGGAGATTGTATTGGGCCAGCCTGTTGGAGTTATGCACAGAGGAAGTGTCCATCTTTTACCACTCTGGGGGCTTCCACATTTCCGGTGCTGTTTCCTCTTGCCACTGACCAGCACTGACTTACCAGCACTGACTCTCTTAGCTCTATTAGGACCTAAGTAAGATCATTCTCTGTGTCACTCCTACATCCTGATACAGTTTACAACAGAAACGGGAAACGTCTGGTCCTCCAAATGTCATTGCATTGCAGTTCCCACCAACCTTAATGAGCATAGCCAGGGGTGAAGGAACATAGGTATTGCAATCCTGTCACATCAGGAAGGTGACTCCTTTCCCATCCTTACTTAGGAAAAGTCTGTTCTTAGCAAAGAGAGAGGGGTATGTCAAAATCTTTGATGTCAGTGCTGTGTCTCTTTTCGAAAGATTAAATTTACATGCTAGCCCTTTTGTTTTACCAGATTATTTTTCTCTTGCCTTGCAGTAACCGAGCAGCTCTACATCTTTATTCCAATACTCTCAATTTCCAGTGAGTACCCTGGGGCAACAGTGGTCATGGTGGCAATATGATTAGGTCATTTGAACAAGGGAGGGCAGACTTCAGGTTGGCAAAATATACTTTGCTTTTTTTGCCAGAATCCTGGAGGTTCATCAGCCTGAGCCTATACAGACGCTTGGAGTGCCAGAACTGAACCATTGAATCATCTCCTGGCTTCTCTTCACTACACAAACATTCTGCATTTTTGTTGTATAAATTTGGGGCTGGGGGAATTGTTTTGTTATTGATGTCTTAAATATTTGAGAATCAGAAATCAATGTTGGATTACTGAAAAACAGCACAAGATCTAACAGCAGATTCTCATCTACTTTGTGTTGAGCCCCTGTCCTTAGCCAACTAGAGGTTAAGAGGGGCTGAGGAAGTCATTTCTCAGCCTAGGTTACTTAATAAGCTTGTTGTGTGATTAAAATAGTCTTCTTAGATGTTTGAAATTGGGTATCCAAGAACTGTTTTTGAGGTGTGGTGAGGAACTCAACACTGGCAGGCAGCATGTTATTAATTTTGACTACTTACAGTAACATGGAAAATTAGTCTTCCTGTCCATTATCACTGAGGCAACCTTAAATATAAGGACACTTGTAAGCACAGTATATACTGAGAGGTGCCTTCTGTATGTTCTGTGTAGATTACTCCTATGTAAGTGTGCACAGGGTAGATTATATGGAGACTTAATTATTCCTGGGAGGGCTGAATGCTAATATCTATCTAAATATTTTCTGTGTACTTCAGCATTTAGTACAGCTCTAATTGAGAATTCCTGAGAGGAGTTTACTACATATGAGACTTGGTGGCCCACTTTTGCCAGATCATTTTGGTGGTGGTGGAATCAGTCACCTTGTTGTTATTATTGGGTACCTTCAAGTTGTTTCTGACTTATGGCGACTCTAAGGTAAACCTATCATCGGATTTTTGTGGCAAGGTTTCAGAGGATGTTTGCCATTGCCTTCCGCTGAGGCTGAGAGCATGTGATGTGCCCAAGGACACCCAGTGGGTTTCATGGCTGAACTGGGAATTGAACCTTGGTCTCCAGAGTTGTAGTTCAGAACTCAAACCACTATGCCATGCTGGGTCTTGTTAGTCATCTAGCCAAGTGATAGTGGGGCCTGAGCCTCCCTTTGTATTCCAGGGTCCAGGCTTGAAGCGGATGCACAGGCGGGGAATCTAATGTTACAAGCAACAAAGTAAAACCACAGCTTTCCACTAACCTTATCAGGAAGTGTAAAATGAATTCTATTCTTAATGTATCATGTATAGGTTACTTGTCTTTTAGTAAGGAGCGTAGAAACACAGGAAATTGCTTTACACAAAGCTATGCTTTTGGTCCATCCAGCGCAGTATTGTCAGCAAGAATTGACAGTGGTTCTCTGCAGATATTCTTAGAGGGCTTTTCCCCTGCAAGTCTACCTGGAGGTATGGGGTGGGGAAGGTGTGGCCCACAACTAGCATGCATTTGCAAGGAGGCTCAATGCAGGGGCTCCACTCCCCAAAACAATGTTGTTCCTTTATTTTAATGAAAAGCACTGTACCCTCTTTAGAGGCTGTGGGGCACAGTCTTCCCAGGTTTTTGTTCTCCCAAAACTTGTGGAAAAGGAGGGAGTCTTTTTCCCAAAAATGTTACTTTTAGATAGGCTAGGTTTTGAAAATAGGCCCTTTCTGGGTCTGTATGAATGTATTAAAACTGCCCTGCCCCCCTAGCTCTGTGCAAGGTGTGAGAGGCCTTTTTCAGGTTAATTTTTCTCTGAAAATGTGGGGAAATAAGTGTCAAATTAGGACTCCAGGAGACCAGGGGTCAAATCCTCAGTCAGCCATGGAAATCTGCTGGGTGACCTTGGGGAAGTCACACGCTCTCATTCTCAAAGCAATGGCAAAACTCCAAAGGACTTGCCAAGAAAGTCCTGTGAAATGGTCACTATGGAGAGGAATCAACTCAAAGGCACCTGACAACAACAAGGAAGATGCAGCCCTCTGAGGTACAGCCAGAGATGTGTGTGGCCTCTGTTAACTTTGGAAGTTGTCCACATCTGCTGGAGATGCTGGACAACTGAGCATACAAAGCGTGTGTTTTATCTGTAAGCAGTATGTTTCCTACATGTTATCTCTTTTTTGGGACCTCTAATACCTTCTCTTGGCACCAGGAACAGCATCCTAAGTGTCCACACTGCGTAAACCTTTGTGAAAGCTTCTAACAGAGTTTTGAGTACAGCAGGCAACCTGAGCGGTTTGATGAGGAACTGGTCTGCTATAGAACTGAGTTAGTAGTTTATCATAGACCAGTTATTTTCACATAGAAAAAAAAATGAATAGCAGTGTGGTTGTCCAATTGCATGTCTGTCTAGGCAGCATGGCATACACTAGTCAGAGCTTGGTAAAGTTGTTATTCTGTACTAAAACTCTCAGAATCCTTCATCTGCCAGCTATACTGGCTGGGAGATTCAGCAAGTTCTTGTCCAAAAAGGGTAACTTTTCTAAGCTCTGATTATTGATCCATCATCCTAATTTGTGTAAAGCTGCCTTGTAGAATGCAATTAATTTTAACTGGTCTTAAAGTAAGAGGAGTTGTGCACTTCCTGAGTAAGTGGGGCTCTGTTGAATCTCCCTGGCAATTCACAAAGACTGTGTCATCCTTTAATACTATGCAGTCACCAACACTTGGCAGCAATTGTGCTAAATCTGGTACAGCTGGATGCAGTCAGTTCTCCTGCACCATACATTCCACAAGATTGCAGAGTAGGCAGCCCACGTTTCTGGAAATGCCAGGAAGGAGAAGAATAAGGAAAAGACTTCCACTGTTTGGGTGGTATATAGAGATGCATCAGCCACTGATACCGATTCTGCTGAAGCAGGGAGCAGTTAGGTTCTCAAAACAGCTATGGGTGGCACATGTTGCCCACTCCTAACTTAAAGAATGAAAAACCTTTGGCTAAAATGTTGTTGCTGTTGTGTGCCTTCAAGACATTTCTCACTTATGGCAACCCTCAAGTGAACCTATCATGAGGTTTTCTGGGACTGAGAGGGTGCGCCTAAGGTCACCCATTGTGTTTCCATGGCCAAGCAGGGAATCGAATCCTGGTCTCCAGAGTTGTAATCCAACACTCAAACCACTACACCACACTGGCTCTTTGGCTAAAATACTTTGTGTTTTTTTTTTTTTAAAGTTCAAGTGTGGTGGATGTTTTTATGATGCCTCAGAATGCTTCTCCCCCCCCTCAAAACATGATTACATAAGTAGTTATTGAATGTTTTGAATGTTGTGTACAGTAGCCCAGTGTTGTTATATTCATCTGATGCCATCTAGGGATGCAGCCATGGGGCTGACGGGGTTTGAATTGAGGGCGTCACTGCTTACATTCCTATTTATTATACTGCACCAGCTGCAAGCAAACTTGGAGCAGGGTCTCGGGACTAGGCCATGTTGGCTTTCTAAATGAAGCTAGGATGCTTGCTGTTTCAACAGGATCAGCGAAGTGGAACCCAAATACTATGCAGATGGGGAAGATGCATATGCCATGAAACGTGACTTGACACAGATGGCAGAGGAGGTGAGCACAGAGCCTTGCGGATGCCTTCAGTACAGGAAAGTGTGTTTCCTCTGTATATCTCATTTCAGACAGCTGTTTCATAAGCTGCAGTGGCTCTCAATAAAGGTAGTTTCTAAAACTGAGTGTTCTGCAGAAAATGACATCCAACCTGTCTCCTAACTGAGGAAGAGCTTAACAACACCCTACATTAATAGCATTGAAAGTGCTCATTGTCCAAGACAAGCCTTTGACAGTTCTGGACTCATAGCAGACGGGAAGGAAACAGAAGGGAAACGGAGCCCCCTGCTGGCTTTATCCATCCACTCTTTGTTTTGTTTTACTTAGCTCTTCTTTAGAACAGTGCCCCCAAACCTGTTTCAGTTAGTGGACATTTTTGTACATTTGAGAGCATGTTAGGAAATTGCAGCATGACTACCCGGGGGTGAGGTGGGGATGGCTTTTTTGCAAAATGGCTGCTACAGTCTTGGCCACTCATAAGACACCAGTCCCCCACCCCACCCTTTTCGACAAAAGAAAACTGGAGAGGCTGAAAGAATTAATTTCAAGACCATAGTGGGAGTTTGTACTCAGAAATACAAAGCTGCCCTTGAAGGCCCTGTTGCCTCTTGACTGTAATGCAACACTTTTATAATTCTGCCTTGAAGAAGACTTGGAAGGTGCAGCTAGTACAAAATGCAACAGGTCTACTGCTGATTAGAATATTCTATAGAAAGCATATAATGCCAGTCTTAAAAGAGCTGCACTGCTGACAGTACATTTCTAATATAAATTCAAGGTGCTTGTGACAATAGTGAAACCCTAAATACTTGGAAGGAGCACCTCTTCGCATACATGTTTGCATGAGGACTGAGATCTCCTGTTGGAGGGGTGCCTCGGTGTCCCTCCAGTGAGGTTAATACACTGTGTCAGGTCATGGGAGAGCCCTTTCAGCCGTGGCACCTCAGCTGACGAATGCTCTCCCTCTGAAGGCCTGACAGGCACCAACACTCTTTGGTCCAAAATACACTGCAGAAATAATCCAGTTTGAGACCCCTTTAACTGCCCTGGCACAATGCTGGGGAATTCTGGGAACTGTAATTATGTGAGACATTTAGCCTTCTCTGTCAGAGAGCTCTGGTACCACAATAAAGTACAATTCCCAGGATTCCTTAGCACTTAGCCAGGGCAGTTAAAATGGTCTCAAACTGGATTATTTCCGCAGTGTGTTTTGGAGCTTTGTCATTTAGATCCAAGTTAAAACTTGGTTGCTCCCAAAGCCTTTGGGCCTCATTAATTCATCCCAAAGTGTTTAGTGCAGTTAAATTATCTTACTGTATTCAATGTGTTTTGATGCTATTTGTCATATATCAAATATGATATATCAACTAGTGCAGTAATTTTTTTACTAATTATTGTATATCCTCATATATAAGTCTAGAAATTTTAGTCAAAAAAGGGACCCAAAAAAACTGAGTTGACTTATCCGTGGATCAGTGTAAGTACAGTGGGCCCTTCGTGTACATGGGAGATCTGTTCCGGACCCCCTATGTATGGCAAAAGATGCAGGACCTCAAGTCTCATTTGTTTCAATGGCCGTGCGCGCCATTATTGCTTCTGGCACTTGCCATACGCGTAAGCTTAAAGCTTAAAGCTGTGTATGGCGTGGGCACGCTGTACTGTACTGTACTTTAACTTTTATTTTTTAAAAAAGGAAGAAAGGAACTATCCTCTGGTGAAAGGCAAGAGTGTAATCTGTCCTGGAAGCACTGACTCCCCCCCTTACTCTCTCATCCATCCAGTCTTTAGGGTGAGCACAAACAGTTATGTCTTCTGGAATTTAGTAAGTTCTTTGGCATTGTTTTCCTTTGCTTCATCCTTTAGAGCCTTCATTACATGTCCCTCAGCTTTACCCTCAACTTGCCCATGGGTCATATAAAAATCTGTAATTTTGGCTCCCAAACCTGCCCTCGACTTATACATGAGGTATATACAGTAATTAATTGATTAATAACTTAGGAAAGGGTTTTGTGGCACTCTTTTCTCTTGTTCTTTCCCTTTGCCCCCCAAGAAAACCCCAAGCAAAATGTGTATTTTTCTCTACAGCTGCGAAGGCAGGTGGAACTGAAAGAGAAGATCAAACATTCTGTGTTGGGTTCCATCGAGAACAAGGGTGCCGAGCATAAGGCCAACCACATGGGCGAGTGCTGTCGGGATGACAAATGCCCAGGAGCGGTGGTAGGCACTGGGCCTGGGGCTGAAGACAGCGGGGACAGCAAGGACGTCAGTGAGGTCAGCGAGGCCACAGAGAGCACAGATGTCAAAGACAGCTCAGAGGCTTCTGACTCAGCCTCGTAGCCTCTTCCTGCTGCCCTGGCCCTTACTCCAGCTGAAGCTGTAGCGGTTCACCAGAGGACCATGGCCCTCCAGGTGGATGGGAAATAAAGCTTACGGAACCAGTGGCTGGCCTGTGTCGGTGTGAGTAGTGTGTGTTGTGGGGAAAGAGAGTGCAGTGATACTGGGGTTCAGAACGACAGGTGTGAAGCAGGCCCTGGACCTCTGTGTGGGGACTTTGTGCTCTGTCACAGCTAACCCAGGATCTTATATGTCTGCAGATGCAGTTCTGTCTCCTTCCACCACACTTGTCAAGTCCTGGGAGGGATCTCTGCTTCTGTCACTTCTTGGTGGAGGTGGGTAGCAGATTTACACTATGGAGAAGGAACTGGCTTCATCTTGGTTGTGGAGGGAAGATAGAATGCGTTCTTAAATAGAGCATACCTGTCTTTTCATTCCTTCAGGAATGGAGAGCAGCCGGATCTTTATGCCCTGAGTTCCATCCTCCCTCCCCCCAAGGCTTGATGCTCTTGAGTCTGGGAGGTTTTTGAGTAGAGTAAAAGAATGGGCCTCTGTTTGTTGTTGTCCGCCTTCAAATCTTTTCCAATTTACAGCAACCCTAAGACGAACCTATCATTGGGTTTTCTTGGCAAGTTTCTTTAGAGTGGGTTTGTCATTGCCTTCTTCTGAGGCTGAGAGTGTGTGACCTGACCAAGGTCACCCAGTGGGTTTCATGGCTCAGTGGGGATTCAGTCTCCAGAGTTATAGTCCAGTACACAAACCACTACGCCATACTCTGTCCTAACCAAAAAGGGATTTATACATGCATAAGCTGTTCCTCTTAACAAAGCCAGCAGTGTGTAGTGGTTTGAGCATTGGACTGTGACTGGAGACAGGTTTTGAATTCCTGTTTGGCCATGGAAACCCACTGGGTGGGCTTGGGCAAGTCATACTCTCTCAGCCTCCAAGGAAGGAGGCAAACCCCCTCTGAACAAATCTTGCCAAGAAAACCTTATGATAGGGTTGTGATGATGATGATGATGATGATGATGATGATGATGATGATGATGGAGTATTTATACCCCGCTCTTCAGCCAAAAGGCTATCAGAACGGCTTACAAATGGATTAATTAGACGGTTCCCTGCCCTCAGGCTTACAATCTAAAAATACAAGACACAAAAGGAGAAGGGAATGGTGGTGGGGAAGGGGAATAAGTCCAGCAGATCTTCTCTCCCTTTCAAGCCTGGACCAAGGCAGACTGTAAGTTGGCAACCATTTGAAGGCATACCACAACAAGCCGCACTTGAGTTTGTGTAAGTCACTAACAGGATGCTTCCCAGTGTCTGCTTTTGTTCCCAGCTCTGCAAACCTATAGCCTTCTCTATGTTGTTGCACACCTAGCTCCTATCATCCTCTTCCATCTTCGCATTTAGTGAGGGGTGATGGGAGTTCAGTGATGCCTGAAGGTTGTGCCACAAGTTTCCCACCCATCATATCCTGGAAGAGTTATTTTGGGGCTCAGTTTTAAGTCCCAGAGTCCTGCTGCTGGGTTTTGGAATTTTTCCAAGCTCTGCTTTAGCTGTTTTCCACAGTCTAGTGACCTCTTATGTAAGACATTGCCCTTTAAAATCTCCATTGGATGCAAGAGTAAAGACCATTCAGGCTCTCTTTTCCCCATTCCTCTATCTTCTGCTGTAAGAGAGGGGGAGACTCCAATGAATGGGGTGAACTACAGAAATAGGGGAGTTGGGGATGGGAAGAAAACCTATGTCTCCATGTTCTGCTGCTTCAAAAGGCTGGGAGGTGGCATAAGAGGTCACAAATGGATTGGGCCAAACAGTCCTGGGCTTTATGGTGGGTATACTGCTGTTAATGTTGGTGCAACATTTTGTCTTTTAGGGGAGAAATGTCAGCAGGAAACAGAGAAATGATGTGGAAGTTGCAGGCAGGTTTTGCCACTCACTTTCAGAGCTAGTAGAACCATGCCATGTGTTGCTGTATTTTCGAACAGCCTGAGAGCAGAGTGAGCATTTTCTCCCCTTTGTGACTTTGGCGTCAGTGGAACAAAGAGCACCATGGCCCTCCTAACTGTCAACTTCTAGGGCTGGTTTGTTCAGAGGGGATTTCCCATTGCTTTCCTTTGAGGCTGAGAGTATGTGACTTGCCCAAGGTCAGCCGGTGGATTTCTGTGGCTGAGCGGGGATTTGAACCCTGATGATCTGAAGTCCAGCACTACACATCACTGGTTTGCATCTCTGTTGGGAGGGGATAGAATCCTATTTGTGCTTCTCCAAGCCACTATTTTGGATTCACACACGGGGGGAGAGATAGGGAAGCCAACACCGTATAGCAAGCCCCTAGTTCCTGCAGCGAGGGTTGTAGAGAGTGTGTGCATGCACATACGCCTCTCGTAAAAAGTTCAATCCCCATTCAGGGAGGAACGAACCCTTGACAAGTAGTCAAGCGGCTGGCATATACCACAAGGAGACAACCACAGTGGCTCACTCTATTGGGAAGGAAAACAGTGGAGTAAAAGCTGCACTGAGCATAAGAAACCAACATTTGCAGACTTGGGGAAAGGAAAAAAGGATAGGCCAGTCATAACAGGTTTCAGAAAAGGGAGCACTTTAAATTTCAACTCAGCCTCCACAGAACAAATTTTTAACCCACTGGGATGGGTGGGAGCATCAACCAGACATAGGATGTGATATCTGTTTTGCCACCCCAACTGTTCATGCTGCCTAAAGGTGCAGTCATAGATGTCTGGTGAAGTCTTGTTCCACAGGTGATAATTGTGTGACCCCTGCGGATGTTCAACTACCACTCCCAACGTTCCTCGTTGTTAGCTGTGCTGCCAAGGGCTTCTGGGTGTTGCAGTTCAAAGCCTGGAAGGACCCACATTTCTCGTCCTTGAAAGTCCATAAATCCAACCCAGGCCGGCCCTGAAAATGATGAACTGTGCAAGCTGCCTTTATGCAGCAAAAAATATCTTTAAGCTGGATGGGAAACGAAACACGTTAAAGGTAATACAAGATATTTTTGTGGATCTTGGTGCAACAGAGAATCTGGGTGACCCTGGGCAAGTCACATGCTCTCAGCCTCAGGGGAAGGCAATGGCAAACCACCTCAACAAATCTTGCCAAGAAAACTATGGAAAGGTCATAAGTAGGAAATAAAGGCACACAACAAACTGCATTATATATGTTCAGTACCTTTATAAAAAGAAAACTTGGCAGGAAGGGAGTGAGGATTTTGCATTAATGTAGTTAAGAAATTATGCCTTGGAGGCAGGCGATCCTGGCATAAACACTGGAATTTAGTGTGGAGATGTGAGAGAGAGGCAGGGAGAGGCGAGATTTCATCCTGGAAATTGCTATGCTAGAAATTTTAGTCAAAAAATTGCCTCCAAAAATCCCTAGTCGACTTGTCCATGGGTCAATGTAAGTACTGTACTTTCTTATTTTTAAAAAGGAGCCATCCCCTGGTGAAAGGCAAGAGTATAATTTGTCCTGGAAGCATTGACACCCCTCTACTCTCTCATCCATCCAGGCTTTAATGCAGTGGTTCCCAAAGTTAGGTCCTCCGGGTGCTTTGGACTTGATCTCCCAGAAGCCCTAACCACCTTGGCCAGCGTTTAGAAATTCTAGGAGATGAAGTCCAAAACATCTAGAATACCAAAGTTTGGGAACCACCGCTTTTAGTGTGAGCACAAACAATGATGCCTGCTGGAATTTTGTACATTCTTGGGCATTGTTTTCCTTTCCTTCATCCTGTAGATGCTTTGTTGCATGCCCTTAAGTTTTACCTTTGATTTATCCATGGGTCACGTCAAAATCCGCCCCAAATTTATAGATGACAGGAAAATGATGAAACACTGGGAGGAGGATGGTTCATAATCCTAGCCATATTTTGTGTATATGAGGAAGAATGTTCCAATGCACTAGGGGTCAAGTGGATGTTGGTTGATGGAGGAACATTATGTCGGACGGTGTAAATATTGATGCATCGTTCCTGTAAATCAGGGGTAGGCAACCTAAGGCCCGGGGGCCGGATGCGGCCCCGAGGCCTTTGGACTGGCCCTAGGCCGGTCCTGCCGCCGCCACCCCCTGCCATGATGATATTGATTATTGTTGTTATTCTTATTGGGGTTTTCTTGGCAAAATCTCCACAAAGGTTTTGCCATGGCTTTTCTGGGGCTGAGAGAGTGTGCATGCATATTTTTTTAATTTTTTATTTTTAAAAAAATTATATTTATTTATTTATTTATTTATTTTTTGGTGCTTCGGCCCCCCAATTGTCTAAGGGACAGCAACCCGGCCCCCGGCTCAAAAAGGTTGCCTACCCCTGCTGTAAATAATTGCTGCAACTACGATTAAAAGCCTCTTTGAATTAAGAACCTCTGCAGTTGTGAGTAAAACACTTGTTTGGCAGAAGGAGTTTTTATCTTCAGCTACTTCCAGACTCTGCACTGCCGTTTGTTTCCTGGCTGGCTGGCTGGCTTCTGGTATGGGCTCAGGGCCTGAACAGACTGCCAGAAATAATCCAGCTTGAGACCACTTTAACTGTCCAGGCTCAATGCTAGGGAATTATGGGAATTGTAGTTTTTTCTGAGACATTGAGCCTTCTCAGTCAGCTCTGGTGCCACAATAAACTACAGTTCCCATGATTCCCTAGCACTGAACCAGGACAGTTAAAGTGGTCTCAAGCTGGATTATTTCTGGCAGTCTGTAAAAGCCCTCAGTTTTCCCTGCGCTAACAATTAGGTTAGGACGTCTGGTCACCCTGAGGAAGCTTTGTAAAGACCTTGTAAAAGTACAAACTCAAGGATTTCCTAGGCTGGAGCCGGATCACTTAGCGCGGCATCAAACCGCACTGTTTCTACAGTGTAGATGCACCCTTGAAAAGGCAGCGCAGAGACGCACAGCGCTCCAGCAACGAGAATGGGCACCGGGGGTGTTTCAACGTTCTAAGCGTTCTTCCTTCCCGCTCTGATTGGCTGCAGCCATAGTTCGAGACGGGCTGATTGGAGGAGGCGCGGCCCTGTGTTTGTTCTTCCCGTTCTGAGGAACCGAAGGGGACGAAAGGACCGGACGCGCGTCTGTCTGTCTCCGCAGCCGGCGTCGTGTGAACGAACCATGGGCGACTCGCGGGCTCTCTCCCGGGAGGAGGCCTTGCGCCTCGAAGCGCCCCAGTGGAAGCACGCCTGCCACGTCCTCCTCTACGCTCCCTGCCCCGGACGCCTCTTCGGGAAGATCCCCTTGCGTTATGCCGTCTTGGTGAGAGGACCGGGGTTGGGGGAAGCCGGGGGGAAACGCTGCTGGGTTGGAGCGGTGGTGGTCCTTTCCGACTTAGGGCGACCCTCAGGAGAACCTTGGTAAGATTTCTTCAGAAGCTGAGAGAGTGTGACTTGCCCAAGATCACCCAGTGGGATTACATGGCCGAGCTGGGATTCGAACCCTGGTCTCCAGAGTCCTAGTCTAACGCTCAAACCACTACACTGCCTTGGCAGCTGCACTGTAGCCATCCTCTGAGGCTGAGAGAGTGTGACACAGAGTCACCCGGAGCCAAAGTCGACTCAAGGGCAGCTAACCGCAACAAGAGCTGGGGCACAGAAACCAATCAATGCCTCATTCCCACTGTGCCTCAGTGGCTCTTGCTGAATTGGATAGGGAATGCCGTGGCTGTCGTCTGAGGCTGAGAGAGTGTGACTCGCCCAAGATCACCCAGTGGCTTTCCATGGCAGAGCAGAGATTTGGACCATGGCTCCAAAAGTCAAACACGTTGGCAACTGCACTGTAGCCATCTTCTGAGGCTGAGAGAGTGTGACACAGGATCACCCTGAGCCAGAGTCAACTCAAGGGCAGCTAACCACAACAAAAGCAGGAGCAAAGAAAGCAATCAATGGCTCATTCCCAACTTTTGAAAAATATAAAGTCTGGCAGATATTCTAGTTCTGTCACTAGTTAAGTTCCTTGATAGATAGTGGTTGCGCCCCGGGGGGGGGGGGGGAGGGAAACATTTGTGGCTGTTGTGTTGTGTTTGTTGCTGTTGTGAGCTTTCAAATCGTTTCTGACTTATGGTGTCCCTATGCTGGGGTTTTCTCATCATGGTTTGCTCAGAGGGAGTTTGCCATGGCCTTCCCCTGAGGCTGAGAGAGTGTGACTTGCCCAAGGTCACCCAGTGGGTTTCGTGGCTGGTGTGGGAATCGAACCCTGGTCTCCAGAGTCATAGTCCAACACTCAGACCACTATGCTGCACTATCCAGATGAAAATAAAGATTGGCTTCAAGGGAGTGGGGATTTTGCATTATTAATGTATTTGAGAAATTATGCCACGCAGGCAAGAAACCAGAAGTCAGATACAATTTGAAGGCATACAACAACAACAACAACAACCTGTCAAAATAGCCTAAGCCCTGGGATTTGGTGTGGAGTAGCGGGGGTGCTTGAGTGAGAAAGGTAGGAAGCCTTAGTTTTAGACTGTTATCTTGTTCTCAAAATCTGTGATCTCTGTTGCTGACCAAGGTGTGATGTGAAGAAAAGCTGAAACAGTAAACAAGATGCACCTGATTATGCAACACTTGCTTTATTCACTTTATTCAAGCACTTTATGCCTATATTAAGCCAGAACCCATAATTCATCAGCAAAAGGTAGGTAGGTGCCAGCGTTGGCACAGTGCCTTCCCCGCACCCAGTTTGCAGTGTGTGCCTACGTGCTCCATACCTTACATCGGGGTAGGCAACCTTTCCCCTTTAAGGGCCGAGGGACTTCAGCTCCCAGAAGCCTCAGCCATGTTGGCCAATAGTCCCATGTGGGCCAATAGCTCCTGGGATTCTGGGAGCTGAAGTCCCTCGGCCCTTAAGGGGAAAGGTTGCCTACCCCTGCCTTACATTGACTTGTGCATCACCTGCAGTGATATTTCTTGCTTTTCGCCCATCCCTTCGGACTGATCCCTTTTGACAGTTTGTTGTTGTTGTTTATTTTTAATGTATTTTTTATTTTATTTTTATGCCACCTTTCTCCCAAAAAGGGACCCAAGGCAGCTCACAAGATAAAAACATTTTTAAAACTTTACAAAATTGTTGTTGCGTGCCTTCACATCATTTCCTATTTATAGCAAGTCTAAGGCGAACCAATCGTGGGGTTTACGGTACTTGGCGAGTTACTTCAGAGGGGGTTTGCCGGTGCCATCCTCTGAGGCTGAGAGTGTGTGACTTGCCCAAGGTCATCCAGTAGGCTTGATAGCCAAGTGGGGATTTGAACCCTGAATCAAACACTCAAACCACTGCACTATGGACAGCTACCCTGACTTTTAGTTGGTTAAAGTGGGCAAAACAGCCTCCTGTATTACGATCCATTCAGCTGTGATTGCTTGTCACTCCAATTCTGGGAATCGTCCAAAAAAGGAATGCTTCCACGCTCTAAAATGTGTTATTGTAAACTGTTCTCTGGATGCCAGAAATCCTTGTGTAAATGTGTGTAGGAGGAGAAAGCTATATCACACTCATTTACACAGAGACATAATGGCAAGACCATTTGGCTTTATATTTTAAGCTTTCCTGACTAGGATCCCTTTGGGGAGATACGCTGGTGACTTCAGTATAGGTATTTTGGGGATGTAGAGAATCAGTGTGGCATAGTGGCTTGACAGTTGGACTACGACTCCGGAGACCAGGCTTCGATTTCCAGCTTGGCCACCCACTGGGTGATCTTGAGCAAGTCACATGCTCTCAGCCTCAGGGGAGCGGAATGACACATTTCCTCTGAACAAACCTTGCCAAGAAAACTCCACGATAGGTCCATCTTAGGGCCACCATGAATTGGAAATGACGAGAAGGCATACAACAACAACAACAAAATGTCCTGTACCTTCTGGTGCAATGCCCTTCCTTTCGGATGCAGAACAGCAGCTGGAGGTGGGGGGAAGGCTAGTGGGCACAGCTCCATCTCCCCAAACTTTTGAACTGCAACGGGTGCACACCTACTCTCCCCCAGGTGTCCCCTGTAGCCACTCAGCAGTCAGTGGGACAGGTATGCACCTTCAAGCTCCCTTAACTATTGTTGCACATCCAAAGAATAAATGTATGACCTCTCACTTCCTTCACATGTACCATCAGAGTGCCTTGTTGAGGCTGATAACTGCAGGAAACACCAGGTTGTAGTCTGAAACAATATGTTTCCTCCAATCTCTGTGGCCTAAATCCAGTTGTTAGTCCCAATTAGAAAAAGGGCCTTTGCAGACTGCTAGAAATAATCCAGTTTGAGGCCACTTTAACTGTCCTGGCTCAGTGGTAGGGAATCATGGGAATTGTATTTTTTTCTGAGACATTGAGCCTTCTCTGCCCAAGAGCTCTGGTGTCACAATAAACTACAGTTCCCATGATTCCCTAGCACTGAGTCAGGGCCGTTAAAGTGGACTCAATTTGCACTATTTCTGGCAGTCTGCAAAGGCCCTTAAATCCACTGAATTAATAGAACCTATGTAAACATATACTTACCAAATGCCCTTTGATTTGGTGAATCTGTTCTAGGAAGGGCTAATTATTGGATTTAGACTTGTTGGCTTTATTTAGGGCCTAAATACCCTAACGGTACCAGATCCCTTTGATCTTGGGGCTAAGCAGGATCAGCCCTGGTTACTACTTGTATGGAAGACTGTCAGTGAATACCAGGGGCTGTATGCTGTATTTCAAAGGAAGGAACTGGCAAAAGTGCCTGTGAGTAATCTGTGCCTAAGAAAAACCTATGAAATTCATGGGTTTGCCGTAAGTCAACAGGTGACTTACACACACAGTGGATCAAGGGGTGTGTGTTTATGTGAGTAAGTGAACAGACTGACTCTCCTCTTCCTTTCCAGATGCAGATGCGTTTTGATGGCCGCCTGGGATTTCCAGGTGGATTTGTAGACCCGCAGGATTTCTCCTTGGAGGAGGGTCTGAGTAGGGAGCTCCAGGAGGAGTTAGGCCCTGGTGCTTCTTTGCTGCGAGTGACTGAAGAGGACTACTTGAACTCCCACACCTCTGAGAAGCCCCAGCGAGTGGTGGCTCACTTTTATGTCAAGCAGCTTAGCCTGGAGGAGCTCCAGACCTTGGAGGAGAAGGCCATACAGGCCAAAGACCATGGCTTGGAGGTACAGAAAGGCGGCAGGGGGATGCCAGGAATTTGGGCATGGAACACCTTCTGCCTTAAGACTGCCATCCTATATGCATCAATAATAATAATAATAATAATAATAATAATAATAATAATAATTTATTTATAGCCCGCCCCTCTGCGCGGCAATCGGGGTGGGTTACAGCATTTAAAACAAAGTTAAAACATTCCCTCATCCCACAATCCAGCCCTCCCATCCCCTTAAAACAGAATTAAACTAAGAAAAGTTAAAAATACCTCAAAATAATAAATGATAAAACAATAAAACAGGAATCAGTGATATAAAAACAAGATGGAAACTCATCTCCCTAAGGACAGCTATTATTCTGGGAAGGCCTGTGGAAAAGATCTAGCTGGGAGTACATCCCATTGAGTTGTTTGGCATGTGCTTTGAGTAGCGTATGGCAGTGGTTTTACACCCCCCACCCCACATTACATCTACATACCCGTGTTGTTCTCCCTCCCTTGAAATACTACAGTGGGCCCTCGGTAACTATGGGTTTGATATCCACGGATTTGAGCAACCTTGGCTTGAAATGAAGAAACATTTAATTTAATTTAATTATTTTAACCTCTGATGACCAGGTTGTGAAGTGGTCCCAGGGCAATGGCGGTCCCAGGAGGACTATGGCAAGACTTGGCCAAACCGATGCTGTCCTCTCCCTTGGAAGTTAATCCCACCATGAAGCCACAGCCAGAACCTAAACCCTTCCTCACTCTTTCCCACCTTCACATCACTCTGCCAGAATTTACACCCTTGTTTCATTCAGTTTCCTGCATTTTCACAAGGAAATCTCTGCCAGAATTTAATGCCCTGCCTCATGCAGTTTCCTGCCTTCTCACAAGGAAACCTCTGCTAGAATGTAAACCCCTGTCTTACTTTCCCACCGTCTCACAAGGAGGCCTCTGCCAGAATTTAAACCCCTGCCTCACTCACAGATTCCCACCTTCTCACAAGGAAGCCTCTGCCAGAATTAAAACCCCTTTCCTGCTGATATCCCTGTTTGGGTTTCCTCATTGGATCAGATGTTACTTAATTAGAGCCTATATTTCTAGTGCCCCCCCCCTGTACTTTTGGGTTATGGCCCACCATTTGAGAACCACTGGGTTGTCCATAATGTAAAATGCTGCACCAGTTGTACCTTGCATACATTGTGCAGTTTTCTTAATGTGACTGAAAGCTTCATAAAAAATGTAAAATTATTTTACACATCTTTATGGTGGTCTTACTATTCATGGGGAGGGTGAGAAGGAATTCTGCAGAGCATCACTGTCCCATCTTGACTAGTGGAAGTCTTAATCACAGCTCTTCTGGTCCCATATACTTTGCCTATACACTTTGAGCATATGTTTGGAATCAGCAGGTTGCATCATGAGCATCTTGAGTAGGCTAAAGTTTTTCTAAGGTGAATAGGGCTGTGGATTGGATTTTGTGACCTGATGTTTCCCCCTCTTTTCTTGCTTCATGCAGGTTATGGGTCTCTTCCGCGTCCCCCTCTATATCTTACGTGATGGTGTTGGAGGTCTCCCAGCTTTCCTTACAAACACTTTCATTGGCAATGCCCGGGAACAGCTCATTCATGCCTTGGACACTTTCCAACTGGTTCCAAAAGAGCAACTTCAGAAAGCTGTTACGATTGCCCAGAAGAAACCTTGAATTTTGTTGGATGCTGTTGCCACCTTCTTCCTCTCAATGGCTTTGTGACGGGATTGACCAAGAACATTAGACTCCTGAATGGAGTGGCTGCAGAAGAAGAGTGTGGGGAGAGAGCTGGAAAGGAGTTTTTCTGTTCTCCAACCTCCCAGGAGTGGCTGGTGGTCTTGGAATTGAGTCTTGTAAAGAGTGTGGCTCTAGACAAAGATTTGAACATCTGGATTGTTTTGTATTTATATTATTCACAGTGTCTAGCTTGGATCTGAATAAGCAAGGTGTTTAAAAATTAAAGTCAAATGGTCTACCTCTTGCTGTTATGTGTCTGTGCAAATGAGTATAATATAGCCCATTCCCCATGCACACATTTAGACATGATTTCTGGCATCCAGAAAACAGCTTACAGTAACACATTTTAGCGCTTGGAAACATTCCTTTTTTTGGACCACAGCTCCCATAACCCTTCAGAAAAACTGTAGTCCAAAGAAAATTGCTTTCCCAAGCTCTGGATGGCTTCTGTTTCCCAGCAAATATTTCACACTACCTCCTTGAGTTTCAGTGTTTGCATGTCATGGCAGCTGGGTTTTGCATTCCCTTCACAAGCTTTTTGCACACTTTGTTGTTTGTTTGTTGTTAACTGCCCTGAAGTTGACCACAACCCATGGCGACCCTGTGTATGAGGCATCTCCAAGAGCCCTGTCCTCCACTGCTCCGCTTAGATCCTGTAAGTTCAGGCCCGAGAACTCCCTGTTTTGAGTCTATCCATCTGACATATGGTCTTCCTTTCTTTCTATTACTTTCTACCTTTCCTAGGATTATTGTTTTTTCTAACAAGTCTTGCCTTCGCATGATGTGACCAAAGTATGACAATCTCAATTTAGGACCTTTACAGACTGCCAGAAATAATCCAGTTTGAGGCCACTTTAACTGTCCTGGCTCAGTGCTAGGGAATCATGGGAATTGTATTTTTTTCTGAGACATTGAGCCTTCTCTGTCAGAGAGCTCTGGTGCCACAATAAACTACAGTTCCCATGATTCCTTAGTACTGAGCCAGGACAGTTAAAGTGGCCTCAAGCTGCATTATTTCTAGCAGTTTGTAAAGGCCCTTAGTTATCTTTGCTTCCAGGGAGAGTTCAGGTTTGATTTGGTCAAGGACCCGTTTGTTTTGCCTGTCCACATTATCCTTAGCACTCTTCTCGAGCACCACATCTCAAATGAGTTGCTTTTCTTTCTGTCAGTTTTCTTTACTGTTTAGTTCTCACATCCGTACGTTGTGATGTGGAATGCAGTGGCTTGGACAATTCTAACTTTAGTGCTCAATTGTGTATCTTTACTCTTTAGTAGTAGTAATAATAATAATAATAATAATAATATTTATTTGTATACCGCCCTGTGGCGAACCAATCCGGGCGGTTGACAACAATAAAATATGACAAGATTAAAATATAACATTAAACATTATAATCCCTCCCCCCCTTTAGGTTGTTCTCTAGTTCTTTCATGGCTGCCCTTCTTATTTCTTGACTGCAATCTCCATTCTTATCAGTGTTTGATCCAAGGTGTAGGAACTCTTTTATTTCAATTTCGTTATCCAGGTTGAATTTATATAGATCCTCTGTAGTCATTATTTTTGTTTTCTTTATGTTCAACAGTAAGCCTGCCTTTGCACTTTTCTTCTGTTACCTTCATTATTAATTGTTCCAAGTCTGTGATGTTTTCTGTAGTAGTATGGTGTCATCCGCACATCTTAAGATTGTTGATGCTCCTTCCTCCTATCTTTACTCCTCCTCCTCCTGTGTCCAAGCCTGCTCTTCCTATGATATTTTCTGCATAGAAGTTGAACAAGTAGGGTGATAAAATGCAGCCTTGCCTAACCTCCTTGCCAGTTGGGAACCATTCTGTTATTTACTGATGAAGAAAAGGATGGAGTGTGTGCATGGGGGACAGAGCAGGGTGTGTGTGTGTTGGGGGGGGGACGGAGTGGGTGTCACCTCCCTTCTGGAGTGCCACCCAGTGTGGTCTGTACCCCCACTGACACCATTGCCCTAGTGCCTCTTCTTTTTCTGAACCCTGCTGGCAGCTCTGGTATTTCTCTCTCCATATGTTATTGGAGTCTATACTGCAGAATTTTGAGCATAATTTTGCTTGCATGGGAAATTAATGCTATGGTCCTATAGTTGCTGAAATCCACAGTCCTTTTTTTGTGGTTTCAGATGTATCTTGATCGTTTCGAATCTGTTGGCCACTGTTTTGTTTTCTGTATTGTCATATTTTAGTTATCCCTAGAGTTGATTCTGTCTGTGTGGATTGTAGCAATTCTATTGGAATATCATACGTTCATATGGTGATTTATTCTTCCCAGTATCTTTTATTGCAGCTTCCACCTTGCTCTCTAGGATCTTGCACACTCCTTTCAGTTTATTGTGACTTTAGCAATTCACAGTTGGAATCTCGCCTTCTCAACTTTTACTGGTCCCTGAAGAATGGTTTGACCCTTCCCTGTGGCTCTTGACTAGTATACATTTTTATTAGCTTGTAAGGAAATGCCAAGTGGCCACCAGAGAGGGGTCTTCTTCTGTCCTTGTTTTCTCCTCCCATCTTTGACAATCTGCTGACATAAGACGAAGAAGAATGCATGCTCAGTCAGTGCATCAGAAAATTACTATCAGTGTTGGCTTCAATGGAAAGGAGCCCAGGAAAGAAAGACACCACATTTTACTTGGCACCTGTTATGCATGCTTCATGTCACTGATGTATGACTTCATTTTACAGTTAGTTGTAAATTGTGGAAAGGGGAGAAGGGGTAGGAAGACATTGTTTGATGTCTATGAGTTACAATTTCTTAGTCACTTGTCTGTCTGTATTCCTTTCCTTGACGGGTGGTAAGAGAATGATAATACAGTCTTGTAAAATGGCATCCAATGATGTAATCACTTTCAACTAAATAGTGCATAGCTTAAAATACCTGAGAGGGTCTGCCTACTCTGCCACATTGACAACTTCTCTGCATGCTCAGAGGGCTAGAAAGAAAAATAATGATTGTAGTCTAACCCCAGTCCTAACTTGGCATCCATACTCTTTGTGTTACCTTCTTCTGTTCTTACCTAAAATTCCTGTTTTCTGAAATTATAACCAGTTTGGTATAGTGGTTGGAGCAGGCTGTGGTTTGGTCTATCAAGGTTTTGTTCCTCATTGAGCCATTAAACTCATTGGGTCACCCGAGGCCTGACCTACTTCATTCAAGGCCTGTCGTACCTTACAGGCTTGAGAATAAGATGCATACCAGCTTGAGTTTGTTGGAGGGCAGACAAAGTAAAATGTTAGAAATAATATCGAAATTGGTCATCAGCCAACACTACAGTTCTGTTTCTCAACTAGAAAAATACTCTGTAATGATACTTCCATGCAGATCTCCACTTGGCATCTTCTCTGTGTTAACTCATCTCCCTTCCCTGCTGAAATCCTTGTTAGACAGGATTAGAGCAGGCGCCTAAGTAGATGATAAATACTGAACATGTTGCCAGTGCCTCGGGGTTTTGATTCGGGAATGCCATTTCTTAGCGAATATTGCTTGGTTAGAAAATGCAGGAAAGATGCAGGACACAGCTTCTGAGCAAGTGGTGATATTGTTGAAAAGGCTTGGCCACTGGTCCAGTTTAAGTGACATGTTCCAGTGTTCACTGTGTATCCAAAGACATACAGTGGACATGCTACCAGTGATAGGTTGCAGCTTGTGTTTCTCCTGTATTTTTGTGACTTGCATTTCCCTTCAGACTGAAGGAAATAGAATTACTTCATTAAGGTGATGTGCCCTTTCAAAAGTTGCAACCACTTAGCAGGTTGCTTTGAACTGACCATGTGTTTTTATTGTTATTTGCTGTCCATTTGGCTTTGACCCAAGGGGACAGCAAGGATATAAGACTTCCAAGAGCTACAGTCCTCAACAGCCCTGCTCATGTCTTGCAAACTCAGGGCCATGGATTGCTTGCTTATCAATCAACCTGTAATGTGTTTTTCCTCTTTTCTACTGCTTTCCACTTTACTGAGCATTATCATCTTTTTCAGTGAGTCATGTCTTCTCATGATAAATGTCCAGAGTATAACAACCTCATTTTGGGCATTTGAGCTTCTAGGAAGAGTTCATTTGCTCTTGGACCCATTTATTTGTTACTCCCTTTCTCTCTCTCTCTCTTTTTGGCAGTCTGTGGTATCCATCAAACTCTCCTCCAGCACCACATTTCCAATTAGTTAATTTTCTTCTTGTCAGCTTTATTCACTGTCTGGATAATAATCTTACTTCAAGATTGTCTGTTATTTTTCATTTTATTGCCAAATGGTGTTTTTTTTTTTTAGCCTAAGATTCACTACTGGGTTAGGAACCTTGTTCCCAGGCTAAAATATAACAAATCAGTCCATTAAAGGTAGAATTGTAAGATATAGCCATGTTAGTCTGTAGAATCAGTATGTAGATAGATCTTGTAGTACCTTTGACACTAAATGAAAGGAAGAAGTTGGCAGCATGAGCTTTCGTACACTTCAGTTTACTTCCTCAGATGCATTTAGTCTTTAGCCTAAATGCATCTGAGGAAGTAGACTAAAGTCTACGAAAGCTCATGCTCCCAACTTCTTTCTTTCATTTAGTCTCAAAGGTGCTAAAAGATGTCTCTACAGTCCGTTAAAGCTATCTATGTGGCCTTTCATTTCCATGCCCATTCTATACAAGTGTAGCTGGAGTCTACTGATATATAAACACTGTGGCTCTAGAATTTGACCAAGATTATGTGTGTCTCCTGCCTGACTCAAAAGGATGTAGAAGGATTTTCGGACCTTCTCTGCTGGCAAGGGACGTATATCAGGTAAGTACCAATGTTCCATTTTCTTAGAAGTCAGAAGGCTATGCCTGAACTTATCACTTTGCTTTTTAATGACTTTGGGGAGGCCTTCCTGCTCAGTAATATAGAAGGAATCATGATCTTAAATCACAGTGTAGTTTTCCTAAGACCATCCTGATATTGTCTTATCACAACCTCTTAAGTTCATCTTGTAGCTCCCTGATTAATGCAGATAATTGCTTTCAGGTTGGCTTTGACTTACTGCAACCCTGGGGATGAGACTGCCAAGAGTACTGGTTATTAGTAACCCTGCTTGGATCTTGTAAACTCAGGCCTGTATTTTTCTTGATTAAGTCAATCCACCTGTGATTTCCAACTGCCTTCAAATTTACTGAGCATTATTATCTTTATAAGTAATGTCATAGAATCATAGAATCATAGAGTTGGAAGAGACCACAAGGGCCATCCAGTCCAACCCCCTGCCATGCAGGAACTCCCAATCAAAGCATCCCCGACAGATGGCCATCCAGCCTCCGCTTAAAGACCTCCAAGGAAGGAGACTCCACCACTCTCCGAGGGAGTGTGTTCCACTCTCGAACCGCCCTTACTGTCAGGAAGTTCCTCCTAATGTTGAGGTGGAATCTCTTTTCCTGGAGCTTACATCCATTGTTTCGGGTCCTAGTTTCTGGGGCGGCAGAAAATAAGCTTGTTCCCTCCTCAATATGACATCCCTTTAAATATTTAAACAAGGCTATCATATCACCTCTTAACCTTCTCTTCTCCAGGCTAAACATCCCCAGCTCCCTAAGTCGTTCCTCAGAGGGCTTGGTTTCCAGACCCTTCACCATTTCAGTTGCCCTCCTTTGGACACGCTCCAGTTTCTCCACATCCTTTTTGAATTGTGGTACCCAGAACTGGACATAGTATTCCAGGTGAGGCCTGACCAAAGCAGAATAGAGTGGCACTATTACTTCTCTTGATCTAGACCAGGGGTAGGCAACGTTTCCCCTTTAAGGGCCGAGGGACTTCAGCTCCCAGAAGCCTCAGCCATGTTGGCCAATAGTCCCATGTTGGCCAATAGCTCTTGGGATTCTGGGAGCTGGAGTCCCTCGGCCCTTAAAGGGGAAAGGTTGCCTACCCCTGATCTAGACGCTATACTTCTACTGATGCAGCCTAAAATTGCATTGGCCTTTTTAGCTGCTGCATCACACTGTTGACTCATGTTCAACTTGTGGTCCACCTGGACTCCTAGATCCCTTTCACACGTAGTCTCGTTCAGCCAGGTGTTCCCCATTGTATATCTGTGCTTTTCGTTTTTCCACCCTAAGTGCAGTACTTTACATTTCTCCGTGTTGAATTTCATTTTGTTAGCTTTGGCCCAGCTTTCTAGTCTGTTCAAGTCATTTTGAATTTTGATCCTGTTTTCTGGGGTATTAGCTACTCCTCCTAATTTGGTGTCATCTGCAAATTTGATAACTATGCCCCCAATACCGTCATCCAAGTCATTGATAAAGATGTTGAATAGCACTGGGCCCAGGACAGAGCCCCACTGGTCACTTCTTTCCAGGTTGAAAAGGAGCCATTGTTGAGCACCCTTTGTGTTCGGCCAGTCAACCAATTACAAATCCATGTAACAGTATGATATTCCTGAGGTGTGACAGCCTCCATTTGATCATCATCATCATATTTGTCTTGATCATAGAATGTGTCTCTTGTGGGTTGTATAAGCACCCCTGCTCTTGGTTTGAATTTTCCCTTCATTTCTTGGATCTTTTGGAAGAGATATCTTGTTTTACCTTTTTTGTCATCTTAAATGTCTTTTTATTATTTGTTATAATAGTTTTCTTTGTCCTTCTGCATAAGTCACTGAAGTATTGCATGCAGGATTCTGATCCTGTTTCTGTCACCTTCTACTTTTGCTTATTATCTGTTTTTAACTGTTCGAAGAGTTTCACCTGTTATCCCTGAGGCTTTTCTCTCTCTTTGGCTACAAACAGTTTCTTTCTGCATTGTTTCCTGACAGTGGACGTTATCACACGGGGTCTAAAGCAGCCCCATGCCTGCACCATCGCTGCATCATTCTGGATCCTTTGCCCCTGTGATCAGACGACGTCGCAGCAAACCCCACCCATCCCTGCGCCATCACTGCATCATTCCAGCTCTTTGTAATTCCTCTTTCAAAGAGGAATTACGGCTGCGCGACCAGAATCATTCCGGTATGGTTCTGGATTGATTCCATGCTGCTTTTCTTGCTGCTTTGAGACCCCTGGTGTGATAACGTCCTTAGTAGACCAAATCTATCCTTTACATAGTGTTTTAATTTGACAGAGATGTTGTTCAGATTGTATTTTGGCAGTATGACTGATTTAGTATGTTTAGTTTTAAATTAATTTTTGAAATCGGCAGTTCATGGTCTGTTCCACAGTCTGGTCCTACTCTTTTTTTACAGAGAGAATAGAACTTCTTTATCTTCTATTTATGTAGTCTACATTTGTCCCTCCACATTTGCTGGGATTAGAGGCACAGGACCCCCGTGAATGTGGAAAAACCGCAAATAGCAAGAAATATTCAAAATCAAGGTAGAGTTAAATCCAAAGTTATTTTTATTAAATGTAACAGAAGATCTAAAAGGGAAATTGACCAAAGATGAAATAGGGGTAGTATTATATATGATTACAGCTGCTCGTATAATCTTTGCCAAATACTGGAAAATGGAAAAGGAACACTTAATAGAAGAATGGACAGAGAAAGTAAATATTTGATGATAATGGATAAACTGACAATGTGAGAAATGGGGGGAAATAGAGAAACTGTGGAACTAGTTTTGTTACAAGTATAAGTAAACAATTAAGGAATTATGTGGTTTGTATTAATACTAGGAAAACTTTATGATTTATGTTCCTATAATCTGTAATCAATAATCAAAATAACCCTCCACTGCTGCAACCGGATCGGACAATTCAATTTTTGTAAACTTTCTCTATCTTTATGTAACTTTTTTTTACTTTACATGGTCTAAAGTTATATGTAACCCCATTTGGTTTTAAGTATAGCATGTCTCGCTGAGTTTATTAACTGTAAATAAAGATTAAGTGAAAAAAGAAAAAGAAAAACCGCAAATAACAAAAACTATGTTTTTTCCTGAGAGAACACCTCTCTAGGAATTTCTAGGTCCTCCAGTGCAACTCTGTGGTCAACATGTGCCAGACATTGACCATGGAATTGCACTGAAGGAGCTACAAATGCCTAGTGGAGTGTTCTCTCTAGGAATCTCTAGGTCCTTCAGAGCAACTTTTGGTTAAAGCTGACCATAGAGTTGTGCTGGAGGACCTAGATATTCCTACAGAGAACATATTAATAAAATCTGTGAATAATCAAATCCGCAGTCAAAGCTGCAAATGCAGAGAGATGAGTGTATTTGGCTTCAATGTTGGCTAGCTGATGATGTCCACGTATACTGTTGTTTGCTTCCAATTACATTATTCAGGCAACCAATGAAGAAATTACTGGCTTCACAAAATTTGGCAAGTCACTCTACTGCATTGTTTCTTGATTCCAGGCCGAATTCTCCTACAATGTTTGGTTCTGCTCTGTTTCTTACATTTGCATTCCAATGACTTATGTTTATTGACACGGTCTGTTTTGGTTCATGATCAATTTCTTCAAGGAAACCTATCTAGCATCTTTCAGTTTGTTACTTCTCTGTCTCTGTGGTTGGGAGCATAAACTCAAATTATGATTTTTTAAAAATACATTTTTCATGAACTCATTAATTTTATTCAGTGTGTGTTTATATTATATCCCCCGACTGCTCTTGTTATATATTGCCTCACTGTTAATGCCAATTCTTCTTAAATTGTAATTTCTAGAATAAAAATACTATATAGTTATCTGCTCTAAAATTCCCATCCCTGTCCACTTTAGCTGGTTCACACTATGGACCTTATCAAACGCTGGCCACGAAGCGAAAAGTAACAGAAAAGTAACCGAAGTGAGAATAAATTCAGTTCTATACCGAAACGAACTGAATTTCGCCCTGGCGGCCATAGCGCAATGAATACGAAGGCTCCAAAGGGGATTTAGCGATCAGGTGCCGCGGGATGCGGTTCACGTGGGAAGAAGGAAAACACACACACACACACATTTTCTTCTCTCTCTCTCTCTCTCTCTCTCTCTCTCTCTCTCTCCCTTCCCGCCACCCAAAAAGCCAGCGTCGCAGAAGGCGCTTCTGTGGATGGCAAGGATGGGATGAAGGAGTCGGGAGGAAAGGCAGCCAAGGGGACCGAGGAGGAGGAGGAGGGCTGGAGGACTGGAGGAGGGAAGGGGTGTTGGTGGGGAAAAATGCGAGAGAGATGGAGAGAGAGAGATCGCCTCCCTCTTCCCTCCTCCTCTCCTTCTCCTCCTCTTTCTCAATCCGGTTTGCCTTTCGCCAATCCCTTCCCCTCGCCGGGATTTTCTGCTTGGGAGAGCTCTCCCTGCTTCCCCGCCCCGCCCACCATTGCGCAATGAATACGAAGGCTCCGCTTGTACTTCCCCAACAAACCGAATGTCAAAATCTCCCTACTCGCTACGGATTAGCTTCGGGTTCTGTGGAGTTTCGGGGCAGCGTCGTGTGTACACACGGGGAAACAATACAGATTAGCTCCGTGTTCTAGGGCAGCGTCGTGTGTAAACACTGGGAAATAATATGTATTAGCTGCAGGTACCCTTTGGATTAGCTCTGCTCTAGACCCCATGTGATAAGGTCCTATGTATAGCTATGTTTATGCATCCATTTTTTGTTTTAAGATTTGTGGCCTTCCCTAACTCATGCATTTTACATTTTTTATTATATGCCTTGTGCAGCTTTGGATTTTCCTTTCAATGGTGAGCATGCCAGCTGCTGGATGTCTTTTCAGCTTGAGACCAGTTGCATCATTAGACAAAGCACTACTTGTTCTTGTCCTTGACTCTTCCCCACCATCACTATCTCTTGTTTCATTTTGGAAGGTCCTTTCATGATAGGATTTTTCAGGTAAAAGTTGTTCAGGAGTGGTTTACCTACACTGCCTCTTACGCAGTACTAACAAGTGCTAGCTATGCTGCCATCTGACTTGGCCGTTGTCTCTGAGAGATCCTCTGCCAGTGTCATCCACTACTAGTGCTTCTGCCAAGTGTCTCTTTGGCACATTTAATCTGGCTCTTTGACACAAGCCTGTCTTTGGGAGACCCTACCAGTAGCAATGCAATTGTTAGCATGGCCTCTTGCCTCATAGGAACACTGCCATCATAGAAAGTTAAGACAAATATCATTTTTTCCAGGGCTCAAACTGATGTTTAGAAATAAATAGTTTTGAAACCTTGTCTTAGGACCAAACCTAAATGGCCTTATTATGGTAGCTTAAAAGTAGTTTGAAAACCTGGTTTAGCTCAAGGCAATTTGCTGCCTGAGATGGGATAGCAAATGGTATCCACTGCCCTGGTACCCAAAGGTGCCCAGTATCCAAAGCCACCCAAGTCATTTTGGCACATAAGGCAGAAAGTCTCATCAATGACTCTCCTCACCTCTAGCATTAAAAAAAATACTATCAAAACAAGTTTTAACAACTTAAACATTTTCTGCCTCACCTGGAATACTGTGTCCAGTTCTGGGTGCCACAATTCAGGAGGGATATTGACTAGTTGGAGCATGTCCAGAGGAGACCAAAATGGTGAAAGGTCTGGAAACCATAAAGCCCTGTGAGGAGTGGCTGGAGGGAGCTGGGGATGTTTAGCCTGGAGAAGAGAAGGTTAAGAGGTGATATGATAGTGATGTGTAAATATTTGAAGGGATGTTATATTGACAATGGAGCAAACTTGTTATCTGCTGCTCCAGAGACTGGGACATGGAGCAATAGATTCAAGTTACAGGAAAAGAGATTCCACCTAAACATTAGGAAGAACTCCTGACAGTAAGAGCTGTTTGACAGTGGAACCCACTCCCTTGGAGTGTGGTGGAGTCTCCTTCTTTGGAGGTTTTTAAACAGAAGCTGGATGGTCATCTGTCAGTATTGCTTTGACCAGTGATGATGAACCTTTTAGAGACCAAATGCCCAAATTGCAACACAAAACTCATTCATTACAAAGTGCTGCATCCCTTTGGTTTTCTAGTAATGAATTCTGGCGAACTCTGAGCTGGAGTGACTGTGAGTGCCCACAGAGAGAGCTCCGAGTGCCACCTCTGGCACGCATGCCATAGGTCCGCCACCACTGGCTTTGACTGTGTGTTCCTGCTTGGCAAGGGATTGGATTGGATGGCCCTTGTGGTCTTCCAATTCTTTGATTCTATGGGAGCCAACGTGGCATGGTGGTTTGGGGAACTAACACTCTGGAGGCCAGGGTTTGATTCCCAGTTTAGCCATGAAACCCACTGGGTGACCTTGGGCAAGTCACATGCTCTCAGCCTAAGGGGAAAGGCAATTGCAAACCTCTTCTCATCAAATCATGCCAAGAAAACCCCACGATAGATCTGTCTTAGGGCTGCCAAGAGTTGGAAATGACTTTTAAGGCACAACAGCAACAACAACAAATACATTTTCCCAATGTTCAGCATCTGCAGCCTGAGGAAGTCAACTCATCCTAATGGTAGGACCATTTCTGTTAAAAACTAAAAGTAACATATAGTTCCCTTCTTCAACTTCTCCTGTTACTCTATCTCTACCCCACCCACCCTTGCAGCTGTTATATATATGGAGGAACTGGGCTGGGTCCTGACTTGGAAGCAAGATCAAAGGCTTGACAAAATAAGAGCATCTTTACTTGCTGATGAAAACTCAAGAGAGAGTGTTGGCAGGCTTGTTGGCCATCTGAAGGTGGGTGTCAGAAGAAGAGAGAAAGGAAGTCCACAAAGAGGTGCTATTATATACTGAACCCTCTCTTGGCAACCTGCCCCTTACTAGTTGAGCCTCATAACCCAAGACAAACCTCTTATATAGAACCTAACTTTGAATTGTTGTTCTTAATTGTTCTTCCTCAGATACCTCTTAGGAAAATTCCCAGTGGCTGACTATGTGGGCTCCACTGATAGACATGGGGTCAAACTTTGAGCTATAGGAGCTCCACATGATGCTGGAGAAGGGTATGTCCAAGCTGCAATCTTCATCTGTGAGGGGAAAAATTGAGGATACACTGAGACGTCTTTCTTTGTGACTGGATGCATCTACACTGTGGAAATAATGCAGTTTGGCACCGCCAACTGCCATGGTTGCATCCTACAGAATCCTGGGGTTTGCAGTTTGGTAAAGCACCAGCACTCTGGCAGAAAAGGCTAAAGAACTTGTGAAACTACAAATCCCAGGATTCCATAAGAGGAAGCTACAGCACTTAAAGTGGTGTCAAACTGCATTACTGTCTGCCCTCTGTTTTCATGGGGGATCTATTCTGGACCACCACCACCTGCGAAAATGGAGACTCACCAATATTCAAGCCCCATAGGCTTGAATAAGGAACGTGCCCACCAGCGCGTCCCCACTGAAGTTAAAGGAGATCACCCCTCCGTGAATATTTAAGTCCACAGATCTCAAGTTTGCGAGAACGGAGGAGCGAGTGTATTTCTACAGTGTAGATGCACCTTGTGTATCTATTTAATTTTTGTGAGATTTGCTAGAGCAAATTGAAAGCCATGTTAGAGCAATCCCAAGCAACATCACAAATTCCTTGGTTTCCTCTTGTGCTAGAGAAGGACGCTAACCCTTCTCTAGAATAAAGAGTGTGCTTTTTGTGATTAGGCTAGATTTGATTTTCTCTATTTGACATGAGCTGCTGCTACACTGCAGAATTAATGCAGTTTGACGCCACTTTAACTGTCATAGTTCCACCTTGCGGAATCCTGTGTAATTTGTTGTAGCACCAGCACTCTCTGACAGAGGGGGCTAAATATCTCTCAAAACTACAGATCCCAAAATTTCATAGCACTGAACCATGGCAGTTAAAGGGTGTCAGACTGCCTTAACTCTGCAGTGTAGATGCAGCCATGGTCTGTTATATCAAGATTTTTCTGTCCTTGTTTATATAGTCAGGAAGAATGCAAAGCAAAGCAAAATAAGACAGTGGGAGCAAGTACTTCTACCTGTGGTAGGAATTATTGGTCCCTCTGTAAGTGTTTGATTAATTCACAATCACAGCTTCAGTGCAGTTTGCAAAATGTCATCTGCATGGATTCAAAGCAGCCCTTAAATACATGATACTAGAGCCTGGGAAACTAAAATAAGCTGCCATTATCTTCTACCAAGTATCCCACAAATGTATGTGTGGGGAGTAATTTTTCTTTGTAAAATATTGCTGTGTTTTTTTTTAAAATCCAAAATTAAGTGTACTTTTTTGGGGGGGGAACATGAACCACCACAACTTACATTATTCAATGAGATTTATAAGAAACAATGGCAAATAATTTTCAGTGAAATACGCATTGTTCTACAGATTGTTTTGCTCACTGCAAGAGACTGGCTGTGGCAAAAGCTGAAAGAAGTTTCAGCAAGCTAGCACTCATCAAACACTTCAGGCATTGTACAATGGGGCAAAAATAGATAAGGCAGCTAGCCATCATGACTTGAATATGAATTAATACACTATTTTTTAATTTTTTGCAAAGAGGAGTAAATCCTGTTTTTTGCAGTGGAAAAAGCCTAGGAAAAAGATTTAAAGTTAATTGGCCTAATGTTTGCAGCCACGTTGGCTCGTTACAATAGATTTCTACAGGGTAATCCCTTTATTAAAGTCTTGAAATATAGCAAAATAGCAAATATTTAAGGCTGTTGGGCTGGGCGTTGTTGTTAACTGTTGTCAAGTCAACTTTGGCTTATGGCGACCGTATGAATGAGAGGCTTCCAAGGGGTCATTTGGATGTCTTTTTTCATGAATATGATGCTCCAGCTCCCCTTCTGTTGGGGCACTCTTTCTCTCAATGCACCTCCGTGTCCCAGTTTGCTTCTGTCAATGGTCAGGAGAGAGAAAGAGGGGCAGAGGTGGTCATGAGGATGATGGTGATGAAGATTTATTTTCCAGAGGTGATAGGGGACAGAAGTGAGGGGGAACCCAGGGGCATCCCAGGGATTTTGATGGGGCTGTCAATGATGCACATGTATTCAAAATGCATTCAATGCATGCAGAGTTTAATCCTGAATTATCCTGGGTCTATTTGCATTGGTTATTCATACTGCAAATCTTGTTTAAAAAAACTCGAAACCCCCCCCCTATCAATTATCCCAGAGTAAATTAGTTTTTTGGTAGCCCCCCCCCCCCCCATCTTATTCAGGTACAGAGATTCAACCTGGATTCATCCTAGATTATTTTCACCATCTGAATAGGGTTGCTGCCTTGCTCAGGTCTTGCATACTCAGGGCAGCCATGGCTTCATTGAATGAGTCTATCCATCTGGAATAAGGTCTTCCTTTTTTTCCTTCTGCTGTCTACCTTACCAAGTATTACTGTCTTTTTCTAGTGAATCATGTCTTCTCATGTTATAGCTGAAGTCTCAGTTTAATCATCTTGACTTCTAGGGAGATTTCAGGCTTGATTTACTCTAATACCTGTTGATTTGTCTTTTTGGCAGTCCATGATATTCACTGAACTCTCCTGAGTCCAGCACCATGTTTCAAATGAGTTTATTCTCTTTGTATCAGCTTTCTTCACTGTTTGGCTTTCACACCCATACATAGAAATGGAAAACAGAATGCCATGGATAATCCTAACTTTCAGTATTCAATTAGATATCTTTATAATTCAGGATCTTGTGTAGTTCCTTCATAGCTCCATTCCAAATCCTAGTCTTCCAATTTCTTCACTGCAGTCTCCATACCGATGAATGAGCCAAAGTATGGAAAATCTTGACTTACTTCAATGTTTTCATCATCTACTTTGAAGTTAAGCAAATCATCAGGTCATTTTTTATGTTCATCTGTAAATCTGCCTTTGACTTTTTTCAGTAATTCTTTCTTGACTTTCTTCCGTAATTGTTCCAAGTCTTTGCTATTTTCTGCTAATAGTATGGTGTCATCTGCATATCTAAAATTGCTGATTTCCTTCCTCCAGTTTTCACACTTTTTCCCTCCACATCTCATCCTGCTTTACATATGATATGCTTAGCATATAAATTAACAAATAGGGTGATAAAATGCAGCCTTGCCTGACCCCCTTGCCAATTGGAAACAATTCAGTTTTTCCGTATTCTGTCCTGATGTTAGCCTCTTATCCAGAGTACAGATTATGCATCAAGACAATTAAAAGTTGCACACACATTTCTTGAAGTGATTCATAATTTTTCATGATGTACATTGTCAAAAGTTTTGCTATAATCTATAAATCACAGACTGATTGTTTTTTGAAATTCTTTGGTGCACTCCATTATCCATTGCATATTTGCAATATGATCCCTAGTGTTTCTTTGTTTCTTGTACCCAGTTCTTGTATCCATCTGTCATTTCTCACTCCATTTGTGGTAAAAGTGTTTGCTGTAGAATTTTGAGCATCACTTTGCTTGCACAGGAGATTAATATCTTGTGGTTACTGAAATTCCTGCTGTCCCCTTTCTTGGGGTTGGACTGTATATTGAGTGTTTCCAATTTGTGGGTCATTCTTTTATTTTCCATATTTGTTGACAGATTTTAGTTAGAATGAGAGAATATTCTCTCTCTGTAGCTTGGAGCTGCTCTATTGGTATGCCATCTGTTCGTGGTGATTTATTTCTCCCAAGTGCTCTGAGTGCAGCTCTCACTTCAGTTTCTAAATTTGTAGGTCCATCTTCAAATGGCTGTTTCTTTAATAAATCTGCCGTCCTTTCATCTCTTGTATATAGTTCCTTAGTGTATTGTTTCCACTGGCTTTTTTATTTGTAGATGATCACTTAATGAGTTCCCCTGCTTTTGGTTCCCCTGCTCTTTAAACTTTTGATTTAATTTCCTTTTGATTTCTTGGATCTGTGGAAGAGGAGTTGCCCCCCTGGTGTCGTCCAGTGCAGGGGGGCATGGCCAAGAGGGCCTACTAACTCTTCCCCTTCCCTATGGGGAAAAGGGCAGCAGTGGTGGTCTACTCACAAGTAGGGAGTACCCCCTGCAGTCTATTCAAGAGTAGGGATGACAATTGCCCTCTACTCTTGAGTAGACCACTGTGGTGGCTCCCTACTCTTGAGTAGACTATTGGCATGGCTCCCTATTTGCAAGTGGACCAATGGCGCAGCCCCCTCCTGAAGCAGCTGTAGCCTCAGCAGCGAAAATGGGAGCAGCACACTCACCTTTCCCCCCTGTGGGAGGAGTGATCAATTGGGCATCCCCCCTCTTCTGGGGTGTCACCCGGTGCAGGCTGTATGACCACACATACCCAGCAATGCCACTTAGAAGAGGTCTCTTGTTCTTCCATTTTTGTTGTCATCAAGTCTCCGAAAGTTGCATTTGGGATTCTTCACCTTTTACTTTTGCTTCCCATCTGTCCTTAACTACTTGAAGAGTTTTGTGTGACATCCATTGACACTTCTCTTTCTTTTTGGCTGCAGATAGTGTTGTTCTACATCTATCCCTAGCTTTAAGCCAGAGTTCTTCTGGCTCCTGGTCAGTTGGGCTTAATTTACTGAGAAAATCTATTTTTACATTGTTTTAAATTTTACAGAGGTGTCTTTTAGGTTGCATTTTGAAATGATTTTGTGTTAGTGTTCTTCTTTAGCTTTATTCTCATTTTTTACATTAGCAGTTCATGGTCTGTGCCACAATCTGCTCCTGCTCTTGTTTTTGTAGAGAGAATGGAGCTTCTCCATCTTCTGCTTTCGATTATGTAGTCTATTTGATTTTGTATTGACCATTAGGTGATATCCATGTATACAGTTGCCTCTTTGGTTGCTTGAAGAATGTGTTTGCAATGAACAGACAGCTGGCCTCATAAAGTTCATGCAGTTGCTCTCTGTTTAATGTCTTAATCCTAGGCTGGGTGTACAAAAGTAGTTAGGTGTTTTCCAAAAGTGTTGAGTATGTAACAGTAATTTCAGAACTGAAACATATTTCAAGGCTCACATAAAATATGGGACAAGGGATTGTGAATGTCTTGTCCCATATTTCATGTGAGCCATGAAATATGTTTCAGTTCTGAAATTACTGTTACATACTCAGGACTTCTGGAAAATACCTAACTACAAGGGATTGTGATATTGACATGGGAAGGGGGGACATGCTATATGTTTATATATTAAGGGGGGACATGTTAAATGTTTATATATTAGCTTCCTCTCCCCTCTGATAGATTAAGGGAAGTGATATTTTGAATGGGACAGAGACGACAAGAAGGCAAGGCAACAAACGTGTGTTTCATAACCTTACAAAGTGAGGGTGCCACAATGACTGTTCCTTCCCCCTTCTCTCTCTCTTCCTTTCCTTCTCTCTCTGTAACTTTCTCCTATTTTTTTGCAAATGTATTGCCAACTCTTTGGTCTGTTTAGCACTCCTGTGATGCATCTGGGTGCCTAAGCTACTGACTATCACAGAGCTCTCCTGCAGTGCACCATTTCTCCTCTCCCTCCTACATTTTCTCTTTCGTATATACAGGAGTGTAGGGTGTGTGATATTTCTCTCCCTGAATAAGTGCTTCTGTGTGCATATGTTTATATAGGAATAAAACCCCGCACACACACACACACACACACACACACACACTTTTTGGGTTGTGTGGTTTTTGTAGGCGGAGGATGGATAATCCCAGCTCTGAAAGAGAAAGAGGGTGTCTGTGTTCGCCCATGTGAGTGTTTCATGTTGTGGGACCTTCTTGACTCTTGCTGAGACAGCACAGGGTGTGGGATTTGAAGCAAAGCTGCTTCCTGTGATGGAAAGTCCCGCTTGGTCTGTGAAGGACTGAGGAGCAGGAGTCTCCTATTGCCACTTGCTTGGTGCTAACTATAGAGAGAGCCTTCCTCATCTTTATGCGTCACAGCTGAAGGGTCACAGAAGGCTAGAAGGAGATCAAGATGGGGAACATACAACTTTTTTTTTACCAGAATAGTTTCCTTTTCTCTCTCTCTTTTACTTCCTTTAAAAAAAAGTGCAAAGTTGTGCATTCCTTATTTTTTTTAAAAGCCATGCATTTGATTATTTAACAACTAACATTTTATCAGAATACAATACCTTTCCTTTCTCTTTCTCTTTTTTAAAATCAATGCAAAGTTGTACATTCCACATTTTAAAAAAGTCATATAACTTTTAGCCAGAATAGTTTCCTTTTCTCTCTTTATCTTTAAATAAATAAATGCAGTGTTGGGCATTCCACATTTAAAAGAAGTCAACATGTATTTGTTTAACATATAACTTTTAACCAGAATCATTTCCTTTTCTCTCTTTGTCTTTAAAAAAAAAAAAAAATTCCACATTCTTAAAAAAAGCCAATATGTATTTGTTTAACATGTAACTTTTGACTGGAATAGTATCCTTTTCTCTCTTTTCCTTTTTAAAAAAAATCCATGCAAAGTTGTGCATTCCACATTTTTTAAAAAGTCAACATGTATTTGTTTAACATATAACTTTTAATCAGAATACAATAATTTCCTCTTCTCTCTGTCTTCTTATTTTTAAATCAATGCAAAGTGGTGCATTCCACATTCTTTTTAATAAAAAGTCATTATGTATTTGTTTCTTTAATGATTTTAAATCCTTCCTTTTCACTACACTACATCACACTAAAATCTTTAATGATTTTATATCCTTCCTTTTCACTACACTGGCCCCCAAGGCAGTGAAATTAGATTTTCAATAACTGTTGTCAACTGATTAAATATTTCACTTGATGCATATCTCTCTTAGGTGGTGACTCATTTAATTAACGGATTCTATTTAAATACATTTACATGTCATTGAAGCTAAAACAGAGATACTGAAAGACAACTCCAGGCCCTTGAGCTATAAATGGCCAGGAGTGATGCCCTCTGAAGCCAGGCCTTCTGGTAGCTGGCCAGCATCTCTGGCAAATAACCAAGCATTAGAGATGGGGAAGTGAAACATGGCACGTAGGACCCAAAGGAAAGATTATATGTGTCATTGCCATAAAGGACCATGCAGACAAGAGGCATACTGGTTCTTTCTGGATGGTATTGTTCACAGTTTCATAGATGCATACTTTACCCTGGGAATGAGAGACCTACAGGAAATGGCATTATCTGGCGTGAATCATATTGTCAGCCCTACCTAGAGTAGGCCCATGGAGTCAATTGAATTTATGTAAGAATTGACTTACCAAGTTATCATTGATTAAATTGATCTGCTGTAGGTGGGACTAAGAATTGGATTGACCATAGGTCATTATATTGTTACCAGGCTGCATCTGCACTGCATAAATAATGCAGTTTGACACTGTTTTGATTCAATGCTATAGAATTGTGGAATTCTAGTTTTGTGAGATATTTCTTCTCTATCACAGAGCTCTGGTGCCTCACCAAACTAAAAATCCCAGGATTCCATAGGATTCCATGGTAGTTTGCATTATTGCATTATCAGATTGCATTATTTCTTCAGTGCAGATGCAACCTCGGTTTCACAATCTACCATATGTTGAGTTTTCAGTAACTAGTGATTTAGATACAAGAATCAAAGACTCAGTAGTGGTGGTGTTATTGTTATTGTTATATTTAGTGTGCCATCTAAAACAAATCAGCATCTTTGTTAATATAAAATGCCACATTTCTCCTTAGAGCCAGTGTAGTGGGTTGGTTTAATTGTTGGACCAGGACTCTGGGACGCCAGGGTTCAAATCCCTGTTCAATTGTTAAGTAACTTGTTAAGTAACACTCTCTCACCCTCAGAGGAAGACAGTGACAAATCCCCTCTGTGCAAACCATACTGAGAAAACCCTAGAATAGGGACACCATAAGTCAGAAGTTATGTGAAGGCCACAACAGCAACAAATGTTTCCCTGTATTTTTCTACAGTACCACCACTACCAAAGAACCTAAGAGTGACTAGAGGTAGAACTGGAATAACTGCTAGACTTTATATTTTCAACAGGTGGGAATGAACTAGTGATCAGTTTCTTTGCTCCAGCACCCCCGATGTAATCTGTATTTACCTGGCACCTTGGATAGAATTATATATAACAAAACCTACAATATTTTTATATGTTCCATATTGTTACCAACACAGACTTGGTGGTGATGGTATGTGTGTGTGTGGGAGGTACGCATATCCCTCTGTCGATTTGCAGACTCATAAGCCTTAGATCAGGGAGGGGATCATGCAGACCTCCAGTGGACTGCAACTCCCAGCTGTTCTAGCCAGCATAGCCAATGGCAAGGAATGAAGGGAGATGAATCTGACAACTGGAGGGTTACATCATTCCTACCTTTACCTTGGACCAGTAGTTCCCATACCTTGGTTCTCCAGATGTTTTGTACTTCAGCACCCAGAATTCCTGACTGTTGGCCAACCTGGCTCAGGCATCTGGAAGACCAAGGTTTGGGAACTACTGCCTTAGAGAGTCTCACCGTGAGAGATGATGGGAGCTGCAGTCCAACATCTGAAGGGACATAATGGTTCCTATTGCTATTGCCATAACGCAGTTTGCCATCTCTATTTTGCTTAATACCCAGCCTGCTGTAGAGTTTGGAGAACTTAAAAGCTTACTTATAATACTGTGACATTTGGGTTGGTGCTAATAAAATTAGAACAGAATCCTGCTGTAAAACAGTGGATGAGACAGGTTGAAGGGAAATCAGAAAACCACTTTATCCAAACCCTAAGCAGGTATGGGATCTTGTGGCAGGGAGTCAATGGAAGCCTCATATTTTCATGTAGAACCTATAGCCAGTCTAAGGATTTTAGACAGCAGATTTTGGGCTGGTTAAAAAAGCAGTGGTCCAATCAGTGCATTGTGGAATTTTTCTAACTTAAGATATATTGAACAAACAACTTCTTTTTTTCTCCAAGAATTTGCTGCTAGACAATGTCCTTGGATTGAAGGCATATTCACAAAGGATTAACTACATATCATTGCTGGCCCTTCTGTCAGGCACAGTAAGGAAACCTTAGGTAGGAAATGCCAGGACCAGCCTTAGCATTCTTTCTGAACTCCTTGGCCTTTTCCTCATTGTGCAGTAGAAAGGTAGAAAACAATTCTGCCTGGTCTTTGAAGTTAAACAAGGCCAGGCCTGCTTAGTAATTTGAAGAAGAATAACCAGGGAACACAAGGTGCTCCTGTTGTTGTTAACTGCTGTGAGTCAACCTCACCTCATGGTAACCCTGTAGATGAGACATCTCCAAGTCTCCCTATCCTTAACTACTCTGCTGAGCTCCTGCAGGTTCAGACCCTTGGCCTCTCTTACTGAGTCCAGCCATCTGGCATGTGGGCTTTCTCTCTTTCAGCTTCCCTCTACCTTCCTTAGCATTATTGTCTTTTCTAATGATTCAGGCCTTCTCATGATGTGGCCAAAGTATGACAGCCTCAGTTTAGTCATCCTGGCTTCCAGGGAGAGTTCAGACTTCATCTGTTTAGGACCCATTTGTTTTGACTGGCCATGGTACCCTTAGCACTCTTCTCCAGTACAACATCACACATGAATTCATTTTCTTTCTTTACCAGGTCTGTTGCCTATGTATTTCAGAGGAGGGCAATGGCAAACCATATCTGAGTATTCCTTGCCTAAGAAAACCCTATGAAATTAATGGCAGTCGCCATGAATTGACAAGTGACTTGAAAGTGTGCATGGAGACGCACATCACCACCCCCATACATGCCTGCCACATTTTTTGTCTTTTAGTCCTTAAACTAGTCTGCTGTTCTTAGGTATGGTGGTGCACCCAATCCTTTGCCAGTATTGAAGGAATATTCACTGCCAATCCAGTCAGTAATAACTGTTGTTGTTTTTGTGTGCTTTCAAGTAATTTCCAACATGGCAACCCTAAGACAAACCTATCATAGGGTTTTCTTGGCAAGTTTCTTCGGAGTAGGTTTGCCATTGCCATCCTCTGAGAGTGTGTGACTTGCCTAAGGTCACCCAGTGGGTTTACATGGCTAAGCCAAGAGTCGAACCCTGGTTTCCAGAATTGTAGTCCAACACTCAAACCACTACACCACACTGGCTCTAATAATGCTATTTTTTATTTATAATGTCATTTTCACCAAAGGGTGGAACATCAGATGTATATAATCAAAAACAAATGATAAAACACAACCCTATAAAAATGCTAAAATACTAAAATAATATACTAATATACTAAAACAAAGTTGCTACCCAACTCGGCTACTTTAGACACACTGAGCAATTTAATTCAGTGAATAGGAGAGGAAGGTATTCAATCCTTTACGAAAGGTGGTAAGATCCTCCTCCAGCTGGAGGTGCAAAGCAAGAGTGGTCCACATGTGCAGAGCCAGATCCTGAAAGGCTTGCAGCCTTGACAGAGCCATATGTGTTGGTGGAACCGCCAATAATCCTTTGTCTGTAGATCTCAAATTCCTAGATGGTACATACTAGGCTGTCTGAACTGCCAGATACTGGGGGAAGTTAAAGTGTAGGGCCTTAAATACCAGGACCAAAAGCTTGTAATGAGCCCTGGGCCAAACTGGTAGCCAGGGAGGGATCTATGAGGGGAAGAGACATGTGAGTATTTAGAGAAAATTAAAACATCCCAGACAGAACTGTTCTGGATTAAAATTTCTGTTAACAGAACTGGGAGTAGTTGAGTGCCCCATCCTTGTGCCTGGCAACAAATGTTCTTGAACTTGGGGTATATAAGCTCTCTCTTCCAAGGCTGCATATCACTATTTGCTATATGAAAGTTAACTATGAACAACAGTGGAAGGTGTGGCATGTTGAAGGAGGCTCTCTGGGGTTCATGTCGGAATTGAATAATCTGTGATCATTGAGCAGATTGAGTGATTCTCTGATTTGGGGCCACAGTTGAGTGGAAAGTTGTAGCCCAGGGGTGTAGCTGAGGGGAGGGAAAGAGGGCATTGCCCATCAGTAAGCATTCTTCCACTATTACAAAATTTTCCCTCTGCCCCCAAATTTCTAGCATTGCAGTAACTTAAAACCTCAGTCGAGCATTTAGGAATATAGTTTTGGTATCCATAGAAAAGGGGTAGGCAAAGTCTAAGAGTTTGGTGAACAATCGTAAGAGTTCTAGATGTGAACAGTTTTCATTGTTTCACCCTCTGCAATGATTGAAATTTGGACTGAAGGAAAAAGTTATTTTTGGGTTTCTGGAGGAGATCATTTTTGGCTATAATTTTGCCTTCCTGTGTGGTTTGTGCGTTGGACTATGGAGTTTATCACGCTGGGGCAAACTGCACAAATCCCATGCAGAAACATGATTTAAAACCTGAAAAAAAACCCACAAATGTAGGTTGATTTTCACACCCATTGGGGTTAATGAGCAATTAGCCCAGACAGAAAGTGGACAAAATGTGTTTCTTTTTACTTTCGGGATGTTCCGAAAGTAAAAAGAATTGTGTTTTGTCCACTTTCTGCCCAGGTTAATGTTACGTTAATGCTCATTAACCCTGACGTTGTGTGAAAATCAATCTGCTTTTGTAGTTTTCCCCCCCATTTTCTGTCCACTTTCTGCCTAGGTTAATGCTCAGTGTCGTGTGAAAATCAATCTGCTTTTGTGGGTTTGGAATTTTAATTGCTTTAAGCCGCCCCAATTGTTCAACAGAGGGGTGGGGTATAAATAAATAAATATATAAATATTATTATTCCTGTTTTAAATCCCATTTTTGCATGGGATCCCTCCCATGTTATAAACTCCTATCACTCTCAGGGTGTGAATCCCTGCTCGGCCATGAAAACCCACTGGGTGACCTTGGGCAAGTCACAGTCTCTCAGCCTCAGGGGATGGCAATTGCAAACCCCCTCTGAAGAAACTGTGGGCCATTACAGACTGCCAGAAATAATGCAGCTTGAGGCCACTTTAACTGTCCTGGCTCAGTGCTAGGGAATCATGGGAATTGTAGTTTTTTTCTGGGACATTGATCCTTCCCTGTCAGAGAGCTCTGGTGCCACAATAAACTACAGTTCCCATGATTCCTTAGCACTGAGCCAGGACAGTTAAAGTGGCCTCAAGCTGCATTATTTCTGGCAGTCTGTAAAGGCCCTGTGATAGGTTTGCCTTAGGGTTGCTACAAGTCAGGAACTACTTGAAGGCAAACAATACCACACACCAAGTACATCCCTGAGTGTGTTTACCAACTATATGGTGTAAGGTAGTATATTGTCTCTTCTCCCTGAATGTTGCATAGGTGTATATTTAGTCCAGATTTATTCAGAGGTGAAAGTACCGTGGAATATATTTTTAATCTCAGTGCTGTGGTAGGGCTGCTTCTCTTCACGCCCACCACTTAACAACTGTGAATCTGTCTTGCAGGCATGAATGCATATGGGACGTCATAAGCACAAAGCCACATATGAAATTGTTGCTTGTATGGACTGTCTAGAGAAGGGAAAGAGTAGAGTGTAACTGAATTTTACTCCTCTGTTAAAGGTCATATGGTAAGGCTGGGGTATGTGTGAAATCTTACCTGAATCCTTAACTTCTTCCACTTCAAGTTGTAGACATTTATCTAAATTCAGGAAGGGAATCTGTGGCTCTCCAGGTGTTGTTGAATTACATCTCCCAGAAGCTCATGCCAGTATGGCTCATGGTAAGGGATGATGGGTGTGGTGGTTGGAAACATCTGGAGGGCCACAAGCTATCATCCAATTTTTGGGAGAAAGGAGGGATAAAAATCAATGAATAAAATAAAATAATAAAATAAAATAAAATAAAATCCTCACATCAATTATCAAGTAATTTAGTGGTTTGAGAGTTGGACTATGACTCTGGAGACCAGGGTTTGATTCTTCACTTGGCCATGAAACCCACTGGGTGACCTTGGGCAAGTCACATGCTCTCAACCTCAGAGGAAGAAGGCAAAGGCAAACCTCCTCTGAACAAACTTTGCCAAAAACCAGCCAACCAACCAAACAAAAAACAGCCCTGATAGAGTTATGTCAGAATCGGCTTGAAGGCACACAACAAGAACACACACAAGTGTGTGCCATATGCATGTTCCTCAACCACTTTTTTATGGCTCCCTCAGCCCTTACCACACCACAATTTCCCTTTAAAAAAATAAATAAAATAAAACAGAAGAGTGAAATATCACCCAATCAAACAAAAGATCCTGCAATTTGACATAATTTACACTCAGGATTCTATCAACCTGTTGAGGAGGAAAAACTAGCCAAAATTTCCAGTAAAACAAAATTCAAACCCAGTTCTCTGTGGAGTCAGGTCACATATTCAGCAGCCAGTCACTAGGGGCAGCTCCACAACTTATTTTCAGCAGAAAAAAAAACCCTGGGGGCTTATCCTTTTTACCCTGAGGCGCATGTACCCCATCTTCCTGGCTTATGGTCCCCACATGACATCTGTCTAACTACAGAGTGATCCTTGGGTTGCCTGAGCACTTGGAAAAGACAAAAAGCCATGTATTGTTGTGGGGGGTGCTTCTCTCCAGGGAACGAGAGGTTTTGTTGTTCTTGTGTGCCTTTCTTTATGGCGACCCTAAGGCGAAGCTGAGAGCCAGTGTGGCGTACTGGTTTGAGCATTGGAAAACACTGCCTTAAGAGTGTGGTGGAGTCTCCTGCTTTGGAGTTTTTAAAACAGAAGATGGGTGACCATCTCTCAGGATTACTTTGACTGTGTATTCCTGCATGGCAGGAGGTTGGACTAGATGGCCCTTGGGGTCTCTTCCAACTCTGATTCTATGGGAACCAGTGTGGCATAGTGGTTTGAGTGTTGGACTGTGGCTCTGGAGACCAAGGTTCAATTCCCAGGTTGCCCATGAAACCCCCTGGGTGACCTTGGGCAAGTCACACTGTCTCAGACTTAGGGGAAGGCAATGTCAAACCTCCTCTCAACAAATCTTGCCAAGAAAACCCTATGATAGGTTTGTCTTAAGGTAGTTATGTATGTTGGAAGTGACTTGAAGGCACTCAACAACAAAAGGCAAACCTATCATGGGCTTTTCTTGGCAAGATTTGTCCAGAGGGAGTTTACCCTTGCCTTCTCCTGAGGCTGAGAGGCTGTGACTCGCCCAAGCCCACTCAGGTCATCCAGTTGTCAAGCTGGGAATTAAATCCTGCTGGGACGTTATCACACCAGCGGCAAGAAAAGCGGCAAGGAATCAATCCAGAGCCATACCGGAATGATTCTGGTCGCGCAGCCGTAATTCCTCTTTGAAAGAGAAATTCAAAAGAGCTGGAATGATGCAGCGATGGCGCAGGGATGATGCAGGGATGGGAGGGGTTTGCCGCGATGTTGTCTGATCACGGAGGCAAAGGAACCGGAATGATGCAGCGATGGCGCAGGGATGGGGCTGCTTTAGACCCCGTGTGATAACGTCCCTGGTCTCCAGAGTCACAGCAGTTCAATACTCCAACCATTACAAGGTATTCCCAAGTGACAACCCTGGAGGTAGGGTTGCCATAATTCTCTTCCACAAAATCAGGACAAAATGTAGGAAACAATGTAGGACAAAATGTAATGAGATGCATGCAGTCTCTGGGTCATATGTTCTGCATGCTTGTTCTAGAAAGAGAGGTGGGGGGAGAGGCTGGAGGGAGGGGAGAGGCAAGGAGGCCCGAGCTGGGACATGGTCCTAAAACCGGGCTGGGACATCCAAGGACCCCGAAAAATTGGGATTGTCCTGCCCAAAATCGGTATATGGCAACCCTACCTGGAGGGCTGCTGTGTATAAGGTTGAACATCAGGCCATTTTTTGTTGTTGTGTTCCTCCAAATCATTTTTTACATATGGTGACCCTTCCCACCCCTTTTACCTGACGGTGGGAGCAGGAGAGGGGAGGCTTGTGAAGAGCATAAAGGTGAGAACAGGGTGACCAGTGTTGTTGTTGTGTGCTTTCAAGTCTTTTCTGACATATGGCAGCCCTAAGGCAAACCTATTATGGGGTTTTCCTGGCAAGAGTTGTTCAGAGAAGGTTTGCCATGGCCTCCCCCTGAGGCTGAAAGTGTGGCTTGCCCAAAGTCACCCAGTGAGTTTTATGGCCGAGCTGGGAATCAGACCCTGGTCTCCAGGATCGTAGTTCAACACTCCAACCACTACACCACACTGGGTCCTCCTTTTCCAGACCATTTCCACCTTCTGTCCAGGAGGAATTCCCAAATGTCTTCCCTTTTGAGCATAACTAAGAAGCAGGAGTGTTTTTAGCTTTTAAAAGTCCTTCATTTGGTGGTGCCCTGTCCTCTTTGGCTGTTAGGACACCCTACACACACACACACACACACACACGCACACACACACGCACACACACACATACACACATGCAGAGGGTGACCAAAGTTCCTCATTTTCCAGGACCTATCCTCCATTTCCACCTTTCTGCCCAGTATTCCCAAATGTGCTCCATTTTGAGCATGACTAAGAGGCATGAATATATATTTCTATGAGTGTTTTTGAGCTTTTCTTTGGTCCTGTCCTCCTGCATTTTCCTGGAAGGTCCTCCATTTGATGGTGACTTGTCCTCCTTGGTGGTTAGGACATCTGGTCACCCTAAACACACACACAGGGTGACCAGAGGTCCTCCTTTTCCACCTTTCTCTCCAGGAGCAATTCCCCAATGTCCTCCATTTAGAGTAGAATGAAAAAACAGGAATTTACAATTTATATTTTCTTGGAAAGTCCTCCATTTGGCAGTCCCTTGTCCTCCTTGGCAGTGAGGACATTTGCTCACCCTGCATCTGGTTACCCTGGAGGAGAAGGTGTGATATCTCTAGAGTTGCCATCATTCCCTTTCACAAAACCGGAACAAAAGTACGCAAAACAGGATTGGGGTGGGTTTATCAAACACCCCCTCTATAAAAAGCCTCCCCCACACCATATTTTGATATTTAACATTGCATACAGTCAGATCCCCCAGCCATGGCTTCAAAATATCTCCCCGAAATATACAAATGTCCAAAAGCAAACCTTAATTTTGCCTTTTTATATAAGGGATACCATTTGACTAGGCAAGTCTATATATCAGGGGTAGGTAACCTTTCCCCTTTAAGGGCCGAGGGACTTCAGCTCCCAGAATCCCGGGAGCTATTGGCCAACATGGGACTATTGGCCAACATGGCTGAGGCTTCTGGGAGCTGAAGTCCCTCGGCCCTTAAAGGGGAAAGGTTGGCTACCCCTGATATATATAGTGGGACTTGACTGGATTTGGTATCGGGGGCGGGGACATGGAACCAAACCCCACTGTATTTCCGTGGTTGTTTGTTTATATACTGCCATCCATTTCTATTCTGGGATTTCTAGTTTGTTGCTTCAACAGGCCCAGCTGCTATTTTTTCAATCTGGTTTTCTTTTCATACAACAGCAGCGCAGATAATATACGGTACATGGTGAGAAGATAGATGCAAACATGTGACTGTGTATATCGGAAATGTTACCAATCTGCTCCTATAGTTCAGATAAATGGTAATAAATTTAAATAAATGGCAATAAAAATAAAAAAAACACTTTAATCTGGTTTTGTTTTCATACAACATCAGCACAGATAATATATATGGTGGGAAGATAGATGCAAACATGCAACTGTGTGTATATTGGAAATGTTACTGATCTGCTCCTATAGTTTAGATCGGGGGTCCCCACACTTTTTGAGCCGGGGGCCGGTTCGCTGGCCCCCAGATCTTAGGAGGGCCGTAGGTGCGCGCATGCGCACTACTCAAGTGCCATTTTGTGTTCAAAAATGGTGCCCGGAGTCGTGTGCATGCGTCTGGTGTCGTGCGCACATGCGCATGACTCCGGATGCCATTTTGGAACACAAAATAGCACTTGAGTAGTGCACATGTGTGCGTGATGCCGGGGGCCATTTTGTGTTCCAAAATGGCGCCTGGAGTTGTGCGCATGCACGCGTGATGCCGGGTGCCATTTTGGAACACAAAATGGCACCTCGTGTCGCGCGGCGGCAGGACCAGCCACGGGCCGGTCAAAAGGCCTTGATGGGCCGGGTTCGGCCCGCGGGCCGTAGTTTAGGGGCCCCTAGTTTAAATGAATGGCAATACATTTAAATAAACAGCAATTAAAAAAAACTTCAATCTGGTTTGGTTTTCATACAGCATCAGCACAGATAATATATATGGTGGGAAGATAGATGCAAACATGTAACTGTGTATATTGAAAATGTTATTGATCTGTTCCTATAGTTTAGGTCAGGGTTAGGCAACCTTTTTGAGCCGGGGGCCGGGTTGCTGTCCCTCAGACAATTGGGGGGGGGGGCCGAAGCACCATAAATAAATAAATAAATAAAAATATTTTTTTATTACAAAAAATTGAAACAAATATGCATGCTCACTCTCTCAGCCCCAGAAAAGCCATGGCAAACCCCCTGTGGAGATTTTGCCAAGAAAACCCCAAGAACAAGTAATAACAACAGTAATCAATATCATTATGGCGGGCGGCGGCAGCGGCAGGACTGGCCTGGGGCCGGTCCAAAGGCCTTGGGTGGCCGCATCCGTCCCCTGGGCCTTAGGTTGCCTACCCCTGGTTTAAGTAAATGGCAATAAATTTAAATAAATGACGATAAAAATGAAAAAAACACACCCTTCAATCTGGGTTTCTTTTCATATAACATTGCGCAGATTATATGGTGGGAAGATAGATGCATATAATATATATGATGGGAAGATAGATGCAAACATGTAACTGTGTGTATATTGGAAATGTTACTGATCTCCTATAGTTTGGATAAATGGCAATAAATTTAAATAAATGTCAATAAAAATAAAAAAAACCTTCAATCTGGTTTTCTTTTCATACAACATCAATGCAGATAATATATATGATGAGAAGATAGATGCATATAATATATATGATGGGAAGATAGATGCTAACATGCAACTGTGTGTATATCAGAAATGTTACTGATCTGCTTCTATAGTTGAGATGAATGGCAATAAATTTAAATAAATGACAATAAAAATTTAAAAAAACCCTTCAATCTGGTTTTGTTTTCATACAACATTGCGCAGATAATAAATATGGTGGGAAGATAGATGCATATAATATATATGGTGGGAATATAGATGCAAACATGTAACCGTGTGTATATCAGAAATGTTACTGATCTGCTTCTGTAGTTGAGATGAATGGCAATAAATTTAAATAAATGGCAATAAAAATGGGGTGGTGGTGGGGAACCACCACCCTTCAATCTGGGATTTTCCTGCTTTTCTGGGACAAATGGTGAACCTATGTGTCTCCTAGGGATGTTAAAGGCTCTATGGTGGTGGTGGTGCTGCTGCTACTGCTGGCAGTCAGCCTTTCCCGCGTGTAGCCACTGGACAGGGTGACACAAAGCCTTGTGTGTGTGTGTGTGTGTGTTGTGAGTGTGTGTGTTTGTGTGAGAGAGGGGTGGGGTTGTGGTGGAAGAAGAGGGAGGCTGGTGGCACTGGGCGCTGGTTGTGGCTGGTACAGAGAGGAGGAAGAGGAGGAGGAAGAGGAGGAGGAAGAAGAAGCCAGGGTGCAAGGGGTTAACTCTGCTTGTGAGCCTCTAGGGAAGGAAGGAAGGAAGGAAGGGAGAAAGAGAAGAAGGAGAAAGAGAAGGGAAAGGAAGGCAAGGCAAGGCAAGGCAAGGCACACCGCGCTGCATCCTGCGGACCTGGGAGGAAGAAGATGAGCGCCCCAGGGAAAGCGCGACGAGAGCGGGGCAGCCTGGCCGAGTACGAGACCCAGGTGAAAGGTATGGGGCCATGGGGGGACTGGGGACACCCCCTTTCTATGGGCTGGAGGGGTGTTGGTGTGTGTAGGGTGGCCAGATGTCCCCCTCACCTCCAAGGAGGACCAGGCACTGCCAAGTGGAAGGCGTCCAAGGAGAAATGACTGCCAGCAAAAGCTCAAAATTACCCCTGGAAATATATTTAGGCGTGCTTCTGAAGTCCTGCTCAAAATGGAGGACTGTTTTTTTTTTTTTTTTTTGAGGTGGGAGGGGATTCCTCCCTGGACAGAAAGAAAGGTGATGTCTTCACCACCAAGGAGGACCAAGGCACTGACAAATGTTGGGCGTACAAGAAAAAAAAAATGATTGCCAAGCAAAAGATGAAAAACACATATAGATATAAATGCATGGTTTTTAGGTCCTGCTCAAAATGGAGGGCTTTTTTGGGGGGGGGGGGGAGGAGGAGGATTCCTCCCTAGACAGAGAGGTGGCATTGGAGGATCTCTGGTCACCCTCTGGGTTTGTGTGTGTGTGTGTGTGTGTGTAGGGTGGCCAGATATCCTAACCACAAGGGAGGACGAGGCACTGCCAAATGTAGGGCATTCAAGAAAAACGATTGCCAAGGAAACACTGATAGAAATAATAGAAATTCATGCTTCTTAAGTTCTGCTCAAAATGGAGGACAGGTCCTGGAAGAGGAGGACCTCTTTCTCTCTCTGTGTAGGGTGACCAGCTATCCTAACCACCAGGGAGGACAAGGCAAAATGTAGGACCTTCCAGGAGAATGTAGTAGGACATGACCAAAGAAAAGCTCAGAAAACACATAATATTATATGCTTCTGAAGTCCTTCTCAGAATGGAGGACATGTTGGAATCAAGGTGACTGGGCGTCCTCCTTCTTCAGGACCTGCCCTCCATTTCCATCTTCTAGCCAGAGAGAGTGTCAAAATGTCCTCCCTCTGGAGCATGACTAAGAAGCATTCATTAAGTGGTTTTGAGCTTTTCTTTGGTCAGATCCTCCTACCTTTCTCTTGCAGGCCCTACATTTTGCGGTGCCTTGTCCTCCTTGGAGGTTATGACATCTGGTGGTACCCCTGGTTGGAATTCCTCCTGGACAGAAGGTGGAAATGGAGGACAGGTCTTGGAAAAGGAGGACCTGTGTGTGTGTGTGTGTGTGTGTGTGTGTGTGTGTGTGTATGCCATGGCTGTGAAAAGTTCCTAGCCCTATAGACTGAGCCCAGGCAGGAGTGGCCCTCCTGAGGGAGGCGGTGGCTACTATTAGTGGCTGCTATTAATGGCTACTAATACAGTAGTGTCTACTCTTAGGGGGGCTGAGAGGGGAAGGCGGGAAAGAAGGGAGACTGGGGGTCAAGGGAGAAAGGGGGGGTCAGTGGTGCCCTGAGGAGAATTAAGGGAAAATTAATTGTGAGGGGAAAGCAGAGCAAAGCAGGTTTTTGGGTGCATTGTGTGAAAGGGCTTTTTTTTTTTTAAAGGTGGGTGGGTTTGCCTTTAAAAGAAAGGCATGGTGGGTTTTCTTTCTTTTATTTTTTGGCCGGCCTTTGCACTAACGCAGAGGTCAGTGTGAGCAGATGTCCTCCTTTTCCTCAGACCTGCCCTCCATTTCCACCTTTCTGCCCAGGAGAGATTTCAAAATGTTCTGCATTTTGAGTCTGATTTTCTATTTCTATGAGTGTCTGTGAGCTTTTCTTTGGTCAGGTCCTTCTCTAGTCCCTCTCCCTGAGTGTCCTCCATTTGGTGGTGCCTTGTCCTCCTTGGTGGTGAGGACAGCTGGTCACCCTGGCAGAGGTGTGTGTGTGTGTGTGTGTGTGTAGCATTTGTGGAGGATGAGAGAAATAGGTCTCCCCAGGACCTCTACCTGCCCCATTCAGGTGGGCAGTTTGAGCACCCATCTTCTCTGCTTTTTATGCCCAGTGGGTGACCCAAGGCACCACAAAAACACACATCTACACCCATGCACCCACCTTTTTGTGGGGCTGACCTAGCCAGGCAGCACCCTCTTTTCCCTCTGGGATGCTCCCCCTGGTCAAGGACCATCTTCATCCCTGGCCAGGGCTGCAGCGGTGGTGGTGGTGGTGGTGATAATGGTGGGTGAGGGGAAAACCTTGCTTCATTGCGGCGGCTGCCTTGATATGGCTGAGAAAGACACATTTGCTTCTCTCCTCTCCCTCCTCCCTGCCGCCCCTGAAACCTAGAAAAATGTGACCCAGATTTTGCAGACAGGAGAAGATTGTTGCTGCTGCTTGGTGGTGAAGACTGGCGGAAATATGGGGTCCCTTCCAACCCCTGTTTAATCTGGGAACAGGGAGGTGGCTTCCAGGATTGGAGTTGGAGTGGTTGTTGAGGCTCTTAAATTGAACCCAGAGAGCAAGAAAAGAACCCTGACATCCCTGGCCTCCCTGTCACCTCCTCTTCCTTCACTTGTTGTTGTGTGCCTTCAAGTCGTTTCTGACATATGGCAACCCTAAGGGGGATCCATCGTAAAGTTTTCTTGGCAAGGTTTGTTCAGAGGGGGCTTGCCATTGCCTTCCCTTGAGGCTGAGAGAGTGTGACTTGCCCAAGGTCACCCAGTGGGTTTCATGGCCAAGCAAGGAATACTGAATCCTATTCTAACGCTCAAACCACTACGCTATGCTGGCTCTCTTCCTTCTGTAGAAGATTTCATTTCCACTTCACCTACTAAGAAGACAAGCTTGCACAGCAGAGCAGTTGATTGTAATGCAACATCCCTTCTCGGTTCCGGTTGTTCAACTTCCTCTCTTCTGCTTTGAGAGATCAGCCAGCCGCGATTCTGTCTCTGCCCCACTCTGCTGTTTCCTTCCCAGTGCCACAGGCAGCAGCCTTTCCAGACATGCCTCAGTTTCCCTTGTCACCATCACAGCAGTCCTGGATTCCTGGTTCAGAGCCCTTCCAGTGTCCAAAATGTTGTGAAGTTGTGGTGGACCCTGCATCCCAGGCCACATGGGTCTTTACTCCATCAGGAGAGCTTTGTGAAGGCTTTGTGATGTCTTTGGTGGAAAGACCAGTGGCTCTATGTCACACAGTAATTTACGTGGGACATAATCCATTGGAATCATCCTTTTCTGAAGCCCTGTTGAAATATACAGAGTTGTGGCAGAAGACTGTGACCTGTTTTAATGGGAAATCCAATAACATCAAAAATCCACCCAACAGTGATACCTTTATTGGGCCAACCCAAATGCACAATATACATGTTGCAAGCTTTTGAAGCTCCACTGCCTTCTTCATCAGGCAAGATATTAAAAACCATACAGGAGAAAAAAATGGTTTCTTGTAGACTAGCACCTCTTCCTTCTGGCCATGTGGCTACTGGGAGATTCCAGGAAATTTAACATCCATTTGCAACACAAAAAAGATACTTCCTTTGCAATGCAGTATGTTTCCACCCTTTGTGAGGCCAAAGGCCCCTCAGAAATACTCTTCCATACCATCTGAACAAATACAGCAAAATGCAGGCCTGTGACTAACATCTTCAATTTTTTTTCTCCTGTATGGTTTTCAACACTTTGCCTGATGAAGAAGCCAGTAGAGCATTTGTAAGTTTGCAAGATGTATATTGTGCATTTTGGTTGGTCCAATAAAAGTACTGTATCACTGTTTGGTGGATTGTTGATGCTGTTGGATTTGCTGTATGGGCAACACAACTATCCATGGATGTTTCCTGTTTTAATGGGGTTTGCACAGGAAACTGAGCAGAGGAATGCACCTCCCTGGTAGAGGCTGGCCTTATCCCATGTCTGTCACAGTGGTGCCATTGGCAGGAGATCAGGGATGGAGAGGAGGGCTCCACTCAGCAGATTAAGCAGGAGGGTCCTCAAACATTTGCCATGCTCTGAAGTACATCACATTTAAAAGTTAAAAATGAAATGCATAGAATATAGGATGGGTGACACCTGGCTTGACAACAGGACAACAGTACATGTGAAAGGGATCTAGGAGTCCTAGTGGACCACAAATTGAACATGAGGCAACAGTGTGATGCGGCAGCTAAAAAAGCCAATGCAATTCTAGGCTGCATCAATAGAAGTATTGTGTCTAGACTGAAGGAAGTAACAGTGCCACTCTATTCTGCCTCACCTGGAATACTGTGTCCAGTTCTGAGCACCACAATTCAAAAGGGATGTTGAGAAGCTGGAGTGTGTCCAGAGGAGAGTGACTAAAATGGTGAAGGGTCTGGAAACTATTTCCTATGAGGAGCGACTTAGGGAACTGGTTATGTTTATCCTGGAGAAGAGAAGGTTAAGAGGTGACATGACAGCCTTAAATATTTGAAAGGATGTCATGTTGAGGATGGAGCAAGCTTGGTTTCTGCTGGATCTGGAGTAATGGATGCAAAATACAGGAAAAGATATTCTACCTCAACATTAGCAAGAACTCCTGATGGTAAGAGTGGTTCGACAGTGGAACACACTCCTTCGGAGTGTGGTGGAATCTCCCTCTTTGGAGGTCTTTAAACAGAGGCTGGATGGCCATTTATCAAGTATGCTTTGATTTTGAGTTCCTGCATGGCAGGGGGTTGGAATGGATGGCCCTTGTGGTCTCTTCCAACTCTATGATTCTATGAATCTACATTATCAACAAAATGCGGAGATGGGGAGTGTGCGGTGTTCCAGATGTTGGACTGAAATTCCCATCATCCCTCATTGTTGGCTGTGCTACTAGTGCTGATGACAGTTGAAGTCCAACAACATTTGGAAGGCCAGACATTTCCTCAAAGATCAGAACAAATATGTTGATATTAATGATGGCTTGCATCATGTTAGTTAGTTAGGGTGTTGTTAGTTAGACTTAGGCTGCATCTGCACTGCAGAATTAATGCAGTTTGTTATCACTTTAATTGCCATGGCTCCGTGCTTTGGAACTCTGAGATTTGTAGTTTTTGAGATACTTAGCCTTCTCTGTTAGAAAGCTCCAGTGCCACAACAAACTACAAATCCAGGATTCCATAGAAACTGTGTCAAATGGCATTAATTCTGCAGTATGGCAGCAGCCTTATAATCTCATAACTGGTAGAATTCAAAGATATAGCTCTGTTAGTCTGAAAAATCAGTATGCAAAGGCATCTTCTAGCACCGTTGAGACAAACTGAAAGAAAGAAACTGGTAGCATGATGCATGATGCTGCCAATTTCTTTCTTTCAGTTTGTCTCAAAGGTGTTACAAGATCCTTTTGCAGTCTCATTACTGTATCCTATTCATGTTTATGATCATGGTACCATTGTTATAATTATAAATACCTCCCAAACCCATCTTAAAATCCAGCAAACTGCACCAAGGGATGGAGTTCAGCAGGGTGCTGAAGGATGCTGCATCTAGCCCCTTCCCTCCAGTGAATGGCAGTGCAACATCAGAACCAGGGACCTTTGTGGGATCTTATTGCAACTCTTTGGTGCATTGCTGCTCAGTGGCAGAGGGGCTGGACACATCTTTCAGCACCTCATTCCCTAAAACCACAGCACTCTGTTCTTCAGTGTGGCTGGCTGGATTTTAAGGTGAGTTTCAGGGTCAGATCAAGAGACAGATTTTAACCACAATATATTGGCTGTGTGTCTGATGCAGGATTTTGCCTGATACTAGAAGATAACATTTCTTTCCTCTCAAGAACATTCAATGAAAGTTTGAGGGTGTATTCTTGGTACTGATACTGGGGGAGGTGCACCATTTGATTTACTATGTTTTCTTCCTCTCTTCCCTTGCTACCATCCCTACTATCCTCACTGGAATTTCAGTTTGGGACAAATAGCTGCTGTGGCAGCACCAAACATTTGTTGTTGTTGTTAACGGCCCTCCAGTCGATTTTGACCCATGCCGACCCTGTGGATGACATATCTCCAAGACTTCCTGTCCTCCACTGCTTTGCTTAAATCTCGTAAATTCATACCCATGACCTCCTTAATAGAGTCTACCCATCTAGCATGCAACCTTCTTCTCTTTCTACTTCCCTCTACCTTTCCTAACTTTACTGTTCCCCCCCCCCAATGATTTATGCCTTTTCATGATGTGTACAATAGGCTCAATTTTGTCATCTTGGCTTCCAGGGAGTTTTCTGGCTTGATCTGCTCTAGGACCCATTTGTTTGTCTTTTTCGCTGTCCACAGGATCCTCAGCACTCTTCTCCAGCACCACATGTCGAATGAATTGATTTTCTTCCTATCTTCTTTCTTAAGTGTCCAGCTCTCACATCCATACATGGTGATAGGAAAAACAATGGCTTGTGTGATTCTAACTTTTGTGTTCAGTTGTATATCTTTGCATTTTATAATCTTTTCTGTTTTTTTCATAGTCTCCCTCCCCATTCTTAATCTTCTTCTGATTTCTTGACTGCAGTCCCCCTTTCTATCATGTTTCGTCTCAGGCACCAAACATTACTGGGTAGCAAAAAACAGGAGGGAAGAGCAGGAAAAGGAGAGCTGAGGTGGTCTGCCTCACGGTGCAGCATGTTCATATGGGAAGGAAGCTATAAAGTGAAAAAGAGACAAGAAGTGGATGAAAATATGATGAGAGAGCTCAGTGGAGGAAGAGAGTGAGATACACACAGAGAAAAAGGCAAAGAAAGACAGAATGAATGTTCAGTCTCAGAGGAGAAAAAGTATCTATAATACATAGAGATGTTCAATGGAAGATAGAGGAGAATGGAGGACACCAAAGATGGACAACGGTGATGACATGGACATCGCTGACAATATGGAAGGAGACTTTCAAAGAGGTGAGAGGATAAGAGAGACCAAGAAACCAGGAATAGAGGGAAGTGAAGGTGGGTGAAGGTCAGGGACAAAGGTGGTCAGAGCAAAAAAGTAACAAGATTAATCAAAGCAAGTATAATTTTGTACACAATATGATTGATTTCTAAAACTTTTGCTGGTGTATATTTGACCAGAAATAGAGACTGACATATTTTTTTAAAAATTACAGTTGCAGATAGATATGCCAGTCTGAGAGTTTAAATAAAATTTCTCAAAATAATGTAATTGCTTTGACTATTATTAATTTTTTATTTTGTTGTGGGAATTAAGGAGGATTTGGTTGCAAAATATAATTATTGCAAATAGAGTCCACTCTGTCCAAATGAGAATTAAAAGTATTATACACACAGTGAAGAAATTATACATGCATGAAGTTATTAATTCCAATATTAGGTGTTTTAATCAGTGCAAATAGATAGAGGATTAAAAAAAAACCAGTACATGTAATTGTGTGTGATTTTTCTTTAGAAATAATTGGATATAAATGGAAAAGGTAACTGGCTTATCTGTCTTCTTCCAGATGTTGTACAGCTCTCCCAGATGTTGTTGCTGCTGCTTCTGTTCCAGACATCAGACAAGAAGTGAAGAGGCCATTACCATTTACTCTGGGCTTTAATAACATGGTACTTTGGTATGGCTATGAAAGAGCTGTAACACTTATAAGCAGGGAAGGGAAAGACCAGAGGACCATTCACAATTGTAGTGCTATGATTCTATTTTAACCACTATGGTTCCATTCTATGAAATCTGGAGTTTGTAGTTTAGTCAGATGCATAGAGGAGCTTTCCAGCTGAGAATTCTAAATGTCCCTCCATAAACTATAAATCCCACAATTCTGTAGGAAGGAACCATGACAGTAAAGTGGAATCATATGACTATATTTATGTAGTGTGAATAGGCCCCTGCTAGAAAAATGCAACTCTTGTTGTCAGCCAGTACAACGATAACCTCAGCCAATGTGAAACAACATTTTAAAATGTCTTGCTCAGAATGGCAATCTTCCTCTAGATTAATTTGGAGGAACCTGTTTGTGTTTTGTCTGTGGAATGAATGTAAAGTGCCTTTTTTCCAGTGTTGTCTTAGTTTTTTTCCTCCCTTTTATCTTTCAGAGAATTCATCCTGAGAAATAGAAAGAAATCATGAAGATTGCTGGAGGAAGAAAGGGAGAGAGAAGAGAAGAAAAACAGAATTATGTCTCCCTCCTGGAAACAGGAGATTCTGAACAGTATTACAACTGAACTGTCTTTTTTCCCCAAAACAGACTGGGAATTGGAGAATTGTACTTGCTGTTTTTTTAAAAAATAGAGGCCTGCATTGTCTTCATCTCCCCTCCCTCCAAACCTAACTTTTCAGCATCACAACCAAAGTGTTTCCAATGTGCTGGAGACTGGAGCACCAGGAAATGACAACCCTGGTTGTGGGGTGCCTTGAGAACAGGCAGATGGAGAGAACTTTCAGGGTCCTGCCATTACAACTGGTCCCAAGGCACACCATATTACCTCCTGGTCCCCCAATCTCCAGCACCTCAGAAATGCATTGGTGTTGTGGAAGTGGGTTTTTGGGATCATATTTGGTTATTTATGACTGTAAATGTGAATTCCGAGCAGTTACAATATCATAAATCCAGCTTATGATGCAGTGATTTTTAAAATAAAGATTTTTACTTCCTTCATCTTTCCCGTGCGATATACATTTCTTTATAACCTCACCCATTCCCCTTCGGTTGATTAATGGGTAAGAAATTGAGTTTTCCAGTATTCGTGCAGCTATTTCCTGCTTTTCTAAGCTCACAAGAAGGACAAAGGTGGAAGTGGGGAATAATAAAATTATAGACTATACACCTTCATGTTCATAATATTTTTAGCACAAAGAAGACAAAAGCAAACGCTCTCTGAACAAATATTGCCAAGAAAACCCTGCGATAGGGTTGCTTTAGGTAGGGTCTCCATCAGTTGGAAATAACTTGAAGGCAACACAGCAACAATATAACATAAGTTGAAACACTGAGTTAGAAGTTACATAAAAGTGAGGAATGTTGCCTTTTCAACATAAACATAATTAACAGAAAGTTATTTTTGCTTCATAGCATACATGGAATGTGGTGGCCCTTTTTCATTAATTTCTATCTGTGTACTCTGAAAAGTTCTCAAAACAGTGCTATGACATTACATTTTCACTAGCTCACTGAAAACCTACCTTTACTTTGAAAAGGGAGTGTTTATAATATGTCTCTTATTCTAAATTGTCTTTTAAATTTATGTTCCATTGAGAGGCAGTGTGTTGTAGTGGTTTGAGTGTTAGACTATGACTCTGGAGACCAGGGTTTGATTCCCAGTTTGGCCATGAAGCCCACTGGGTGACCTTGGGCAAGTCACATGTTCTCAGCCTCAGGGGAAGACAATGGCAAACCCTCTCTGAACAAATTTTGCCAAGAAAACCCATAATAGAGTCACCTTAAGGTTTCCATAAGTTGGAAACGACTTGAAGGCACATAATACACATATACGAGACTAAAAATCTTGCTGGAATACAGATGGAAAATCCCATTTATGGTTTAATTCTTCTTTCTTGCCCCATCTCTGTTTTGATCTTTGCCCTGGTTAAAGCTGCTGCCACCCACCACAAAATGAAAAACTCCAGTGAGGGCGACAGGAATGGCAGGCAACTGGGGAGTGGGCAAGGGAACAATGTGAACAATAATGATCCCATATATTTCTCTGAGAATGTTTTAAAAATTACATTGAATTTCATTGGGGGGAAGGTACATTACATTCTGGTTTAATAAAACAAAATATAATTTAGCATGATTAATACCAAGACCTTGCTTCTGATCTTATCTTAAGGACACGGTAGTTTGTTAAGTCTAGAGTCTAATATTACCTAACTTCTCCATGCTTAGATGGTAACCCAGAATCAGCAGGGTTGTAGGAGTAGCCTTTCTTGCCTGGCCTTAGGACAGGGCTATGGGTGCATCTACACTATAGAAATAATGCAGTTTGATGCCACTTTAAGTACTGTAGCTCCATCCTGTGGAATCCTAGGATTTGTAGTTTTACAAGGTCTTTGGCCTTTGCTGCCAAAGAGTGCTGGTGCCTCACCAAACTACAAGTCCTAGGATTCTGTAAGATGGGGGCATGGTGATTAAAGTGATGTTAAATTGCTTTATTTCTATATTGTAGATACACCCATAGCTCTGTCCTAAGGCCAGGCAAGGAAGACTACCCCTTACAAGCAGCAGTGGTATGGCAGAAGATTAATAATGAATGTCTCTGCCATATCAGGACAGTTGGAGGGTATGCATTTGGATGTAGTTGTCTGTAGGTGCTCATTTTATTTTTACTTCAAGTATGTATTATCCTTTTCTTTTTAAAAGTGTGCTTATTTTCAAATGTATTCAGCATCAAGGTAGCAGAAACAAACTGTATCTTATTCTTGTTATGATGGTGCTGTGAGTTTAAAATGTGGACTGCATAGGGACAGAGAGAGTGTCTTTTTTAAAAAAACAAATGCAGGCGAAGAGGTTTTTTAGTTTTCGTTTTCTAATATAGCATGAAAGCAGAAGCAGCTGTAATGGATGAATGTTGAGCAAGGCAGAGGAAAGGGGAAACAGATACGTTCAGTTGTATGTGTCATAGATGGGACTGTATACATTTTCCTCTGCTTGTCCTAGATTAATAAGGCCAGGATCTAAAATGACCAATTTTCACTATGCTTTAGAGTGGTGATAGTTTTGGCTTTTCCAGATCTTTAACAGACTGAAACATCTATGTCCACTGAAAGTGATATTCTGGTGGTGAGGAACATTACTTCTGGTTACTTTTGGATTCCCTCCACCATCTTTTTCTTGTTTTGGGACAGCCCCTCAAAACAGGTCTTTGGGCCAAAACTGCCCTCTGCAGCCCCCTCCCCCCCATTTTTCTTCCAGAAGATCCATGTTCAATCCCTGCCCTCTGCACTCTGCACTCTGCATTAGAAGTATATAGTAGACATATGACATCATTTAGGGTAACATGGCTGCCCAAGATAGATGATGATAATAATAATAATAATAATAATAATAATAATAATAATAATAATAATAGTTTATTTATATTTTCCCGCCTCTCCCTATGGATCGAGGTGGGAGTACAACAGTAAAATGTACAACAATGTACAAAGATACAATATATAAAAACATAACAAGAATAAAATCAACAAACCATACTATAAAAACAGTGCGAAATCTAATGCCTTAGATGCCCTAGATCAGGGGTAGGCAACCTAAGGCCCGGGGGGGGGGGCGGATGTGGCCCCCTGAGGGCTTTGGACTGGCCCCAGGCCAGTCCTGCTGCCGCCGCCGCCCCCCACCGTGATGATATTGATTATTGTTGTTATTACTTGTTCTTGGGGTTTTCTTGGCAAAATCTCCACAGGGATTTGCCATGGCTTTTCTGGGGCTGAGAGAGTGTGCATGCATATTTTTTAAATGTTTAAATTTTTATTTATTTATTTATTTATTTATTTATTTATTTATGGTGCTTCGGCCCCCCAATTGTCTGAGGGACAGCAACCTGGCCCCCAGCTCAAAAAGGTTGCCTACCCCTGCCCTAGATAATCAAACAACTTCCTCAATGAAAATAGATGATTTTAGACATGTAGAGGAGCAAATATATTGTTTAACTCATTTGTTGTTGTTAACTGCCCATGAGTGGACTCCTACTCATGGTGACCCTGTGGATATCTCCGACCTCCACTGCTTAACTTAGGTCCTGCAAGTTCATACTTGTGACCTCCTTAATTAAGTCTATCCATGTAGCATGGGGTTTTCCTCTCTTTCTACTTCCTTCCACCTTTCCTGACTATTGTTTTTCTAATGAATCATGACTTCTCATGATGTGGCTGAAGTACAATCTTGGCTTCCCGGGAGATTTCAGACTTGATTTGTTCAAGGACCAGTTTGTTTGTCTTTTTGGCTGTCCACAATATTTTTAGCACTCTTCTCCAGCACGTCAATTCAACTGAATTGATTTTCATCTTATCCACTTTCTTCGCTGTCCAGTTCTCACATCTATACATGGTGATGGACTTGGATGATTCTATAACTTTAGTGCTCAGTTGTATATCTTTGCTCTTTAGGATCTTTTCTATCTCTTTCATGGTTGCTCTTCCCATTCCTAGTCTTCTGATTTCTTGACTGTAGTCTTCATTCTGGTTGATGTTTGATCCAAGGTGTGGGAACTCTAACTATTTTGATTTCCTCATTGTCTAGGTTGACTCTTTGTAGGTCCTCCGTGGTCACTATTTTTATTTTCTTTATTTTCAGTATTAAGCCTGTCTTTGCACTTTCTTTTTTGGCCTTCTTTAATAATTGTTCTAAGTCTGTGATGCTTTCTGCTAGCAGTATTTAACTGATGTTGTTTGTTAATTCTTGTTGTTCCCCCACCTTTATCCATTGGGAGAGGTGGATAAAAAATAAATATTATTAATATTAGTATTAGTGTGATGTCATCCACATACCTCATAATTACTTTATATGTACCATCACATGGAGATAAACTTGTGGCATTTCCTCTCTTAGGTGCCAAAATAACTTGGCAACTCTATTGCAACTACACTGCAGAATTAATGCAGCTTGACACTGCTTTAACTGCAGCACCTCAATCCTACGGAGTCCTGGGATTTGCAGTTTTGTGAGATGTTTAGCCTTCTCTATCAGAGTGCTCTGGTGCTGCAACAAACTACAAATCCCAAGATTCCATAGCATGGAGCTGTGGCAGTTAGCGGCGTCAAGCTGCATTAACTCTGCAGTGTGGCAGTAGCCCTTGTCTACTATGTCTTTTGATTAGTGGCACTGAGGCAGCCTCAAACAGGAAAATGTTCTGCCTTATGCAGCAAAATGTCTTGGGTTAGCAGTTGAGTTTTAGAGCAGGTGTGAGAATCATGTGGCACCCCAGATGTATTGAACTGTAACTCTTATCAGCCCCAGCCCAAATACCCAGTTTTGATAGAGGATGGGAGTTGTAGTGCAACAATAACTAGAGAGCCACATTCCCCCCCCCCCATTCCTGAAGTAGACAAAAACCTAAGATCAGCTTTGCTCTAATGGATAAATGTTGAGATCCAAATTGAGGGACATGGAAATCTTATAAGTGAACTATGGGGGGTTGCAGACTGCCAGAAATAGTGTAAATTGAGTCCACTTTAAGGGTTAGGGTTAGTGCTAGGGAATCATGGGAATTGTTTTTTTTTTCTGAGACATTGAGCCTTCTCTGTCAGAGAGCTCTGGTGGCACAATAAAATACAGTTCCCATGATTCTCTAACCCTAACCCTAAAAGTGGACTCAATAGAGAACAGGCTTCCATCCTAGCTTTTCTGTAGAGACACGTGGCAGGTTTCTGTCTCTGAGTCACAACAATATTGTTATTTATCATTTATTTATAAGACAATACATCCCTCCCTTCTGGCATTACTCAGTATGGCTTCCTTTTTTTTTTTATTACAAATTACATTCCTATGACATTCCAGGCAAGGCAGCTGATGAAATGCAAAAAATAGCCCATGTGCGTTGTGCCTATCGATGAAAGAGAATTTTTTGTTATGTGTCCGAAAGACCAGAGCAGGCTATAAATCTGACTGCATAGACTTGAACGTCTGACCTATACTGTATACTTGTTAGTGCAATTAGGCTGGCTGTCCCCCCCCCCTTCAAGAACTGGAACAGAAGCTTCCTAAAGGGGATGATAGGCCTTCCAGTACTGCATACCTCCCCCCAGGCTGCATCTCCACCTGTGTATCCCATCCTGATGCAACATTATTAAGCCCATCCATTGTAGAAAGAAAGAAAATAGTCCAGTCCCATTGTTTTTCTTCTCTGGAGCCAACTAATTCCCCATTCCCCATGTTCCCAGCTGAGCTTTCTCTCCTTTCTGCTCACTGGGTTGACTTCAGCTTCCGAGTTGTCAGTTCTGATTTTTCAGAGGCTTTTGTGAAAGGATTGGGGGAAGGGCCGCTCTGCCCAGTTCTTCAGCATCCCTTTGCTCTTCTGCCTTGTTTTCTGTTGATAATGCTGGCAGAGGAAGTCTATGTGTGGGAGAGAGAGAGAGAGAGAGAAAGAAAGAAAGAAAGAAAGAAAGAAAGAAAGAAAGAAAGAGAGAGAGAGAGTTTTCTCCCCAGGCTTGTTGGTTCAGTCCTTGTGTTCCTCCTTCCTAATCTGTGAGCTTCCAACACCCCTGATGCTTTGACCAAAATGGTGCATTTCAACTCTCTGTACCATGAAAAGTGGTGTATATTGGTGGAGGATAGGTGTTCCTTTTTTTGTTCACAGTTGCCATCCTATTCTTGCATTGCTTCTTCTTCTCTGTACTAAGGCTATGTATATACTCTGCTTTAAAAAAAGAAAGGAAAAAAAAAAGAAATCTGCCCCAAGGTGGCCCAAATTCTTCACCAAGAAAAAGGTAAATGTTGTGAACAGCCTCAAATCCCTGCTCAGACAAGCCGCCCTTTCAGCCTCAGAGGAAGGAAAAGGCAAGCCCCTCTTAGAACAAATCTTGCTAAGAAAACCCTTGGTGGAAGATGGGTGTTCCTCTTTTTTGTTCACAGTTGCCATCCTATTCTTGGATTGCTTCTCCTTCTCTGTGCCATAATCTGTGTATATGCTGCTTTAAAAAGAAAAAGAAAAATCTGCCCCAAGGCAATTCAAATTCTTCACCAAGAAAAAGGTAAATGTTGTGATCAGCCTCAAATAAACCAGTGAGTGATCTCGGACAAGTCACTCTTTCAGCCTCAGAGGAAGGAAGAGGTAAACCCTCTCTGAACAAACCTTGCCAAGAAAATCCTGTGATAGGTTAGACTTAGGGTCACTATAAATCAGAAACAACTTACGGTATGTACTTACTCCTCTTTTGCTTATTTTCTTTAGGAATTTTGATTGCTTTTAAAGATTGCTTTATGTAATTTATTCATTTTAGTCATCATATGGAGAGACAGAAAGCCCATCTCCTTACCACATTCAAAATATTATTCCACTAATCTACTGGCTTTTGAGATTGTAGTGGTCATTGCCTGCTCATATACTTATAAATATATAACTTCACAGCCACAAGGACTAGAAGCCAGTTTACAAAAGCATCAGCATCAGCATTAGCTTTTGATTGCCAGAAAGATTAGTTTTGAACCCAGCACCAGATTGTGCATTGTTCATACACACCTGCAAAATCACAGCACACACCCAGATCTGACTACAGGGTAAGCTTTAGATCAGGGGTAGGCAACCTAAGGCCCGGGAGCCGGATGCGCCCCCCCGAGGCCTTTGGACCGGCCCCAGGCTGGTCCTGCCACCGCCGCTGCTGCCGCCTGCCATGATGATATTGATTATTGTTGTTATTACTTGTTCTTGGGGTTTTCTTGGCAAAATCTCCACAGGGGTTTTGCCATGGCTTTTCTGGGACTGAGAGAGTGTGCATGCATATTTAAAAAAAAATTAATTTATTTTTTTTTTAAATAATTAATTAATTAATTTTTGGTGCTCCCCCCCCCCCCCCCCCAATTGTCTGAGGGACAGCAACCCGGCCCCTGGCTCAAAAAGGTTGCCTACCCCTGCTTTAGATAAACCACAAGTTCTTGTGTATGTGATTGAGGTTACATTTGCACAAATGTATAGATATAGCTGTCTAAAACTATGGGTGGGCGGTGATATTTTGCAATGGCATAGTTTTTTATGCAGATGCCACTTTATTTATTTACCATATCTTTGTATCACTTTCCAGACCACAAAGTCTTCCAATTTGCTAAATGGATAAATGGATAAAACAAATAAACCTTTATCCTATTTTCCACTAAATTGCCAAAAATTACATGCCAACATAAAAAAAGATTGACCAATCTGTTTGTTCCCATATACCTAAGAAAGCAATTTCTTGCTTGGGACAGTAAGGACAGAACCATGTCTCTTGTAATTTATAAAAGCTTCTCTGTCTGGTCACCTGCCATTAATTGTTATTCATCTTAGATGAGTAAGGGCCTTTACAGACTGCCAGAAATAATGCAGCTTGAGTCAACTCTAGCTGCCCTGGCTCAGTGCTAGGGAATCATGGGAATTGTAGTTTTTTCTGAGACATTGAACCTTCTCTGTCAGAGAGCTCTGGTGCCACAATAAACTACAGTTCCCATGATTCCCTAGTACTCAGCCAGGGCAGTTAAAGTGGACTCAAGCTGCACTATTTCTGGCAGTCTGTAAAGGCCCTAACTCCATAGCCACAAATTTTCCAAGGCTTGAAAATATTCCAAAGCCAACATTTCCAAAAAGCAAACCTTGTTGTTAACTGCCCTTGGGTTGATCCTGATTATGGATGATACATCTCCAAGACTCCCTATCCTCCACTCTGCTTTGCTTAAATCCTGTAAATTCATACCTGTGACCTCCAAACAGAATCTATCCATCTGGCATGTGGTCTTCCTCTCTTTCTACTACCCCCTCTTTTCCTAGCATTATTATCTTTTCTAATGAGTTGTACCTTCTCATGATGTGGCCAAAGTATGACAGCCTTAACTTGGTCGTCTTGACTTCCAGGCAGGTTTCAGGCTTGATCTGTTCAAGGACCCATCTTGTTTGTCTTTAAGGGACACCCTTTTACTACCCCATTGTATATAATGGGACTTAAGCATCCATGGAGTTTGGTATCTACAGGGGGGTTTGCAATCAAACCCCAGCGGATACCAAGGGTCCATTGTAATTTGTTAGAAGTCTTCATTTATGTAAATGTATTTGAGATTCTGTTTGTCAGGCATACCTGTTTCTTTATTTAGTTCATATGTTACTTTCATGCCAGTTCAAGGCATAAATTAAAAACAAAGTATGGCTTAAACAACTAATGATAAAAGTTCAAACAAAACAGTTAAGTACCGCTAATTTAAAACAATATAAAAACATTTAAAAACTAAACAATGAGAGTAAAAATACAGCCTACAAGGGCTTGCGCTATGCCTCCTCACCCAACTTAAGTTGATATGCTCTTTGCCCATTAACCAGCATGGTTGTCGGAGGGAGCATAGCAGACACACAATTGTATGAGCGCAGGAGAGAGGCCTAGTGCCCAATGAGGCAAAAGAGCCATAGCGTCTGTGTCACACGGCATCAACACCTCCCAGGTCCAGCAGTTTTTGAGCCCTGCTTTCTCAGTAATGCCTGTTTGTTATTGAGTCTCTGGCATTTCAATGTGCAGTCCCAATGTTTGCCCTCAGGAATCTGTGTCCAAGTACAAAACATACACATGGCATGCCATTTATGAAAGGGACACACACGTCCATATTTATTGCAGTCTTTCCCCTTTCCGATGGCTACAGGGGAAGGTTTGCTTTCCCCCCATGCATGAGTTTTAAAGCTATGATTCATACTTATGAGTGCCTTTCCTAACTGGCGTGATATGTTCATATTTCATGCCTAGATTCTTGGGAAGCAGCTTTTGGCAAAGTCAATGATGTTGTCTATGTTCATGTACAAAGGGATCTTGTAGAACCTTGGAGTGGTAGCATAAGCTTTCATTAGTCTACTTCCTTAGATGCATGGAGTGAACTGGTGCCCAGGAAGGACCTTTATAGCCAGACTGTATGAATAGTTATAGAAATGCAAATCTTTTAGGTATGTCCATGAAGTGACAAGTTCAGTTTTAACTGTGCTTGAAGGGATAAGAGCAGGAGGAAAGATGTTGCCTGAGGCAAAACGGGTGGAGGAAAACTTAGGCTACAACTTCTTTCCGACAGTTAGCTTCAAAGGTGCTACAAGATCCTTTTGCATACTGATATTTTCCAGACCAGGGACCGGCAACCTACGGCCCGCGGGCCTGTTAAGGCCCAGGTCCCCGTACTTACCAGCCCAGGTGGAAGGTTGCCGCCGTGCACGCCGCCGTGCGTTTTGGCCGCCGTGCGCCATTCCCTCCTCCTCGGCCCAGCGGCGGAGAGGGCTTCGCGGGACCGGCCCCCGGCTCTAAAAGGTTGCCTACCACTGTTCCAGACTAATATGGCTTTGTCTCTGAATTCTATGTTCATTTGATTAGATACAATCATATGCAACTACGTTTGAACCTGTAGCTTTTGATTAGTTTGGCTGCAGCAAGGTTGCTGTGTGTGTTGCTGTTCCCTGCATTTCCCATGTGATTGTGTCTTCATACGCTAAACTTCTTTTCTTTGTATTCATGGTTCTGCAAAGTGTGTGGATCAGCATCTTGGCCTATATATGTGATTCATATAATAACCAGCCAGTCTACAACCTCCTGCTGATGGACAGGGTCATTGAGGCAGGGACCACACACCTGCTTCATGGAAAGAGCAAGGTGAAGAAATGAGACCATGGACGTTTTCACACAGGCGGCTCTAAAGCCGCCTGGAAGCCCCCTGGAAGCCATCAGGAGTCATTCCGGCGGCGAAAACAGCAGCCGCCGGAATGACTCCTGATTGCCTCCGGCAGAAGCGCCTGTAATTCCTTTTTAAAAAAGGAATTAAAAAGATGGGGCTAAAGCCGGCTAGTGGCAGGGATGGCGCAGGGATTGCGCAAGATGGGGCGGGGCTTGCTGCGACGTCGTATGAACACGACGAGCAAGACCCCGGAGTGAGGTAGGGATGGCGCAGGGATGGCGAAGGATGAGGAGGGGCTTGCTGCGACGTCGTGTGAACTTTTCCTGCACAGAGCCGGAGTGGGGCCAGATGGAGGTAGGAATGACTCCCTTTTTTGCCCCGTGTGAAAACGTCCATAGAATCAGGATAGCTATCTGATTTTGTAGGCATAAGCAATGGCTTTAGGTTTCACAGTACTTTTAAAATAGCCTCCACCCAGAAAGTTCACACTCTGTAGGGTGATTCTTTATGAAGTTATTGGTATAGGGGACAAGTACGCAATAGATCTAAAGTTCATTTCCACAGTTCCTTTCACCAGCATACAGAGATGGTCTAAATGATAACTTACCTTTTAAAAAATAGTACCATAGAATCTACTGGCCTACTTGTTAAGTGATACATATTTAAGTATGTAGAGGTCCATTCACACTATACAGTATAGTATAGTGCTTTGATTCCCTTTTAACTGCTGTGGCTGCATCCTATGAAATCCTGGGATTTGTAATTTGGTCAGAAGCACCAGAGGAAAATTCTTTGACTAAGGCCCCTCCCCATAAACTACTGATTCCATGATTCCACAGGACAGAACCGTGGTGGTTAAAGTGGAACAATCAGTATGCAAAGGGATCTTGTAGCACCTTTGAGGCAAACTGAAAGAAAGAAGTTGGCAGCATGAGCTTTCGTAGACTTGAGTCTACTTCCTCCAATGCATGTTTGGAATGGACATGCATCTGAGGAAGTAGGCTCAAGTCTACAAAAGCTCATGCTACCAACTTCTTTCTTTCAGTATGTGGAGAGATCTTGTAGCACCTTTGAAAGAAAGACGTTGGCAGCTTGAGCTTTCATAGACTTAAGTCTACTTCCTCAGATGCATTCAGCCTCATGCTGCCAACGTCTTTCTTTAGTCTCAAAGGTGCTACAAGATCTCTCCACATACTGATTCTACAAACTAACATGGGTATATGTTTGAATGATTTCTTTCTTAAAGGTGCTGCAAGATCCCTTTGCATACTGATGGCTATGTCTTTGAAGTGGAATAACAACACTGTAATTCTGTAGTGTGAATGGCCCCAGGTGTGGACAACTCCCCCCTCCTTTTGAGGCCCGCATACCACTGGGGATAACCACTCAGGGGCTGCATTCCAGTAGTGGATAGAGCTGCAGTCAATGGTGGGTAGGACCAGAGCAAGGCCATTCCCACTCCCCTTTTTCTGCTGATCTCATTTGTCTCTGTCTCTGCAATCTCCTTTTCTCTTTCCCTCTTATCACCTACTGGGTGGCTGGAGAATGGATAAGTCTTTGTTCCAAAGGCATGCATGAAATAATCAACTTGAAGAGGGCTTTTAAAATTAGGCAAAGGGCTGTATGCATCTATGGTGCCGCAGGTTGCCCACCCTTGGATTATAGTACAACAGATGGTTGCAGCATAGGAATTGGAGGCCCCAATAGGGAGCATATTCAAAGAGGAGCAGTTGGAAAGGCAGGGTGTCAGCAGTGTGTTTTCACTGATTCATGTTGAAGAAATTATGTGCATCTTTATGTGTGAAGAACAGATTGCGGATCATGTGGATATTTTGTAAAAAGAGATGTGTTGATGTATCAGGGGAGAGGTTAATGAATGACTATAATGTTTACTACAGAGTAGCTGCATAAACATTAATAATGTTTATTGGATTCCATTATGTATTTTCAAAAATGGCCTAGATGCTAATTTAGGTCAGCGGGGTAGCAGTGCGTGTAGTGAGAATGTACTCGGCTGGTGTACAATAGAGGTTATATTTTTTTTCCATTTTGGAGAAATAACCCCCTTTCAAGATAAAATAATCTCTCTGAAGTGCAATCCTAGCCACTTGTCTGTACTTTGACATCATAGAAAGGTTCCTAGATGCATGACATGGTAAATAAAGGGCAACAGGCATTTTACTCAGAGAGCCAGGCTTGTTGCTAGGATGATGGAAAGGAAGGCCACCTCCATCTGCTGTCCCCTGAGTTTGGTTGGCTTGAGGCAGCTGAGGTAGTTTGTATGAAAATGAGATGCGTTTAGGAGAACTGAACATTTTAGTCTCAGCCTCTGCATTTGGAATATTTGACAGTAACTAAATCGGAGAGCCAGTGTGGTGTACTGGCTTGAACATTGGACAACAACTCTGGAAATGAGGGTTCAAAATCCCTGCTCAGCCATGGAAACCCACTGAATGATCATGGCAACTCATACTTTTCTTCTCAGCTTCGAGGAAGACAAAGACAAACCCCCTCTGAAAAAATCTTGCCAAGAAACCCCATGATAGGTTCACCTTAGGGTAACGCTAAATTGGAAATAACTTGAAGGCATACAACTTGAAGGAGGGTATCCAGAAAGAGGTAAAAGGTATATGTGGGGTTGCCAACCCGCTTCTTTGGCAAGGCTCCTACGCCTTGGACTGTGGCTTGAATGGAAGCAGGGTAGCAGTACCACAACCCTTATGGAACTGACTGCATGGTAGAAATGCCCTCACCTGTTATGGAAATATATCACGGGGTGTGCCCCAGTGTGAGGAATCTACTTGGAGCAAGAGGTTGCCTGCTCTTTGGAGAAACAGCCAGATCAATGGATGGCTTTCCTCCACAACAGTGTGTTGGGTGGATTGTGTACCTACAGGAGAGTGTCTACAGAGGTGTATCTGCTCAGATGAAGAGCAACAAGCTATGCTCAGCCACTGGAGCAAGAATAGGACTTAGCCTAGGTGCCCTGTGGGTGTTTGTGAGGGGGTTTCTCCTTCTCCAGAGAAGGAGAAGCAAAGACAACTCAGAGCTCAGCCAGTGCTTGTGACTCAGAGGGAGATAGCAATGACTCAGGGTTGTAGCAAAATGCTGTCCCACTCTGTCATTCTGCAAAGCAGAAAGTGCTTGTGAGTGTCCTGCCAGTAATGGTAATGAGTGGAGCACCTGGCCTTTGTCCACAAAGCTCACCTGTGTGGAGGTGTGTGTGTGTGCAGAATCATAGAATCAGAGTGAGAAGAGACCCCAAAAGCTATCCAATCAAACCCCCTGCCATGCAGGAATACACAATCAAAGCACACGCACGCACACCCTGACAGATGGCCATCCAGCCTCTGTTCAAAAACTTCCAAAGAAGGAGACTCCACTACACTCCAAGGCAGCATGTTCCACTGTCAAACAGCTCTTACTGTCAGGAAGTTCTTCCTAATGTTTAGGTGAAATCTCTTTTCTTGTAGGTTCAATCCCCATTCTCCTGAGTAGGGAAGACAGTAAGGCAGTACAGTTGAGAGAAGATATAGTATTCACGTGTAGCAAAGGAGATGGTGATGGTGGGCAAGAGGGACAAGAGGCAGCGTTTATTCCTCTTTTTTGGGGGAATTTGTGTTTCCCCCCATCATCTTTTACTCACCTGTATTGGTTCCTCTGTCTTGGTACCACTGGTTGTTAGGAGTTGAATTGAATCTGGTGTTGGGTTTTAGTGCCATTGTTGTCTGCAAAGTGTCCTTTCTCGTTACTAGTCTTACCCCTTGCAACTGTGCACAATGTGGATGCAGAGGGACTATGTGGCTCCGCAGTATGTACCATATTGTCTATTGTACTGTATAGTCTCTTCTGAAGACTTATGTTTTGATGTTGGTGTCTTTCAATTTCCATCAGCCTAACAGTAGTGACTCTGCTGCTTCCTAAAGTACCTTAGCCAATGGATCTTAAATCATCATCATCATCATTATTTATTTTTTACCTGCCTCTCCCCATGGACTAGGGGAACAACAATATAGGACTGAGTCCTTTTAGTTCATAGTGTATGATCTTACTGCTTCTTCTTGTTCCTTCCTGGAATTAATATACAGTGGGCCCATAGTATCTGCTGGGGTTTGGTTCCAGGACCCCCCATGGATAACAAAATCCATGGATGTTCAAGTCTCATTGAATATAATGGCATACTAAAATGGTGTTCCATATATATATTCAAGACGTGGATTCTAGAATCCATCGATAAAGAATCTGTGGATAAGGAGGGCTGACTATATGCTGGGTGTCAGTCCTTGTGCAGGTTAGAAAGATGATGATAGCATGGTCAGGGTGCATTTTCCTTGTCACTCAGGTAAAATGAACTCATGAGCTTAGAAGTGAGAGGGAAGGGCTCCCAGGCTAAATTGTATGCCATTAACTTGGCACTTGTGAATCTTCCTGTTGACAGGACCTATAAAACCAGCAACATTTCATTGTTTCGGATTGGTGTTTCTCAATATTATTTCTAAAAATGTCTGAGCATAGACTCTTATGACATGTTTTCAAAGAAGTTAATTACAGAGGAGCTGTTAGCAGATGATTTGTGTTTACAGCAGCTGGGCCTGCACACCCTAGTTAGATGTAGTGGAAAGCTTTGGTGTGTATGTTTAGCTCACATCTGCCAACAGACACCAAGGTCTTATAGAACTTTCCTCTCTAGACTGCTTCATTATTTGACTTTCCAACCAAGCTGGCTCTCTCGTTAGGACCAGGCAGCGAGTGTATGAATGTTTGCCTGTGTCTTCTTGGTACAGTTGTGTGCTTATGTGGTGTGTATAGAGCAGGAAGGGGGAAAGAGAGAGAACATGAAGACATGTACATGTGTCCCCAGGCCAAATAAAACTGGCAAAGTTCCTAACCTACAGCTACACTCAGCCTTTGTGTGGGTATATGTGCCTGCTTAAGAGAAACGTGAGCTCCTGGTTGCCTCCAATTTTTGCATGTGTTTGTGGAGCATGGATATTAACATCTGATCTACTTCAATCTCCTGTTGTATTTGGAGTTGTGTCACATATTGTGCAGAAGCAAATGTGGGTTTGCTGCTAGGTTTACTTCTCATACAGATCTACAGAAACCCTGGATTGATGACAAGGATAGTAAGCTGTATTAATAGCACATGTTTACTGTACAAGAACATTTTTTTGTTCGGTCACACATTCAGTTGGATGGCACCCTGAGCAAAATCCAGTGCTCATATAAACAATAAAATAAGACAGCAATAACAAAAGCCCTGAGGTTTTTTTAGGATGGAAAAAGCGCTCCTTGTTAGCCTGATACACAGGTGAAACGCTGTAAAGATTACTGGTGAGGAATTGTATGATGAGCCAGACTTAAGCACATTTGCAACATGATTGTGCCTTTTATAGAAAAAAGAAAATAATGAAAAAACAAAAACAAATATTGACATCAGAAGTGGGGACTATTTACCCTTCCAGATGCCTTGAACCACAGCTTCCACAATCCCTTACTATTGAGTGTACTGGGTGGGGATGATAGGAGTTGGAGACCTCAACATTCAGGGGGTCAAAGGTTTACGCAATAAATATTTATGCAGAGCTTTAACAAATGGGGGGAGAGATTAAAAGACAGGCAGCTTGCCTAGAACTCAGATGGAAGCACAAGACAATTCAGTATCTGTCTCTGTCACACACAGTGCAACAATTAAGAGTCCGTTTAAAGGCACATTTCCTATGTACCCAACTTTTTGAAACTTTTTTTCAGTCTCCCTTCATTACATCAGGAAGAAAATGACAACTCTCCAATCTCTGATGACTCACACAAGCAGGGTTTTGTGGGCTCCTGTTCACTAAACACTTCCCTGAGGCTGTGATCTCTGTTTATCTCTTTTAGAAATGCGCTGGCAGATGGGGGAGCAGGTTCGAGGTCTTGACTCACAGGCTGAGAGTCGGCAGCAGTTACTCCAAGATGTGGCTGATTTCTTGCGCCGGAAGGCTGAGGTGGAGCAGGAATATTCCCGAGGATTGGAGAAGCTGTCTGAACGCTTCTCGGCTAAGATTCGTGGTTCCAAGGAGCATCAGAACTTCAGGTATAGATCCTTTGGATTCTGCAAAGAGTAGGCAAAGTTGGAAAGAAGGTTTCATAATTGTGATGACTAATAAGCAATAAGAGTTCAATACTAATGAACAAATGAGGAATATGCTGGGCAAGGACATGGGAGAGGGCCTTCTCTGCTGTGGCACCCCAGTTATGGAACACTCTCCCCTTGGAGGCCTAATTGGCACCAGCATGCTGCTGTTCAGGTGCCAAGTAAAAATGTGGCTTTTTATGGAAGATTTGGGGGCACAACTGAGTTTATAAAAGACCTCCCTAGCCCATGGGAGATTACTATATGCACCTTTAAAACAGTTAGGTCTAGAAAAAGGTGGCTTGGCGATACTTATCACTCACCGGTACCTTCGACCTGTAGTTGCTATGTCCCCTCAAACCACTGTTAGGGGTCCCTTTTCATTGGCGGAGGAATCCAATCAATGATCTCTCAATAGCACAAGTCCCCAGGTGCAAAACATTGCTTCCAGAACAGTTGTGTTATTGAATGTGATGTCAGTGTCCCCTTCTTTCTTACCCACCCACCCACCACTGTTTCCAAGCAGCCTGTTTATCTTTTTTCCTCTCTTTCTATTCCTTCTTAAAAAAACAACAATTAAATTGCAGTGGTAGAGCTCCAGAATTATATGAAAAAGTGAAAATAGTAATAAAAAATAGAATAAAAATTAAAAAAACCTGTATAGGGCAGAGAAGTGGGGTCAAGGAGGAATGAGGAAGAGAGTGAGATGGCCGCAGTTGTGCAACTGTGAAGACATATGGTGATGTGGTGAGTACAGGCATAATTCCATTTTCACTGACAAGCATGACTGTGGTGAGAATGGGGCTCATGGGTTAAAGCACATGGTCATAATTCATTTCAAACTTTTAAACCTTTTTGATCTGTCTTTTAATTTGTTAATTGTTTAATATGTGTTTAACATCTTAAAATTATTTTAATTATTTATGCTACTTTAGATTTGTTAGATTGGTTTTATTGAACAAAGCCCTGAGATCCTTAGATAAGGGGCAAGATATAAATATTTAAAATAATGAAATGGATGGATGGGTGACTGAACACAGGAAGCAGCCTCATGCTGAGTCAGGTGAGTCAGGCTTGGAGTGGTGGATCGGGGCTGTGGCAACCACACGCTGCGGCCCCAATCCTCCTTTTTGCTGCCCCCAAAAGAGAGGCAAAATGCTGCTCCTTTTTGGGGTGGCAAAAGGTCATGCTTTGAGCTGCCGCTGCGGCTCTTTTGCGCCCTTTTGGTGCAGCGTGTATGCACGTACGCCAGGAGGATGTCCTGACACAGCGCACCGTGTGGACAGGCATGGTGCCAGGGTGGTGTCGGGACGGATCGGGGCGGCCGGCGTGTGGACTTCACCCCAAGGCTGGCCTATAGTGCATCGTCCCTAAGAGTGGTTTCCTCAGGATTTCAGACAGAGGGTTTTCCCAGCTCTACCTGGAGATGCTAGGGACCGAACCTGGAGCCTTCTGCGTACAAAATGCATGCTCTGCCTCTAAGCCACTGAGTTGATTAGGGAGGGTAGGTGAGAGCAAGAGCTGCAAAAATGAATAGGATCATTTATAGACAACAAGAGCTGCACCTACACTGCAGAATTAATGGTTTGACACAGCTTTAACTGCCATGACTGTGGAATTCTGGGATTTGTAGCTTTGTGAGCTTCGTAGCATTTTCTGTGAAAAAGCTCTGGTGCTACAACAAATTAAAATCCTAGGATTCCATAGGATGGAGCCCAGGGTGACCAGATGACTTCCTTTTCCTGGACATGTCCTACATTTCAACTTATATCCAGGAGGAATTTCAAAGTGTCCTCCCTTTTGAGCATGATTAAAAAGCATGAAGTTATGTTTAAATTAGTGTTTTTAGCTTTTATTTGGTAATGTCCTTTTATTTGGTAATGGTATTTCTTCTTCGTGGTCTCTGCGAATGCACACAAATGGGTTTTACTCTGCGCCTGCGCAGCTAGCTCGGAACCTTCTGGAATCACTGGGCAGAAGTTGGATTGCAACTTTTTGCAACTTTTTGGCGGTAGCCCTGCCCACCTCCATATAGGCCCCCGCGTTCCCGCTCTTTCCTCAGTTCCTTTCGTCTGCCGCTTTTGCAGCTAGTGAGGAACTTTCGCTTCGGCAGTTATCCTAGTCTAATAGTGTTTCTTCGGTTTTTTGACCTCGGCTTGATTAATTGACTACTCTTTGGATTGCGACTAAAATATCTTCGTCTGTTGATCTACACCGGTTTGACCTGTTTTCCTCGACCATGGCTTCGTTCAAACAATGTGTGACCTGCAAGGCCAAATTCCCGACCACCGATCATCACGAGGAGTGCGTTTTCTGCTTGGGGGAATCGCATAACCCACACTCCTGCAGGTTATGTAAGCAAATGACTCCTCAGGCCCTGAAAAACCGCATTCTCAAATTGAAGGCAGCCCTCTGGGAGCAATCTCTCAAGGTCCAACCTGGTCCGGCTGAGGCTGAAAGCCGCCCAGGAGAAAAGCGCCAGGAGAGAGGGAGATCGCGGGAGAGGTCCAAGGACAAGCCCCGTAAGAAGAGGGATCATGTCAAGGACCGCCCTGAGAAGTCGGGAAAAAAGACGGCCAAGACCAAGCATCTGGAGCCCACGCCTTACAGGGTATCTCCGGAGAGAGCACGGTCGTTGTCTTCCTCTTGTTCTCCCTTGCAACTCAGGACAGGGAGTTTACTCTCTCTTCAGTGTCCGCCCCTCCGGCTGCTGCCGAACCGCAAACGGACACAGGGAAACAGACCTCCAAACCGAGCACACCCGTCGTGTGCCTCGGTACGGAGTCCGAGGGCGAGGCCGGCGAGCCTCCCGCCCTGACACCTCACTCGCCGATGCCTACCTAACCAAGGGCTATGGTATCGACAGTGCAACACTATCGGACGTCCGGCTCCGAGGAGCGTCGGTGCCATTCTGGTTCGGACGTTGAGGAGAGACCTTCCATCCCGCCCTCCGAGCCTACAAGAGAGCGCACCATAGAGACCTGGTCTACTAAATTTCCCGAACTAGTCTTCGACCGGGAATCGGGCTCGTACTTTTTGAAGGTTCAGCCTGAACACCTGGGCCAGCTACAACCGCAGCCCAGGTTGGCGACCGAACGTCGCAGCTGCGCCTCCTTGTCGCACTCTCCTCCTTGGTACCGCCCTTCCAAAAGGAAGTACAGTCCATCACCATCACCATCCCGTGAGGACTCGAGACCACGGAGCCGTGCAGCTAAAGCCACGCGTCACGAATCGCCCCCGTCTCCAGTTCGATCCCCTCAAACTGGTCAGACTCGGAGACGCTCCTCTCAATTCCTACGACCTACGGGTTCGAGGCGTAGACGCGACTCTCCATCTCCGATACCGTCCAGCAATTCCTCTCTCCGGTCTCGTTCGGCTTCCATCCTGATCGAGTCGGACCCTGAAGAAGGAACTTCTCGGGAGAGGCCTATGGTTGTTGTCTCCGCACCATCGCCCATGGATGATGTGAGATCCTTTCCCGACCAGGTCCTGCGGATGGCCAAAGCATTAGATCTACAGATCTCCGACGCCCCGGAGGAGTTCTCTGACCAACTCGAGAGGAGAGCTCACAGCCGGGTTCCTACGCGACCCGCCATTCCCTACATGCCCTCTCTCTCCAAGGTAGTCGAGAGGGCTTGGGACAATCCTGCATCTTTATCCCCGACATCGAGGAGAATAGAAAATCTCTACAGGATTGCGGAACCGTGGCCGCTCTGGATGGCAGACCACCCCAAATTGAACTCGGCCATTGTGGAGGGGGCACAGATCCCCTATGTCCAAAAAGCTGCTCCCATCCCCGTGGACAAAGAAGGGAAAAAGTTGGATAGCATCGGTAAGAGGGTCTATTCTGCCTCTGTTCTTGAACTTAAGGTAGCTAATTACATTGGCTGTATGGGTGCCTATTCCCAGCACATTATGGAGAAAATGGAGCCTCTCCTAGACAAGCTCCCTGAAGAATGCAGACCTTACGCTCTAGCCCTCAAACAAGAAGCTCACGCAGTGGGCACACAGCAGATTGTTGCTGCCCGCAATGTTTCTGACTGTGCAGGTCCCTGACAGCCGCGATTGCACTCCGCAGACATGCTTGGCTCCGGGCGGCTGACCTGACTCCACAGGCCAAAGCGATGATAGAGGACATGCCTTTTGATAATTCGGGCCTATTCCATAAAGAAACTGATGAGCAGTTAAACCTCAAGTACCGCATGAAAACAGTGGCCCGCAAGCATGGGATGACTTCTTCGCACTCGTCCGCACCCAAGCGCAAGTTTGGTTTTCATCAGACGTCCAGAGGGTTCCAGCCGTCCTATAAACATCAATCAGCCCCTCAGGGCCAAGGTCAGTTTAGACCGCGTCAGCCCTCCCGGTCCTCCTCATCCTCTTCTGGTCGCCGGCAGCAATACCGCCCAGGCTTCCAGAAGAAACCCCTGAACGGGAATAAGAGGAAATTCTGATGGTCCCCTGCGCACTCCGTCTATGTAACACCATTTGGTGACAGACTTCGGCCCTTTATTAACACCTGGGCCTCCATCACTTCCGATTCTTGGGTGCTTGACATTGTTTACAAGGGCTATGCCCTCGAATTCGAAGAGCTCCCTACCACCGGAGCCGTTGTCCGCACTGACCCCTCTGTCACCTTACTTGACGAAGTGCGCTCCTTACAAGACAAAGGGGCTATCGAACCCGTGGAACAGTCTCGGGCCCGATACTGCTTCTTCTCCAGATACTTCATAGTACCTAAGAGAGACTCTGGCCTCAGACCAATCCTTGACTTGAGGGTGCTCAACTCCTTCATTTGATACCGACGGTTTCGAATGACTACCCTTTCTTCTATTCTACCTCTTCTACAGAAAGACCTCTGGTTCGCAAGCATCAACTTGAAGGATGCCTACTTGCACATCAGTATAAGGGAGGACCACCGGAGGTTCTTGGCCTTCGCCATCGGAACCAGCATCTTCCGGTACCGAGTGCTTCCTTTCGGACTGTCATCGGCGCCGAGGGTGTTCACCAAGTGTATGGCCCCGGTCGCGGCCTACCTCCACAAGCAGAACATAACAGTCTTCCCCTACCTAGACGACTGGCTCTTCGCAGCTCCATCGCGAGAGAAGCTGCAACAAGACCTACAGTTTGCCCTATCCCTCCTGGAGGACTTGGGTTTGAAAGTGAACAAAGAAAAATCTATCCTAGAACCTTCAAAACGCATAAGGTTCATTGCGGCGATTCTGGACTCCGAACAGGAGAAAGCCTTTCTTCCAGAAGACAGGTTCCAAGCGCTAACCTCTTCCATCGGAGTATGTCTACGACACAGACGAGTCAGAGCGCGCTCAATTCAAGTGGCAATGGGACACCTGGCGTCGACGACTTTCGTGACGCCGTGGGCGAGGCTGAGACTAAGACCACTTCAGTCCTGGTTCCTCTCCTGCTTCGATGCTGCATCCGACTCTCCCTCAAAATGGCTCACCATCCCGACACGAATTGCAGCGTCTCTGCGTTGGTGGCTGCTCCATCAGAACGTCTGCAACGGCATGCCCTTCCTCCCTCCCAGTCCAGAAACCAACTTGACGACGGACGCGTCGATGGAAGGATGGGGGGCTCACTCTCAAGGACTGACAGTGAGAGGCCTGTGGACTTACTCAGAAAGGTCTCTTCACATAAATGCCCTGGAGATGTTGGCCGTAGAAAAGGCGCTGAAGGCGTTCCAGACGCAACTGTCGGGCAAGGTAGTATTACTCATGACAGACAACACCACTGTCATGTACTACCTAAACAAGCAAGGCGGCACCAAGTCGATAACGCTGCTAAACATCACCACACGCATCTGGGACTGGTGCATCAACCAAAGGATACTTCTCCAGTCCATTCATCTGCCCGGCCAAGACAATGAACTGGCCGACAGTCTCAGCAGGAAAGCCAATCCCTGCCACGAGTGGCGCCTCCATCCAGAGGTGGTGAAGTTCCTGTTTTCCAGATGGGGACAGAGGGACATCGACCTGTTCGCCTCGAAGGAGAACACACACTGCGCCGAATTCTGTTCGAGGATTCCGGCGAAAACCTCTCGAGGCGATGCGTTCCAGTTCGACTGGTGCGGGAGGAAATGTTATGCCTTCCCTCCGTTCCCTCTGATAACCAAAGTACTGGCCAAAATGAGGACCGACGGGACGGACGCCATCCTGATCACTCCGTGGTGGCCGAGACAGTCCTGGTTCGCCCCACTGTTGCAACTCTCCAGAGAAACCTTCTGTCGCGTGGAACACCGCCCGGATCTCCTGACCATCCACAGGGGCAAGGTGCGACATCCGGACCTAGAGAACTTACCTATGGTGGCGTGGAGGGTTCTTCCCTAACTTCGTTGCCTGCCTCCCTCCAGACCATCATTAGAGTGGCTCAAAAGCCGTCCACCATCAAGTCCTATGCATACAAGTGGACTAAATTTCTGGACTTCCTGGCATCTAAAGGTTTGTCTCCATCCAGCATTTCAGTACCAGTGGTACTGGAATTTCTACTGTTTCTAAGTGACTCAGGCTTGTGCCTTAATTCTATTAAGTGTTATCTTTCGGCTATATGCTCTCATTACCAACTGGAGGGCAAGCCGTCTTTCTTTACGGATCCTCTAGTGAAGAGGTTCCTTAAGGGACTCAACAACCTTCATCCACCATCCACGGTACCGACACCGGCCTGGAGCTTGGATCTAGTCCTGTCTTACTTGTCTACGAAACCATTTGAACCAATGGCTACTACTGATCTGAGACTCTTGTCCTGGAAGACAGCGTTTCTTGTGGCTGTCACCTCCGCCCGTCGGGCCAGTGAACTTTGTGCTTTGCGTATGGACCAACCGTACTTACGGTTCCATAGGGACAAGGTGGTTCTCCGTACCGATATCACCTTTTTGCCTAAGGTGGTATCGGCTTTCCACATTAACCAGGACATTGTGCTTCCCACCCTAGCTCCCAACCCGACCACGGATGTGGAACAGAGACTGCACACATTGGACGTTAGGAGGGCTTTAGCCTTCTATCTGGAGCGCACCTCGGTGTCGAGGCGCTCTGAAAGACTTTTTGTGTGCTATTCTGACCACAAGAAGGGACTGCCAGTCACTCCACAAAGACTTTCGAAATGGGTGACTTCTACTATCCATTTATGCTATGAACTAGCAGGCAAGGCTCCACCGGAGCGGGTGAGGGCTCATTCCACCAGGGCGGTAGCTTCGTCCTCTGCCTTTCTCTTTGGTGTGCCTTTAGAAGAAGTTTGCAAGGCAGCGGTCTGGTCCCAACCTATGACTTTTATTAAGCACTATAGATTGGACACTCGGGCCAGACATGACGCCTCATTTGGGAAGGCAGTACTGTTGTCAGCACTTCATTGACCTGCAATGCTCTTAACTTATTTGGCACCTTCATTGATGAATGTAAACGTGTCATACTCAGGGTTGATGATTACCTTTATTGTACTATGTCTTACAGTTTGTATTTGAAGTAACAATACAACTTCAGGCAATTCAATTGAATGTATGAACTTGGTTGTATTATCATGTTTTAAGTAATATTTCACTGTTTTAAAGTATGTTTGATACAGTTGAAATAGCAAAATTCCACTCATACTTGAACCACTGTTGGGTTACTATATCCTGAAATACTTGACTCAAATGCATGTTTGCGTAAACTGAAGTTTGGTTTTGTTGGTATAATAAACACTTGTTGTACCTTAAAGCTTGGTGTCAGGACACTCCCTCCTCCACTGACTTTAGCTGGTTAGTCTGAGTAACCCATTTGTGTGCATTCGCAGAGACCACGAAGAAGAAGGACAGGTTGCTTACCTGTAACGATATTTCTTCGAGTGGTCATCTGCGAATTCACACAAATCCCGCCCAACCTCCCCTCTGTCGTGTCCTGCTCTAATTGAATTTCTTGCTGTCGCTACATTACGCGGCGTACTTGGAACTGAGGAAAGAGCGGGAACGCGGGGGCCTATATGGAGGTGGGCGGGGCTACCGCCAAAAAGTTGCAAAAAGTTGCAATCCAACTTCTGCCCAGTGATTCCAGAAGGTTCCGAGCTAGCTGCGCAGGCGCAGAGTAAAACCCATTTGTGTGAATTCGCAGATGACCACTCGAAGAAATACCGTTACAGGTAAGCAACCTGTCCTCCTTGAATGTTCTACATTTTGTGGTGCCTTATCCTCCTTTACGGTTATGACATCTGATCACCCTGACGGAGCCATTACCTTTAAAGCAGTGTTAAACTGCATTAATTCTGCAGTGTGGCAGCAGCTAAGGTTTGTGACCATTAGAGAGCCCTGAAATCATGTAAGGCATCCTTTTTTGGAAGATTTTGGGTGCCCCTGAGAAATGTCAATTTTACAAGCTGTTTTAAAAACTACTGCTGGAGGGGCAAGTAGTTGAGGAAGAGATGGAGGGGACAGGAAGGGAAGAGCAGGCTGCTGGTGGGGTTCAGTGGAGGACCGTAGTTAAGACTGACTCTTTTGGTTTTTCTAGAAGGCCACTTTGACTCTTTCTATGAACACTCTTCAAGATATTATTTGTTATATATAAACAGATTGTATATTTCACGTGTTAACAGCAGACACAGCAAGTTTGAATGTTGGCAAGCTAGGGTCCCTCTGGAGTCCTGGTTTGTTATAAGCGATGTGCTGGTGCACATTCAAATGTCATGTGCAGTACAAGAAGTATGTAAATAAAAAATAACAAACAAATAGATACATAAACCTGACAGGAGCCATAGGTGAGAAACAACCCCCAATAAGCCAGAGAAACCCCCCACTTCTCTGCATTATTCAGGATGAAACAAGACAGAATGCCATCTCTTGCCAGCTTTGCATTTCAGGTTACACAAAGAGTGGGCCAGATGTCTACAGTTTGCTTAGCTATTCCTACAGCAAGCAGAAGAGACTGTTGAATGTGCACCAGCATGTTGCTTATGAGTAACAAGGCAGGGCTTCAGAAGGATAAATGCACATTCAGCAAAAACTTTTGCTTGCATTCTGTGCCTTAAGTCTATCATGTAAATATATCTAAGACGGAGGTGTGAATTTTATGTGTTGAACTGCAACCCCCATCATTCCTTACCATTGACATTGCTGGTTAGGACTACTAGGAGCTGCAGTCGAACAAGATTTGAAACCTAAGGGGTAATCTGTGTGAAAGATGTGCTTGGCATAAAAGTGACAGTGATTTATGATGAAAAAAATAAATGGTGTTTGTTCCAAGGACAGATAGAAGGTCATTGTTGTTAGCTGTTTGCATGGTGCCATTGTGGTACATGACACATTTATTTAGTTTAAATTTTGAATCCACTTATCTAAGAGAGCTTACATGCGCATATTAAAATTGAAAAGACTATCAAGGCTGGAAAAGAAAATGGGCCAGAAGTATATTTTTGCAGTTAAATGTAGACAAGGGTGGAACTACACAAAAACAAGGAAAGGGAGGAAAATAGGAAAAGATAATAAAAGTAAGTATTTCATCCAGTCAGGGATTAAGAGCTGTCCTTGTTTCCCTGCAGGAAGGACCAGAATCTTCCATCCCCCTTGAACTGCTGGTACGCAATCCTCAACCAGACACGGCAGGCGAGTCGGGATCATGGCGCACTGAGTGAAATCTACACGGGCCACTTGGCACTGCGCTTGGTGCACATCAGTGAAGATGTAGGGAGGCTGGCCCGGAAAGTAGGTGTCTTGAAGGGTTGAGAGGCATTGTGACAAGATGATGATTGTCTAGGGCTTCAAAGAGCTATTGCTACCACCTCCTCACACCAACCTCTGCTGAGGCTCTTGGCCAGTTATTTTGCATGGTCTAAAATGAAAACTTGGTAAAAGGTGCCATATATGTTGATGGTGTGATGATGATGAACATCATCATCATCATGATCATCATAGCCCTTTTTTCTGATTCTTCACAGTGTGTATCTTCCAGAATCCTCCTTGGCCAGGATGGATGAGGATGCTGACTGAGAGTTACAGTACAAAGCAGCTCAGAAGTGTCTGGGAACCATTTTTGTTGTTGATAGAGAACTGCAGAAAGTGTCTCTCTTATTAATCCCTTAGGGGGGTTGCAGACTGCCAGAAATAGTGCAAATTGAGTCCACTTTTAGGGTTAGGGTTAGTGCTAGGGAATCATGGGAATTGTTTTTTTTCTGAGACATTGAGCCTTCTCTGTCAGAGAGCTCTGGTGCCACAATAAAATACAGTTCCCATGATACCCTAACCCTAAAAGTGGACTCAATTTGCACTATTTCTGGCAGTCTGCAACCCCCCTTAGTTGGCAAAACTGTGGCTATTGGTCTGAAATATGGCTACAAAGAGGAAAGGAACTAATTAAATGGTGTGTATACTTGATTTGAGACCAGGGTTCAATTCCCAGTTTGGCCATGAAAACCACTGGGTGATCTTGGGCAAGTCACACACTCATCATCAGGGGAAGGCAATGTCAAACATCCTCTGAACAATCTTGCCAAGAAAACCTCAAGACAGATTTGCTTTAGGGTCATCATAAGTTGGAAATGAATTGAAGGTACACAACACACACATGCTTAAGGGAATAGCCAGTGTGGCATAGTGGTTTGAATGCTGGACTCTGGGTTCAAATTCCCACTCACCCATGGAAGCCCACTGGGTGGCTTTGGGCACATCACATTCTCTTTGCCTCAGGGGAAGGCAATGGCAAACCTGCTCTGAACAAATCTTGCCAAGAAAACCCCATGATAGATCTACATTAGGGTTGCCATAAGTAAGAAATGACTTGAAGGCACACAACAACAAATGTTTGAAAGGTGCTATGGAGAAGGGCTCACAGTATCAGAGATGTGAACAGTATATTCTGGCCCATGGGTGCTCTCTCTTTTTAGTTTTGAATGTATGTATAATCCCTGCCTACTTCTCACCCTCTCCCTATTTTTTAAAATTTTTATTGGTATATTTAAAACACAGCTAAAATGTACAAAATAAAAAGAGTACAGAGTTCTTCCATCTACTTATTTCTGGGATGCCATAGAATAGATCCTGAATAGATCCTTGGAAATGTGTTGGAGGTGGGAGCAAGGAAAAGCGGGTTACAATAAAAAGTTAGAATACATACAGAATATGTCATCAGTTACGTATCATAACCCTCCATCAACATTCCAGGGGGAAAAAATCACTTGAAATTTACATAGTTAAAATAGTAAACAGCAGAGCGAGAGGCTTACACTCTGAATTGACTTTTCATGAGATTTGGCACCCACTTGTTGAGTATGTCCAGCAACATTTGGTTTCCAGACACCCTCCAGTCTTGGCCAAGTTTTTATGGAAAGATGTCTTTCGTGATCTTTGAATGCACTTTTTATCTATAGTTTTTAGGGAATCATTTGGGTTATTGTTTAATTTTTGTTTTTTCTGTGAAATAACCACATTGTTTTTAATTGTTATAACTATTTTAACCCTCTCCCTGTTCTCTAAACTACTCAACCTCTATGGCATGGGAACCTAGGGCTGGGGAGATTAAGTTGGAAAAGAATAGAAGCTGGGAAAATAAAGGCTGTGGTCCTATAATTGTGAATTAAAGGGAGATAGAAGATTTGTGAAGTTATGGTCCTGTGATGATGATGATGATGATGATGATGATGATGATGATGATGATAATAATAATAATAATTTATATCCCGCCCCTTTGAGATCAATCGGGGTGGCTAACATCAATAAAAATACAATACAATGCATCAAAATACTTCCCCCCCTTAAAAAGTTATTAAATCAATTACAGATTAAAATCCAACAATTAAAAACACATCTATAATAAAAAAAACACACACACACAGGATACAGATGCCAATTATCAACCTTTCCCTACTGTTGTACTTCCCCAGTTCCTGGGATTTGTAGTTTTGTGAAGCACTAGCACTCTTTGTCAGAGCAGGCTAAAGAGCTTATAAAACTACAAATCCCAGGATTTATAGAATGGAGTGTTGTCAAACTGCATTATTTTTACAGTGTAGATGTACCCTCAAGATTTGTTTTAAAGAAGACACAAAAACTTCCAGTTTCTTTATGGCTCTGAAAGAAGGAGGAAGTAGAATACATAAGCTTGACATTTGTTTGTTTATAACTGTAGTTTTACTTCTATATCTGTAGTTTTACTTCTAAAGACGTAATGGTGCTTTATATTAACAACATGGAACAGTCCAGAAGATCATAGCAGCTGGTATAGGAATTCAGAGCTGCCAGATTTCTTAAAACAAGTCAAGTGCCTTTTGATTAACTATAGAACCACTGAAGGCATGTTCCCTGAACAGTAGAAAATCTTACTTAATCCTTGTTAGGTCCAGATATTTGCTGAGCATTATTTACATATTGCATGCCTCTCTTCACAACTATAGGGACTAGAAACTTGTTTTATCAAAATGAAAGTTCAGAGTCTGAGCATGCCACCATACAAAAGTCCATAGTTTTTTGTTGAGTGTCTATAGAATGCCTAAATATATAAAGCCCTAGAAAGCCCTGTCTTAACATTTTAATTTATTTTTATTCACTGGTCAGAGCAAAGAGATGGAGCAGCAAATGCAAGATGAACTACTGAAGGCAATTTCAGAGTTGCAGACAGTAAGTAGAAAGCAAGGTTTCATACTCTATCACGGCTGCTCCTTTATGCAGTTGCGGGACAGGTGACACTGGTGGTGGAATAACCTTCCTTTTTATTTAACATTGGGAGTATGAGGACCATTGAATGTAACATTGGCCTTTTGGGTTGGGGTTGTTTTTTGATATTTGGGGAATTAATTTTTTGCTTTCTAGTGCAAAATTCCTATATTGTCATACAATACTTGAACAGTATTTGATAATGTCAAGGCTAGTTTGGAATAGCTTTTCCCACATCTGCAGCTGGAGTGTGAGCATTCTCAAATCTAGTGTTCCTAAGATCAGTACTACTCTTAGTGTAGTATTTATTAATATGAGATGTTTTGATCTGCCTGTGAAGATTGTTTGCATTACTAAATTCTAATCTGACCTCTTAATGTTGGTGATTTATCTACTGTCAAGGCTAGTTTGGAATAGCTTTGCCAACATCTGCAGTTGGAGTATGAGCATTCTCAAATCTAGTATCTCCAAGATCAGGACTACACTTAATATAATATTTATTAATATGAGATGTTTTGATCTGCCTGTTAAGATGTTTGCATGACTAAATTCTACTAATCTGACTTCTCACTGTTGGTGAATTATCTCAAAAATACTGAGCATTATGTGTTCTGATGCTTTTATGAGCTTCTTTGAACATAGCTTACCATGGAAGAACATAAATAAACATAATTATGATCATTGAATATTGTTATGTACTGCCTCTTTAAGATCACACAGTTCTAGCTGGCCTTGTGGAAGGAACACAATGCTCTCAATTTTGGACAGAAGTTAATAGGAGCAGTAGGGGGCTAATTTCATTTCTCCAGAAGACAGGGCAGTCTCGGGTCTGTTCAGTTAAGTTGTACAGTAGGTCCTTGGTATCGTCTAAGGTTTGGACCCAGGACCTCCCATGGACACCAAAAAATATGGATGCTCAAGTCCCATTAAAGACAACTCTATAGTAAAATAGTGTCCTTTATATAAAATGGCAAAACTAAGGTTTGCTTTTTGGAATTTATATATTTTAAAAATATTTTCAATATTTTCAATATTTTCAATCCGTAGATGGTTGAATCCATGGATAAGGAATTTGTGGATATGGAGGGCTGATTGTATGTTTGTTTGAAAAATATTTCTCTGGCTTTTCCTGGAGGTTTTAATAAATAATGTTAGCTGAAGAGATCTCTATGTACAATATTGCTGTTTTTTGTATACAAAAATGATGAGGATAGCCTGATCATCAGACTCTAGAATTCATTGGACACATACAGACCCAGATAGCTCATTAGGTAATTCTGGCCTCAAATAATTATGACATTCCTGGTTCAGACCATGTGTTTTGACCATAAGTATTAATAGAGTGTTTTATACCAGGGTGAAAATTCTATATTGCACTGATGAAACATTGTACCAACAGTTCGTAATAATGGTTTCATGAATGAGCATTGTAGGCAATTATTGTTTATATAGCTTGGGACACCATGAGTGATGAACACACAAAACTCTTTTATCCTCAGGTGGAGGTCATTTCCACCTCTGCTGTCCTGGAATTTATTAACTGGAAATGCCAGGGGTTGAATCTGAGGCATTGTGCACATAAAGCACGTGCCTTTGCCAGTGAGCTTAAAACCTTTCTATGAACAGGGCCGGTACTCTGCAGAGGCAGCCTGAGAGGCAAATTGATGTGGTTATCTCAAACCAGAGTTTATGGGAGTGGTAGTAAAATTGGCACTATAGGTGAAAGATCCAAGACATGGAATGTAAACCCCAGCAAAGCTGCTTTGTGCAAGCTCAGTTGAAATGAAGGGAACAGAAGTTGTGCAACAGGTCAAATTGTCAGGAACATGGCATTTTCATTCATTGAATAACATTAAATAATTTTCATTTAAGCTGTAGAAACATCTTGTAGCACTTTTGAGACTAACTGAAAGAACGAAGTTAGCAGCATGAGCTTTTGTAGACTTAAGTCTGCTTCCTCAGATGCATTTGGGCATGCATCTGAGGAAGTAGACTTAAGTCTATGAAAGTTCATGCTGCCAACTTCTTTCTCTCAGTTAGTCTCAAAGGTGCTACAAGATCTCTCTACACACTGATTCTACAGACCAACATGGCTATATCTTTAAATTCATTTCATTTAAGCTGTTTAGGCCACTTTATTTTTGATTTGGACTTTGTTGTTGATGCATAAGCCTCTCAGCTTGGTTTCTCTTCCATAAATTTCTAATGCTGGCACTTCCGGGATTGCACAGGTTAAATAAAATGGGAGATTTTCTTTGTGTGATTGTATAGAGAGGCCCTAAGATTTGAGGCTCTGTGCTGAGCCTTTCTGTTCTGGTTCATCTGCTCTTGACAAACACATGCACAACTGTCTCCATTCAGGCCATGAAATCATATCAGACATACCGCATCGACTGCTTGAATGCAGAGACAAAGCTGCGGGAGGCTGAGCGTCAAGAGGAGAAGCGAAGTGGCGGGAGGCACCCAGATCCTGGGGGGTCCCCTGGTGGAGTAGGACTTGACAAGACGCCACGGCGCACCTCACTCCGAAAGGTTGAACGACTGCTGGAAAAGGTAGGGGGAGTAGCAATTATTGGGGGAGAGGGAACACTTATTTGACTGGGAGTCTGTTACTAGAAAGTGTTTTATTTATTAGTTTTATGGTCTGTAATACCATACAACATATATAATAAATCCTTACTAAATATTACCATTTTTACAGCACATACTTTTCAATTTCCGTCTCCTCCTCTAATGGCTATAACCAAGTCATTTAGTATACAGTATCTATAATGTGGAATATCTTATTAATAGTTTCTGTAACTCCATTGCACCCTTTTTCAGCTTTAACTTTCTTGATCCCACAACCCCATTTGTCTCACCAGATCGTTTCCTTTATTTGACCATTATATTTTCTTTTTCTCATCTTTAAATAATCAAATAAATAAGTAATCATCTTTAAATAATCAAATAAGAGATATTCTGCAATATAATGCAACCAATTCCCCTCCGACGTTGTTTATTTTCCCATCCCTATGCTATTACAGTATGTTTTTATTACATAATCTGTTTTATTAAATCCCAATTTTCTTAAATTCAAAAGTTAAACAATTCTCCTTATCAAATTGGAGGTTTTGCCCCATCATTCTATTTATCTCTTGTATAACTTCCAACCAGAATTTTTGTACATGGGCCACTCCTACCACATATGAATATATGTTTCTTTTTACCCACATCCATGCCAGCAATTTGGAGAAAGTTTTTTATTTATCATAGCAATTTGATGTGTGGTTTTATACTGCTTACTAATTAATTTTAGTTGTTCTCTAACCTTTATATTTTTAATTTTAATCATCTGAGAGACCCAAAATGTTAGGTCTTCTGTATTTATCTTCAGATCTTTCTCCCATATACCCATCAATTCTTCCTTTATTCTAAATTACTTCTCCAAAAGTAACTTGTAAACCTTTCCTATTAACCCCTTTTCTCCCTAATCCTTCTTTTCAGTATATCCTCAACATGTGATGAACTATCGCCTGTTCCTATTACTTCTTGTAAAATACTACCTATTGTCAATATTTCTTGCCAAATAATTCAGTTAATTTTTCAATCCCAATTGGTTTCCCTTTTCTTCAAATAAATCCCCTATAATTCAGTATCCGCTGTCTTTTATTTCCTTAATTACTCTTCCTAACTCTTGATTCCCATCTTTGTTTAAGCATTCCAATGAATACCATTTTAAATTTCTCATGTTTATACTTTTAGACCATCTGTACCACACATATTGCATTGATAGAAAGTGACCCTTCTTCTCATCCACAGTCTTCTTACTTGGTTTCATTTCAAATATACTACAACATCGTTTGCTCAGTTAGTCTCAAAGGTGCTACTAGATTCCTTGGGGTACTGATATTCTAGACTAACATGGCTGCTATGTATTCTGGCCCTGGAGTGCCCCCATCATTTCTGCACTCTGTAGTGATGCTGGGTGGCTGTCTACAGACATGTCCCACTGTGCTGCCTACTATCGCTCCCTTTGTGGTCAGAAAGCTGGGTACCTTGTTGTGACCTCAGAGGGAGTGACCTGTGCAGCATTAGCCAGCACAGCAGGACATGTGTATAAACAGCTGCTATGTATCACTACAGAGTGCTCCAGATTTTTCTGCAAAATCCAGAGCAAAAGGTGAGTTTTTTAAAAAATGGGATAGGTTGGATTCTGTGCAGAACTGGCCTTCCCTCATGAGGATAGTCCATACTTGAATCAGGAATTTGACTACTGATTTGCAATGAGGGTGGGAGGAAATTGGTTTAATTGGCCCATGTAGCCCTAAATGAATATGCATAGCATTGAACTATGGGCATGTCTGTTGATTCAATAATTTTACTTGTCATTTAAATGAATTGCTAAAATTAAAACTGTTAATTTTAAATGGATTGTGATTTTTTAAAAAAAAACCTCCATAGGTGGCTCTCAGAGGTATTGAGGCAAGTGAATGAACCATAATAAACAAGGAAGAAAATTGATTATTAGAATAAAATCTTACTGTGTTCTTCCTATTACAATTGGCTTTCACTGTTATACTTCATGTCAGCTAATGATTCACTTGAATATGATGCTTAAAACTTGTAGCCTTAATAATAATGGACACTGATGAGTGCATAAAAAAACAAGGAAAATGATAGTGTGTGAGATTATGTTTTTGCAACAGAAAATACAACCATTTGAAGTAAGACAAAATATAGTTTCAGGTATCCAGCTGTATATTTGTGATGTGTACATATACCTACATTTCCTGTTTCCATTTAAGTTTACTCTGAATATATTCTACTGAAATTCAGTAGGATTTACTCGCACTTTGGTGGGTATAACCAGAGTTTGGAAATGTTACCTCACATACTAATGAAACTGAAGATGTTGTACTTTAGCCACATCATGAGAAGACATGACTCATAAAAAGACAATAATGCTAGAAAAGGTGGAAAGCAGTAGAAAAAGAGGAAGACCACATTCCAGATGGATAGACTCAATCAAGGAGTCTGCAGCTCTGAGCCTGCAGGACCTGATTAGAGCTGCTGAGGACAAAATGTCTTGGAAGTCTCTTATTCAAGGATCTAGAAGGCAAAACTCTCATCAGTTCTTCTTCTCTCCCAACACTGGATGTGGTTCCTCTTACCGTATTACTGGGGAATTTACACATACTTGTAGCTTGGGCCTGCAAACCAGCTTGGACTGCAGCTCTGGAAGCAAGGCAGGATGTAGATCAAATGAATACATAATAAACTAAATTTTGCTTGCTATATTGAGTGCATCTCTGCCATCTAACAAATGTGGTGTTCCCCAAATTTCCTCTTGATGTTGGATAGGGTAGGTGTAATCTTCCCTGAAACTGTTCTACATGTCAGAGATATGCAAAGGGATCTTGTAGCACCTTTGAGACCAACTGTGCAAAAGAAGTTGTAGCATAAACTTTTGTAAACTTAGGGCCTTTGCAGACTGCCAGAAATAGTGCACATTAAATTGAGGCACTGCCCTGGCTCAGTGCTAGGGAGTCATGGGAATTGTATTTTTTTCTGGGACATTGAGCCTTCTCTGTCAGAGAGCTCTGGTGCCACAATAAATTACAGTTCCCATGATTCCCTAGCACTGAGCCAGGGCAGTGCCTCAATTTAATGTGCACTATTTCTGGCAGTCTGCAAAGGCCCAAAGTCTACTTCCTCAGATGCATGGAGTGAAATGGAGTGAACTTACCCTGACCTTAGACAATATCTTCCTCCCACCTTTGTTCCATAGTTAACACTGAACTTGTCATCTCATCATCATACCAACAAGTTTTGCATTGCTATGACTATTTATATTGTTTGATTATAAAGATCCTTCCTGGGTAACAGTTAACTCCATGCATCTGAGGAAGTAGACCAAGTCTATGAAAGCTACAGCATCTTTCACTCAATTATTCTCAAAGGTGTGTTACAAGATCCCTTTGCATAGTGATATTCCAGACTAAGGGCTTTTGCAGACTGCCAGAAATAGTGCACATTAAATTGAGGCACTGCCCTGGCTCAGTGCTAGGGAATCATGGGAACTGTAATTTATTGTGGCACCAGAGCTCTCTGGCAGAGAAGGCTCAATGTCCCAGAAAAAAATACAATTCTCATGATTCCCTAGCACTGAGCCAGGGCAGTGCCTCAATTTAATGTGCACTATTTCTGGCAGTCTGCAAAGGCCCTAAGACAGCTGTGTCTCTGAATGTCGGAGACATAATAACCAATGGGACTGTTCCCACCTTGTGTGCCTTCTTTTATACCAGCACTTGGGGAAGTTTGTTCCTTTTGGGTGGGTGGCTACAGCTCCCATCGTTCCCTAGCCAATATGTCCACAACAAATTCTGCCTAATCCTGCAGTGGAAAGCATACTGTCAGAGCAAAAGGTCCCAGTTTTCCTCTTCAGCTTTGAGCTGGAATGGTGGTGGTGGAGCCATCAAGGTGGCTCTTCAGTTTTGAGACTCCTGGAGTTCCTTGGAGGTGCACAGCCAAAAGAAGTGATAGTTTTCTGTTCCAGCTCTAACCTTGGAAATGCAAAAATATGTTGCATGTGATTTCTTGCTCCATTTCAGAGACACAGCAGAAGATCAAAAACAAGACTTCAGCGTTTTAGAGGTCCCTTATAGCATATGTGTGTGTAGGGGGGCTATTGTCCACAGTTTATGTTGGTCACCAGGACCAGCCATATCTCATGGACTCTTGCTAACTGGGAACAACTTCCATCTTTGAGCTCTAGGCCACAGATCCCTTCCCTCCCTTTTCTTTTTCTGGAGTTTTCATCCCTTTTTGCTACTGGTTGTCGAGATTTAGGAGCTTGTTCCCTGCTCTGGGAAATACATCAGCACTTTGAGTGCTGCACGTGCTTTGCATCTTTCATTGTACAGACTTGATAGCAGCTGTTTCCCAAGACTCTTTTAAATAAGAAAGTTAACAATAGCTGCTGTCTCAAAAGGATATAATAGGATTATTTATTTATTTATTGCATCTCAATCCTCCAGGTCTAGTAGGATAGTATCTCAAAAGTATCCCTTTACTATCTCTTCGAGATAGTATCTCTATGGAATAACAAAGGATGACATTCTCCTCTGTTCAACTATGTGCGTCATGATGTCTGATCTGTGACTCATTTTCTGAAGTGAATACAACATTAGAACTCTTTCAGATACCAGGTTTCTAGAATCACTGGAATTTCATTTATGTCCCTAATAGTCAGGGTGGCCTTAACATTAGGCCCTGTGAGACATCTACATCAGGCAGCAGATGCTGGGTGTCATGAAAACACAGCAAACTTTTATATTACCGTATATACTTGACCTTAAGTCAACCTCATGTGTAAGTCAAGGGTATAAGAGGGTAGATTTTGGAACCAAAATTATGGATTTTGGTATGACCCATGGATAAATTGAGGGTAAAACTTAGAGACATCTAACAAAGGATGTGGAAGCAAAGGACAACAATGCCAAAGAACTTACAAAATTCTAGCAGGTATAACTGTTTGTGCTCATACTAAAGGCTTGATGGATGAGAAAATAGAGGAGGTTCAGTGATTCCAGGGCAGATGACACTTGCCTTTCACCAGGGGTGGTTCCTTTTTTAAATGAGAGTTAAAGTTGACAACCTTGTCAACAGGGAATACCTTTACCTTTAAAATACAGTACCTACATTGACCCATGGATAGGTCGACTCAGTTTTTTTGAGTGAATTTTTTGACCTAAATTTCTAGACTTATACATGAGTATATACAGTAAATTATGTATTTTTGCTGCCACTGAAGAGGAAAGGTATTTGTAGGCTTTTCTGCTCCTATTACCAAAATAACTTGGCTTTAGGTACTATGTACCTTGACTTGGGTGTGCCCCATTTGCTGCTCTGCTTCAGGGAGAAAAGTGCTAGCTATGGTGATGAGATGGGATGTATGTACATGCTGAAATGTTATTGCCATTTTCCTTTCTTTGTGGCCTGTGCACCAAGATTGTCTGTTGTCTTTTCATTTAATTGATCAAAATTTTTGAGGTTCACTTTTAGTCTTAGGAACCTTGTTCCCTGGGTGCCAAAATATTGTAACATATCAGTCCATTAAAATTGTGCAGGTAATCTTTCATTCCCATGTGCTGTCTCTACAAGTGTAACTGGAGCCTGGTGGTACAAATTCTGTGGCTTTAGAATTTAACCAGAAGTATGTTTCTTTTCCTTCTAACTCAAAAGGATGTGTTTTCCTTGAAGTCAGAAGGCTAAGTCTGTACATATCACTTTCAGTTTTAATACCTTTAGGGAGATTTTCTTCCTCAAAGAGAGGGAAGTGCATGGTCTTAGCAGACCACAGTATAGTCCCCCCCCCCAATTCAAGCCCATCATTATGATGTTACCACAACCCTTTTAGGTTATGTTATAGTTTCCTGATTACCACATGTATTTGAAGTTGTCATTTTTCTATTAAATTTGAATTCAAAATTTCACTTTGACATTTTGGACCCAAAGGCCTGGATCACTAGCTGTGGTAACCCAGAATTGCTGAGAATTATAGTTTCTCATGAATGAACAAGCTGGTGCATGCTACTCCATTGCTATTATTGATGTCTGGAGCAGCTATGAGAGTACTATAAAGTAGGGGCTTGTGCTGAGAGGACCTCATCTATCTAACCTTAAAAAAGTGGATCAGTGATCAGGGTCTTCATTGGTGCTTTTAAACAGTGGGTAGATTTATATGGTTATGTGTAGTTCTCTCAATAATATGGTCCCAACTGTTTATGCCTTTAAATAAATAATTGTTGTGTGCCTTCAAGTTGTTTTTGACTTACGGCAACCCTATGGCAATCCTATTGCTGAGTTTTCTTGTCAAGATTTATTCAGAGGGGTGTACTTTTGCCAAACTTTGAGGATGAGAGAGTGTGACTTGCCCAAGGTCACCCAATGGGTTTCCGTAGCCGAATAGGGATTTGAATCCTGGCTTCCAGAGTTATAGTCCAACACTCAAACCACTACACCACACTGGTGCTCTTAAATAAAGAATGCCTATTCATAAATATGCCCACCATCAAAGAATCAATATAGATGGTGAAAGACATGGCGGATAACTTTCCATATGATTTTATAAGATTACTGCTTATTGGTAGAAAGAGAACCTATCTTTTTTATTTCCGCACATAGTAGCTCACACCAAATCCAAAAGAGACTAACCGGTAGTAAGTGGGCTCCTGATTTTCAGCTTTGTTAACCAGTCAGTAAAAGATATATTAGAATATGGGGTAGTGCTTTATACTTAGTCAGATCCATGGCCCATCTAACCCAGGATTGCCTACTGGCTGTGGAGGGTTTCAGGTAGTATATTTTCCTAACCCTTCCTGGAGATTCCTGGTCGCTCCTTATCCAAACACTAAACAGGTCTGACCTTGCTTAGCTTCCAAAATTAGATGAAGATTAGGGTAGCTCATTGGCTCTGCTCAGTTAACTTATTTAGTTAATTGATTTGCCAGTTGACATTTATATATCTGAAAATGTTTTGTTTTAATTGTTTTAATTTTTATCATGTTTAATACTATTTTAAGGGGAGTGTGGATCTGGGAGGGTATACTGTGATGTTTTATTGATTTAAGCCACCCCGATTGCTTCGGTAGAGGGGTGAGATAGAAATAAAATGTTTATTATTGTTATATTATTATAAAATGAAACAAGTGGCTACTCTGGCTAGTGGTTGGTAATGATGGAACACCAGAATGTTGTGTTCGTGGTGGCTGGATGGGGAGGGGAGAAGGTATTACTAAAGGGGTTAATTGGAAGTGGGAGATAGAGCAGAGCTTGGAACAGTTACCTTTTTACATCCCAACTCCTAGACCATACTGGCTGAGGGATTCAGTTTGAAACAGCAATTTTTCTAAACTCTGAGATAAATCCCCCCTTCCCACAAAGATGGTGCATGGCTGTTTTTCCTAGGGTTGGAAACTCCCAGCAACCCTATTCAGCATAGTCAATGAAGACAAATGCTAGGAATTGGAATCCAGCACCACTTGGAGGACCAAATGATTGCCAGCTTTGCCCCAGCTCAACAATTTGTTATACTTTCATTATAGAAATGAGCCTAGAAATTAGATGGAGGGAAATGGCTGCTGTCGTGTGCCTTCAGGCCACTTGTTGATTTATGACCCCCATGAATCTCATAGGGTTTTCTTTGGCAGGGAATATTTTGTCATTTCTTTCCTCGGAAATATAGCCTACAGCACCTAGTATTCATGTGTCTTGGCGGGCGGGGGGGGGGGGGGGGAAACGACACCTCAGTTTGTTCAGGCAGGAAATTTTACCTGGGAAAGGTAAGGAAAAAGGGAAGGTTTGGTTGTATTGATTTTTTAAAATTTCATTTTTTATTGATTTTATATTGTAACATAATCCCTGATCCCTCCCCCCAACATTGGTATACAAAATTATTTTTCTGTTACATTACATAGCCAAAATAAAAGACACCAACAGTGTTTCCTTCCACAGCCAGCCAAAAGAAGTTGAAAGTCTTCAGTTCATCCAAAGTGCATGAATTGAGTGCATCCAAAGGCCAGTTTTATTGATTCTCTAATGATTCTCTTGCCATTGCAGAGGCAGTCGAAGTTTCTGGAGAGCAAGCTCAAATGTGCTAAGGCCAGGAATGACTACCTGTTGAGCCTTCATTCTGCCAACGCCGCTATCAGCAACTACTATGTCCGCGATGTTGCTGACCTGCTAGATGTGAGTCTGTCCACTATATCCAGTGTGAGCAAAATAAGGGTAGATGGCACAAAAGTTAGGGGCATCTGTTTCTTTGGGCCATTCTGTGATCAATGTTTCACTATTTATGCCAGGAGTGGTCAACTATGGAAAATCTGGAGGCCAATTGTCTGTCTTTGGGATGCTCCAGGGGCCATGTGGACTGTCAAGATCATAAAACCCCTCAAGATCATAAAACAAATGGCCAGTTGTCTATGTCTGGTTTTAAATAATTTGTATTATTTGATGTTTAAGCAGTACCAGGAGAGCCTATAACATATTTAAAAGGTGAATTGCCTCTTCTGGAGGCTTCCAGGAGAGGAAATTCACTCCTTTTGGTCCCCAGAAAAAAAAGGTAATTCAGAGTCTGGAGGAATCAAGGGCTACAGAAAGGTCTGTGGGGGCCACATATGGTCCCAGAGCTTCATTTTGCCCACCCCTGATTTATGCCATGGGTATGGAAATAGCTACATGACTATAGTATGCTGGTTCCATGCCAGTTTAACTGAATTAGTCTCACGTAGAGTTGAAATGAATGGTTCTTTTTTATCTCCACTTGTGTAAGTGGAGATGAGACCTGTGTCTGCATAGGACTAAAATTAGGTTTGGCTCATGGCTTTGACAACCAGTAATGAAAATTATACCTGGGGAGAATGCTATTTAACTTTTCCTCCATTTAAAAACTTTATGGTTTTAGCCTCTATGGTTACAAAAAAGGGACTTCTGAAAATCCATGGGCATTTTTTTTCTAACAGGGTACAAATGTAAATTGTGAGTGCAAATGGTACAAATGGTATTCTTTCCAGTGTTCACTCTCTTTTTCTGATTCTTTACCCCAGCCTTTCTCAATCTTTCTACCATGGAGGAGACCTTGAAATAATTTTCAGGTCTCAGGGAACCCCTGCATAAAAAGTATATCTGCATCTCAAAAATAAAATAAAATGCCCCCTCCCCCATCATGATTTCTTGAGAAACACCTAGTGACCTCTTGCAGACCTTTAGATTCCAGGGAACTCTGGCTTCCTCCAGTATACTAGGCTTTCTAAATTTGTGACCATGTGAAAGGATAAACAGCTGCAAAACAACAAAAATTCAGACCCCAAAGATTCTAGGTCCACAATTCTCCTCTTCTCTTCTTCAGGTCCTCCTGCTCAAGTGCACATGGCTCAATTTGCATTGTGTCTTCTGTTTTTCACCTTGTCTTTTTATAGCACACAAATTCAATTTCTGCCGAAAGCTTTTGTGCCTTAAAGAGCTGTCAGGCAGAGAAAAATCCAACATGAAGCTGTAATGAAAGGTATAGCAATACCACTTGTAGATGCTATCTCTCTCTGTCATGTAACAGGCACAGAAGCATCTGTCAGAAATGGAATGCACCTATTCTATTAACATTAGCAGAACATTAAGAACATTTATGAATTGAAAACCAACTATGCTTTCTTTCTCATGCTTTCTAGTGTTTTGACCTTGGGTTCCACCTTTCCCTGGGCAAGGTATTGAGGACTTACTTAGCTGCAGAGTCCCGGGCCCAGGCATCGTGGCAACAGGGCCTGTGCACCATTGAAGGAGCTGTTGATGCCCTGGACCCACTCGGGGACAAGTCCAGGCTGATGGAGGCCAATCCTTCCGCTTACTGTCCCCCTCTGTGCTTTGACTACCAGCCGCATGAGGGTGATGAGGTGAGGGAGTGCTTAGTTCTGGTTCCTTGGGGATTTTTTTTTTTTGGGGGGGAAGGGCTTTCCTCTCCCTTAGTCTCTACTTCCCATTGTACTGTACTTCTCTCTTCAGGTCTCCGAGGTCCGGGCTGAGGGTCCCCTGAGAAATGAACTAGTCTCCCGCTTCCAGCATATTCAGTCTCGCCTCAATGCCATCACATTGGAGACTGACGAGGTGGGTATTGACAGGGAGCCTGGCAGTATATCCCTTTCCTCTGACATCCTTAAGCCTAGATTTTTTTTCATATAGTACCTGTGGATATTGGTGGTGGTGGACACGTTGTGAGAAGGCTTGACTTATTAGAAAAGACAACAATGCTAGGGAAAGTGGAGGGCAATAGAAAGAGAAGAAGACCACATACTAGATGGATAGACTCTATTAGGGAGGTCACAGGTATGAATTTACAGGACCTGAGCAGAGCGGTTGAGGACAGGGGGTCTTGGAGATGTCTCATCCACAGAGTCACCATGAGTTGTGGTTGGCTTGAGGGCAGTTAACAACAACAGCAAGAGAACTGGGATTAATATGGCTCAGAACTTAGATTTACCTCTTAATAAGGTAATAAGGTCTTGTATGTGGCCTGCGTCACTTTAGATGCCATGTTCTTGCCATGATTACATTAATGAAAGGAAATGCATACATAGTGGTTTGGGAGCACTCCCTACCACAATCTCTTCTATAGCGTGACCTCTTGTGCTCTCTTCCACCTTCATCCTTAATCCTATCTCCCTGCCCTATTCACTACCCAGTGTGTATTTTTCCCCCTGTGTAAAAATGAAAGTTAAAAAAAACACCAGTTCTAGAATAATGAAGAGGATGGGGGATGGCGGAGAGGATGAGACATTGACACTACATGATTGCGCAGTCCTGGAACTGCAACAGGATAGTGTACTGCACCTATAGACTAGCATGATTGGGAGCTTATTTTTTTTAAAAAAGTTTATTAGAAAATTCTAAAAACATATAACATATAACATACAACATACATAGAACATACAAACATATAATACATATAGCTAAATACAAATACATAACAAAAATCAGTACATGACTATTCTAAACACAACATAAACCTTCCATGATCAATGCACAGGATTAACTAATCTTTCCTTTCTTTCTCCCTGGACCTCAACAAATCAATATTAATCTAACATCATGGAATAGGCATTTAATGTATAGCCCTCGTTTCAGGTCACTTCAGGTTATTCTAATCTCTTATAACAAAAGGCACTTAAATATTCTCTTATATCAATATTTCTACTTCTTAATATAATTTTTGTATATCATACTTATTAGACTCTTTATATTCACCCCAAATCATTTATATAGTTATCCAAAGACCAGTGACCATAACAAAGAGTCATATCTTCGGTTATACAAATAAAATTCGATATGAACCAAAACTAATAAGCTTTATAAAGAGTCCTTTAAACTAATATCATGTAACCTATAGTTACAGTATATTGTTTCTCCCATATATATATTAAATGTAGATAACTATATATATGAACCGATAGTCGTGAAACACTTTTTCTAACGTTTATACATTTGTACATTCAATTTACCCACTCTTTTCTATTAAATCAGTTCTGTAATCTCTAATCCCTTAGAAAAGTTATCAAAACTTTTGATCTTTTATCCTCGTACTCGTACCAGAGTTTCCACTCTAGATGAAATTTCGTTATAGATTTATTCTGACCAAGCCATGTCAACTTTTCTAATTCGTATACTTGATACATTTTATGTCTCCACTCGTCCACTTTTGGGATCTCCCTCTTTTTCCAAAAATTTGCATGCAACGTTCTAGCTGCAGTGATCATTAAAAAAAGTAGTCTTCCGCCTCTTTTCTCCGTTTCATTCTTCATAATGTTTAGAAGATCATTTTCGGATCCAGCCTATATTCATGTTTAATATAATCATAATTTCCTTATTGATAAGTTTCCAATATTTTTGAACAATTTCACATTTCCACCAAAGATGGTAGTAAAAGCCTATCTTCTTCCCACATTTCCAACAGACGGGATTGTAGCCCTTGTAAATTTTTGACAATCAATATGGAGTTAAATACCACCTGCTCATCACTTTGTAAGCGTTCTCTCTCTGATCTGAATTAAATAACATTTTTTTCACTTTTTTCCAACCATTAGTCCAGTCGTCCAAATCTACACTTTGTTTTAAATCCTTAGCCCAGTTAACCATGTAATTTTTAACTGTATTTACTTCAGTTTCCCAGTTCCTAATTAGGTTATAATACTTTGAGATAACTTTAAGGTTTTCTCCAAATAATACTTTTTCAAAATTCTTTTCCGCAGCCCCTATCCTATTCAGTTTTTCGTCTAATTTAAATTGATCAAACAGTTGCCTATATGTAAACCAATTAACATTCCATCCCATTTTCCTTAACTCTTCCTGTGATTTGAATCGCAGTTTAGAATTCTCAGAATCAATTAATTCTTCATATCTTAACCAATTTGTGTTTTTATAAACCACTTTCATCAAAACCGCTTCTGCAGGGGACACCCAGAGAGGAACTTTTTGACACCATTTGGTTTTATATTTCAACCAAACTCTCAGGCAGGACCTTCGTATATGATGATTTCTAAATTTTGCGTCTCCTTTGAATTTATCATAAAAAATATAGGAGTGGAATCCATAAATTAGGTCTGCTCCTTCTAGTTCAAGAATTTGTTGATTTTTAAGTAGCAACCATTCCTTTAACCAATCAAGTACACAGGCGTCGTAGTACCAAATACAATTTGTGAAAGCTAATCCCCCTCGTTCTACCATATCATACAAATCTAATGCCTGAATTCTATGTTTTTTATTTTTCCAAATAAAATTCAGTAAATCTCTATTCCAATTTTTAAGGACTTTTTCATTCTCGATTATAGGGATATTTTGAAAATAATACATTATTTTTGGGAGTATGGACATCTTAACTACAGCCATTCTCCCCATCCAAGAGAGATTTAATTGCTCCCACTTCTTCATCTTTTCTTTGATCTCTTGCCAAATTTTTTGATAATTATTTTTAAATAAATCTGAGTTCTTAATACTGAGCCAAATTCCTAGATATTTTGTTTTTTTCCCCCCAATTGAATCCCGATAGTTCCCTTAACTTCTCAATTTCATTTTTATTAACATTCATCGTCATCAATACAGACTTATTTTTATTTATTTTATATCCTGACACTAAGCCAAAATCATGTAGGTAAGTCATAACTTTCTGCAGGCAATTTAATGGATCGGAGATCGTTAAAACCAGATCATCGGCATAAGCCCGCAATTTATAATTTTGCTTTCCGATTTTAATTCCAGTAATCTCTTTACTGTTTCTTATTTGAATAAGCAATACCTCCAATGTCAAAATAAATAATAAAAGGGCAAGAGGACATCCCTGTCTTACTCCTTTTTGAATTGCAAATTTTAATGTTTTGTCTCCATTTATTATAATATAAGCGTCTTGTTCCGAATAAATATTCCTAACCCATTTTACAAATACTTCTCCAGCATCTATTTTTCGAAGGATCCCAATCATGAAATTCCAATTAACGTTGTCAAAGGCTTTCTCCGCATCCAGAAAGATCAAGGCCATTTTTTTCTGTATATTTTTTGATGAAGATCAATTATGTTTAGTAAGTTCCTAAAATTTTGTTTTGGACCTCTGGATGGGAGAAAGCCATTTTGGTCTTCATGAATCCAATTACCTAACACCTTTTTCAGTTGGTTTGCTAATATTGTGGCCAAAAGTTTATAATCAGTGTTTAGTAAAGAAATTGGTCTATAACTATTGGGGTCTAATTTGTCCTTATCTTGTTTTAAAATCAGAGAAATATTAGCGGACTTCCATGATTGGGGGATCGAGCCCTCAGAAATATTATTCATTGTTTCCAAAAGCGGAAGGATCAATTCCGCAGCAAACGCTTTGTAATATTCATTTGGGAAGCCATCCGGGCCCGGAGCCTTAGAGGTTTTGGCGTATCCAATTGCCTTTTCTAATTCAGTTTGAGAAATTGGCTGGTTAAGTAAATCCCGTTGTTCTTTCGTTATTTTGAAAAGGGGTATATTATTCAAATACTTCTCTATCGCAGAATCTTGTACTGCATTTGCCTTATATAAGCCACTAAAAAATTCCTCAAAAACTTTTTTTATCTGAGCCTGTGTATTCAATATCTCATTACCTTTCCTAATTTGCACAATGTTTCTCTTGGCCCTTTCTTTTCTAATTTTATATGCCAGCATCCTTCCGGGTTTGTTTCCAAATTCATAATATTTTTGTTTTAAATATCTAATTTTTCTTTCTATCTGTTCCACCGTTAAAATCGAGAGCCGATTCTGTATTTCTTTAATTTTCCCTTGTATATCCTCAGAATTTGGTTCCTTTTTCAGTTTTTGTTCATATTCTTCTAATTCCTGAATAAGCTTTTCCTCGTATTCTCTCCTTTTCCTTTTCCATTCAGAACCCTTCTGAATTAAAACCCCCCTGATCACAGCTTTGTGTGCGTCCCATACAGTATGTATTGGGATGCCTTTATCCAAGTTCTCCTGGAAGAAAAAATTTATCTGCTTTTTAATTAGATGATTGGGAGCTTATTGATGAGTTCTTGCCATCAATGGCAAGGTGTGGGTTAATCACGAGTGGAGGGCAAGGCAGCAATGAGAAGGAGACAATGTTGTGCAGATGGCTGTATTATTGAACTTTTATGATGGTTTAAATGCCGTGTATGATAAAGTCCTTCAACCCATGGCCTAGAGCTAGTGTGTCTGAATGTTTCCTCATCCCAAAAGAGAAAGAGAGAACTTCACATTAAAAAATTAGAAGGCAGAGAAGGGTTTGGATCCACCTTGTCTCCTGACATGCTAGTTTTGTGTGAGAAAGGAATAACATGTATAGGGAAAATATAACATGATCTGGAGTAATGTTTAATTCCCTATAGGCAGTTTTTCACCTTGTGTCTTCAGCATGAAGTTGTACAGGCCCAACACAGAATTACCACTTCAGCAGGAATTATTCAAAAGCCAGCAGAAAACACCACACTGTACATTTTAGAAGCATTGAAATCAAGCCACAGTCCTGAAACCTGGCTAAGCTGAACCCAGTACTATGCCTCAGTTGAATATATTACTATGCCTTTATGTCACAATAAAATATCTTGTGATAAACTGTGCTCTGACCTTCATATTGCTTTGTAGATTTTTCTTGCTTGAGGGTTATTTTTCCTTTTTTCCCTTTTGCTCAAACTAAGCCCACTTGTAGGTTTATTACCACAGTGCGAGCTAGTTCTTATAATAGGATGGTAAGACAAGGAAATGGCTTTCAGATTGGTGAGTTGATTTGAGAATAAAATCTTCAGAGTTGTGCATTTGAGGAGAGCAGAACCATGAAGGGCACTATTACTGGGTTTTGCAGTGGTTTTAAGCCATTTTGGGAGGACTTGGGAGGGCAAAAATTACTCTTTTTTTTTAAAAAAATGGGCTTTTAGTGTTTTAGGGTCACAAATTGGGTTCCTGTGGGCTATTTTCCCAACTAACTCTGAACTCTGTAGCAGGTGTCCCTTTGTTTAAATAGTTCAAGAGATAGTGTTCCATTGTAGTTTTTCCGATGTTTTTATCATAGGGAGTAGATGGCAACCACTACTTATGTGAAAGAAAAGCACTCAGCTTGGCTAATGTGTTGTGGGATCCTTTTCTTCCTCTGAGTTTTGCTCCTTCTTAAGTGTCAGTTAGTGCGCCATAGCTGCACAAGTCAGGGGACCTCACTAGTCAGAAGAGAAGTTGATGGGATGTTGCAACTCAACCTTAAGGCCAATTGTACGTATAGCAAGGGCCACATGCAGCTGTTTTGGTGGAATATTTAGGGAAATTTAAGTTACTGGATGTTTTCCTTTTCATCTGTAAATATTTGAGGTGGGCCAGTTGAGATGGAGCAAGATGTAGATCTGGCCATTGAGACTGATCCATAAAATTCAGTGGGATTAGTTGACAACTGAGTCTGCACCTACCTGCACATCCCAACCTCTTTACCTGTACTGCACTATCTGATCTCCATTGCATAGATGCACCCCCCACCCCCCCAAAAAAATCTTTCTCCAAACTGGGGAACCAATCTCCATATTCATTGCTATGCTGGATAGGAATGATGTGGGTTGTAGTCTGTTGCATCTGGAGGGTGCCTGGTTGGAGAAGGCTGCACTAGAGTGTGATGACACCCAAGAACGTGTGTGTTTACCTTCATGTGTACCTGTGTGTACACACACCTGTGTATAAGTGTGTAATTATGTGTTATAAAAGGCTAAAAAAGCATTATTGCAGCAGATGCATGATCCCTAGCCCTTGTTAGATACTTGTAGGAGAAGACCAGCAGATAAGAAGGTCTTCCTATACTCACTCTTTTACTAAAAGCAATCCTTCTCCACTCTGGTTTAGGAGCCTGCTTGGTGGAGGTGTGCATATATGTATGATCTTTCAAAATAGCTGGTAGATTGGTTTGCATTACTAGACAAGGGACGATCCGAACACCCTTCTTTCCCTCACTGATTTGGCCATACAAATCCTCTTGCTAGCATCTCTTACAGCATTAGACAGGAAATCTAGGTTCTTCTGTCACATCTACTTGTGGCTTTTATGAAGAGCCAGCTGTCAACTGGGTACCTTTCCTTGGAGAGCACCCTTGATTCAGTGTATTCTGTTTCCTTCCATAGGTAAACAAGACGCTGAAGGCGACCCTGCAAAGCCTGCTGGACCTGTTGTCAACAGAAGAGCCAGAAGCACTTGATGCTTTCCAGGGTTGTCAGTCCACAGAGTCGCTCAAGTCAACAGGCTCTGATGCAGGTGGGAAGCAGGCATTGGCAAAGCGTCGGGCTAACCAACAGGAGACAGAGAGCTTCTACATCATGGTATGTCATTCTAGATTCTCCAGACAGTACAAGTTCAAAGCATTTATATATCTTGACTGTGCCCTACTTGTGACAAGGGCTGAGTCTCTTAAGGAAATGTGTTTTAAAAATATTTATATTGTAAGGAAAGAGAAAGCCTGGCAACATCAATAAACTATGGTAGAGACATCAGAATAGCAGTCACATTTCCTACATGAATTCACTCAGTGACTTTACTCAAGATTTTTTAAAAAAATCTGAGGCATAATATCCAAATGGCTCCCTTCCCACAATGCAGAGTATAACCCCCCCCCCAAAAAAAAAGGTTCTGTTGCAAAAAAGGAGGAGGAAGCTGGCAAACAGAAAATCCAAATGGTACCTTTTCTAGTAAACATGAGCCAAAATCTGCAAGGACATTCTGCTCTGCTCTTCTGCCCCTTCCATTAATTTAAATGGATCCCTGCTTTTAATTATGCTTCCAGAATTTGCCTGTTGGCCAGTGTTGTTCCTATGTAACTTATGACAAGGCATATGCTGATGGGGTTCTTCCCTTGTTTGCTGTCTCTAGGAGGTAGCTCTGGAACAGAGGTGGGCAATTGCCACAGGCATGGGGCTAATTTTTGCCACTATAGACCCATGGCAGGCCACAAAATCCCCAAATCAGCTGAAAATTTGACCTAAAAGTAACAAAGTCACTTTTGGTTTTGAATTCCAGTTTTGTAGTGGTTTGGGGTATAGGGGGTTGAAGGCAGTTGAGCACTTTGGATTCTTTGGGACACAGTTTTGTGGGGCTTTGTGAGGGGAGTATCAGGGCAAGCCTGGGGGCTAAAGAAAAGCCCATGGTGGCTGTAAGTGACGTATACCCGCAATCTAAACTTGTGACAGAACTCTCAGCCTGGACATTTCCTGAGGCTCTTTGACAACAGATTTCTTGGTGTCTCTTATGCAGAAATTCAAAGAATATCTCTCTGGACGAAGCATTCAAACAAAACTGCAAGCAAAGCATGACCAGATGAAGGAGGCGATAGAAAAGGGTGAGAATGTGAAGGAGCAGATAAGTTACAAGTTAGGTTATACTGGTTACCTTGAGAAACACAAGATATTATGTACACCTGCATACCTGTATAGGAAGCCAGTGTGGTGTAGTGGTTTGAATGTTGGACTATGTCTCTGGTGACCAGGGTTTGATTCCCAGGTCTGCCATGAATCCCACAGAGTGATATTGGGCAAGTTACATGCTCTCAGTCTCAGAGGAAGGCAATGGCAAACCTTCTGAAGAAATCTTGCCAAGGAAATTCTAGGATAGGTTCACCTTAGCGTTGCCATAAATTGGGAACAACTTGAAGGGACATAACAGCAACAACAATACCTGTCTAATTCTCCTGCTTCCTCACAATGAATCCTGGGAATTATAATTCAATGGGGGACTCTGGAAAGAGGCCAATAATCCCACTCTTTCTTTTCATTGCACAACTGATTTCAGGATTTCCTTTAGGAAAACTGATGGCAGTTATGCCTGTGTAAGAGTGAACACCAATCTCACTGCATACACAAGGAGCTGAAGCTGAAATTGACTGTGGCTGAGCAGATCATGGATGTGTATTTCACTCTGAAATGATGGGGTAAGAGAAACACACATGCACCCTGGCCATGCATGTCCAGTGACTTGAATATTTCCTAGCTGGGGAGTGAGCTCTGCTCCCTTCACTCCATTCCAATTCCATGAACAGAATATACACTGAGGGTGCATCCATACTGCAGAAATAAAGCAGTCTGACATCATTTTAACTGCCATTATTCTATCCTATAGAATCCTGGGATTTGTAGTTTGATGAGGCATCAGAGCTCTCTGACAAGTGCAGCTGAACACCTCACCAAACTACAAATCCCAGGATTCCACAGATGGAGCTATGACAATTAAAGTGGTGTCAAACTGCTTTATTTGTGCAGTGTGGGTACATCCTGAATTTGAGTTGCTTTTTGTGCTGGCTCGTCCCTACCATACCTCAGGTGGTGTGTATGCTCTCCCGTCGCTTCAAGATTCTGGCATATAATATAAATTCATCACTTTTAAATGTGTTTGGGTGTTCATTTTTTAAAAACACCCTTTAAAAACACTGCTCTGAAGGGGGAAGAAACTGGCTTTGTGATTGGAATGAGAGCTGATTAGTCAGCACCATGTAAAACTCTGCTTGTAAAGAAGGGGAGGAAGCTTCATAATTCATTTGGTTATCTGCTTATGTCGATCTGTGCAGATCCAGTTTGTGATAAATCCCAGAAAAAAGTTCCCCAGGAGTCCACCTTCATGAGAAAACTGTAAATGTCAGTGTATATATTTCCATGATATACCCACTGCTGAAACTGTGTGCATCTGACTCTACCCTGAAATATGAACAGTTGATATTTGACCAAAGAGAATCTGAACTTTCTAGAGCTTTCCTCATCTTCTATTTTCTTGGTTTCCCAGGTGCTGCAGTGGATCGAGAGCTAGCCAGGTAAAAGGGACAATGAGAATAGGATGCTCACAGGGCCAGGGGTGACGGGAGCTCTGCATATTGTCCCTCCTTGGGCCCAACTGGGTCGGGAAGGCTTCCTCTGTCCTACTCTGGTGTTTGAGGAACCCAGAAGAACTATGGGAAGGAGCCCAGTTCCAGTTCTTGGGGGAGTCTCTGACCTCTTCCTTCCTCCCTTCCCACCCCACACAAGGCCACAGTCCCAGCGCGTCCGGCGTTCCCGCCCTCCCTCGTGCTACCATCACAAGCTCTTCGGGGGTGACCTGCAGGCCTTTTTGGAGGTACTGGCTGCTGCCCTGAGCTACGTCCCTCCTGCCCAGCTCCTTCTAGCCCTGCTTTCTTGCCCTTTGCCTAGTATGAGAATTCTCTGCCTCCCTGGCCCTGCTTTTGCCTCTGGCTCTTTCCATTCGCACACCCGCTGTTCCCTCTGCTTGTAATGTGCTTGCTGACTCTGTCTTTCCTGTCCGTGCTGCCCCAAGGAGGCGGAGGCTGCTGGCACGCAAGCAGGTACATGTTCTGGGAATGGGGTGGGGGTGAGGGGGCAGATGCAGAAAAAGGTGGATGGGTGGGGTGGAGAGCAGGTTAGACCTGCAATGATGGGGGCTGCAAAGAAAATACTTACCTTTTGTGCTGTAGTTGGAAAATAGAGTTAATGCACAAATGTGTTTGTCTTTCATTGTCCTGAAAATCACAACAATGTAATTCCAAGCCCACAAGTAAAATGATATGCATCCCTAGGGCTATTTCAGAAAGTATTTTGTACTTCAGCTACTGATGAAGGAAGGGAAGAATGGGCAGAGCTAGGAAACATTTTTTTAAAAAAATAAAAACCCGTCAATTCCTAGAATCCCTCAGCCAGTGTAGCAGTGGGATTCTGGGATTTGTCCAGGAAAAAACCCCCATCATACTTAGTCCTTGGGTGACATAGTTTGGACAAAACAGATTCTTCCACTGCTGTGTTATGCTCCAAATAATAGTATTCAAGTCAAAGTATTAGCCACCTTGAAATTAGAGCAGACTTGGGGGAAAGTGACATTGTAGAACCATAATGTTGGATCACAAGGTCCACCTGGTCCAACTACCTGCCGTGCAGGAAGACATAACTAAATTGTTCCAAAATATGGCCATCCAACCTCTGTTTAAAGACCCCCAGAGTTCACCACCTTCCGAAGCAGTCTGTTTCATTGTTGAACAGCTCTTACAATTAAGAAGTTCTTAGATTTAGGTGGAAACTCTTTTCTTGTAAAATGAACGGATTCAGATAACAAGTGAATAGGCTACCAGTGTGTGTGTTATGGGTGGGGAGTATTTAGCATTCCCACACATCTTTTTGCTCTGGACCTTTGCTTTTTGTAAGCCAGTATGATGTAGTAGTTTGGGTGTTGGACTAGGATTCTGGAGACCAGGGTTCAATTCCCAGCTCAGCCATGAAACCCACTGGGTGACCTTGGGTCACTCACAGTCTCTCAAGCTCAGAGGATGACAGTGACAAACCCCCTCTGAAGAAACTTGTCAAGAAAACCCCATGATAGGATTTTAGGGTCTTAGACGCCTTAGGGTCACCATAAGTCAAGAATGACTTGGAGGCACATAGCAACAACAATCACCTCTGCTTTATATGATAGAAGGAGAAAGATCCTTCAACATGCAAGTCAATTGCCTTCACATGTAGCATCGATTCTATGAAATGCTTGTGAATACAGGTTGTGTATTTATTATCTGGAATTCCAAAATGCAAAATACTCCAAAATCCAAAATTGTCCACATGGGTGGCTAAGATAGTGACACTTTTGCTTTCTGATGGTTCATTTTCCCCAAACTTTGTTCTGTGTGCAAGATTATTAAAAATATTGTGTGTAAAATTACCTTCAGTCTATATTTATAAGCTGTATATGAAACATAGATGAATTTCAAGTTCAGACTTGGATCTAAGATAACTCATTATAAATATGCAAATATTCTAAAATCCAAAAAAGTCTGAAATCCAAAACACTTTTGGTTCCAGGCATTTTGGATAAGGGAGACTCAGTCTGTATTGACAGTCATCTAAATGTTGTTTTCAGTGTTTATTTGTGTACTTTTTAAAAGTAAAGAATGTATTTGACTCCGGGCATTGACAAAATTAATCTGGGATTGTGACATAAATGTCTGAATGCTGATATTCATTGAATTTTGGACATTAGATATAAATCTAATGGTTTCAGACCTTCTTCACTCTTTCAGCCTCAAAGGATGGCAATGGCAAACACCCACTGAAGAAGCTTGTCAAGAAAACCTCATGATAGTTTCACCTTAGTGTCACCATAGGATGGAAATGACTTGAAGGCACTCAACAACAGGGCTTTCTAACATTGTTTAAACATCAAATGATACTGATTTTGAAAAACCAGATGCAGACTACTGGCCATTTGTTTTAGGTTCTTGATTTTGGGGAAAATTTTGGGGAACCTGTATGGCCTATGGAGTGTCTCCGAGGCAGAAGATTGGCCCCCAGACTCACCACAGTTACCCACCTCTGCCTTAGCAGAACAACGTATCCCATGGTCCTATTGTGATACAGCAGGACACTTTATGCAGTGTGCCAAACTGTGAGAGAGAGCAGTAGGGAAGGAAATAATTCCCTTCCACTCTTCAGCCCATGCACCATGCTCCTGCTCGCTTATAGGAAGCCTGCTCTATGAGAAGGGAAGCAGCGTATATGTTATGGGTTTTGCTGCATTTCCTGGACCCTACTCATGGCCGGTAATGCAGGGATGCAAAAGTACCCACCATGGTAATGTCTGGTCTCACAGATGTTGGAGATGGAGAGGAAGAGACTCAGCAGTTCGGAGGCTCTCATATAGTCTGGCTCAAAGCTTAGTACAGTTCCTGTTTTGGATGAGCCAGGCTGGATGGGACTATAGTATCTAGGGGATATAGTCCAAAAAGTAACTTTTCCATGTTTAAGTCCTAGCCATGCATACATTCACACAGTGCTTAGTGAAACATGCAGTAGCAGCCAAGAGTGAGCCCTTTGTCTAGTCTTGTGAATATATAAAAATATTAAGTATGAGTAATGAGGACAACATTGGAATCCCCAAAGTTTCTTAATGAGTTCCCTAGGTGTAGATCTAATTTGTTTTTGCTGTCGTTAACTGACTTCGAATTTACTTCAACTCATGGTGACTCTATGGATGAGACGTCTCCAAATTTCTAATGATTTATATTATAATTATTCTTTTCCCCCTATGGTGTGGCCAAAGAATGACAGCCTCAATTTAGTCATATTGGCTTCCAGAGAGAGTTCTGGTTTGATCTGTTCAAGGTCCCATTTATTTGTCGTCTTTGGCCGCCCACAGTATCCTCAGCAGTCTTCTCCAGCATCACATCTCAAATGAGTTGGCATTCTTCCTATCGGCTTTCTTCACTGCCTAGCGTTTGCATCTGTACGTGGTGATGGGGAATACAGTGGCTTAAACTATCCTCACTTTGGTGTTTAGAGTTATATCTTTACACTTAATGATCTTGTCCAGTTATTTCATAGTTGCCCTTCCCAATGCAGTCTACTTCTAATTTCTTGACTGCAGCCTCAAATTGCTACTCCTGAATATAAATATAAATAGAAATAATAGAAATAGAAACAAAAAACCAGATTGTCCCAATTAGAGTAGACCTACTGAAACAATAGAATTTGTTTTAATATTGACTTGCCACTTTTAAATTGATTCAGTAGGCCTTCCTCTAGTAGGGATTAACAGTTGGATTTAGGTCTGATATTTGAACAATCCTCATGTAGTCAACCATCCATATCCACGGAGTCTTTATTTTATAGATTCAACTATCCACAGTTTGAATATATTCCAAAAATATAAAAATTCCAAAAAACAAACCTTGATTTTGCCATTTTATATAAGGAACACCATTGTATTACTAATTGTATTTAATGGGAGTTGAGCATCCACAGATTTTGGTGTCCACTAAGAGTCCTGGAACCAAATCCCAGTAGATACTGGGGCCCACTATAGTAGTGGTGGACAACTTGGGAACTTTTAGATCTTGTTGGGAGTGCAACTTCTATCATCCATTACTTTTCATTATGCAGAGTGGGGTTGCTGGGATAGTATTCAGAGGACCATAAGTTCTTGGGCCAGCATAGCGTAGTGATTTGAGTGATAGACTAGGACTCTGAGAGACCAGGATTTGAATTCTTGCTCAGCTGTGGAAAGCCATCTTGGGCAAGTCACACACTCTCAGTCTCAGAGGAAGGAAAACCTCTTCTGAACAAATCTTGCTGAGAAAACCCTATGAAAGGGTCCCCTTAGCTCGAAGCCCACATGAAGGCACATGAGAACAACAAAGTTTTTTTATCTTCTTCTAATGTAGGAGAATTGTATTTATGCTAGTACTATCTTGTGGAATTTTTCGGCCTCAACAGTGTGACCTTGTCCCACATTAATAGTAATATGATTTTCATTGTGGTTGGTGAAGGCTCTTCCTAAGCATTCAGAGGTATCCAGGTGTGGTCAATGCAGAGTCTTTTTGGGGACAGGAGATTGGCATGTGAATGGAAGATCTAGCTTATGCTTGCATGGCATTTATTCTTTGCACGTTGGCATGAGCATGGTGCCTGTTTATCTAGGAAGGCTTGTACTAACTCTCCAATCTACCCCTGGCTTCTTTATTGTTGTATGAGTGTATAAGAGAGGGGCATTGTGATAGTTGGGAGGGAGCACCACGTTGTTGTAATTTGTCTTCATTATTCTGGATAGAAACAGGAATTTCCTGAAGTAGGACATGAGAGCCAGTATAGTGTAGTGGTTTGTGTGTTGGAATGCAACTCTGGATAGTAGGGTTCGATTCCCACTCTGCCGTGAAACCCACTGGATGACCTTGGACAAGTCACACTTTCTCAGCCTCAGGTGAAGGCAATGGCAAACCTCCTCTGAACAAATCTTGCCAAGAAAACCCCATGATAAAGTTGCTTTAGGGTTGCCATAGGTCAGAAATGACTTGAAGGCATGCAACAACCACAAGACATGATCAGGGCTGTTTGTATGCTGCTTTTAAAAAAACTATATCAAGTAAAACTGGGGCTGCATCTACACTGCAGAATTAATGCAGTTTGGCTGTCATATTTGGGTACATCCTTTGGCCACATCCTTAGAAGGCATGACTCTTTTGAATAAACAATAAGGAGTGGTAGAAAGTAGTAGAAAGAGAGGAAGACAGCATGCTAGATGATGGACTCAATCAGGGAGGCATGGGCATGAACTTGTAAGAACTGATCAGAATGATAGAGAAAAGGAGGTCTTGGAGATGCCTCATCCCCAGGGTTTCCATGAGGTCAACTTGAAGGCAATTAACATCAACAACAGGACATGATCAGGGCAGTTTGTGTGCTGCTCTAATAAAAACCATATGAAGTAGAACTGAGGCTGCATCTACACTGCAGAATTAGTGCAGTTTGACACCACTTTAATTAATAGCTCAATACTATGGGAATCTGGGATTTGTAGTTTTGAGAGATATTTAGCCTTTTCTGTCAGAGATCTCTGGTGCCACAACAAACTACAGATCCCAGGATTCCATAGAATGGAGCCATGACAGATAAAGTGTCAAACTGCATTAACTCTGCAGTGTGGTGGCAGCCTGAGTTCTGTAGATCAAATAATGAACATTAAGGAAAATTATATTCTTTTTCAATTATTAATTTTGTTGGCTTTCCCCCCTAGTCTTGTTAAGTATAGAGAGTGGGGAAGAGTTACAGAAGCACTGAATCCACCCTGAAATCACTGGAAATCGGAGTGACCTAAAATCTGTATTTATCTCCCAGTATTTATCTTAGGAGCTTGCAGTGATGTGTGGCGTTCTCTCTCTTCCTTATTTACTTTTTATTTTTGAATAAAGATAGGTTAGACTAAGAAAGTTCTGGCCCAGTTTTGGACAACTACCTCAGGTACCCATGGGACCACATTTTTGGTTGCCATGTACTTCAGGGTTGCATTTTTAAAGAGCTTTGTATGTATTGCAGTGTTTTTTTAAAGAATTAAAATAGATTTAAAATGTGTTTCTTATGTAAAATGGATTAAAAATAAGTTGAAATACTCATTTGTTATTAAATATTATTAAATTCATTAAAGTTCCTTCGCTCATTATTAATAAATAACACCACATTTTCATGCAGTTACTGTTTTTGAATAATAATAAATTATCATAATATTTATATTTATACATCAATGAACCTGAACTGCTCTTCAATTGATTTTAATATTATATTGACTGTGATATCCATTACTGCTATTGAACTAAAAAGAAAAAAAACAACTGGCTGTGATCTCGGTCATCCCATTAACTATAACGTATTTAATTTCCATTGATTATTGAACATTTAGTAGTTTGATGCCAAATTTGGCAACAAACCATGATGTCAATTTAAAAAAAAATTCACCGAAAAACAAAAATTCTAGGTTGGGCTGCTTGAGCTTGAGAGACAGCAATAGTAGTAGTATTTTTTAGTCCATAGTCTCATAAATACAAACAAACAAAATCTGTACAGTATCAAATAGGATACAATTTAACACTCCATAAACACAATAAAATTTATGTACTCAATAAAAACTTTTTTTTCTGAAAAGAGAATGCTGATATTAACAGAAAGCTGAATTCTGTACCCAGTCCTATATTCAGAGCCCATGGCATTGAATTGGGTGCCAGTTGAGTGTCCCTGGGCAATGGCAGCATACACATAGTCTTGGGTACGGTGTGAGGATGCTGCACTGTGACGTTCTGCTTTTCTTCCCATAACTCCAGAGCTCAGGCCAGGCTGTCCCTCTCGTGGTGGAGAGTTGTATCCGCTTCATCAACCTCCATGGTAAGACCTGGGCTAACCCCCTACCCACCGATTTCAAATGCCTTTCCTTTGGGGTGTGGGTAGGATTGCAGCTTTCATAAGGATCTCTGGCTGGTAGTGTTAACTGTGAGTCAACCAGAGAAGTAAGGAAGAAAATTCCATTTCCTTGTGGGAAAAGGTAACGTAATGTTGCCTGCTTCTTTCCCCTCTTTCCAGGACTTCAGCATGAGGGTATTTTTCGGGTGCCAGGATCCCAAGCACAGGTCACTGAGATCCGGAATGCCTTTGAGAAAGGTAAGTGTGTGTGTAGGGAGAGGGCTTGCTCAATAAGTACTGCAGTTTGCTAAAAATGAGGGGAATTAGGAAAAAAACAGAAGGAAACCATTTCCACTCAGGTGCAAAATAGGGCACAAATCATGAGTTAAGGTAGCTTAGCTTTCAAGGAGTTGGAAGGATGTATCAAGGCTAAACAGTATAAGGCAGGAGCAGGTGACAGTGTATTAGGGGTGTTGGATCTCTGAGGCACTTGGGAATATCACTATGGATTATGAACATGCGCAGAGTGTCTTTCTGCATTCTCTAGGTACAGCTATGCCCCTCATCACTTGGGATTATTGTGGGGCAGGGAGGTGGAATGCTTCTAGGTTAAACAGTCTATCTCTTCATGCAAGCATGATCACCACCATCACCTAGTTTTGACTCATGTGGGTGTTTATATCTTCTAATGCATTATGTATAATTGTCCCCCCCCCCCCAAGTAATCAGTTCACAATTGCTATCTCCTTATCCTCACAACCTACCTCTGAAGTAGCTTAGGCTTGGAGCTGGTGATCTAGAGCAGTCTCAGGAAGGATTTGAACCCAATGTTCTTTAGTGCTTCTGCTCCTATGCCGCACTGCTTCACAGGCTCAGTAGCTTCAGTTGTGTTGTCCATATCTGGCAATGGTACAGGTCCATGAAGGCCGACATGATTTTGTATGGTTGTGGAAAGAATTGTTGTAATGACTTGTTTCTCTCTACTAGGTGAAGACCCCCTAGCAGATGGCTATACACAACATGACCTAGATTCAGTAGCTGGAGTGCTGAAACTGTATTTTCGGGGACTGGAGAAACCTCTCTTTCCTTGTGATATTGTTCCTGACCTGCTGGCAACAGCCCGTAAGTGTGTATGTATGTGCGTATAACACTCTATGGTCGATCTTTCTTGTTCATTGCCGCTCCCTTTCTACAGATATTAGTGTGAGTTCACTTGAGTGTCTGTAAAGAAAAGAATGTTTTTGGCTTTATGTTGCACAACTCATGCATTCAGGGAGTTGGAGGTAGCCAAGGTCTTTCTTTAAAAATAAAAACAAAGAAAGATATGATTTTAAAGAATTTCTCTTTTCGCAGCGTTCCCAGGAGAGTTTGATCCTCCTTAGATTGAGTTGTCCCCCCCATTTGTTCCTAGAGGCAGGAAGAGAAAGTAAAAAACAAAACACCTTCCCACCCCCCAAGGAGGGGGGCAACCCAGGAGGGGTCAGTTCTTTTCCTGCCTTGCTCCTAGCAGGACATGACTTCTCCTTGTCTTCGAATCTTTATTCGTTTTCTTCACTTACCTTATGGAGAATACTCTGGCTGACCCTCTACCCCAGCCACTCACCCTGACTTTAGTGGGTGTGCAGCTGGCCACTGGCCCTGGAGCAGTGGAGGGTAAAGGAGCCCAGCAGATGGAGGGGTTTCCCCTACAGTCCAAGGAGGCTCCATGTCATTGCCCTACCCATCTTGGGTCTGGGGCCATCGAGGCGGAACATCTTCAAGGAGACCTAAACGCCACAGTGGATTGGCTGAGCAGGACAGATATAGACCAGGGAGAATGGAGTCTCCACCTGGAAGTATTCTGCAAGATCACTCAGTCCTTCAGCCAGCCCCTGCTAGATCTCTTCGCCTCACTGAAAAACATGAAGACCCCACGATTCATCTCCAGATATTGAACTCAGGGGGCAGAAGACATGGACACCTTCAACCTGAGCTGGCCAAGGGGCCTGCTATACTCTTTCCCTCCGACCTTGATCCTGGCCAAGGTATTCAGCAAAATCTGGAGGGACAAGGTGGGGGTGATCTTAGTGACCCTAGCTTGGCCCAGGAGGACCTGGTTTTCAGAGATTCTGTCCATGGCAAGGGACATCCTCCTCCTTCCGCTCCATCCGGACCTTCTCTGTCAGGGCTAGATATTCTACCCAGACCCTGCCTGGTTTCAGCCTCATCTCTGGAGATTGAGTGGCAGGTCTTACAATAATATGGCTACTCATCAAAGGTGATACACCCCATCCTAGCCTCCAGACAACCTTCTACCATCAAAATCTATGAATACACCTTCAGAGCTTTTTGGAGATGGTGCAAGTGCAAACACCTGAACTTCGTCGAATTCTCCGCAGCCACCCTTCTTCAGTTTCTCCAGGATGGCATCAAGCAGGGTCTCCATCCTAACACGGTCAAGGGACAGGTGGCTGCCATCACCTCATCCTTCCTTATGACAAGGCAACCAGGATATCTTCCAATCCTCATGTCAGGAGCTCCTGGAGAGGATAACCAATCTGGCCCTGCCTACAAAACACAATTTCCCCTCATGGGACTTTCATACAGTCCTCAAGGGGCTCACGTTAGACCCCTTTGAACTGCTCAGCCAGTCATCATTGAAAAACCTATCCTGGAAGGTACTTTTCCTGGTTGCCATCATTTCAGCCTGCCAGGTCTTTGAGATTGGAGCGCTTTCTGTGTGCAAGGACTTATGCATCATTCGTTCAGATTTGGTGCTGCTGCGCATGGATCCATCCTTTGTTCCTAAGGTCAACTCTCCCTTCCATCTGGCACAAGATGTGATCCTGCCTTCCTTCTGTCCTCAACCTAAGAAAGAACTCGAAAAGATCTGGCATACCCAAGACATCCGCAGGGCAATCAAGATTTGTCTAAAAAGGACTAGGTCATTCAGGAAGTCTGAAGCCTTATTTGTTTCCTTCAACTAAAGATACATGGGGAAGAAGGTGTCCTATATTAGCCAGGTGGATAAAAAAACTGAATTTCGGCATGCTACCGGTCTCTGCCGCCTCCAGAGGGGGTGATGGCTCGCTCCACCAGGAGTGTGTCAACCTCTGTGCCTAGGGCCACTTCAGCCTCCATGATAGAGATCTGTAGGACAGCCACTTGGAAGTCTCCTTCTACATTTGGGAGACACTACAAATTAAACCTCTACCAATTGGCTGAGGCTGCTTTTGGGAGGAGGGTGCTTCAACAGTGCTCCTGGGTTCTCCTTCTAGAGCGCAGCACTCACCCCTTAGCTGAGGGGGCTTTTGTAAATCCCAATCTAAGGAGGATCTCACCCTCTCCACTGGGAAGAAACATCGATTTTACCTGATATACATCCATTTCCAATGGAGAAGAGTTCTGCTCACCCTCTTGCATGTGCTGCGTTAGGAAACTTGGATCACGTGTCAGGGACATATTGGCCTTGACTTCTGCTCTTTTTTCATTTTTTGGTCCAGTGTTTTTCTCAGCTGTCTAACAACTGACCTCTCCTGGGTTGCCCCTCAGAATTGGGGGGCAGGAAGGTCTTTTGTTTTTTACTTTCTCTTCCAGTCTTTAGGAGCAAATGGGAGGGACAACCCAATCTAAGGAGGATTGAACCCTTCTCCACTGGAAATGGATATACATCAGATAAGACCAACATTACTTTTTCTTTCAACATTTGAAAGCTCAGTTTTTGCTTACAAGAGGTTAAAATTGGCGGGTAGCCAGATAAAATGGTTTGTGAGTCACATCTGGCCTCCTGGACACCACTCAGCTATCCCCATTTAAGTAATTCATTTGCTAGAAATGTAATAAGAAGAAGGCCTCATGCTAATTATAAAAAGCAAGTCAGTTAATTCTTGGAAAACTATGAAATAATTCTGCACAATTACAGTCAGTGTATTGTTTATATCTGAGGTAGGCAACCTTTCCCCTTTAAGGGCCGAGGGACTTCAGCTCCCAGAAGCCTCAGCCATGTTGGCCAATAGTCCCATGTTGGCCAATAGCTCCTGGGATTCTGGGAGCTGAAGTCCCTCGGCCCTTAAAGGGGAAAGGTTGCCTACCCCTGGTTTATATCTTTAACTATTGTTTCTCAAATATAAATGTATGTAAATAGTGTTGAATGTATTGTATAATTCTTGGCTTGTAAGCTGGAAACATCACTCATAGTCCAAATGGTTGCACAACTGATTGTTAATGTTCAAAATAATATCATACATGAAATGCACACAGATGTTTGGTGGTGTCACACACCTTTATAAACAGCCATTTTTCTGGAGGCCTGTAGCAAAGAAACAATTTCTTGCAAGTGACCAGGCAGGCGAGTTTTGAAAAAGCGTTTTAATATAAATGGGTACAATGAAACCGTTTGTCAAAAACAATACAACAACAGTAAAGCAATAAAATGAATAAAGCAATTAATTAAAACCAGGGGTAACTGGCAATATTAACATTCAAGGCAGGGGTAGGCAACCTTTCCCCTTTAAGGGCCGAGGGACTTCAGCTCCCAGAATCCCAGGAGCTATTGGGCAACATGGGACTATTGGCCAAAATGGCTGAGGCTTCTGGTAGCTGAAGTCCCTCAGCCCTTAAAGGGGAAAGGTTGCCTACCCCTGATTCAGGGAAATAATCAGGATGATGCCTGGGTACACAGTAGGGTTGCCAGAATGAAATCTGGAGAGGGCTCCTGTACCTTTAATGATTGTGTAGAAGAGGGAATTTCAGCAGGTGTTGCTTGTCATGAAACCAGATAACAAGCCATACCTGTTGAAATTTCCTCCTTTACGTAACCAATTCAGGTACCGGAGCCCTCTCCAGATTTCACTCTGGAAATCCTAGCTACCCTCCTCTCCTGTTCAGAATTATTGGTGTTCCCTTCCCTGAATTCCTCCCCCTGGCCAACAGATAGCACTGCAGGCTTGTTGTTGTTGTTAACTGCCCTTAAGTTGACTTGGACCCATGGTGACCCTGTGGATGAGACATCTCCAAGATCCCGTATCCTCAACCTCTCTGCTCAGGTCCTGCAGGCCCAGTACTGTGTCTTCCTTAATGGAGTCAATTGGCATGTGGTCTTCCTCTCTACTTCCTTTCACCTTTCCAAGTATCATTGCCTTTTCTAATGATTTATTTTTCTCATAATGTGGACAAAATACAACAGCCTCAGTTTAGTCATCTTGGCTTCCAGGGATAGTTTGTGCCTGATCTATTCTAGAACCCATTTGTTTGTCCATGGTATGCTCAGTACTCTTTTCCAGCATCACATCTCAAATGATTTTCTCACTGTTGGCTTTTTTCACTGTCCAACTCTCACATCCATACATGGTGGTGGGGAATACAATGATTTGGATTATCCTCACTTCACTGTTCAGAGTTATGTCTTTACATGTTATGGTCTTGTCCAGTGCTTTCACAGCTGCCCTTCACAATCCTAGTCTTCTGATTTCTTGACTGCAGCTGCCATTTCAATTAATATTTTATCCTAGGTATGGGAACTCTTTAACTATTTCAATGCTCTCATTATTTAGGGTGAATTCTTGTAGATCTTCCGTGGTCATTATTTTTGTTTCTTTAATGTTCAACAGTAAGCCTACCTTGGCACTTTCCTCCTTGACCACCTTCATTAATTATTCCAGGTCCCTGTTTGTTTGTGCTAGTAGTATTGTGTTGTCTGCATATCTTAGTTTATTAATGTTTCTTTCACCAGTCTTCACTCCTCCTGCTTCTTGAGTCTAAGCCTGCTTTGCATACAATATTTTCTGCATTGAGGTTGAATAAATAGAGTGATAGTGTGCAGCCTTGCCTGACCCTTTTGCCAATTGGGAACCATTCTGTTTCTCCATATTCAGTTCTGACGGCAGCCTTTTGTCTTGAGTACAAGTTATGCATCAGGACAATCAAGTGTAGTGGCACTCCTATTTCTTTGAGAACATTCCATAGCTTTTTGTGATCTATGTAGTCAACTGATCTATGCAGTCAACAGCAATAAAACACATGTAGATATTCTTTTGGAATTCCTTGGTGTGCTCCATTATCCAATGTCTGTTTGCAAAGTGACTCTTCCTTTCCTGAATCTTGGTTTCTAAACTGGACCTCTGGGATTTATCACTCCATGTATGCTAGCAGTTTTGCTGCAGAATTTTGAGCTTTGCTTGCAAGGGAAATTAGAGTGATGGTCCTGTAGTTGCTGCATCTTTTGTATCTCCTTTTTGTTTATAGGAATGTATATTGATTGCTTCCGATCTTTGAGCCACTGGTTTTTTCCTCATATTTTTTGACAGATTTTAGTTAGAACTGTGACTGACTCTGGCTCTGTGGCTTGTAGTAGTTCTATTGGTATGTCGTTGTTCCTGGTGTTTTATTCTTCCTAATTGCTTTGAGTGCAGCTTTCACTTCACTTTCTAAAATCTCCTTCCTCTTAAATATAGCCTACAGCACCTGGTGTTAGTTGAAGGCCTCCTATCTAAAATACTAACCAGGGCTGACCCTGCTTAGTATCCAAGATCAGACAGGATCCGGTGCCCTTTGTTACAGAATTTGAACTGTGGGCTTTGGCCCTACAGCCCCTGGGTCCTTTAGCAAAGCAAAATTAGAGAAGGAAGACCACTGATGAAATACAAACAGGATAAATTTATTAATGTGCACAGTGTCCCAGGAGAAACTCGTGTTTCCAAACCTGGGCAAGGGACAAGGAAAATGGCTGTTGTTTTTATACCCAAACAGACAAAGAACTCATCTCTTACATCTTATTGGATGCTCTAAACTTTAAACATATAGAATTCTAAGCAATGAGAACAAAGATCTATTTAATTAAAATTTTAAAATACCATGCTAATGCACTAAATCCAATAACACAAATCATGCCTATGATTGTTACCAAATCTTCTTGTTCAACTTCAGAGGTACAGCTCTGTCAGCTTTTATATTCCTTGTGGAGCTTAAAAACCACTGTCTTTATTGTTGGTCTTGCAATTGTCTGGAATTTTCCTAGAAACCTATTTTTAATTGATTGTTAAAATTTATTTGTGACCTCCATGGAGTGTTTTTTCTATTTATATCAATGAAGGCAAGAAACAGTTTTTCTAAAAATCTTTTCCACTTAAAAAGAAAACCAGGTTTTTCTATTTAACTTGATCTCCTGGTTCAAAATTATGTATTTGACTGAACCAAAGGTGGTTTTTGTTTTAACATATGGGTTCAGTTTTGTTGGATTTCCCAAGTTTAATATCTTTTAAATCACATAAACAAGGCCCTTGTCTCCCCCCTTATGCAAATCAAAAATCTGAGGGGTTTTAATCACATGCTGAATAGGACAGTCCAGAATTATTATTGTTTGAACCACACTCAATGTAAATGAAGCCAATTGAACTACTCATCCTTTTTGGCCAACTAGGTCTGAAAACTTATTGTTGTTCTGAATTTATAAAAATTGAATATAAAAACTACTATAGTCTCTCTTTGTGCAGGAGTTCTTAAAAATTAACTAAAAAACCAAAATTTCCATACTGGTTTTCACCAGTTAGGCCTTCAAAAGAAAAAAGTGTTTCTGTGTTAAAGGTATCAGTTCTTGCAGGCCTCTAATTTCTACACACAATAGTACATATTTCTAACTTAGGCATATAAAACATTGATTATCATTGATTATCAAATTATGACTACTTCACTTAGGGTATTTAGGCCCTCTGTTAATCAGGATTAATTGCTTTGTGCAAATTTTTCACTGGCTCCTTGCAAACTAGGGCTTTTAGTTCAAGAGTGGACCTCAGATACTGCTCTCTTACTCTCCCAACTCCCACTTTTGAGACTAAATCCTATCCCTTTCCTTTTCCTTTCCAACATTAATTGTGGTTCAACATTTGCATCAGGCTGCAAGCTTTTGAAACTCCACTGGCTTCTTCATCAGGCAAAGTGTTAAAAACCGTACAAGAGAATTTTTTTTTGAAGATGTTAGTTATAGACCTGCATTTTGCTGTCTTTGTTCTTACTTCAGATGGTATGGAGGGGTATCTTTTGTGGGCTGGCACTTCCTTCTGGCTATGTGGCAATTGGAAAGTCCAGGAAATTTAACATCCTTTTGCAACACAAAAATAAACTTCCTTTGCAATCCAGTATGTTTCCCTGACCCTAGTATTACTTACAGTCTAAACTTTGACACTTGTGTTTTGTTGGGGAATTGAAAAGTATAAGAGGGAGAGGAGAGAGACCATGGACTTTATCACACGGGGGCCAGTTTCATCTTTAAAAAGATAATAAAGCGCTAATAAACCATCATGAAAATAAAGCGAAAATAGAGTTTGATCACGCAAATGAAATTCATACGTAATTAGAATAAATGCGAAATAACGCGAAAAGCGATAAAAAGGCGTTTTTACATTTCATACAGAAGTGAAAGAAATCCGTAAATGTACTAAAAATGGTATACTTGCTCATGCGCAGAAAGAGAAAGCAGAGAGGCTCATGTCTGCCTGGCATGTTTGTTGCCCAAGCAAAACAGGAAGTAAAAGGGTTATTTTGTGAATAAACCGAATTTGACTTTCACACTAGAGTAAATGTGCAATTACAGTAATATCGAAAATGCATTTTCACTAAAATCCTGAAAGTAAAAAGATCTGGGATAACACCACTTTCTGACCACTTTAATAGCAGTTTTTGTGTGATGTCGTGTGAAATCGTTGCACGTAATTATGCGGTTTTTTTCAGGATTTGTATGGGATAAACTATAGATTTCTCCTGTGTGATAAAGTCCCAAGCTGTGATGGAAGCTTTTGAGCTAGTCAGACTTTTAATTAGGCACAATGGAAAACTGCTAGGTTCTCAGCTGCTGAGACAATGGTGTGGATGACTTAATAATGTAAACATTTTAGATAGTTGGGAAGGATAATGACTTAAAATGTTTAGTACTCCATGGAGAGGCAAATCAGCAGGGACAGAAAGATGAATAATCAAGAAATTAAGCTATTGTTATATTTGGGGCTCAGGGAAGTTAATGAATGCTAATGTGGGGCTTTACCTGTGCCTGGAAAAGTTATTTTTTTGGACTACACCTCCCAGAACCCCCAGCCAGCAGCTCTTGATTCATGGTCTGTTCTGTTGCTTCCCAGAACTGGAATCTTCAGCTGAGCGCATCTCTCACCTCCGAGCCCTCATTTCCCAGCTCCCATCTGCGGTTCTGGTGGTTCTGCGGTACCTCTTTGCCTTCCTCAACCAGTGAGTATCTTGGCATTGGCTGGTAAGCATTTTTCTTGCCTTGCAGTTCTCCATCACCCTCCTGGGAGGCAACACTGGGCTGGGGGTTCATTCATCAGAGTTTCCATGGGGACTGCTTTCTGTGGGGTAGGGATGCTGTTCCTCCTCCACATGTCATGCATCTTCTTCCCACAGTCTTTCTCAGTACAGTGATGAGAACATGATGGATCCCCATAACCTAGCTGTGTGCTTTGGCCCTACCCTGATGACAGTCCCTGCAGGCCAGGATGCCGTGTCGGTGCAGCCCCATATCAATGAGGTTGTGAAGTGCCTGATTGTGCACCATGAAGCCATCTTCCCTGGAGCAAGTCAACTGCCTGGTCCCCAGTATGAGAAGGTCATGGCACTGGCTGAAGAGGAATACTGGTATGAAAGGGGTGTCTGCAAATGGGGGGCGGGTTTGAAGGTGAGGTAGTGAGGTGTAAGGCCCATATTCTGTATGAATGTGTAGTATAGAGCAGTGGTTCCAAAACCTTTTCAGGCTACCGCCCCCTTTCCTCTTGGGTGGCAACCCTAGTTCCCCCCCCTCCAGCATTTTTATTAACATTAGGTCTACTGTTCTATTGCAAATTCAAAACAGCCAATCTCAGTCAATGCTTCCTTTGCACTCAGTCACCTTGGGAGCAGCAACCAAGCAGCTGGCTGAGCAGCAACTGAGAAGCTTCTTCCTTTGCTGGTTTTGCAGCAAAGGCCAGCACAGGCAAGAGTCTTTTTGATTGCTGTTTGACTGGCTGTTCCCTTTGCACCCTGAGCAGCTGGCTAAGTAGTGGCCGAGAAGTCTCTCACCTTTCAGCAAAGTTCTTTCAGCAAAGGCCAATGTGGACAAGAGGCCTCTTGGTTGTTGCTCAGCCAGTTGCTCCCAGGGTGGCCAGGTGCAAGGGAGAAACTTTTCTGTAGAGAGGAGGGACACTCAATCCTTCATTGAGGCAGAGAAAGATGCAGCTGGTGCATATGTAGGGAGGTTTACAGAAGCCACATGCTCTGGACTGGAGACTGGTATGGACTGGGAAAGGGAGAGATTTTAACTACAGGAGCCACTAAAAGATAAAGGATTCTTTACAATTATTGAGCAGTTACTCCTTCCCCAGAAACATCATCATCATCATCAATTGTATTTATAACCTGCTCTTTAGAAATGCTCTCAGAGTGGAAGACATGTCTTCCCCACACAGCTTCGAGTGTCCACTCCCCTGCTCAGTGGTTTCATCTGCTACATCTTATCTCACTCTGTCTGATGAAAGAAAGCAGGAACAGCAGTGCAACTCCAACCTGCTAGCCAAGTCCCAGCAAAGCTCACAAAGCTTAAACAGGGTCCCAAATTTGAAAGCTCCTTTTTGTTGCCACTTCCCCCTCCCACCTCCATGTGCTCCAACTCTTTGTTCCAGTCTGTCCCAAAATGGTGCCACTCAGCCACAGAAGCGATGCCCTGTGCCCAAGCTTCACGAAAGTTGCCCAGTTGTCACTACAAGTGAAAGACACCATTAAGGGAGTGAGCTCACATGGACAGGCAAAGAGCAAGAGATACACCACACAAAATGATCAGGGAGGCTGTGTGGTGGTGTTTTGAGGACCCTGAAAAGAAGTTTCATGCAGTCCTCATCCCCACCATGGTCCTAAAGATCACTAGTTACCCTTGTCTTTCTTGCACACCAATACTTTGACTGTAGGTCCCCCCACCCCCTTTTTTCCTCACTGCCCCCCTGCTGCCCCACCTTTCTCTCACCACCCCCCTGGAACCTTACACCACTCCCAGGGTGGGCATACCACTCACTTTGGGAATCACTGGTATAGAAGTTTATTATGTAGAACTACACTACAGCTGAAGATTCACCAATCCTTGCACTTATTGGAGAGTCATTGCAGCTCCCCCACCGCCATTCTATGCCTAGTGGAGAGTGGGTAGGATGAGAGAAGCATAAACATAGCCAGACAGTAAATGATTACATAATTCCTCGAGGTCCACTAGGATCCTCTGGAGATCTCAACGGGTGGTATAATCATTTCATTTCTGGCTACAGAGACATAGTCAGATGCTTCTCTAACCTTCACTCTCCACCAGGCACAGAATGGCTTTGATGGAGGCTAAAGGAGCTTTATGTTAAGTTTGGGTGGGGCAGCTTTGGTTGGTGTAAAGTGAATAAGAGAATACCAACCTCTGCATCAAGCAGAAGGAGATAAACACAAGTGTAAGGTTGATTTTTGCCTGTGTTTGCCATTAACAGGATGCCAGTCTCAATGAGTGAGTGGTGTGTGTGTGTGTGTGTGTGAGAGAGAGAGAGAGAGAAAAAGAATTTGTTCATAATAGTATGTGGTCTCTAATTTTAAAAACTTCCCATCCTGTTTGAAAGTATCCCTCAAGGAAATGGTATTCATCTCTCTTTGTGTCACCTCTTCTTATCGTAGTGATGTGTTACCACTGGAGGCCACAGCAGAGGAGCCTGAGACAGAGGGGACCCCTGAAACTCCAGCTAGTGAAGATGGTGAGTGATGGTGATGATGGTGAGTCATGGGCTGTGGACATTAACCAGCCTGGCCTAAATACTGTTATTGTTTTTGTTCAAAATTAATTTTGCTTCCCCTCTGCATCTTACTGCAGGCTGCTCAAATAAACTTCAGGCTTCTGTTTAAAAATGTAGCAACTTTGTCCACCTTGTAACCTGTACTAGTGGTAGAGGAAATGTTTGCATGCGGAAGAACTCAGGTTCAGTCCCTGGCCTCTTGAAGTAGGGACAGGAAGGAATCCTAACAGAAACCCTGGAGAGCTGCTGCAGATATTGGGCTGGATGGAGCAATGGTCTGACTTAGTGTAAGATAAGAAAAAAGAAAACACAAGACCTGACTCATAGGACTGACAATCAGCAAACCAACATAATCAGGAAATACGTCAGTAAAACTGATACAAATTATCAGTTGAGATCAATTTACAACAAATCCACATAGAAAGCTAATGAACTATGATCATCCATACATTTTTGTAATAACATGATCCATACAGTTTTGTAATAACACTAAAGGCACAATACTGTGCATGTGAAGACCAGTTTGGCAAATAGAAGACTGATAATAATTGGTGCAAACACTTTGTTCAAGTGTTGGCTTGTTTACACCAATGGGCATCACTATTCTACTTGTGCAGAGATTTATTTGAACTGACTTTCACAGCTATAGTACTGCTCCTTCACTGTTACTACAAAACTGGATGGATCATGCATTCGTTACAGATCATTTACATTCTATGTGGATTTGTTATAAACTGAACTTTTAAATCGGTTTCCTATATATAAGTTTTTACTGATTTATTTCCTGATTTTGGCTCAGCATAAGGCAGCTTCCTCTGTTCCACCTTGCATGCAGGTGCCCAGACTTAGTTCAGCTCTGCCAATGAAAACTGTGGAATGCTGCAACGTGGCTTAAGTTTTACTAAGGCCATCTGCAACTATCCTGACAAGGTGGGAAGTGCCACTAGGAAGAGCCTCTAATTCTAGGTTCGGCCATCCTTTCCTCTGGGTTTGTCTGGTTTTGTTCTGGAAAGGTCTTCTGGGCTTGGAGTGTGGGTGGGACACATTGACCTCCCAGTCTTGCGCTTTCTTGCCCTCTCAGAGTGTGACTCCCAGTCTGAGGCTTTGCCCCGCTCTGGCTCCATGGCTCAACATGAGGAGCGGTTTGTGCCACAGCAGCGAGCAGCTCCCGTTGGCTGGCGGCGAGGTGAGCGTGGCGGCAACCGGGGACTAGTGCCTCCCATTGTCTTGCCTGACAGGTGAGTTGCACACTTTGCAGGGAGGACCTGCTGCTCTCCCTTGGGGATGCAGAAAGACTTTCATCCTCTTAACCTGTAAAGTTGAGTTTACTGTAATATGCCACAGAATTAGAAGCCTCAGGATAGTTGGTGAAGCAGCCACAACAGCAATTCTTCTCTGCTATGGAAATGAAAGGAAGACTCACTACATAGTCTTGCTACATAGTAATTTAAAATGTGTTGTTTGTAGTGAAATCAGAGTTCAGGGCCACCTGATCTTGAAAAACAGCACATTAGAAGGGGAAGCTTAATGCTTCCCTCCCCTCATGTGATCCTGAGAGATCCCTCCTCCTCACGAACAGCAAAATAGTAATAGCAAAATATCTTTTCTACTACTACTTCCAATGACACCAGTGGGAGTTATTGTGCTACTTCTGTTTGCTGCAAAAGGTGAGGGCATAGGATTATGGTGGGAATAGAAAAAGAAAAATCTCCCCTTGTGCCGTGATTCTTATCCTGATACTCTCTCCTTGATTTTAACTAAAATCCTTGCATTCCTTCAAGCAGTGCATTTAAGATAAATGTATTTAGACCTAATGGCTATCATAATAGTACATTGAAAATACTGAATAAGTTCTGTTTGTCTACAGCTGCATTCCAGTTAGATGATGAAGGTCTCATTCTCTCTGTTGATGCACTTAGCAACAGCAGCTTTGAATCTTATCTGAAAAAAGATGTAATCTTTCTGTTTTAACTTTTGGGGATACATTTGTTCATTATTTGTACTGTAGGTAAGGCTGGCCCTTTGTTGGGCAGAGCAAGTTAACCACCTCAGACAGCATGGATTGTAGTGCGGTATTGGAGGACAGTTTTTAATACCTCATGGTCTTCCCTTTGCCTCCTAAACTAGCCTACTGCCCACATATGCAATGGAGGCTATCGTCTGGTTGCTGGTGCTGAGGTTGGATTCAGCTGCCAGTCCAGTCAGCTTCTAATCCTATGTTTGGGGAAAGGTGGCATGTTAATTAATTAATATTTATGCGGGAAAGTTGTTCATCCTGATCTTTGCCACAGGCAGCAAAATGTTGTGAGTTTTTCCTTACTGCTACTCATTCTTTCTAGATAGCAATAGCAGCTTCCATTATGTCAGGCAAGTGCTTGCATCACTTATAAAAAGCCTCTTCTATTTGTGAGGGGAAATGATTTTTTTTTAAAAAATGAAATTACTTTTCTTAATTTCTGCTAAAAAGGTTCACAGCAAGGTGTAGGGCTCTGGAAATGGGTTGACACAGATTGGCTCACAGTTTACATGGTTTTCTGTGGAATGCCTGGGATGAGAGGTATTGCAAAATATCTAGATCCTCTAAGCAGGAATGCTCCTGGGCTTCTTCCACAGCACTAAAGCCAGGCTTTGACCTGCCAACAGGATGGAGAGATCCTTATTGCAAGATGGATATCACAGACAGCGTTCACAACAACTGTGCAGAATAGGGCTGGTGGGGGCATGCAGTATTTTCCTAAGAGGTTGGACTTGGGCCTGCAAGAAAACAATAGTGGGTGCCTGGATGTGATGAACAGACAGCAAATTATTATCTACTTAAAGGGTGATGGTTGTGTTTGATTGCCAGAGATGTGGAGAGTTGTTTGTGGAATTTTCCATCTCATGTGCCAAAATAACTTGCATGGCTTTGGGTTCAGGACACTTGAATGTGGGTGAATAGCAGGTGCCATTTGCTGCTGTGCTTCAGGTAGCAAAACATCTTGCTTCTCTCTGCATCACAGGTATATGTTCTACCCCAGACTGCAGTTTAACCCAGTTCTGAATTAAAATGCTTCTGTCTCTTTAAGGATCTTTTTGCTGTTGTTCTAGGAAGCCACTTTTGATGGCTCTGAAAGAGCAAGAATGTGGGGCTGGGTCAAGTCTGTCCCACTCATTTGATAAAATGAAATAGAATCGTCAGGTGGTGGTTTGGACTGTGTCAGTATTGGTTGTCGGTGGAGGATGACATTTTTAGAAGGTCCCTGCAAGTACCAAACTAGAACAGCAGAGGGAAGGCCAGGCAGCTAGATCATTTCTTCTGCTGTGCTAGCTTTCTGCTTGCAAAATACTTTTTATATAGGAAAGAATTCAGAGATGTGAATTTCTCCTCTGAAAATAGTATAGTGCAGAAGGGTACTGCTAAAAACAGTTGCAGTGGCAGCAGCCTGGTGACTGGTTCCAGTTTTGACAGTAAGAGAAAGACTCTCCCTGGTTTGATAGTTCTACCACTGAGGCACCATGAACCTTGAAGAAGCTCTGTCCCCTAGATCTCCTTACCTCACTTTAGAAGATGAGCCTGTTTGAGGAGGAAAATCTTAGTGTACTCAGTGGCTGAGATGGGAAAAGATGCTTCCCCTTATCTCCAAGTCTCAAGGTGTGCTTTTTAGGGTATGCACCAGTGCTCTGCTGCATAGGTAGGCTATGTCTTAGGAGAAAAATTGATGGATATTTAAAACTGATAATAGAAATAAAGAGATACAGGGAACAGCAGCCTTCAGAGATAGGAACTCATGACTTCTTAGGATTTTTACAAAGGAACATGGAGGTTGAAAAATGAAGGCCACAGGACTAGGGAGTTACACATCTGTGCTGAATAGTTGAGTCTGTTTCTCATGAGAAGAATATATGTGTAGTTAGTGGTTTCTCAGGATGCCCATGCTCTCAGGACCTCCAGAAAGGCAACAGTTGGGAAGTGCCTTAGACTAGCTAGGGAGGAAACTGCCTCCCATCTTTTTAACAAGTTTCTATTTCCTCCTGTCGCTTACCCTGGCAGCGAGAAACAGTCTAGCCCCCGGAGTTCCAGGTTAGAGATTGACGCGGGATCATCTGTGGATGAGCTGCTCCCTGAACCCGCCAGCAGGTAGGAGACGGTGTGGCAGGTAGACCTATTCCCAAGAAGTGGCAGCATCTCAGCGCTGTGTGGTGGAGGATGACGGCACCTGTATGAACTGTTGCATTCCACCCCAGAGATGACTGTGCCTGGGCACCTTGGGACTGGGTCAGCATTATAAGCAGATCCTCTTCTCTTTCTCTTCCTTCTCAGGCTGCGGATGAATTCGGACACAGGTGGTGGGGGTCGCCAGCGAGCTGGTGGTGGTGGTGGGAGCAGCCCCATCCGTAAGCTGGCATCGCCCTTCATGGATGGGGGTCGCCTTCCCTTCCCCCTCCTACAACCCACCCACACCAGGACCTTCCACCCCACTGAAAGGTGAGAGCACTGGAAGAGGTACTGGTGGAGCCCTGTCATTGTAAATGCTCACTACTCACTGGATCTCAGCCAACTTCCAGATGCCCTGGCAGCATGGAAAGGAACTATGGGAGTTAGTTCAAAACATCTGGAGGGCAAAAGATGGAGAACCAATACACCATACAGATGAGATGGGGATACAAGAAATCTTAAAGGGCAACAATGCATTATGACCCCTGTACCCATGTGGGATTCATTCCTGTGGTTACTGTGGATAAATGAAACTGTGGTTAACAGCAAACACTATATTTCTGGCAGCAGTTGAAATGTAGCAGAGTAGGCTTTCTTCCTGCAGAGCCAACTACCTATTTGTTAATGTGGGAAAGCATTCAGAAAAGATATCCCTCCCCAACCCCATGCAGTTTGAAATGAGACAGTACCTTTTCCTATCTCATTCCCAAGAGTAGATCCAGGTGTATGTTTAGTACTAGTAGGGAAAGACTAAAGAAAGTTCAGGTCAGCAACAGGCAGGAGTAAAGCAAGACTAGGAAGGTTCTGAAAAAGTATGAGGTGAATTTTGAGGAAGTGGAAATAGCTTAGCTAAAATATTAAGTAGCACTGTTACTGACATAATAAGCCTGTCAGAGCACTGGAAAATAGCAAAGGGGATAAACAGCATCTCATTTTGTAGGAATAGACTGAAAGGAGAGGTTATTACTTTGGGTTTTTTTACCCAAAGATAAAGAATAGTCCTAAGAACTGGGCTTTTGGTAATTGGGAACAATCATAACTGCATGTTTACAGCAGCTTTCCCACATTATAAAGATATGTTGTGTTTCCTGCATACTCTCCTCTTGGGGAAATGTACTTTGTAACTCCTTCCCTGAGCTTCTTACCATTTGTATAAGAGGATGTACAAATCTATATGGTAGGAGAAGAGATCTGGAAAAAGGAAGGCCAGAACTTCGTTAATGCAGTTTTTGAGGCAATGTGCATCTTACATGAGACTATGAGTTTTCCTGTACTATTTGCTCTTCCCCAGGCCAGACCGCTGGGGTGAAATTTCCCCACGGTCATGGGGAGGCAACAACTCGGAAAAGCAGGTGGCAACAGATAAAAGGGTGGAAGTAGACAAGGTAAGTTCCTGTCCACTTCCCCTCTATTTCCTACTAATCATCCCTTTGAATATTTATTACAGCCCCCCCCCCAGTCCTACTCTGTTCAAAAAAGCTGTCAAGACGGATCTCTTCCGGCAGGCCTTTCCAGACTAATTACCCGGCCTCGGGTATAAATAACCCTCCCCAGTTATCCTTACGTGGCCCCATCATTGATGGTAGGATATTCTGGCTGGGCACATACTCTGGGTTTGTATTGTATTTTAATGAGTATTGTTATTATTTGTCATTTTAAAAATCATTGATTTAATACTGTTTTAAGGGGGGGAGGGGGTTTGTTGTATATATCTGTGTTTTATGGATCTGTATATGTTTTTAAATTGTAAGCCGCCCAGATTGGTATTCCAGAGGGCGGGGTATAAATAAATTTTATTATTTTTTTATTATTATTCTTTCTTTTTACCTCATTTCTAGGAGGTTGCCAGGAATATGGATTCTGTGTTCAAGGAACTTCTTGGAAAAACTAGCTTGAAGCACACGGGAGCTGATGAACCCCTGAATCACCCTGAGCCACCAGAGCCCTCAAAGAGCAACCCCATTGGCAAGAAGGGCAGTGCCACCCCTGGCAAGCAGGCCTCTTCAAACAGAGTGCTCCTGAGGGGCAGAGTGGTCTTCAAATCCTCGGGGAATGGAGAATGAGCCAGACTTGGGGTGAGGGAAGGTGCCCCCAACTTGACCTGCCCAATACTGTGATGATCTTTTCTTCCCCTCTCCTTCTTTTTCATATACTGAAGACTAAGTCAGGGCAGAAGTCTCTCTCCCTGCCCAGCTGCAAACGGATTTGTGAGGATGGTTGGGATGTTGGTGATCTAATTTTTGGGGAGTTTTAATTTCCATGTCAAATGTCTAAGTGTGGGTGGGGGAGGCATTTGTGATCCAGTGTCCTCACACACTGGAGATGAGTCTGAAGGTTTTAAATGTTGTGGAGGCTGGGTGGGCACTCAGACATATGGCAGAGTTAAGGATTGGGATGTTTGGTTTTTTTCTGGTCTGGTGCCCACCCTCTTTAATCCCCTCTCTGCTACAAAATGGTTTGCACCTGGATTTGCATGTGAAAAGGGTGAGGTGGGAGTGGGTCTGCCAGGATTTTTTCTGTTCCAATTTTGGCTGTGGGGGAGGGGAATAATGTTTAGTGGGTTATGATGCCAGGTGTTGACAGGGAGGACTCGCTCTCCCTTGTACGTGTGTCCTTTTCCCTGACATGCTTCACACAAGCCCTTGCCAGCTATGCTCTCCTCCCCACTTTCCTTCCCTCCCCGTCTCCAGCTCCAAATATTGCAGTGTCCCTTCTGGTGCTTTTCACATTTGTCTCTTCTCACACATCCTCCCTGGTGCACCCTCCATTCTTGCACGCATCACCCTTCTACTTTGGGGCAATAAGTTAAGGGGGCATAGTTAGGGTGGGAATCCATGTGCCAATTCTTTTCCCCACATCCAAAGTCCAGTGCGTTTCCCCTCCTCTGTTCTTTTTAAAATGATCTTAACTGCTCAGAATTGATCAGGGCTGTGTATACCCTAGGCTTAAAATTTCAGCACAGAAAAAGGCTGTACAAATGATGCAGATTCTGCAAATGTGTGTGGATTTTCTTAATTTTCATAAATTATTCTGCTTGTGCTAGTCAGTGTGAATGAAAAAGGATCTGAAACAGGCACTGAAATGCCACCCTGTGGCCACTGAAAAGCTAACGGGGGGGGGGGGGGTTGCAGACTGCCAGAAATAGTGCAAATTGAGTCCACTTTTAGGGTTAGGGTTAGGGTTAGGGAATCATGGGAACTGTATTTTATTGTGACACCAGAGCTCTCTGACAGAGAAGGCTCAATGTCTCAGAAAAACAACAATTCCCATGATTCCCTAGCACTAACCCTAACCCTAAAAGTGGACTCAATTTGCACTATTTCTGGCAGTCTGCAGCCCCCCCCCCAGGGCCTTTACAGACTGCCATACATAATGCAGATTGAGGTCACTTTAACTGTTCTGGCTCAGTGTTAGGGAATCATGGGAATTGTATTTTTTCTGGGACATTGAGCCTTCTCTGTCAGAGAGCTCTAGTGCCACAATGAACTACCATTCCCGTGATTCCTTAGCACTGAACCAGGGCTGTTAAAGTGACCTCAGTGTGCATTATTTCTGGCAGTCTGCAAAGGCCAAGCCATCCCTGTGGTTTCCAAAATTTTCATCAAGCACTGAGCTCCACCTCATAAGCATATCTTTGCAGCCATAAGGGCTAGAAACTTATTCAGTTTTTTTTTTAAAGCTGACATTCTCAGGAAGCAGAATACTGTGCCTGGGTGCCACATCCTTTATTTTTGTTTTTCTCCTTCAAAATCGCAGCATACACACAGCCCTGGTATTAATTTCTCTGTGACCAGAAAATGATTCTGTACTGTGATCTCCCCCTGGTGTCTCTTTAACCCTCTGTCTCTTGCAATAAACTGGATTTGTAAGCTCTCCACAGAGAGTGCCCGCCAGTCGGGATTTTATACGGAATAAATAAGACACTGAAGGATTGCTTGCCCTTTATTTTCATACAATGCAGTTCTGCTTTGTTTTTGTTTTTTAAATAGTCATTGTTCAATTCAAAGCAGGAAGTAAAGTCAGTGGCTAGGTTGCTGAACTTGGACTTAAAAATGCAAGTTGCTGATGAATCTTGGAATAAAGATTGGTGTCTCTTGGAGGAACAGCAGCACCAACAAAAGGTTTACTTATTTGTTTAAATCTTTTAATGGTATAATGCCAAATGGTGGGGTTTATCTTAGTCGTTCAGGTGAGGAAAAAGAAACCAGTTAAAATATGATGGAGTCCCAGGCCTATTGCAAATAGCTCTCACACCCCCAAATCATGGGTGTAATCTGATGCTTTGAGACAGGCTGAGGACTGCTGTTTGCCTGGTTCACTTGCACAGCTGGAGTAAAGCCACCAGGGCAGCCCAACTCCATGCCTTCTAAGAAGGAGCAGAGGTTGTCTGCTGTGACTGAAAGAAAGGGAAAAACCTTGTGCTTGCACACAGCATTTCCCCCCAGCTGAATCTTTAATATGGATGCAGTTTCCATAGCAATGCTGTCTAGTCTCCCTACTGGGAAAGTGCAGCACTGATTGGCTATCCTTGCTGTGCAAATCCTTGCTTTACAAAGATGGTATTCCAGTGGTATGGTGAGGTGGGGGAAAACTTGTAGTAGGAGAAAGGGAAGAATGTCGAGTAAATAGTGATGCAGTTACATTATCAGACACAGTGCCTTGGTTCTGTAAACATAGCAGTTTTTAAAAATGGTTTCCTGAGGAAAGAGATGGCAAGCACCATTTGAAGTAGTAGGATGGGAGACCCACCTGGAGGGCCAAATTCCACTGAAATGATCCCATGAAATGAGCAGGAGCTCTTGCCATAGTGCTGCTGCACTTTTTGCGCTACTGCTTATTTCAGGAGAGATTATAGAAGAGATTCTGCTGTCTTTCTGTACATGTTGGGGCTATTGTTTGGGTTGTGCAACTCAGGCCATCAGACTATCAAAGGAGGACAGAGTAATTTATGAGGACAGGGAGCAAATGGCTGAGTTCTACCGGCCAGAGAGCTCCCACCTTCAAGTGTAGAGAACAAGGACTCAAGTTGGGGAGAGAAGGAGAGGAAGAGTACACCAGGGTCCTGTCCTGGTCCAAAACACAGCCTCAGTCCTTGGCACGCTCCTTGCGCAGGGCCACTCGGACGTCACTGCAGATCTTTCCCACTGCTTCAAAGAGGGGATCGCAGAAGGTACGTATGCACAAGGCGTAGCAGCGCCCGCAGCACTGGACTTCAATGAGGTAGCTCTTGATGCAAGGCACGGCCCCCCAGATGTGGCAGAAGGAGACACAGGCAAAGAGGAAGCCCCAGAGCAAGGCAAGGGGCACACCCAGTGCCCCTGACAGAATGCGGTAACACCAGTACTTGCTGACCGTAAAGGTGGTGTTGCTGGCCTTCCACACCCCATCAAAGCTGTGGGTTCCTTCTGGTTCAGCAATCACATCTTCAAAGTCCACCTGGCAAAATGGGAAGAGAGGCTGTGAGTCAGGCAGGGCTTGTTTTTTAAGGCAGGATGCATGATGTGTTGCTGAGCATACATGGAATGCATTTCCTTGTCTGATGAGTGCCACCTGAACTGTACACTTGGAGTTAAGAGGAAAGGTTTCCAGGTGCTGCTTATGGTGCTGCAGGAGGATGTACTTTTAAGTGTACATCAGGCCTGGCTAAACATTTTATGCAAAAGCAACACAATCCTAAGGGTGCTGCTATTATAATGTGCCAAACCAGCTTCTGATAGAGGGTGTTTTTAAGTGGAGAAGGATGGAGAGGTGCATGCTTACTGCTCCCCCCCCCCCCCATAGACAGGAGGAGAGTTTTGAAACAGTGTATGTGAGTAGGTATAGGACTTTGCATTCTTAGGAAGTGTTAAGTAACCTTCCACCCTCACTGCTTCTGTATTCCATAGCTTTGTAGGAGGCTTCTTTTCAAGATGTAAAGTGTTAGATTGGTATGTAGTGAATAATTCTTTTCCTGGTTGTACACAATCACGCAGAAGAGTTGGGAACCTTGCAATCAGATGCTGGAGGGCCAACAGTCAGGGATCTTGTAATTGCATCCTGTATTACAGATTCTGCATCTCGCAGGACTGTTGTAAAGAAAAAAGGGTAGGCCAAGGGTAAGGAGAGGCATGTCTGCTGCTTCAAGTTCATTGGAAGGGCCAATGAGAACTGAAGTCCAAGATTTGTTCTACAGTATATGTTGCCTGCCTCTATTAAGCATAGCAGACAGGCGGAATGATACCCAGTCCACCAAGATGTTCTGCATAAAGCCTGAATACAAACAAATATAGGAATACCCTGAATTTGGTAACTAATACAATTAACAATCAGGTAGCCTTCTGTTGGAGCAACAGTTACTTTTATAGCAAATTGTCATGACCTTATTGAAAGATACATAGTGCAACAATATAATTATAACCAATTATAACATATTTAGCAGTGTAAACACAATGTAAGGAAATAGTTCACATGTAACTACATAGTTTATAAAAGAATGTGCAACACTTCCTTCTGTAACTCTGGAGATTTTTGAATAGTCCTTTATCCATCAATTGCATTAAGGCAGGGGTAGGCAACCTTTCCCCTTTAAGGGCCGAGGGACTTCAGCTCCCAGAATCCCAGGAGCTATTGGCCAACATGGGACTATTGGCCAACATGGCTGAGGCTTCTGGGAGTTGAAGTCCCTTGGCCCTTAAAGGGGAAAGGTTGCTTACCCCTGCATTAAGGCTTCCAAACCATGGAGGCAAGCCCCCCCCCCAAGGAGTAGCTGCAAAAGTGAGAGGCTTAATAATAAAGTAGACATGAAATAATAGTAGCAATATAGAGTTTGATTGCTCTCACTTTTTCTTTCCTTCTGTTAAACATATCAACAGTTGCAGAAGTGAAAGGCCTGATAATGATGTAGGACAGTTCTTTCCTGGATAGTTAATGAACTTTTTTGTCCTCAGGGATGACTTCATCAACTTAAAAGTACAGTTGTCCCTCCACTTTTGCGGCTTTGGCTTTTGCGGATTTGATTATTTGCAATTTTGTTCAATATGTTCTCTCTAGGGATCTCTAGGTCGTCCAGTATATCTCTGCCAGAAGTTGGCAATAGAGTTGTACTAGAGACCCTAGAGGTTCCTAGAGAAAACACTTCTCTAAGCATTTGTATGTCCTCCAGCATGAGTCTGTGATAAGCTTCTGGCAGATGTTAACCATAGAATTGCACTGGAGGACCTGGAGATTCCAAGAGAGGTGTTTTCTTAGGTAAAAAGAATAGTGGTTTTTTTTATTTGAAGGTTTTCCAAATTCACAGGGGTCCTTCTCCCCTAATCTCAGAGAATGTGGAGGGACCACTGTATTTCCTTTTTTAAATGGTGGTAGAATTCCAAGACATAGCTGTGTTAGTCTGGAAAATCAGTATGCAAAGACTTAAGTCTACAAAAACTCATGTTACCAACTTCTCTCTTCCAGTTGTCTCAAAGGTACTACAAGATCCCTTTGCAGATTCCCCTCTTTGTAAAACAAACTTTTCAAAATTAATCCACAAGCCAAAATGGCTAACCATCTTCCACTGCCACAGATGGTAGAAGACAAAACCTCTTGTGTAGTAGTCTACAGTTGTGCTTATTGCAGCAAGTTTCACAGGAATTTCCTTCTCTAATTAGGAATTGAGGAAGGGATGACCAGATTGATTCCAGAGCTGAGTGGAACCCTTTCCCTGTCAGGAAAGACTACAGTGCTTGTATTACGCTCCTTCCTCCACATTTGTGGCTTTGACTTTTGTGGATTTGATTATTCATGGATTTTATTAATATGTTCTCTCTAGGAATCTCTAGGTCCTCTAGTGCATTTAATGAAATGTCCCACTGAAGGACATAGAGATTCCTAGAGAGAACACTCCTCTAGGCATTTGTAGCTCCTCCAGTGCAATTCTATGGTCAATGTCTGGCAGATGTTGACCACAGAGTTGCACTGGAGGACCTGGAGATTCCTAGAGAGGTGTTCAGTGCTTTTGTTATTTGTGGGTTTCCCACATTCACGGGGGACCTGTGCCCCTAACCCCAGTGAATGTGGAGGGACGAGTGTATTACACATTCTGTTATAAAAAAATAACGTTATACAGTCATGAAAAATCATACCCATGATAAAATAACCTTTATAATTTTATTCACTTACCAATAAAGAATTTTATTACTCACATTCTTTTATAAACTTTGTAGTTATATGCAAACTATTCCCTTACATTGTGTTTATACTGTTAAATATGTTAAAATTGGTTATCATTTCATTGTTGCACTATGTATCTTTCAATAAGGTCATGACAATTTGCTATGAAAGTAACAGTTGCTCCAGTAAAAGGCTACCTGATTGCTAATTGCATTATAGTTCTGCACAAAGCCATCAAGAGACTCAATCTGGTTTTCTCGTGCAACTTACAAATTACATTTAAAGAGATAAAATTTGTGGAAAATCATAATATGGCAGAATTCTGGTGGATTGTGTACTAATGATTGACGGGGAGGTGGGCATTTAAATATGCCCCCTGTCTACTAAAAATCCTATATATGTTTCATCAGATGTTCTCAGCCTCAGGTATTGAAATGTTTTTCTATGACCAGTCACAATGTCAAGTGTAACAATATATCAATAAATACAGTGGTTCACACTTACCTGTGGGGATAGGTTCCAAGACCCCCAATGATACCTGAAACCACAGAAAGTACTGAACCCTATATTAGTAATGTTTTTGGACTGCAATTGACCATGAGTAGCTGAAACCATGAAGAGTGAAACCATGGATAAAGGGGCACTACATAATATTTTGGACCCTGTCTGACCACAGGTAACTGAAACAACGGGAAGCAAAACCACAGAAAAAGGTGGACTACTGTACCAAAATCAGAATCATCCAGGCCATACAGAGTATTTCCTATTTCTATGGATGGGTGTGAAAGCTGAATGGTGAAGAAAGTTGACAGGAAGAAAATGCATGTGAAATGTCATACTGAAGGAGAGAGCTGTAGATACTATTGACTTAAAAAGATAAAAGAATGGGTCTTTGCACAAATGAAGCTTGAGCTCTCACTAGGAGCAAAGATGACTAAACTGATACTATCATATTTTGGACATTGTGAGATGATGTGACTCACTGGAAAATGATGCTAATGTGGATAATGTAAAGTGGAAAACTGTAGGAAAAGAGGGAGAGTGCATTACAGGTGAATTTGCTCAATTATGGAAGCCACAGCCCTGAGTTTGCAAAACCTGAGCAGCTGATGACTAGGGATCCTGGCGATCTCTCATTCATAGGGTGACTATATGGTAATGGGAACTTTATGGCAAGTAACATGTCACAATCTCTTCTGGAAACTGAGCATAATGTAGCATGGATTAAAGAAATTGTGCTTTTTTTAAAAAATGCATTGTTTTTAATATTGGAAGCTATCCTAGCTTGATCAAAATGGTCAGAAATATTTTACATATAAGGATCAAATGTGTGTAGGAACAGTCTGAGAATAAGTCTTGCAAGGATTTAGTGCAAAGTGGTAGGCAGTATTAAGTTAAGTAAGCATTAGCATTGTGCTTGTGGTTGCCTTTTTCTATTTCCTTCCAACTTCCACTCTGCATCTTTTTATAGCCTTGTTAATCTGCTTGCAAAGTGAGGTAACCAGCAATTCATAACATCTTCAAACTGAAAAGACCACTGCATCTTGTTTTATCTCTTAGGACTTAATCACATCAGGTTCGCAAGGTGCCACAATCCCATTAGTCTAGTAAATGCAAACATACTGGGTGGGGAAAAATAATTATCGCACAACTCTTCAAAAGTGTGATGGTGCTACTTCTGTCCTGCCTCCCTACCCTAACCTGTTCCCAGTATGCCTTTTGGTATTTATTTATTCTTACTTATTTTTAGTGCAATTGCATGATAATTAGGTTTACCAATTAGGTTTATATAAAAAAGAAAAGAAAAGAAACTGGAAAAAAAAACCCCACACCCCAGACTGCTTGGAAACAGTGAGAGGGAGGGGGAGAGGAGCATAATCATGCCCGCTTGCACCACACATCACACTCTTTCAACAGTGGAAAAGCAATGCAATTGGGAGACATTGATGGGTTTTGCCCATCAATGAAAAGGAGCACTCCAGCAGCGGATGGACTATAGACCAGTTACTGGACAGACACAGCATCATATGAAAAAGCATGGCCTGCTTTAATTCCACTTTTCAAACTTGATGTGATAAACATTTTAATCAAAAGCACACTACATAGTCAAGTGGTAGTCACTCATGGAGAGTAAGAATTGCCATGAAGAGAATAGCAAGACTGAAGTGTTTGTATATGGGGAAGGGATTTTCTCCCTTTCTCTCTTCCAGGCTGTTTATGTGGGTGAGCTAGCAAAATGCGCAAGCCTATTAGGAAGCCTACTATTTCATACAACCTTCCTGACAATTTCATGTGTAACCTTTTCTTAATACCATAGAACAGGATTGTATTACAGTCAGCCCTCTGTGTCCATAGATTTTTCATCCACGGATTTAAGCATCCATAGCTGGAAAATATTAAAAAAAACACAAAACTCCAAAAAGCAAACCTTGATTTTGCCATTTTATCTAAGGGACATTATTTGACTATGACTATTGTATATAATGGGACTTGAGCATCCATGGATTTTGGTATCCATGGGTGTCCTGGAATCAAACTCCAGTGGATACCAAGAGCCCACTGTATTTCCTTCTAAAAATCTTCACAGTGTAGTCTCAAAAACACCATGGCATACTGATTTTGCTGGATCTGAGTAGCTCTCGGTATGGTCTATGACAGGTACAGTCAGTGAATTCTATTTAACATGACATCAGCTCCAGAGATGAATTTGGAAGAGAATATATTTCAGTTTTGGATTCCCCACCACCAGTGTGCACACTAAATCCTTCCTGAATTTTGGAGGTGGAGGGTCCCCCGTTTCTGTGACATAACCACCTCCAAGTCTCCCATGTTACTGTCATTGCTGAATTTGGTACTGTGCTGGTGGTAGCAGCACGAATGGGCATTTTTGTCTTTCGATTTACAGCCATGTGGATTGGTTGTTTAATACTTTTTAAAAACATGCATTGCATATTGTTTTATTAAGGGGTGGGTGGATTTATGGGTTTTATATTGTATTTCTTTTGTATTTTTAAATTGTTCTAAGCCGCCCTGGTTGTGTTCGCAGAGGGGCGGGATAGAAATAAATTTATTATTATTATTATTATTATTATTATTATTATTATTATTAATGGTACTGCATGTTTTAACATAGGTTGTAAGTCACTTTGGGTCCCATATTGGGAGAAAGTTAATTATGAAAGAAAGAAAAAAAGAAAGAAAGAATAAATAAATAAATATCAAATTTCAGCACACCACAGCAAAATCTCCTTTGAAAAATTAAATGTTTAAAACAAGGCATGCAGGAACTCTGTCTAGTGCTCTCCAAGCTATCATGTACTCCCAGGAGCCTTCATATAAAGTTCAAGACTAGGGCTGACAAAGAAAGAAAAAGATGCTGAAAGTGGGTATCAAATTCACGTCAAGTCTACAGCATGGTATGTGGAATGTTATATATGTCTATTTTAACCCCCCAGGACAAACTGCAGCCTCCCAGCCTGAAGTCTCAGACAGGCTGTTGTGCTGTACAGATTGCTCTGAGCAAAGTATGGGAAGCACAATAAAGTGAGGAGTACTTATCAAGAAGACAAAAACAGCAGAGCTTGGAAATATGATTTTGCTCGACTACAATTTCCAGCACTGCATGACTATCACTGGCTGGGGGATTCTGGGAGATGTAGTCTAAAGAAAGAATAACATCCTCAAACTGTGCACTAGAGTGAAGGCATAATAAATCCCTTGAGGTGATGGATGTTGGCATACTTTGTTTTAAAACCATCACCTGCAACTTTCTGGAGAGAGGTTTAATACAAGCCAGAGAGTCAGCATTGTGTAGTGGCTTGAGCATTGGACTACGACTGTAGACACCAGAGTTTGATTCCCTGCTCAGCCATGGAAGCCTACTGGATGACCTTGGACAAGTCACACACTCTCAGCCCCAGAAACTCTGCAATAGGTTCACCTTAAGGCTGCCATAGGTCAAAAACGACTTGAAGGCACACAGCAACAATAATGTGGGCCAATGTCCCATTCCATACATGTTTCCTCCCATAGATTACTGGCAAGTCTTATGATCGCAACCATTGATTACTTCACCCTTCCTTCTCCATAGATTGACACCAAATGGTCAATCAACACCAATTACCAGTTCCTGTGTCTGAGAATTCAAGGTCCTACAATCCTTAGAAGAAATAGAGAAAGATATATGGCTGTGAATTCAAGAAAGAGTGACCCTTCTACATTTTTCAGGTGGCCAATTATTTCTAAAGAGAGGGGTTTGTGGGTGTTGGGGTGGAGGAGTGATTGCTTCTGTATTCTGAAGCCATTTACAGTGTGCCCTTGGTATTTGCTGGGGTTTTGTTCCAGGGCCCCTCATGGATACTTATCTAATATTCATGGATGCTCAAGTCCCATTAAATACAGTGGGATAGTAAAATGGTATCCCTTACATAAAATGGCAAAATCAGAGTTTGCTTTTTCCGAATATATATTTGAATATTTTCAAGCCATGAATGGTTGAATCCATGGACACAGAGGACCAATAGTATATACTGAATATTAAGCTGCTTTAAATAACTATATATACTGAATTTTCAAGCTGCTTACTCTCCTGTTTTAATTTTATTCAACAAAATTATTTTCAGTTTTATGGAAACGTTAGGAGTGTACAGCTTTGTGTTATGCATTTATGTGTCTTTGGAAGAGATTTAATGAGAGAACTACCTGCAAGGGACTGGCTCCAAACATTTTGCTGCCCGGGGGAAAGGTAATAGCCAGGAGGCTGCAGCAGTGACCCCTCTGACTAAAGGTAGGGTTGGCCCTACATTGGCTCAGCAAGACACTAAGGCTGCTGCCACATTGCAGAATTAATTCACTTTGACACTGCTTTAACTGCAAAGGCTCCATCCTATAGAATCCTGGAGTTTTTATTTTGTCGTGGCACCAGAGCACCAAAATACGAAGCCCAGACTTCTATATCTTGATCCATGGCAATTAAAGCGGTGTCAAATTGCATTAATTCTGCAATGTAGAGGTAGCCCAAATAGAACTGACTGGCTTGGGCTCCTTTGGACCTGTCTTTCTCTTCTAATTCTCCATATTTTCTATGGAGTTTGTCACACGGGGACCTATGTGCTTCTATCCCGAAAATGATTAAAGTGTCCACATTCTGGAAAAGTGCGCAAATGTGTGAATGATTTTCACAAGCAGAGCACAACAACACATTAAAAGCTCATTAGTAATGCGATAAAGTTGGTAGAAAGCACATTTGGTTTTCACACAGATGTGGACAAGTTGTTGATGGTTTGGAAATAACTTTTTTGTGCATGCGCACAGAAGAAGTAGTTGTGTCACCAGAAATCACCCAGAGAAATAAACAATTTTATTTACACAATTTTCTTTATAAAAATGCACTTTACTGTCACTTACTTTTCAAGAAATGGTATGCAATCTAAGTAAAAAGATCAAAATATTACCCCAAAGAAGTAGGAAAGCTAGAAAAAAAGTCTTTCACTCACGCTGCATCCCTGCCTTCCCTCAGCATCTGTTCTTTTAAGAGCCCCGGCTACTGGGGAAAGCTGGAGGAGGAGAGAGTTGTGTAAGGGAGAGAAGCAAGCTTTTCCTTTCTGTGTGTGTGTCCCTGCCTTTGCTATTCCTTTAAGAGCCCTGGCTGAAGCATGAAAGGCTGCGTCCCTCTTGGCACAACAAAACAGCCCTGGAAGCAAACACCCCAAAGAACCATGGGAAATCTGGGAACAAGTACAAAAATGGGGACAATCCTGCAAATAGCTTTCACACTATAGAAATTGCTCAAAGGAAGTGATATCGTGAATGAAACGGAAGTGAATTCACGATATTTTCCTGAAAATGTCTATTTGCTGGTTCATGTCACTTTCTTGTTGGATTCTATGCGGTTTGCATGCAACGTCGTGTGAAAACCACTTGCGCAATTGAGACTAATATGTTGGATAACCAGAGGTTCTTACCCATTTAAACTTGCAATTTCCCCCATGTGATAAATTCCTACGAAGACAAAGCTGCTCTATTTTTCCTGTTTTCACTCCCTGACTTGACAAAGTCAGTGTGTAGAGAGATCTACAGACTGATTCTACAGACTAACATGGCTTTGAATTCCTTGACAAAGTCACAAAGTTATAAATTTTCAACCAAGGGTGGGCTGGTTTTGAAATGAATAAGCACCCAATTTTCAGCAACATGAGCTCATTGTTCCTAATTACGTAGAGATCAACAGGTCTAAGCAGATTTTGCTCATTATTATGCCTTGTAGTTTTGCCTGTATCTGGACAGCTCATGTGCCTAATGGTGTCCAGCTAGCAGAAATCTAGAATTCTCTGTTGTTATTTACAGTGAAAGGGGTTAAATAGCCCTCTGCCTGACTTTTCACCTTGGAGAAAATGTCTATGGTGGGTAGTGTGTGTTTGTGTGTTAGTGCTGCCAGCGTGAAAATCCGAGACATCTCCTGCCCCTTTAATGGCTGTGTTTTGTGGGCTGCCTTGGGTGCCTTTGTGGGAGAAAGGTGACATAGAAATGAAATAAATGAATAAATGAATAAATGAAATGAATGTGTAGAAACCAGAATGTCAATAGGTGATGTCACACAACCAGGTAAACAAGCAACACAGCCATTAAAGGGACAAGGCATCTCCAGTTTTCACTCTGACAACTTGTGTGTGTCTGCGTGTGTAGTGGTGTCAAGTGGAGAGAGCTGCAGCCAGCTCTCATAACCATTTTATGTCCCTTGACTTCTCTGTTTTCTGTCCAAAACGGTAGGCTTGCCTGTCTTGCTTATGCCAGGAGTGGCAATTTGCCTTACCCTAAAGGCATGAGATCCCATCTGATCTTGGAAGCTAAGCAGGGTCAGCTCTGTTTAGTACTTGGATGGGAGATTGCCAATGAACATCTATATTTCAGGGAAAGGTAATGGCTAAACCACCTCTGAGTATTCCTTGACTACGAAAACCCTAGGAAAATCATGGAGTCTCCATAAGTTGACAGCTGACTTGAAGGCACACACACACACATACACAAGCTACTTACCCCTGGGCACAGTTTAACATTTAAAAAATACCCATGTTGTAAAACCAGAAGTGGACATCTGCCCATTTCCACTTTTTTGCCAGCCTGTGCAGGCATTAGGGGGCGCCTGGGCAGGAAACTGACTTCTAGATCCTCTGCAATTGCCCTGGACTGCCAGCTCTCATCCATTTCTAAACCTCCAGTGACCTCCCATCACTTTAAGGACCTCCATTTGATGCATTAATCCTTTGTTATAATTGCCTTTCCTATTCTTCACTTCTCTCCCACTATCAAGAATTATTTCATTTATTTAATACTATTTTATTTCAAACATTTATAATGTATAGTGGGCCCTTGGTATTCGCCAGCGCCCCCCCCCCCCGCATAGATACCAAAATCCGTGGATGCTCAAATCCCATTTAATACAACGACACAGTACAATGGTGTCCTTTATATAAAATGGCAAAATCAAGGCTTGCTTTTTGGAATTTATATTTATTTGGTTATTTTAAAGCCATGGATGGTTGAAACCATGGATAAAGAATCTGTGGTTATGGAGGACCAATTGTATAATGCCTTTCTGTTTTAATAAGATGTAGTCCAGGTGGGTTTTTAAAATCAAAATAAAAAAATCTCAGGGTAGGTATCAATTCCCTTTCCCTCTCAATATCTCTTTCGTTAGAGAAGCGAGTGCTTATGCTGTAATAGCAAACCCTTTTAATAAATGAATAATAACAATGATAATAAGGCACAAATAAATACATGATTAATAAAAAAGTGGGCAGAGAAAACGCCACTCTGCACTCTGCTCTAAGCCTTTGACTGGCATGCTTGGCATCAACCCATCTTCTTTCCAGCCACAACTCAGTCTCCAAACGGAGTTCTCTTTTATAGCTGAATAATTTTAAAATTATTATCGCTTTGTGCCTTCAAGTTGTTTCTGACTTACTGCAACCCTATGGTGAATCTATCATGGGGCTTTCTTGGCAAGGTTTGTTCAGAGGGAATTTGCCATTGCCTTCCTCTGAGGCTGAGAGAGTGTGACTTGCCCAGGGTCAGCCAGGGGGTTTACATTCCGAGTCAGGATTCAAACCCTGGTCTCCAGAGTCATAGCCCAAGGCTCAAACCACTACATCACACTGGCTCTCAATTATTATTATTAATTTAAAAATTTGACCACCTTGTTCCATCCCCTTACTTCAAGAGGGGGAAGAATTAGTCTTTTCCCTGCTCCATTCTCCCTATACTTTAGGAGGGCTCTCACCTTGACCACATCTTGGTTGATCTGTTTGGGGTCTCTTTCCACCAAATCGATCTCTTTGGTGAGTGGGTCCCAGGAGTCCATCTTCCCCAGAGTGACCTCTTCATCTTCTTCTTGTTGGGCCATGGCTCTTCCAGTCCTTTTCTGCTGCTCAGCTTCTTTGTCTCTGAAGAGCAGCGGCCGTGATGATGGTAGTGGTGTCCAGTTGTCCCTGGCTGTCAGGCCAAAGGGCGGCTGTCTCCCCCTTCCTCTTCTCCACCTGCTAAATCTTTCTGAACTGCATGCAGTTCACAGCATGAGAGAAGGCTGTTCTGAAAATAGTCTGCCTCAGAGACAGAATGAATCTGCCTCTAGGGCAGGGCAGAGTTGTTTTTAGCAGAGCTTCACATAGTTATAATAAAGGGCCTCTCTTCCCTTTTTTTTAGTTCAGAGATCCTGCACATAATAATTCTTCAGACCCTGTCCACATGAAAAGGAAGAAGTTGCTTTTCTCTCCATCTGAATAGGTGTCCCAACTACCAGGGAGCAACACCTACCAACGTCTTGGAAGACATTTATTTATTTTACTTGTATGCCACTTTTCCTCCAAAACTTGAGACAGTTTACAAAGATAGAAAGAATACAGATAAACCCTCCACTAAGTCATAAATAAAAACATGGAGTTGTAGATAAAATGCAATTAAATTAGCATTATTTGATAATACCAAATGTTCCTAACATTTGTATGAATCCAGGTTTTTTGGGTTATCAATCTAACATCTGTATGAATCCAGTTTTTTGGGTTATCTATTTTCTTAAGGGGACTGTTCCCTGCCTGTTTCCCCCTCTTCTGATTATTAGATGAGGAAAATAAAAAGATAGCTTTAAAGGAGGGGAAGTAGTTCTACCTTCCCCAACTTGATGTTGGCTGCCTAAATCCAATTGTTAGTCCTAACTAGAGTAAGACTATTGAATCAATGGAACTTACATGTAAGTGTTTACTTAAAATTCCCATGGAGACAGTGGATCTACTTGAGTTGGGACTAACAGCAGAATTAAAGCCTACTACAACTCCCATCATTCCCATCCTACATGGGTTGATCATGGTGATGATTCCTGCAGTCCAACACAGCTAGTGTGTGCTTAATAGGGGGAGAGTGACTTAGTGCAGGGCTACTAAAAGTAGTAGTCTGTGGACCGGTGCAGATCCATGAGCTAGTGGCTGATGGTCCATGACAAGTTTCCAGGAAAGAAAGAATTGTATTTAGTGGGCACAAATATGATGTCAGTCTCTGGCACCCGGGGGGGGGGGGATCTGCTAATCCCTATAATAGATAGTTTACAAAGTAGTCCTTAGTGTTTAAAAAACATGAAAATGGAAAGATGGAACTGTCCCCTTCCACATTATGCTCACACATTTCTTTTGTACTGCTGTCATCTCTGCAAAACTAGGTTTTTTAAAGCACTGCACAAATGTGGGAGTGGAGTGAGGGAGAAAGGCATTGTGTATACAGGCAACAACATGAAAGTACCATATACCATATTCAAGGTTGTTTTTAAAAGCAGGAGGCAGACTGTACCATATTTGGAGGCAGCTTGGCAAGAGTTAGACCTATCCAAGGTGGTGACCATGTTGACTGTGAGGATTATGGGAGTTGCAGTCCAAACAAATAACTTTTCCACGCTCTGGCACATACAACAGGAGAGACATTGGCTTTCTGCCATTTTTGTGAACTTCCAGATGCTTTCGATGTCTGTCTTGGAGAGACAGTTGTTGACTGGATCATCCTGGGTTTCATATTGCAAGGGAAATAGTCTGCTAGTAGGGATGGCTGCCCCCTATGCTCTTTCAACTAAGACTGAAACCTGTTTAGAAGTTACTCTTCTGTGTGGCGGGGTGAGAGTTGGCTGCTGTGGAGGGGGGGAGTTGGTAAAGAAGCTTTATGTACATGCTTAAATGTCCTCTTCTCTTAAAAATTGTTGTACTGTATTTCCAAGATAGATATCTATTATTAAAAACTGTGAGGCGAATGCTTGGCATAAACTGAGTCTTATTCCCACCCTCGATCAATTGATTGATTGATCGATAGATGCTTCCCCTGCGTTTTGACACCTTGCTGTCTGACAACTCACTCTTTCAACCCTTTCAAATTACAGACTTCCATTAATTCAACCAGGGGTTCTGCTCTTTCCTCAGTTCTTCTTGCCTATGAGGTTCATTTGGGACCACTTGCACACACTTTTTTTGGTTTGTGTATGTATATAGCTATATAATAGATCAGGGACCGGCAACCTATGGCCCGGGGGCCGGTCAAGGCCCCGGGCCCCGGACTTACCAGCCCAGGCTGTAGGCTGCTGCCGCCGCCGCGTGCCGCCACCGCCGCCACGCGCCGCCATCGGGGCGCGTTTTCGGCCGCGCTTGCTGCGGCTGTCATTTTGGAAGTCAAAATGGCAGTCACGACGCATTTGCGCATGCGCAGTACTCTTGTGCATGCGCAAACGCGTCGCGGCCGCCATTCTGACTTCCAAAATGGCAGCCGCGCGCTACGGCGGCGGCAGCGTGCGCGGGGGTCACACATGACGGAGGGCGGTGTGCGCATGCGTGTGGGTGCGTGCGCCGCCATTCCCCCCCCTTGGCCCAGCCGAGACCTGGGTGACGGGAGACCGGCCCGGGTCTCAAAAAGGTTGCCTGTCCCTGTAATAGATAGATAGATAGTGTGTTAATTTAGCCTCTCCACATATGCAAAAGAGATTTAGGATGTGTTATTAATGTTTTCAATGGCCAAAATGCACTTGCAAGCTTACAAAAACTGGACTACCCTTTTAAACCAAATTTCACTTTCTGACATGACAGTCCTCCAGACTCTAATCAGTTGGATAGGTGGATAATTCCTGTGTGTGTGTGTGTGTGTATGAAAATGAGAGTCAAAGGAAATTGGAAGAAACAGAATCACTTGAAGCCTTTAACATCTCTTCAAGAAGATCTGCCATCAAGGTCCATTAAAAAGAAGTATGTTCTAGCTGTCTGGTAGGGTAAAGCCTATCAGTCATGTCAAGTCACACAGAAATATTTTGGCTCAGTCAAAAATGTGAGTGCGGGGGGGGGGGAGTAGACAATGTAATTTGTCCACTAGCAGTTGTCCTCGCAAGGGTCCTAGCAAGTCCTTCCTCCCATGGGGGAAAAAAAAAAATTCACAGGACAGATTTGGAATCCAGTCTTTTGGCCACTGTGTGGTCAAGGAACATCTCCCAGCCTAAGGGGAAATCCTGTGCAAAAACGAGATTTAAAAGCTGGGGAAAACCTGCAAAAGCGGGTTGATTTTTACACACATCGCTGTTAAACTGTTGTTAACCCGAACAGGAAGTAGTCAAAAGCCACTCCTTTTTACTTTCAGGATTTTCCGAAAGTAAAAAGAAGCGACTTTTGACTACTTTCCATTTGGGTTAACAATGGTTTAACAATGACGTCATCTGAAAATCTACCTGCTTTTGTGGGTCTTTTTCGATTTAAAATCCCGTTTCTGCACGGGATTTCCCCCGTGTGATAAAGTCCTTAGTAAAATTGAAATCCTAATGATCAGCCTTGCTTGGTTATTGTCAGGGCAGGCCAAGTATTATTAAGACCATAACCTGTCCTCAGATCTAAATTCAGTGAGTTCTGCAAATAACAACGCAATGGGCCAAATGGGCTGAGTCAAAAACAGCTGCTCTAAAAAACACAGAGATGGCCTCTTGGGATGTCATTCAATACAATGCATTAAGTTCCAACTACAGTTGCTCACAGTTTATCATTCAAACACACACACACATACCATATTTGCCTGTTTCAAAATTGAAGCAGAATCTGCAAAATGATAAATTAATGCAAATCATACAGAAAAAGCCACATAAAGAATTCAAAGGAGTGTGGAATCCTTTTATTTAATATTTGAAAAGAGAGAAAGATTAATAGTTGATACCAGATTTAGAATCAAAACAATCCGTATATAAGTTTAACAAATGGAAATATAAAACCCAAGAAATAAACATATTACAACTATATCTGTGAAAGAATACATTGCTATGAGGTGCAGTATGGATAGACTCAGGAAATATGGGATTATGAAGGAGAAATTGATATGATATATTTAAGATTCTTTTTATTTAATACATTTTAATTCCCTTCAGAAAATAAGTAAGAGGATTTTTGCAAAGTAATATTATGGTATAATCGTATTTCTAGATGTGTAGAAAGATAGATAATGAAAATCAGGAGAAGAAATGTAATCAGCGACAAATATGATTCAGTAGATAAGTGATGGAAGTCATTTTAATGTTTGTATGTAATCTCATTTTTTCTTTTTTCCCTCAGCTTTGTTTTGTGTATAATTGTTATTTTTTTCTTTATGTATGTATATATGTTTTTGTCTTTGTCTTATTTTTTTGTCTTTATTTGCTGACGCTCTATGTTCTATAGTGTCTTTTTTAATTAATAAAAATCTTTTAAAAAAATTGAAGCAGAATCTATTCCCAGATCAAGGTGAAATGAAGGGGTTATTCCTTCTTATTTACTCAGGAAGATGGGATAAGGAACATTTAATCCACTCTTTTTGCTTCTAGCCAGGAGGTGGATGCAGAGGAGAGTGGAGGGTGATCCCTTGTCTCCTACCTGATCCATGAAAACTGGAGACTCAGGGCCAGGCAACCTTAATGCTCATTCTTGGCACAACAAATGCAATAATAAAAGTGTTTAAAAAATAAACTAGTAATTTGCTGCCCTTTCATAAAAATCCATATTTGCTTCCTTTTGCCTTGCTATACTTAAAGGGCCTGTCCTGCTAAAATTTGGCTAAAATGTTCCCATGCCCCCTGGGGGCCACAAAAATGGCCTTGGAGGTTGTATGTGGTTTATGGGCTGCACTGTGCCCATCACTGCCCTAGTGGAAAAAGGCAATGAGAACTATTGTCAGAAATTTTAATGTTGTAAGCCTCCCTGATTGCTCTGCAGAGGGGCGGGATAATCATCATCATCATCATCATCATCATCATCATCATCATCTGATGATCATGTATTGTCGTTTCTTTATTTTTTTTTCTTGGTTTGGAAGTGACTTGTGCTCCATGGGTGTGAGCCAGACACAAATGGTTTCCATGCTATAATTGCAAACACATAAATCAGGCCTATGACTCCTTCAAAAGGAGAAGCAATCTATGCTGTGGGTCCCTCAGAAGAAAGGCTCCATTTTGCTACAAGCCAATTCAAAGCAATAGGCATATGCACAGAGGTGGAGAACTGAAATAAAATTAGAACCTGTATGAAATCATATGCTGTTGCTGATGCTGTTATCAATGCTGTTGATTCTGTCATAAATTATGTCAATTTAGTGGTATCTTCAAATGGTGATTCAGTGTTGGCCTTGCATTCAGTTAGGCTGCAAGGGATCACCCCTTGCTTTAAAGTTAAATTTAACTTTCACTAGCCATCTCTTGTATTTTAGGCAGGGAGCCAACAATGTATTCGCCAGCCACTGTGATGCATTGACATCTGATCATGTGCTGCTACCTCTGGTGCTGCTGGCAGCTATATGGTGGCATCTGGCCAGCTCCAAGGTGTGGCTGGGAAAGGGAGGTATGTACCCGTAACGTTACACTCGCTGCATAAGTGCACGCAACAGCTTTGCTGCCAGCCAGCGCATTTGAGGGGACCATGATGATGGGCACCACCAGCTGCAGCCTTCAGTATACTTGGGGGTTGAATGCAAAAGAAATGTAGCATTTGATGGTGAGCTTCTTGGTACTGCAGAGGTGTGTCTTATCTGTCTCTAGATGGGGTTACCATGAGATAGACTATAGTCATAAGCACACGACTTGGAAACAAGTCAAGTAAACTCAAGCAAGGATTTGGCTGTGTCTCATACAAGATGAGTTGAGCTACAGAGAGGGAAATGATGAATTGTAAGTGATCCCAAGAACCATATAGTCCAATTCCCAGCTAATGCAGTTGTTGTTACTTGTCCTCAAGTTGGCCTCGACTCATGGTGACCATGTGGATGAGATATCTGCAAGACTCCCTATCCTCCACTGCACTTCTCAGGTCCTGCAAATTCATGCCCATGACCTGACTGATTGAGTCTATCCATCTTCTTCTCTTTCTACTTCCCTCCATCTTTCCTAGCATTATGGTCTTTTCTAATGAGTCATGCCTTCTCATGATATGGCCAAAGAATGACAGCCTCAATTTGGTCATCTTGGCTTCCAGGGAGAGGTCATGCTGGATCTGTTCAAGGACTCATTTGTTTGTAATTTTGGCTGTCTGCAGTATCCTCAGAACCCTTCTCCAGTACCACACCTCAAATGAGTTTATTTTCCCCCCATCCACTTTTTTCACTGTCTAACTCTTACATCCATACAGAGTGATGAGAAATACAATGGCTTGCACAATTCTAATTTTAGTGCTTAGTTGTATATCTTTGCTCCTTAGGATCTTTTCTAGTTCCTTCATGGCTACCCTTCCCATTCCTAGTCTTCTTCTGATAGCTTGGCTACAGTCTCTGTTCTGATCAATGTTTGATCCAATGCAGGTGGCCTCTGTTTAAAAACCTCCAATGAAGGAGAGTCAAGTATCCTCTGTGGTAATCTGTTCCACTGTCAAACAGTTGTTAATGCCAGGAGGTTCTGCAGAGTGTTTGCAAACTAGACACTCTAATAACTTCCACCACACAACTAAAGGCTGCCCCTACCATTTGGCAGAGTTGGATAACAGCCTCAGATACTGGAAGGTATTAGCAGTAGCTCCCTCCCTCCCCATTCCTCCTGAATACCTCAAACATTTCCCTCTGTTGGGGGAAAGGGCTCTGTGTGCCATTGTGGCATGTCCTGCACCTTTCATCCCCAAGCTAGTCCATATCCCTTAGGTGTGGTGGTAGACAGTTGAATGCTATCTCAGTGTCAGTGCTGACAGCAAGTAGAACTGTTGGTTCAGCCCAGTCAACTTTTGTATTTGGAAATGGGTGTGTGTGATGCCTTCTTGTCCTTTGCCTCACATAGGTAGGAAGATCTAAGCCTGCTTATACACCTCCTTAGCTCCATAAGCCCCATGTGAAACAGTGCTGTGTTGTTGTTGTGTGTGTTGTGTGCCTTCAAGTTGTTTCTGATGTATGGTGACCCTAAGATGAACCTATTGTGGAGTTTTCCTGACAAGATTTGTTCAGAGGAGATTTGCCATTGCTTTCATCAAATCAAATCTGATTTATGATGACCGTCTCACAGGGGTTTCTTGCCAAGATTTGTTCAGGGGGGATTTGCCATTGCAAGGTGGCACAATGGATTTCCATGACCAAGCAGGGATTCAAACGCTGGTCTCCAGAGTCACAATCCAATGTTCAGACTGCTACACCACACTGACCTCTCTGCCAAATACAGCTCCCCCCCACCAGCTTTTCTAGTAGGTTCACTTATATCTGGTTAATCTGAAGTGAATCAGTAGAAGTTTCCACACACAAAAGGAAGGGAAACAGTTTTGTTTCTTTTATTGAATGGGAATGGAGGGATTAACATAATTCAAAATCCCAACTATTGTTTTTGTGGGAGGGGAGTTTGAAGATGGTGGAGGTTAGCGCTCACAATTATAATGCTCTTTAATCCTGGAAATCAGTGCTGGATATAGAGTTGTCCCATTTGCTATCCCCTTCCCTCATGGCTATCCCATCCACAAGATGCCAGCTTTTTCCCTTTGTTTCATTGAGATGATTCTTATATGGGTAGTGTAGGGTTAGACAGTCTTCCAGATATTGTTTGGTGGCTGAACTGGTGATAATTTTAGGGAACTGTGGAAAGTGGTGTTAGGAACCAGGGCTTTTGTGTTTCCAGCTCCCAAATGGGGAAGTAAGTTCAGGAACCCCTTTCTGAGGTCCAAGCTACAGATTTTGTTCAAGGAAACAGGAGAATAAAATTTTGGGTTTGATTTCACCCCTTCTCTCTGGTGCACCATTTCCCTCATTTCCTAGTCTCCCTGTTTCCCCCCCCCCCCCCATCTGCCCTCTTCCCTTGTGCTGGTTCCACTTTTTCAGCCTGAGGTGAAAAGGCCTCTTTCTGTGAAATTAAGCATGGTCAATGTGGGTCTTAATGAGATGGGAATAAAGAGAGTCTTTGTAGCTGATACTGCAGGGGAGGGGACCCTTTGTCACTTCTGCGTCACGGTGAGGTAGATGGCACTGCAGCAGCGTCCCAAGCTGGTGCAGAGTGGGGCCACCAGGACATCCAAGATGCTGGCCCACAAGGTGCGGACTGGAGGCATTGCCATTGTGCACAGCTGGATACAGGGCATCACACACCTAAGGAAAAAATGCATGGTGGGGTTGAAATTACACAAAGGACTTTATCACACCAGCCTGCTGTCCCACCATAATTGTGCTAGCTTATGAATGGAAGCATACTAGTTTGGCATCATTTCTTATCACACTTTCCCCCACGATAGCATTACGGTGATCTGTGGTTGCATGATCTGCTTTCCACACTGGCAAACACTGCCTTCCAGAAGCCAGCTGTTGTGTGAATGTGCACAGAGCAACTGGCTTCAGGAAGGTGCAATTGCTGTGAGGTAGGGAGAGGGGGAGAGGAGCAGAATCATGTCCACTCACACCTCATGACTTGCCTGAAAAGTGGAACTGCAGCAGAAGGGACCTGTCTCACAAAAGCAGCAATGGAATAGCAGAAAGAGTGAGAGCCTATTGACAGGTTTTGCCTGTCAATGACAAGATTGCCCTACAGTAATGAAAGGAATGCAAGGCAGCAACAGCAGGATGGATATGGCATTGTGTGATAAGTATTGGTCAAAGATGCTTTTATCCTGTTAAAATTCCACTTTTTTAGCCTCATGTGATAAGTCCAAAGCTGTCGTTGCTGGGCCTCAGTTACACAGCCTACAAGGCAAGGCAAACCCCAGAAATTTTGTTTTCTGAAATATACTGGAAAATGGTGTTTCCACACTCATCCAACTTAAGGTCCACTTTATGCAAAGCTTGCTAAGTTATTTTGAGAGATGAGAGTGGGAATCCCACATGGCCTCTCCCCATCCCTGATAGTAAAATAACCAAAATCATAATGCTGCACTTTCATGGTTTGTAAAGTTTGCTTCCAGAATCAACTGTCCTCCTCTGTCTGCTGATAGGGTTTGCTCTCCTATGATCCAATTTTACAGTGGCCCATAATATACTGGTCTGTAGCAGTGGCCAACCCTACATAGTTGTTGTAACGGGGGTAAGATATTGCACTATACAAAATATTAGTACGTAGTTTACGCAGTAAGAACTGAATGATAATATTTTTGGTTTAGATAGTATCACTTTTTGGGTAGTTTTCCATATTTTAAAAATCCATGCAAACTGAAGAATCATATATTAGACTTGTTTGAATTCTTTTCTCTGCTATATTTGTTCTCTATCTATGTGGATATGTTCCTCCCTTACACAGACATACCATCCATTTTTTTTTACTCCATTTGTGTTCATTATAAAATAGTTCATTTATTCCATGATGCATAAATAAAACTAATATTTGTTTCAGCATTCATTTAAATTTAATGCCACACAGTTTGTCTTTCCTCATCTCCTTAAAGGGGTTAGTTTCTTTATTTCTTTATTTTTTTGTGCATGTGTTTTTTGTTTTCTAGACCAATAGGACTGATTTTGGCTGTTGCATCTTGGCACCTGCCATTTCCTCATAGTATGCTGAACATTATACCATTCTGTGAGATAAGTGTGGTGGGGATAGCTTTTCTCACACATAGAAGAATCCAGAGTTGCCAGTACTACAGTGGACCCTTGGTATCTGCTGGGGCTTGGTTCCAAGACCCCCCCCCCCCCCCCCCCCCGTGGATACCAAAACTCCACTTTTTTAGCCTCATGTGATAAGTCCAAAGCTGTCGTTGCTGGGCCTCAGTTACACAGCCTACAAGGCAAGGCAGACCCCAGAAATTTTGCTTTCTGAAATATACTGGAAAATGGTGTTTCCACACTCATCCAACTTAAGGTCCACTTTATGCAAAGCTTGCTAAGTTATTTTGAGAGATGAGAGTGGGAATCCCACATGCTCCTCTCCCCATCCCGATCTGCCTGTTCCCTATTGCTCAAGTCCCATTAAATTCATTGGCATAGTAAAATGGTATCCCTTATATAAAATGGCAAAGTCAAGGTTTGCATTTTGGAATTTATATTTTTAAATCTCCCCCCCCCCCAAGTTTGGACAGTTGACTCCGTGGATAAAAAAAAATCCATGGATACAGAAGGCCAACTATATAAGGCAGAGTGAAGTGATTACTTCAGGCAGTAGATTCTAGGAATCACGATAGGACAGCAAGTTCTTTAGCTTTATAAAGGTTTACTTACACACACACACACACACACACACACACACACACAGCCTAATGGCAGCATGGGTGAAGGGCAGTGTGTGTGCAAGGGATGGCATACCTTCTGTTTGTCCCAATTTGGCAAGGACTGTCCTAATTAATCCTCTGTTGTCCCACTTTTTCAAATGCTTTTAAAATGTCCCAGTTTCTCCCTCTTCCTCTTGCTTTCCCCCTTCATCCTTAGCTTACTTCAGTCACTGTAAACTGAGTTCAAAATGCAAAAGTACTGTAGTTTGCGCTCAATTAACTCAGCATGGCGGGTGGGAAGAGGAGAGGAAGTGGTGGAATCTTGCCCTTCTCAGGCAAAGGAAAACTGTTACTTTGATGAAAATAATAAAAATGGAAACTCTCACTCTTGGTTTATAAATTCCCTATTCCCGAGTTGGACTCTTGAGTCCTGAAATCTCCATCATTTTGAAGCAATAGAGTCACAAAGGCAATTGGTGACTCTTTGCTCCTCACAGTCCTGCCTTTTAGTCTTGTGTTTGAACATAAAGATAAGAAGGAGAACTTCCTCCTTGATTTACAAATGCTAATCAAGACATTCCTTGTTAAAATGACAGACTCCTTGTTGAAAAATATCCTCTTGACTGAATTTTACATACTATTCCTTGTGACTGAATTTACATACTATTTTCTTTGATAAACAGATTAGAACAAACATAGCCATCTCTGGGACAGCCTAAAGGTGGTGAAGAATGGTAGAGAGGATGCAATTTGATCTATGATGTTAATGTTTCCATTTTGTAAAAGGGTATAAAAGCTGGACTCTGAATTCCATTCAGTTGTCCCCCTTTGGGTCTTTCCAGGTGGACCTATTTTTGCAAAAATAAACTCCTCCCCGCTTGCTTGTGTTGCTTCTGCTAATTTGGACCCTCTCTACTGGACAATGACTCTCACTCTTGTGAAAGTTACAACTTCGCCTAGCTTGTGTGCTCTTCCTTCATCAAATACTTTTGATATCTTCACCATGCTCTAATGTTGCTTGGTTGCATGTGTCCTGATTTTCATCTGTGAAATGTTGGTGGAATATTGGAAGGGAGGATGAATAGACTTTTGGCCTAAGTGGGGAAACTGCAGCCTCCGGGTGGCAAGCAACTCTTACTGTCTTTGATGCTTCCAGTCCCCCTAGGCTTTTTGGGGAAAATAATTTTTAAAATTAAAAGTGTCCCCCTCCCATTATGCCACTGGAAGGGGTTGATCTGTTTTCAGCCAAGGAGAGCTGAAAAGAAAACCAGGAGAAATCTAGATTCTAAGCAATTACATCAGGTGGTAGTAGCTGGTGGTCAGTCATACCTGTGTCAGGGGGATTGTGAACCCATTCTGGGATTTAGTATGAATTCAAGGAGCTATCCAAGGTGCTGCATGCTATCTGAACATTAGGTTTAGCATCTTCTTTTAACATTTGGACAAAATTCTTGAGCAGATTCACTGCCTCACTGAGATGGATGTCACCAGCTGCCCCTGGCTCTACTCACTTTGGAGAGTGGCTCACCTTGTGCTGGCTTTCAGGCCCCAACATCCTTGCCTGGAATTAGTTCAGGCGTCAACCCTAAAAAGCAGAGGACTGCAGTCTGAGGACCTTATCCCACGCTGCTCTCAAAAGTGGCAAGAAAGCGATATGAGCATAATTCCAGTACTATAGCGCTAGTATAAATATGGCGCTAGCGCTATAATAGCGCTATGGATCACCTCGCGCTATTGCAATGCCCACTGAAACCGACATTCAAAAGAATGCGAATGATGCTGCATTCCGAGCAGTTTCTTGCTGGATTCTGAGCGACGTCGTGGGATCACGCGGAAAACTATAGCGCTATAGCACCTGATTCTTAGCGGATTCTGAGCGACGTCGTGGGATCACGCGGAAAACTATAGCGCTATAGCGCCTGATTCTTAGCGGATTCTGAGCGACATCGTGGGATCACGCGGAAAACTATAGTGCTATAGCGCCTGATTCTTAGTGGATTCTTGCTGCTTTTGGCCCCGTGGGATAAGGTCCTGAAAGTATTTCAGATAGAGAACTGTCAGGAGTAAAGGCGGACTTATGGCCACCCCAGCAATAGGGAACAGGCAGATCTGTAATGTGATGTGGCTGTTTCATCAGAAAGCGTAACCACTTGATTTCCTGTCTCCCTTCCCATCCATGCTAGTTTGCAGTCTCACTGCCCTGACATGGCTTTTACCCTGAGTTGTCAGATTGGAAACTGGAGAAAGCTTCTGTACTTTAATGGGTATGTAGATGAGGGAATGTCGGTAGGTATTGCTTGTCACCTGGTTGCAAGAGAAACAACCTCTGCTGAAATTCTCTCTTCTACACCAACATTGAAGGTACAGGACGCCTCTCTAGTTTTCACTCTGGCAATCTTACCTTGTTCTCTCCACTCCTACCCTGTTCACAGTGATTGGTGTCCCTTCTCTGGATTCCTCACCTGGCCAGCAGAGGGCACTGCAGGCAACCACCTGTTTTCATAGTTACTTGCTTCACCTGTCTGTTATGCCAGCCTGCTTTCCCATTTCAGGCATCAGCAGACTGTAATCTACAGAAGCTCATTCTAAAATAAATCTGTTAGTCTTAAATGAAACACAAGACTCTGTTGTTAAGCAAAGAAAAGCAAAAGAGGGCCACAATAAACACTGGGTTCTGAGTGACCAGTTGTTCAATTGCATTTGACCTGTGACTTGGCTAGTGGCATATATACAATGGCATGGCCTCCAACTTTTCACAGATGAAAACTGAACTATGTATGACCAAGCAACATCAGAGTGTGGTCAAAATGGAAAAAGTTATTAATGTGGAAGAAACAAGAGCTAGGAAGGAGGCAGCATTTTTTCTTTTGCCTGAGCCTCCTGGGAAGGGCAAGTTTTTGCATCTTTTCACCTCTCTCCCCCCCTCTGAGGTAACTGAGTGCAAATCATTTTTGCCCTTTGAACTCAGTTTATAGCAACTGAAGTAAGCTGAGGACAAAGATGGGAGAAGAAGAGAAAAACTGGGATATTTTAAAAGCAGCTGAAAAAGTGGGTGACAGAGAATTATTTTGAACTGTCCCTGCAAAATTGGGACACTTGGAGGATATGCAATGGTAGTTGCTATAGGGTAGATTGGAAGCTATCCCAAATTTCCAACTGTTTATATGTTCAAATTTCAGCTCTTCATGTGCTAGTAAATATGCAGACTGTTTTTCTCTCTTCAGAGAACACTTTCCGGACAGGCCAATGTGCTATGGAGCCACTGCGTATTGGATGAAAGGAGCAGTAGGAAGGGATAAAGACTATGGAATGCAAATTTCCACCAGATACAACTCTGTCCTATTTCCTTCTCCCCACAGGAAAACCTCAGCTGTCTCCTGTCCCCCATCCTCATCCCCCTTTACTGGCTGGGGGAGGTTTAGAGACAGCCCCATACCATCTACTTATGTTCCTACAGGTGGATGCATGATGTGGCTTCCTCCTCTGGGACCTCCGGGAAGGTTCCCAAAGATGATGCCTGGGTGCAGGAACATGGCTGGATGTTATGTGGCTGTCCCCCAACTCCCCCAACCATTAAAACGGCCATATATAGGATATGTGTATGCTGGAGACAGGTGAGTATAGTGGTCAGGGCTTGTTGCATGAGGGAGGTAGTGAACACCTTCTTTTGCATCAGTCATAAAAACACATGTTCATCATAGCCTCCCTTCTCCTTCCATACAAAGGGGTAGAGAACAGCTGGGAAAATGGTGGCCCAGAAGCAGAGAGAAAGCAGGAAATAATGGGGAAGAGCACCAGAAAGAGCCATGGGATGGGAGAAAGTCCATATAACCACAGGAGACACTGGATGGGTGTATATGTGCGGAGGACCACATGCACCTGCCTGCCCACCTCCACTCAGAGGTGACTCCCACTGGTCCCTCTCTCAAGTCCCCTGCATCTCTTCCTCCTAAGCATTGGCTAAAAAAACGATCCAAGGAGCTTGGGGACATTTTAAAAATGCTCTTTCACAGCACCTCCCAAAACACCATGAAACAGCAAACCAGTGGCCCTAAAAGGTGGCTGGGACTGATGCAACATGACTTCCAGTCCCCCCAAATGGTGGCCACAGCAGCTTGTCCTGGCCCTTTGGAGACACTGATGATTGGTTGGTGTGGCCTTCCAGGCTTAGGAGTGTGCCTCCTCCTGACCCACTCTAAGGCGTGTATATATAATACTCTAAGGCGTATATATAATTGAAGAGAAGCCTGAGCAGAACTGCTCTGGATAAATACCCTAAAGGCATCATATCCTGTTTGATCTTGAAAGCTAAGCAGGGTCATCCCAATGGGAAACTGTCAATGAATACCAAGTTATACCAGGCTATATTCCAGAGGAAGGAACTGGCAAAACCACCTCCAAGTATTCCTTGCCTAAGAAAACCCTGAGAAATGAATGGAGTAGCCATAAGTAAACAGGCGACTTGAAGGTACCCACGCACTACTAGCAAAACTCCTCATTGCCTCATGTCCTCTAGACCAGGGCCCTCTTTATGTTGGTGAACTCGAACTCCCATCATTTTTCACAACTGTCTGCTATGCTGGCTAGCTCTGACTAGTGCTGTAGTCCAAAGATATCTGTATGGCTACATGATTCCTACCCCTGCTCTAAACATATCCATTTTCATGGGTGGAAATGTTTGTAGGAAGGACAATAACAACAATTCTGCGACTATTGGCTAATGGTGAAGGATGATGGGAACACCACCCAGCCTCTGGACCACCACACATCCCCCTACCTACCACTACCCTGATCTATTCACTGAAAAATCCTGTAAGCATGCAAGAAGCCCCACTGGGTCAAAGTTTGAAAATAGTTAGAAAAATATGGCCTATTTGAGTTGTTGGCATGTAGACCATTAAAGATTGTTTAGCTCACAGTCACATACCCTCCAACATTTCACAGCTGAAAATTGGGACACATGTGGCTAACCAACATTCAAGGTTTGGCCAAAAGGATGTGGCCAAGCAACAAGAGGGTAAAGTTGTTAGAGTTTACAACACACAAAACTAGTATTTCAACCAGGGAAATCCTGGAATTTATGAACTGAGTTTAGGAAAGCCTGAAAAATGGGGGGGGGGGGGGGGAACACGAGCAAGGACAAGACTCTGCTCCCTCCTCTCTTCTCCCTCCTGCTGAGTTAACTGAATACAAACTATTTTTGTACTTTGAATTCACTCCACAGCAACTGAAATAAACTGAGGATGAAGAGGTACACTGGGAAGAGGAAAGAGAAACCAGGTCGTTTTAAAAGTAGTTGAGAAAGTGGGACAGTAGAGAATTAACCAGGACTGCTTCTGCCAGACTTGGACAGTTGGAGGGTATGTGGCCATATGTAGACCCAAGGGGCGAGAGGAGGAAGAACAAAGGGAATGGAGACCCTCACCAGATGTGGAAGCATCCCAAGCAGGCAAAGAGGAAACCTGAGAGTAAGGAGACAGGCACAGCACACAGCAATGAAATGATACGATAGCACCAGAGGCGGGAGCTCTCAAAAATGATGTCACTCCAGGTCCAAACCCGGTCAAAGCTGCGGAACGAGGAAGGCTCACCAAGGATATCAGAGAATTCAAGCTGTTGGGAGGAATGGGGAAATCAAGTCACTGAGGATTCTCCAGCAGAGAGGCTGGATTCAAGGAGCTACAGAGCAAAGGAAGCTGGAACTAGGACCTAGTGTTTTCAGTCTCTGTTCTTTGGGAACATATAATGAACCCAAGGGACAGAGCTGCAACCTTCTACTCTCAAAGTTGGAGGCAACTTGGACTCTAGTGGCAACACAACTTCCACCTTGGGCAAGGCAAGAGCAGAGCTCTTAGGCTAGGAATGGACAACTTGTGGCCTTCCAGATGTTTCCTGGATTTGCAACTCACAGCCACCCTGGCCAGCATGGCCCATGGTGAGAAGTACAGTCCAAAAACATCTGAAGGACCACCCTTTGACAATCTCTGTCCTTAGCTTTTAGATGGGTGTCAAAGATTTTGGCAACCCCATCCAGGTGTCTGTTACTCCTTGGCTCCTTGTGTTACCTTGAGGTGCTGGTTGATCCCACGTGGGTCCCGGGAGTCCACTTTTGGTGGGATGTCAACAGTGGACTGCAGAAGGGTGGTGGTTCCTGGCTCCCGTGCATGAGAGTCTTCTGGATCCAGTTTACACTCAATCAGGTATTCATCGTTGATCATCTTGCTGGAAGGGAGTGAGTGGGATTGGGATCAAAGCTGCAGGCACAACTGCTGTCTCAGAAGGAAAAGGCCAGTATCACTCTTAGGCACCTCCTTATAATGCCTGTCCCCTGAGTCTCCCCTTGGCATGCAAACTACCTATTTTATTGGAATGCTCCTTCTCTGTTTTTAATCTAATCTAGTTTGTCTAGCTGCCTCCTGCACAGCCTTTCTCTCTCTGTATAGGAACCTGACTCCAGTTCTATTCTCAGCTTGGCCAACAAGAATCAGAGGGGTGAGGAGAGCAGAAGAGGGTGGATTTCTTTCTCTCTTTTGGCAACTGCACGCCCCCGCCTGGTATTTGCAGCCATGGGGCGAGCCGCATGCATGGGGACAGTGGGCATTAATATGCCACCATCCCAGGGATCCTTTGCTGAGCAGCGGAAATGGTTTAGGGAGGGGGAGAGAAGTGAGAAAAGGTCCAGCTAAATATATTTAAGGGCAGAATATTCTTGGAACTGGGACCAGAATGGGCTCCAGTGGGACACAGCAGAGGGGCATTAACTAGGGTTTATGGCAATGGCAATCCAAATGGGGTTTTACCGATGTGGGGCACCATCTAGTGGCTGTTGAAATGGGGACACCTCACTGTCAAAAAGAGGGTCCCACATCATACCCATGATCAAATGTTTCCATACATGGAAGCCACTATAACACAGAAAGCATTGCATGAGTCCTGCGTGCATCTGGCTAGGAGCAATGATGGCTGTTTGACTGACTGTCCAGGCAGGGCCATAAAAACATATAGGATTACCATGGATGATTTTATCTACAATCAGTTTACCCCCTAACTCTAGATATTTTGGACTACAACTTTATCATCCCCATCAGTATGGCCAGTTCCTGCTGCTGCTGGGAGTTGAAGTTCAACACATCTTGTGGGGTGGGATAGGGAGGTTGATCTGTATACTCACCTTCTTCATCTTAATTACTTTCTACATGATGGGGCAAACAGCACTGAACAGCCTCTTCCAAACTGACAGCCAACAGGTTGGACTATAACTCCACTCATTCTTGCCAGCATGGCTTGTAGCTATTCACAAAGTCCAAAGTGGAATGTTGGCACATTATTTCTGTGGTGTTATGTGTTTTCAAGTCAAATCTCTCATACAAAAACTCCCTCATAGGTTTTTCTTGGCAAGGTTTATTCAAAGGAGGCTTGTTGCCTTCCTCTGAGTCTGAGAGAGGGTGACTTGTCCAAGATCATCCTGTGGGGTCTTGTAGGTGAGCCAGGATTTGAACCCATGTCTTCCAGAGTCAGCATTCAAATAAGTTATGATTTATAATGAATGAATGAATGAACAAACTGCTATCAAGTCGACTTTGACTTATGGTGACCCCATGAATGGGAGCCCTCCAAATCACCCTATCATCAACAGCTTTGCTCAGGACTTGCAGACTCATGGCCGTGGCTTCCTTGGTTGAGTCTTTCCATCTGCAATATTATTTTCCTCTTTTCCTGTCACCCTCTACCTTACCAAGCGATATTGTTTTTTTCTAGTGAATCACGCCTTCTCATGATATATCCAAACTACGACAGTTTCAATTTAGATAGACTTGGTTTGGCTTCTAGGGAAAGTTCAGTCCTGATCTGCTCTAGGACCCATTTATTGATTTTTAGCAGTCCACAGTATCCACAGAACTCTTCTCTAACACCATATTTTAAATGAGTTTATTTTCTTCCCATCAGCTTTCTTCACTGTCCAGTTTTCACAGCCATACATAGAAATGGGAAATACGATGGCATACACAATCCTAACCTTAGTATTCAATAGTATATCTTGACACTTCTTGATTTTGTCTAGTTCTTTCGTAGCTGCCCTTCCAAGACCTAATTTTCTTCTGATTTCTTCACTGCAGTCTTCATTTTCTGATTAAGGACTGAGCCAAGGTATGGGAAATCTTGAAGTATTTCAGTGTACTTTAAAGTCATGTAAATAATTTGTGGCCTTTTATTGTTTTGTTTTCTTACTGTTCAAAGTATCTTTGCACTTTCTTCTTTCACCTGCTTCTGTAATCCTTCCAATTCTTTGTTATTTTCTGCTAGTAGTATGGTATCACCTGCATATCTTAAACCAGGGGTAGCAACCTTTCCCCTTTCAAGGGCCGGGGGACTTCAGCTCCCAGAAGCTTCAGCCATGTTGGCCAATAGTCCCATGTTGGCCAATAGCTCCTGGGATTCTGGGAGCTGAAGTCCCTTGGCCCTTAAAGGAGAAAAGTTGCCTACCTCTGTCTTAAACTGTTGATGCTCCTTCCTCCTAATTTCATGTGTCCTGCCCCCAAGTCTAATGTTGCTTTGTGTATATGTTCAACATACAAGTTAAACAGAGAGGGTGATAAAATGTAGCCTTGCCTGACCCCCTTTCCAATTGGAAACTATTCTGTTTCCCTGTACTGTATTCTGTCCTAACAGTAGCTTCTTGTCTAGAATACAGGTTATGCATCAGGACAATCAAATGTTGTGGCACACTTATTTCTTTACATCTACTACACATGCTGGTGTCTAGGTTTAATAAAGCCCAGACGTAGTGCTTCAGAGTCTTCTGAATGTTGGATCACAGCACTTCCAGCCTCCAAAGGTAACTCCATACTAGCTTCCCAAATCCCTCTGTCTTATCCACCTCTAATCTGTTTTGAGCGAACCTGATGTAGTGGTTTGAATTCTGGACTAGGACTCTGAGAGGCCAGAGTCTGAATCCTCTCTCTGTTGTGGAAAGCCACTGGGTGAACTAAGGCAAGTCACACTCTCTCAGCTACAAAGGCTTCTGAACAAATCGTGCCAAGAAATTCATGTGATAAGTTCATTTTAAGAAGGTCATCATGAGTTGAAAATGACTTAAAGGCACACAAGCACAGCACAATTTGTTTTGCATCACTCAGTTTCAATATGTATAAAATAAAATGAGTTATCATTATAGTAAACACTTTTACTTTTTTGTATTCAGTTCTGGAATAATTTTAAATGAAGTGGGGAAGTAGTAACTCTCTGGAGATTATTGCACTACAGTTAAACCGCATTAAAAAGTGACTTACCTCACCCAAATTGAAGTAAAGTTTGGGTGGCATCCGGAACGCTTCTGACTTTGAAAAATGGCTGTCAGAGCGAGTTAAGTCAGCCTGGCTGAATTTGAGCTGCATCTGAATGGTGGTTTTTCAGGCAAAATCTGTGCGCTAGTGTCTGGATGCAGCCCAAATTTTACTTCAATTCGGGTGAGGTAAGTCTCTTTTTAATTCGGTTTAACTGTAGTGAAATAATACACTCCCTTTCCAAAGCATTTCCACACTAGCAATTAGAAGGCACTGTGCTGCTACTCTGTCTTTTCCCTCTTAATGGATTTTCCATAATAAGAAAGCAGACAGAAGTAGTATTGGAAAAATAAGGGAAAGAAGAAAACATCTGAAGTTGCAGTAAAAGTCAGTAAAGGAGACATCCGAATGGAGTGAAAAAGCCTTGTTTTCAACTGGAGCTTGTATGATTTAGCCTTGCTTTTTCAATCATTACAGAGTATTTTAAAAGCCCTCATGTATGCACTATATTCCCTTGGTCAAGAGACAGGCAATGCATGGCAAGAAAACAAATATGAATAGAGATTGTTTTAAAAATTGTTGTTTTTGTGTGCCTTCAAGTCATTTCTGACTTAGGGTAACCCTAAGGCAGGGGTCGGCAACCTACAGCCTACGGGCCAGTTCCGGCCCGTGGACCGCTGCTTACCAGCCCTCGCCACCCCCTGCCGCTGCCGCTGCCGCCGCCGCCACCGCCGCCACCCGCCACCTCCGCCTTGCGTTTTGGCAGCTGCCATTTTGGGAAACAAAATGGCACCTGCCACTTGTTTGCGCATGCGCAGAAGTACTGCGCATGCGCAAATGAGTCACGGCCGCTATTTTGTTTCCCAAAATGGCGGCCGCAATATGCATGGCGGAAGCGGCGTGCGCATGCACACGCGCCGCCATCCCCCTCGCCCCGTCGGAAGGGACCACCAGAAGGGACCGGCCCCAGGTAAAAAAAGGTTGCCGATCCCTGCCCTAAGGCAAACCTATAATGGGGTTTTCTTTGCAAGATTTCTTCAGAGGAGGTTTGCCATTGTCTTCTCCTGAGGCTGAAAGAGTGTGACTTGCCTTAGGTCACCCAGTGGGTTGCATGGCTGAGCTGGGAGTCGAATCCTAGTTTCCAGAGTCATAGTCCAACACTGTACTACATGATAGAGACCAATAAAATATGCTTGTACTTGTCCCTCTAGTGTCTAGCCCACTGGTTGGAACTGTGTAGCCCTCCAGATGTTGCTGGGCTTCCAGCACCTTCTAGCCAGCACAGCCAGTGTTGAGGGGTGATGAGAGTTGCCATTTAATGACATCTGGAGGATTGAGATTTGTAGTTTGTTGTGGCACTGGGGCTAAATATCTCACAAGAATACAGAGAAGGCTACATACCTCACAAGAATACAAATCCCAGAGTTCCATAGCACTGAGCTATGACAGTTAAAGTGGTGTCAAACTGGTTTGATTTTGTGGTGTAGACGCCGCCTGTTTGTTCCCTTCCCTTGCTCTACACCATTAATGCCTTTCTTTATGGAGAATGCCCAGTCTTGAATGAAGAACATTGCTCTATGTGCTCTCACTGTTCTTACTGGATGTATGGAACGTACCACTGTGATGGCATTTTATGTTTATAGATCAAGATTTACAGGATTTCTCAGCCAGGGCTCTCTGGAACTCTAGGGTACAGTAAATTGCTAGGTGATTTTTAAAAAAGCAATTTTCAGAGCTGTAGATGTAATGATTTTTATTCATAGCTGAAAATAATTTCAAGGGTTCCTCCAGGGAACAGTTTCAGAAAAGCTTCTCTAATGTGCCACTGGCTTCCTCTCTCCTTCTTCTCTCATTCCATACTGATTTATCTCAACCCACTTTGGCCAGAGCTTATGTGAGAATACATTATTACCTTATCTACAGGTATCTCTGCTCTTATGGTGTGTGCAGCAAGGGCACATAAATAGCTCCAGCCTCTCATCCATGCAAACTGTATTTCTGAAATCTTTGTGGAGGAGTGGCCAGAATGTTTCACTTGAGGAGACATGGGTGCAGATTTGCATTCAGCCCTGAAACTCATTGGGCAAACTTGATAAGTTTAACTTTGATTTGTTATGTGGATAAAAACTGGAAAAGAAACCACGTCACATCACCTTGAGCCTTTGAATGACAATTTTTCTCTTCCTGTCTTTTTCGTTTAGAATTTCCCCCCAGTGTTACAGTTCGAAAGTACCATTTCACTGAATAATATTTGTTTAAAAGGAAGAGAAGCATAGGGGAATTTTTAATTTGGGTGTGTGTGTGTTATCCTGATATATCCTGGAGCCTGGAGAAGAGAAGGTTAAGAGGTGATATGATAGCCTTGTTTAAATATTTAAAGGGATGTCATATTGAGGAAGGAACAAGCTTGTTTTCTGCTGCCCCAGAAACTAGGACCCGGAACAATGGGTGCAAGCTCCAGGAAAAGAGATTCCACCTCAACATTAGGAGGAACTTCCTGACAGTAAGGGCTGTTCGACAGTGGAAGACACTCCCTCGGAGAGTGGTGGAGTCTCCTTCCTTGGAGGTCTTTAAGCAGAGGCTGGATGGCCATCTGTCGGGGATGCTTTGATTGGGAGTTCCTGCATGGCAGGGGGTTGGACTGGATGGCCCTTGTGGTCTCTTCCAACTCTATGATTCCATGATTCTATGATTCTATGATTCTATCCCAGAATTAAAAATATATATACTTGAGGGTGGAAATAAAACCAAACAGTTGATGCCAGAAAATAGTTTTGGAGCAATAAAAAACATTGTTTAGATATTTTATCCCCCCCAAAACAAACAAACAAACAAAACTACAGCAAGAAATACCACAACTTCCTAACACATGTGTCTTGCCTGGAGGAGCAATTTTTGCTTCTCCATCAATAATGAACCTCTGTCAAACTGTCCCCATCTGGTGGTAGGTGTAAAACACAATGATGTTGTTTAATTTAATTAGCAGCTTAATTTATTTATAGTCAAAGATCTCAGATCATAAATACAAAAGGACCAGTAATAAACTAACAACATCACTTAGAGAAGAGGAGGGTGAAAGGAGGAAGAAAAGGGGGAGGAAGAAGGGGAGGGAAAAGAGGAGGTGGAGGAGAGGAAGAAACCGTCAAGGAAGCATGGAACATCATTTTTAAGTGCAGCGTGAAACCATTATTTGGAGTAAAGAGCACTAGTCAGTTAAATCATTACTTTATTTCTCTTTATGGAAGTTCCTCTGCAACTCATTGCAGATAACTGGGTGAGTATATAAGGAACATATGTTGACGACACCATGCTGCTAACGGAAAACATCATAGACCTGGAACAATTACTAAGAAAGGTAAAGGAAAAAAGTGCAAAAGCAGGTTTCCTGATGAACATTAAAAAACCCCAGAAATAATACACAAATTCTACCTAGACAACAAGGAAATCGAAATAGTGAGAGTTCCTGTACCTGGGATCAAACACTGATCAGAGTGGGGATTGCAGTGAAGAAATCAGAAGAAGACTAAAAACGAGAAGGGCAGTGATGAAAGAACTGGACAAGACCCTAAAATGTAAAGATGTACAACTGAGCACTAAAGTTAGAATCATCCAATCCATTATATTCCCCATCACCATGTATGGATCTGAGCACTGGACAGTGAAGAAAATGAATAGGAAGAAAATGAACTCATTTGAAATGTGATGCTGGAGAAAAGTGCTGAGAATTCCTTAGACAGCCAAAAAGATGAACAAATGGGTTAAGCCTGAACTCTCCCTGGAAGCCAAGATGATCAAACTGAGGCTGTTGTACTGAGGCCACATCATTAGAAAAGACAATAATGCTAGGAGAAGCAAAAGGCAGTAGAAAGAGAGGAAGACTGGATGCCAGGTGGATAGACTCAATTAGGCAAGCCATGGGTCTGAATCTACAAGACCTAAACAGAACAGTGGAGGACAGGTTTTTTTTGGAGATATCTCATTCATAGGCAACTTCGAAAAACTCACTGGGTGATGGGCAAGTTACACTCTCTCAGCCTTAGAGGATGGCAATGGCAAACCCCTTCTGCAGAAACTTGCTAAGAAAAACCCATGATAAGGTGAGCCACCCTAGAGTCAACATAAGTTGGAAATGACTTGAAGGCACACAACAACAACAAACAACAACTACATCCATAACTTTATCACACGGGGGAAATCCCGTGCAGAAATGGGATTTAAAAGCTGGGGAAAACCTGCAAAAGGGGGTTGATTATCACACACATCACTGTTAAATGATGTCACCGAACGGAAAGTAGACAAAAGCCACTTCTTTATACTTTCAGGATTTTCCAAAAGTAAAAAGGAGTGGCTTTTGACTACTTTCTGTTTGGGTTAACAACAGTTTAACAATGACATTGTGTGAAAACCAAACTACTTTTGTGGGTTTTTTATGATTTAAAACCCTGTTTCTGCACGGGTTTCCCCCCGTGTCATAACATCCTAGGTTGGGGGCAAAAATTAGCTGCAATGGAGTTACTTTTTTGCCTGTAACAGTTATGCCCTCAATTCATTAATTTTTAATGAAAGTGGAAAAGGTTGTCTGCCTGTTAGTTCATTTCTGGAATTGGGGGCTGTCTGAGTCTGAAAAATAGGAGAGGGGAAGGGAAAGAAGGCATGGGTGTCTCCTTATCCTTCAGCGGGAAATGTAATGCCATTTGCATTTTTGTCAGAATTTCCAAGACACAAAATTGGCCATTTGGTGGAACCAGAGAGCAGTTTCCTATATTTCCTAACAGTAAGAAAACCCTATGGAAATTCAGACTCCTTAAGTTGACAGGCACCTTAAAGGCACACACACAGACACATCAGTGACTTGTTAGCAGTGGGTAAGTCAGCAAGTTACCTTTCAGGATTGCAGTGACAAAGTAACGGGACAGTGACAGTGACAAAGTAATGGGAAACATAACTAGTCCCTTTTACAAATTACAGTGAGCCATTGGTATCCACTGGGGTTTGGTTCCAGGACACACACTCACACACAGTGGATACCAAAATCTGTGGATGTTCAAATCCCATTATGTACAATGGCATAATAAGATAGTGTTCCTTATATAAAATGGCAAAATCAAGGTTTGCTTTTTGGGATTTATATTTTTTTAAAAAATATTTTCAAACCATGGATGCTTGAATCCATGGATAAAAAAATCTGTGGATATGGAAGACTGACTGTACCATTCTAAGCTCTGCTCATGCTCTACTCAAAGGGATAGTTTCACAATTTCACCAAAGGCTCTCAAATTAAGAGTTGTCTAGCAGTCCTAAGTGATGCAACATCCTTTGACTGAGCCCTGCTGTGTCAAAGCTGGCTCCTCTGTTTCCTGGCATGTTCTTCCATGGTGTTGCACTGTTTGCTCAACGGGAAACTCTACAGGGTTTTCTTGTGTCTCCATCTTCCAAGTGCTGCCCAGTGGGTCACAGGTTGGTGTCTCAGGAGAAAGTGTCCCTTCCCAAGGAGAAGGAAGCTGTGAGGGCAGAGTCCTCGTATAAGGATCCCATGCGCTGGCGGGCTAGCCTGGGGCAGAAGATTCGGCACAGTTCATTTGAGATGCTGTTGCTGAAGGTGGCATAGACCCAGGGGTTGGTGCAGCTGTTGAGGCTGGCAACAAGCATCAGGAGGGTGAAAACTGGACCTGGAGGAGAGAAAAGGAGGGAAGATTGATAGAGCTCAAGACTTGAAGCAGGTTCAGGAAGATTTCTAGCCAGAGCAACAACATCTCTTGGGATAGGCAGCATCCAGTTTCCTCACTACTAAGTAACCACTGAGCCTGCACATATTTGGGAGTAGAAGCCAGGGATTCCAGGGTCCATTTGTACTACACAATCATAGTGCTATGATTTCACTTTAACTTCCATGGTTCCATCCTATGGAATCCTGGGATGTGTATTTTGGTGAGAGGCACTAGAAGAGCTCTAGATGAGAATCCTAAATATCCATCCCAGGATGCTATAGGATATGAACTATAGCAGTCAAAGTGGGATAAGGGCGCTATATAGTCAGACCTTCGTATCTGCAGAGAATCCATTCCGGAACCTCCTTGAGATACAAAAAAAGCGAGATCTCAAGTCTCATTGTCTCTAATGGAGGTGTGCCATTGCTAGTGTGGCAGAGTGCATGTGCCACCATTTGGGACAATGGGGCTTGCTATCCGCAGATGCTGAAATCCACTGATGGCAAGCCCATGGATGGCAAGGTCCCATTGTGAATGGGCCCCGTGAGAGTTAATGGGCCCCCAAGTGAGACGAGTGGATTGCAAGAGGACAGTGATTCACACTTTTTCTCTGAATCAATACTTCTTAAACTATCTGATGTGGGGTACCGGCAGTTTCCCCCCCTAGTGTGCCAGAGACCAAAATAATATTTGTGCCCATTAGTTACAATTGCTTCTTTCTTCCTGGAAACTCTCCAGGGCCTGAACATTGATGGCTCTATGATGGCTCTAGACCAGACCTTGAACCACCACTTTGAATAGCATTGCTGGGGGGGGGGGGGACTAACTATTCAGGGTGATTTAATCCATACGGTCAGAGGCATCATTAGGAGGGTGCAGAGAGTGGTGGACCACACTGGGTGACACCCAAGAAGGTTGTACATGCAGTGGAGCGGTTGGTGCAGCTACTGAGTGAAAAGGTGTCACCTCCCTTTCTTGCTCATCCAGCTGCCATGCCAGACCCTAAATGGGCCCTCGGAGGGTGCAGTGCCACTTGCCTCACCAGCAGTTACTGCTGGCAGGGGGTGGGGGATGCCTTGAGAGTCTGGCATGGCTGCTCACCCATCAGCTGTGTCAAGAATCTGAAGGCAGTCGCTGCTGGGGAGGGGGTAAGTTCAGAGTCCAGTGTAGCTGCTGGGTGAGCAGATATGCCGAATCTCCGGAGGCTGCAGTGCCACCCCCGTCAGCAGCAGTCTGGGGAGATGAGCAGCTGTCTGGGGAGGGGGGATAGGTGAGTGGGGCAGTGGGATGAAGGGAGAGTAGGGCAGTCCATTCCACCCTGCACCTGATGGCACCAACCACAGCAACGCCACTGCATACAGTCCTTGTTTGTCTCCTAACTTATTATGCAATGCTTAATGTGGGTTGTTTGTATTATGGGCTGATTTATTTCATTTTTTAAAAACCCATACTGTCTGACAATAAGTGCTTAAATTTCATGGTCAAAATAAACAGTTTAAATCATTACAATGACTCAAAATTGACTTTTTTTTTTTTTTTGCATAAGCTTATTCCCAATTTCATTGTTGGCATTAAGCCCATGAAGAGATTTTTTTTAAAAGGAGCGTTTGGTCACGGAGCAATGGGATACCAAAAGAAAAGCTTTACACAAGGGCCTGGGGTGGGGTGGGGGGCTGGTTGGACAGACCATGAAGGAAAATAAATGCAAAAATGGAAAGAGTGAAGTGAAAATGGGGGGGGGGGGATGGAAGAGAAGAATGAAGGATAGACTCTTTGCCAGTCCTTAAAGGAGAAGGGAGGCTTCCATAAAGTTGTGTGCATGGTAGTCTGAGAGGAACAGAGAGAAAGCATTGGGGAGATGTGTGCAAGAAAGAAAGGGGCAGAGTTCCTGCCAAAAGATTGAAGCTTAAAAGGTTCCCAAATTGGGTCCTGAGAAGGCACAAAACCTATTGATGAAGATGGTTCAGATGACCATTTTCACACAGTGATTATTATTATTATGCTTTATTTATATAGCGCTGTAGATTTACACAGCACTGTACAAACAGTCAATAAAAAAAAGATAAAAAAATAGATAAAGCCTGCCAATGGCGTATATTCTACAAAATAATAAAATAATACATATTAATACAAAGAAGGAAACAAATTAAAAACATCAAATAATCATCATGCAATGCCTGCTTATATCTTCAGGTCAAAATAAACAATATTAATCAGTACAATGTGTGCAAATCACCTTACTTTTTCTGCATAAGCATGTTCTCAGTTCATTCTATGATTCTAAGTGCATGAAGAGATTTTTCAGGCGTATTTTGTTATGGAGCCTGTCAAGGGATGTGATACGGGATGTGGGTGGTAGGAAAAAGGTTAGCAAAACCAGACACAAAGGATCCAGGTAGCCAGGCCAGAGCATTTGGCTGATGGGAGAGGCAATCTAACAACATCAGGAGGGCTTCACATTCTCAGGCCCTCCCCTAAATGATAGTGAGGACCCCCTTTTAATTTGCATAAGGCAGCCTTCTCCAAGCTTGCACACTGGATTTCCACTCCTATCAACCCTAGCCAATGTGAGATGGGAGTTGTAATCCAAAACACCTGAAGGGCAGACACTTGGAGGGGACTGGTATAAGGCAATAGAGATTTATATTTTGCATCAGCCTCCAATTTGTATGAAACCTGGCTAAATAACAAACAAATGACTGCTGATGCTGAATACCTCCCTGTCAGTGCCAGATTTACGTGCAATCTAAGGAAACTATTTAGTTTCAGGAGCCTGACGAGAGGCCTCAAAATATGAAAAAAGTATCACATTTCAAGTTTTTACAATTTTCTATTTCTATGAGGCTCTCTTAAACTTAACACAGTTTAGGCCAGGGAGGGGCATCATATAATGAGACGGTGGACGTTTTCACATGGGGCTTTTGGAGGACGCTAGCCGGCCTCCATCCGGCCCCACTCCGGCTCCATTTCCAGCTTGTTCACACATGCGCGGCGGCAAACCCCGCCCCTTCCGGTGCCATCCCTGCGTCCGTCCGGCTCCTTGCTCCGTGTGTTCAAACGCACGGAGCCGTAAGTCTGGCCTCACTCCGGCCGAAAGACCTGTAACTCTGGCTTCTGCGGCTTAAAGGTAATTCCGGGTGTCCAAAAGAAATTAGCCTGCCGCCGCCGGAGCCATTCCGGAATCAGCTGCACGGCCCGTTCCGGAATGGCTCCACCTGGCTTTAGGGAGGGTAGTGTGAAAACGCCCAGTGTTCTGACTGCAATTTCCAGCAGCCCTAGGCAGCATACTTGATGGAGAGGACTGTTGGGAGTTGCAGTCCAATGAAACATCTGGAGACCTGCCTTTTCCCCTCCCTTGGTTCAGGGGCTCTTTTGCATGTCTTAATCTGGCCATGCTCACCATCAATGGGTGCCTGTGGATCCCAAACCGCCCAAAGCTGGACGAGGAAGAAAGGGGCCCAGCAGAATACATAGGTCAGCACAATGACTAGTGTCATCTTGAGAGTCTTGGCCACAGCGCATGATATGGAAGAAGACATACGCCGGTTCCCCCTGCCCTTCATTGCTCCCTCTGGCCCCAGCTGAAGGCTGCGATGGACCTCACAGAAGATCATGCCCTGGCAGGTGGCGATGAAGATTGTGGGAAGGATGAAGACCATCAGGGTCACCCATGTGACATAGGCACGGGCTCCCCAGGGCTCAGCAAAGGTGGCCCAGCACTCATGAGCTCCACTGGGCAGTTCCACTTTGGAGAAAATGAAGAGTTGTGGGAGGCTGAGGAGGAAGGAGGCAGTCCAGGCCACCACCACCAGCCGGTGCCAAGTGCCTGGGCCCCTCCGGAAAGCCAACATGGGCCGGCAAATGGCACGGTGGCGGTCATATGTCATGGCCACAATGACATAGGATGAGGCGAACATGCCGACCACCTGCAGGTATGTGATGGCCCGGCACAAGATGTCTGGACCCTGGAAGCGGTCTGTGATGTCCCAGATGAGCTGCGGGAGAACCTGGAAGAGGGCCACAGTCAAGTCAGCCAGGCAGAGTTGGCAGATGAAGCGGTGCATGGGGGTAGGAGCGACCCGGTGGCGCCGGCGGAAGAGAGCTCCCAAGACAAGCCCATTGCTCAGAGTAGCTAGCAGGAAGATGGAGGCCAAGATGGCAATTTCCGCTTGAGCCAGGGCCACATCCCTGTCGTCGGAAAGGAGAAGGGAAGCATTGGAGGTGGTGGGATCAGGCAGCATCAAAGACAGGTTGAATGTTTGTGTCTGCCAAAAGATCTGCATGTGAGAGAGAAAGAGCAACAGAATGAGAGTGGCCAAAATATGAAAAAGTACAGCCGTCTCTCCATATCCATGAATGTTTTATCCATAGATTCAACCATTCACGATTTGAAAATATTCCCCAAAAATATAAATTTCAAAAAAGAAACCTTGATTTTGCTGTTTCATATAAGGGACACCATTTTATTTACCATTGTATTTAATGGGACTTCATGGTCTGTATCACATTTCCAGGTTTTATATGGTTTTACATTTTTTATATGGTTTTACATTTCCGTGGTCTTGCTATGGGGTTCTTTTATTCTTATATTGTTTACTATTGATATTTTGTTTCTTTATCACACTAAACTCTTATTGTGCTATATTCCACTTTAACTGCCAGGGCGACATCCTATGGCAGACTGCCAGAAATAATGCAAATTGAGTCCACTTTAACTGCCCTGGCTCAGTGCTAGGAAATCATGGGAACTGTAGTTTATTGTGGCATCAGAGTTCTCTGACAGGGGGCGTTTTCACACACAGACGTCCAAAGCCGCCTGGAGCCATTCTGGAACGGATCCTTCAGCTCATTCCGGAATGGCTCCGGCGGCGGCAACTTAATTCCTTTTTAAAAAAGGAATTACAACTCCGGCGCTGATGCTGGAGTTAGCGCTAGATGGGGCGGGGCTTGCTGCGACGTCGTGTGAACACACGGAGCAAGACCCCGGACTGACGCCGGCTAGCACCGGGGATGGCACTGGATGGGGCGGGGCTTGCTGCGATGTTGTCTGAAAAATTTGCAAAGGAGCCGGACTGGGGCCGGACGGAGGTAGGCTAGCGTCCGCCTAAAGCCCCGTGTGAAAACGTCCAGTGAAGGCTCAATGTCTCAGAAAAAAATACAATTCCCATGATTCCCTAGCACTGAGTCAGGGCAGTTAAAGTGAACTCAATTTGCACTATTTCTGGCAGTCTGCAAAGGCCCTTGATGAGACCCAAGAGCTCTCTGGCTGAGAATTCTTGATTCTCCCTAAACTGTAAATCCCAGGATTCCATAAGATGTTGCCATGGCAGTTAAAGTGGAATATAGCTCTATACCAGTGGCAATTGGTATGGAGATTCTTGTAGTCCAAAAGCACCACAGCATAGCTATATTAATTCAGGAGCTATCCAACTCAGCATGTCAACAAGAGACACACATCATGTTCCACAACCCTATGAGGCGGTGCACTGCTATAACTCAATAAAACACTGTGATAGATTTGGGACAGGATTTCAGGCAAGCTACTTATGCACCTGAGGCATTGTAGAAATCATTACTTGCCTACATTACCTTGTAGTCAGTGCTGGTTTCTTGGACAGAGATTTATGTTTGGACCAGCAAGATCTGGGGGCATTTCACTCTACACAATTATAGTAATATGATTTCCTTTTAGCTGCCATGATTGAGTCCAATGGAATCCTGGGATTTGTAGTTTGGTCTACAAAGCCACTGGCTCTCCTCTCCTCTTCTCTTGCTGAGTTAATGGTGTGCAAACTACTTTGCACTTCAAACTCAATTTGCAGAAACTGAAGTAAGCTTGGGGACAAAGGGGGAAAGTGGGAGAAGGAAAGAGAAACAGGGGCATTTTAAAAACAGCTGAAAAGTGGGATGACAGAAGGTTAACTGAGACTCTCCCTGCCAGTTCAGGACAGGTGGAGGCTATGCAGAATCCTCTGCTTCTAAAAGTCACACCAAACCTTAGTGCTGCAACAAATGTTTACCTTGTCATCCATGGTCAGAGCATCCACTTGACAGGTGTTTAAGGATGAAGCCTCAACTCTTCCACTTGCACTTTCTTTGTAGAATCCACCAGTGAAAGGGAAGGACCAGAGAAGATGAATGAATCCTTCCTAAGGGCCACTGTGCCCTTATTTCTGATTCTGAACTTCTTCAAGTTCTTCTTAAAGGCAAGGGAGTGAAAGGTCTGCTCCTGGTCAGAAACTCTGCAGTCTTGGGTAACCAGAAGAAGGGAGGGAGCCAAGGGAGGTGGTGATGATGGGATTTCAAACTGGGCTGGCTTTCTCCCAGTTCTGGAGGATGGGAAGCTGTTGAAATTTGACCAGATGCCAAACACATTGGCTGTATAATGGGTGGACTTTTCCTCCAAGAGGGAATTAGAAACATCACAAAAAGGAAGGGAGAGGGTTACAGGAGAGAGAGGCAGGTGGCTGATTTCCTCCCTCCAATTTTGCAAATCCTAGGATCAGTGTTGATTCCAATAACTAAAATCAACTCCAGAAACAAAATGGCTTAGCTTTTGATTATGTGTATGGACGTTATCACAAGGGGAGTCGCGGGGAGAAAGTGAAAATAAACGGGCACGAGCGGAAGTCTTTAATTTACGGGATTTGTCCGATTCCGCCTCGTCTGATAACTAAATTCAAATTTAAAAGGGGGTTAATTCGAACGAAAACCTGATCTTTTCATTTTCGGGATTTTTGAGGATTTGAAAAGATTCGAATTTAGTTATCAGACGAGGCGGAACGGGACAAATCCCGTAAATTAAAGTCTTCCGCTCGTCCCATTTATTTCCACTTTCTCCTCGCAACTCCCCGTGAGATAACGTCCTTAGTCTGTGTAATACAACTATAGTTGATGCACTTGTTGTTATGTGCCTTCAAGTTGTTTACACCAAAGGAACCTATCGTGGGGTTTTCTTGGCAAGGTTTGTTCAAAGGAGGTTTGCCATTGCTTTCCCCTGAGGCTGAAAGAGTATGACTTGGCCAGGGTTGCCCAGTGGTTTACATGGCCAAGCTGGGAATTGAACCCTGGTCTCCAGAGTCATAGTCCAACGCTCAAATCACTCTGCCACATTGGCTCATAAATGATCACATATATAGCTATAGTGTAAGAGTCCTGTTCCTGGGATCCAGGGGATCCCAGGCCTATTGACCTAATCAGTAGGCTCCATTTCTTTCACTGGGGCAGGTCTGTGTAGTTTGTTGACCCATAAGTTGTGCAGGAAAGGACTGGCTCTTTCTCCTGTGCTGGCTTGGGTGTTGTGTTTTTCCATTTTGTTGTCATTTTGCTTTTTCTAAAAAAATAAAAATAAAATAAGCAAAGGCTTGACAGACATGAATTCAACAGGTGAAGCCTCCTTCAAAGAGGAAAGGGGGAAAGCTGCACCTTCAAAACTTTCCATCTGCCATTCCGCGGTTCAAGGAAGCAGTCCTAAGAGCAGCAAGGTAAGGAAGTCATAGAAAGAACCCAGAAACTCAGGTCTGTGAGGCCAACCCCATATGCCTGTCCTGATGGAATTTGGTTCCTTCTCTCTTTCTTTCCACTTCATTTCTCATCACCTTATCAAACAAGGGGATATGGGGCAGAGAGATGTTATCATCCCCCTCCTGACCTGACAATCTCACCTCCAGTTATCTAAGAGGGAAATAAAAATACCTTCTCCACCCAGCTCTCCCTTCCCATTTTTGAGGAAGCATTGCTTGCAACACTGCTAGGTGCTCGGCGGTGCGAAAGCTCTGTTCATAACCACACAGTAGGGTGGCTGGGTCTGAAAGGGGCATTTCAACAGGTGTATCATGAACTTACTAGAAAAGACAATAATGCTAGGGAAGGTAGAAGGTAAGAGAAAGAGAGGAAGACCCCACGGCAGATGGATAGACTCAATCAGAGAGGTCACAGGCATGGATTTGCAGGACCTGAGCAGAGCAGTGGAAAATAGGGGCTTGGAAATGTCTCATGCACAGGGTCACCATGAGTTGGGGCTGACTAGAGGAAAGTTAACAACAACAACAACAACAACAACAACAACAACTGCTTGTCCTCTATATGACTATTACAGGTACAGGGGCTCTTTCCAGTTTTCACTCAGGCAACCCTTTGCCTTGAGGACCATAGAATCCTAAAAGTTGGACGGGACCTCATAGATTACCTCATCCACTCCCCTGCTCACTCCAGACCAAAGAGCCCTGAGAGCCTTCAGGCCCTGATATCAGGAAATTATATTGGGGAGGTAAATGTGTTTGTGTGCATGTATTCTGAAATGGGGAAGTCACACTCTCAGCCTCAGAGGAGGGCAATGGCAAACCCCCTCTGAAGAAACTTGCCAAGAAAACCCCATGATAGGTTTGCCTTAGGCTTTCCACTTGAAGGCACGTAAGAGCAACAAAAATTCTGAAGTGGTCTCTCAGTACAAAGGAAACAACTCTATGAGGTTCTACAAATTTGTTCAGTATTACACCCCACAGGAATTGAGGGTGCCCCTTTTGAACATGTTCCTTTGCCACACACTGGTAAGCCTCTGTGGGCCGATACTAGGGAAATGGGTGAACACTCATTGATGATAATTCGCTCCTAAATCTCGGCCATCACCTTCCTCCCCCCTTTTTTTCTTTCGTATCTCTACAGTTCCACCCCTCAGACCCTTTTATGGTCTTGTTAGAAGCTAGGGGGAGGCCAGAATGGCTGAGCGGGCAGCTTGCCAGGTTGTGTATGTGTGCACAGCATTCCCACTTTATCTGAAGGACCACAAATTATGCAGCCCATGCTCTTGGCCAAGTGACAGAAGGAAAGCAATTCAGAAAATTGAGCTGCAAGCCAGCCTTCTTTCTCCCTCACTCTTAACTCTTGGTATGCCAGAGGCCTCCTGTCCTGATGCATTTCAGTTCAGAGGTGGAAACCCTGTGTACCACCACTACTATTCCCATAATATCTCACCATTGGCCAGGCTGGCTGGATCTGATGGGAAATGGAGTCCCATAACACATTAGGGCAACAGGTTCCCTAGCCCTTTGTGAGATATTTTAAACATGCACCATTCCCTCACAAACCTTTCCCTTCCAGAAGTGAGATGAGACAGGCAGGTGATTCTGGAACAGGAATGATAAGGATAGAGGGACTTCTCTAGATCCTAGCCTGATCTGGTCTTATCTGGCCATGTGGGGAAGCAGATATCTTTAAAATGGAGGCCTAGCCTAGTAGATGTAATACCTCATCCAGTGAAGGACATGGGCTGTAGGTCACAAAAGCTTGTGCCACAATAAATTCTTAAAGGTATCTATTTTATTCAGCCTAGACAATGAGGAAATTGAAATAGTAAAATAGTTCCCGTACCTTGGATGAAACATCGATCATAGTGGAGACTGCAGTCAAGAAATCAGAAGGGGAAGAATGGGAAGGGCAGCCATGAAAGAGCTAGAAATGCTCCTAAAGAGCAAAGGTATACCACTAAAGTTAGCATTGTCCAAGTCATTGTATTCCCCATTACCATGTACGGATGCGAGAACTGAACAGTGAAGAAAGTAGATACGAAGAAAGTCAACTCATTTGAGATGTGGTGCTGGGGAAGACTGCTAAGAGTACTGTGGACAGTCAAAAAGACAAACAAATGGGTCCTTGAACAGACCAAGCCTGAAATCTCCCTGGAAGCCAAGATGATCAAATTGAAGCTGACGTACTTTGGTCACATTTAATTAGAAAAGACAATAATGGTAAGAAAGAAGGAATGAAATAGAAAAATAGGAAGAATGCAAGCTAGATGGATAGACTCAATTAACGAGGTCACAAGTATGAATTTGTAGGATCGAAGCAAAGCACTGGAGGACATGGGGTCACTGTCTTGGAAATGCTTCATCCACAGGGGCGCCATGAGTTGGGGTTGACTTGAGGACAGTTAACAACAATGACAACAACAGCAGCAGCAGCAGCAACAACAACAAAGACACCACAACACCAGGATGCTTTTACTTCAAGTGGGTGAAGTGTGCCCCTCCAGCTGTTCTTGGGCTAGTTCCTCACCATGCATCACTACCATTGTTATGCTTGCTAGGATTTATTTTTGTGACAGCAGGACTTCACAGAAAAAGAAGGTTGTTTTCCTCCACTAGAAGCAGTGACTCTCCACATCTAAATCTGATCTGAAGGGATTGGAGGATTGGACCTTTTTTCTCAACAAAATGGAATTTCCATCTATTGCTAGGAAACCATGGTAATGAAAACTAATGGCATATGCCAGGATGGGAGTCAGGCAGTTTGCAAAACATTGATGGATTGCAACTCCCAGCATCCCCTATCATCAGCTGTGTTGTCTGGAGCTGGTAGGAGCTGCAGTCCAACTACATCTGGAATACCACACCATTCCCACCTGTCTGATAGTAGTCCATCCATCCATCCAATTTATTTTTCACTTCTTGTCCAACTGGGGCTCCCAAGGTGATGCACAATTGATTTATAAACATGAAATAAATAACTAAAACCCCATTAAAAACAATGTAAGCTCCTTTTTAACAATAATTCTAAAATCAAACAGTTTTAAAATCAGCAAGAACAGGCACCCCCCAGTTTTAAGATCCAAAGGCCATGTGAAACACCACAGTCTTAAATGCCTGCTTACACAGAATATACATAGATGCTAATGATATTTATATCTCAGTGGTTCCTCTCCCATTTTGTCCTCATAACAACCCTGTGAAGTAGGTTACACTGACAGTGACTGAACCAAGATCACTCTGAAGTATCTGACTAAGGGCCTTATCAAACGCTGGCCACGAAGCAAAGAAAAAGCGAAGAAAAACAGAAGTAGGAATAAATTCGGTTCCATAGCGAAACGAAGGGAATATCGCCCTTTTGGCCATTTCGCAATTAATACCAAGGCTCCCTTCTCTCCCGTCACAAAAAGCCGGGAGGAAAGGCAGCCATGGGAACCGGGGAGGAGGAGGAGGGCTGGAGGACTGGAGAAGGGAAGGCAGCCCATGGAGAGAGAGAGATCGCCTCCCTCTTCCCTCTTCCTCTCCTCCTCTTCTTTCCAATCCGGTTTGCCTTTTGCCAAGGCAATCCCTTCCCCTCGCTGGGATTTTCGCCCTGCCCACCAATTTGCAATGAATGCGAAGGCTCCCTAGGTACTTCCTCTACAAACCGAATGTCAAAATCTCCCTACTCCTTACGGATTAGCTCCGTATTCTGCCGAGTTCTGGGGCAGCGTCGTGTGTAAACACGGGGGACAATACGGATTAGCTCCGTGTTCTGGGGCAGCGTAGTGTGTAAACACGGGGGAACAATACGGATTAGCTCCGTGTTCTGGGGCAGCGTCGTGTGTAAACACGGGGGAATAATATGTATTAGCTGTGGATGCCCTTTGGATTAGCTTTGCTTCAGACCCCATGTGATAAGGTCCTAAGAGAGGCATAAATTTGAATTTCTCCACTTCTAGTCCAACATTCAAGCCATTACCCCATAGTGCTATAAGGTTTATCAGTTTTTGTTATTGTTGTGTGCCTAAGTTTCCGACTTATGGTGACCCTAAGGCTGTGGGTTTTTCTTGGTGAGATTTGTTCAGAGGAGGTTTGCCATTGCATTTCCCTGAGGCCGAGCAGTAGTATAAGTTAAATGAATTTAAGATTTAGCTGGTATAAGGTTTAACTGTAACATGAAAGTGCAACTTCAGGGAAGACAACTTCTCTCCAACTCTTTTGAGCTTCCAGCAAGCAATGAAAAAAAATGCTATTCTGCATGGCTTTGAATGTTTGAAATTGCTCTGTTTTAACTGTATTAAAATTACTCTTAGGGCCAATACAGATGGCCTGGGAGCGGTGGATTGGAGCCGCGGCAACCACATGTTGCGGCCCTGACCCTCCTTTTTGCTGCTCCCAAAAGAGGTGGCAAAAGCCCGCCTTTTCAGCTGCTATGGTGGCTTTTTTTGTGCCATTTTTGTGCAGTGTGTGCACATGCTGCACCAAGACAGGCATGCAGTGTCAGGACAGGGTTGGGGTGAAGTTGGGGCAGCCGGCATGCAGCTACCCCACCCCAACTCCACCCCAGGCCAGCCCTTTAGGCTGGTCTGCATCCCCCTTTAGAGTGCTTTAAAAAGTTTTTAAAAAGTATTTTAATGTGTTTTAAAATGTTTTATCTTTGCATTGTTTCAATTGCTTTGTTTATTCATCACCTCAGAATGTGGGCTGGCAGATGATATAGAAACATATTAAAGAAGAGAAACAAAACAAAAAGGAGATAGGAATAAACTAAGGGCCTTTGCAGACTGCCAGAAATAGTGCAAATTGAGTCCACTTTAAATTGAGGCACTGACCTGGCTCAGTGTTAGGGAATTATGGGAACTGTAATTTATTGTGGCATCAGAGCTCTCTGACAGAGAAGGCTCAATGTCTTAGGAAAAAATACAATTCCCATGATTCCCTAGCACTGAGCCAGGGCAGTGCCTCAATTTAAAGTGGACTCAATTTGCACTATTTCTGACAGTCTGCAAAGGCCCTAAGAACCATTAATGCAACAGTACAACCACGAGTGCACAAAGATAAGGAAAATTACTACAATGACAAATGTAGAGAAATAGAAGACAACAACAAAAAGGGAAGAATGAGAGATCTATTCCACAAGATTCAAGAAATCAAGGGAAAGTTCAAACCAAGGATCTGGACGCTCTACAACAATAAAAACAACATAATTCAAGACCAGGAAGGACTAAAAAGATGATGTATGCAATACACAGAAGAGCTATATCAAAGAGATGACATCATGAAGGACACATGGAACAAAGACACATATGGAGGTGAACCTCAAATTCTAAAAAGTGAGGTGGAAGCTTCAATAAAGGAAATGGCAAAAAAAAAAAAAAAAAAAAGACTCCAGGAACAGATGATATTCAAATAGAACTGTTGCAATTAACATTGACAGAGTCACCTCTAGTGCAGACCAACATATGTCAACAGATATGGAAAACAAAATGATGGTCAACAGATTGGAAGCAATCAATATACATCCCCATCCACAAAACAGGAGACACAAGAGACTGCAGCAACATAGCACTAATCTCCCATGCAAGCAAAATCATGCTCAAAATTCTGCAACATTGGCTGCAACCATACAGCCAAGAGAAATCCCAGAGGTCTAAGCAGGGTTCAGGAAAGGAAGAGGCACCAGGGATTACATTGCAAATATACAATGACTAATAGAGTGCAGAAAGGAGTTTAAAAAGAAAATCAGCATGTGCTTTATGGACTACACTACAGGAAAGCCTTTGACTGCATAGATCAGGGGTAGGCAACCTTTTTGAGCTGGGGGCTGGGTTGCTGTCCCTCAGACAATTGGGGGGGCTGAAGCACCAAGAATAAACAAATAAATAAATAAATAAATTTTAAAAATATGCATGCACACTCTCTCAGCCCCAGAAAAACCATGGCAAAACTCCAGTGGAGATTTTGCCAAGAAAACCCCAAGAACAAGTAATAACAACAATAATCAATATCATCATGGTGGGGGGCAGTGGCGGTGGCAGGACCAGCCTGGGGTTGGTCCAAAGGCCTCGGGGGGCCGCATCCAGCCCCTGGGCCTTAGGTTGCGTATCCCTGGCATAGATCATGAAAGATTATGGAACATCCTTAAAGACATGGAAGTGCCAGCACATCTGATAGTCCTAATGAGGAATCTGTAGTCGGGACAAGAGGCTACTGTCAGAACAGAACACAGAGAAACAGAGTGGTTCCCAATTGGCAAAGGAGTCAGACAAGGTTGCATCCTATCACCTTACCTATTCAATTTATATGCAGAACATATTGTAAGGAAAGCAGTCTTGGACATGGAAGAAGGAGGAGTGAAAATACAAGGAAGAAATAGCAACAATCTAAGATATGCTGATGACACCATAATACTAGCAGAAAACCTCTGAGACCTGGAACAACTACTAAGGAAGATCAAAGAAGTGCAAAGGCAGGCTTACTGCTGAATGTAAAGAAAACAAAAATAATGACCACAAACTTACACACTTTCAAAGTAGACAATGAGGAAATAGAAATAGTAAAAGAGTTGTCATATCTGGGATCTACCATTGATCGGAATGGGGACTGCAGTGAGGAAATCAGAAGAAATTTAAGAATGGGGAGAGCGGCTATGGACGGCCAGTTTCGTGGTTAAAGAGATAATAAAGTGCAAATAAAGCATCCTGAAAATAAAGTGAAAATAGCGCTAAATTGTGCAAAAGCATTTCTCACGTAATTAGAATAAAAACAGAATTAAGTGGAAAGCGAAAAAAGACGTTTTTAACTTTCATACTCAAGTGAAAAAACCCGTAAATGTACTAGAAATGGGTGTGCTTTGTTTTGCTTTCGGGTGACCAGACTCCTCCTTTTCCAGGGGGGTCCTGCATTTCATTCAACCTTCTCTCCTCTCCAGGAGGAAATGTCAAACTGTCCTCCATTTGGAGCAGGAGTAAGAAGCATGATTTTCTATTTCTATGGACCTTATCAAACGCTGGCCATGAAGCAAAGAAAAAGCGAAGAAAAACAGAAGTAGAAATAAATTCGGTTCCGTAGCGAAATCGCCCTTTTGGCCATTTCGCAATTAATACCAAGGCTCCCTTCTCTCCCGTCACAAAAAGCCGGGAGGAAAGGCAGCCATGGGAACCGGGGAGGAGGAGGGCTGGAGGACTGGAGAAGGGAAGGCAGCCCATGGAGAGAGAGAGATCGCCTCCCTCTTCCCTCTTCCCTCTTCCTCTCCTCCTCTTCTTTCCAATCCGGTTTGCCTTTTGCCAAGGCAATCGCTTCCCCTCGCTGGGATTTTCGCCCTGCCCACCAATTCGCCTTGCCCACCAATTCGCAATGAATGCGAAGGCTCCCTAGGTACATCCTCTACAAACCGAATGTCAAAATCTCCCTGCTCCTGACGGATTAGCTCCGTATTCTGCCGAGTTCTGGGGCAGCGTCGTGTGTAGACACGGGGAACAATACGGATTAGCTCCGTGTTCTGGGGCAGCGTCGTGTGTAGACACGGGGGAACAATACGGATTAGCTCCGTGTTCTGGGGCAGCGTCATGTGTAAACACGGGGGAATAATATGTATTAGCTGTGGATGCCCTTTGGATTAGCTTTGCTTCAGACCCCATGTGATAAGGTCCTAGGTGTGTGTGTGTGTTTTTAAAAAGCTTTTCTTGAGTCCTGTCCTCCTGGACAGTCTTCCTTTGGGGTTAGGACCTCTGGTCCCCCTGATGCGGATGGAGAAGAGGGCAGCATCCTTCCTCCTTCCCTCCTCCTTTTGCCGAGAGAATAAGCCTGCCGCCTCTTCAGCTGTGAGGATGATGTCTGTGGGGTTGTCCTATTTGCCTTGGAGAGCAGCCACTTGCTAGCCTAGGTCCTCTTGCTGTGGGATTGGCTGAGAAGCAAGGCACCCCAAATTGGGGTCTGACTCACTGGAGGGGTCCCCGTTTCTCCCACTTTGTGGTGTGCCTTCAAGTCGCTTCCTGGGGTTTTCTTGGCAAGTTGCTTCAGAAGGGGTTTGCCATTGCTATCCCCTGAGGATGAGAGAGTGTGATCTGCCCGAGGTCACCCAGTGGGTTTCATGGCTGAGCAGGGATTCTGTCCCACTTCCCCCCCCCCCCAAAATAGGGACAAAGAGCAGCTTACAAATTAAAACAACCCCCACCCAATCCTATCCATGGTGGGTTGTTGGCATGGGAAACCGTTTCCCTTCCTCTGCCTCCCCCTTGTCTTTTCGACTCTGCAGTCACTCTTTAGCTTAAGGGAAATGCGCCTGTTTGCTCAACTACCAGACAGGAAATTTTAGAAAGAGAAAAGCGGAGAAGCTCATGTCTGCCTGGCATGTTGTCACCCAAGCAAACCAGGAAGTAAAAGCAGCCCCACAGAACCATGGGAAAACCAGGAAAAGCTTTAAAGATTTGTTTGTGCGAATTTGAATTTCACACTACAGTAAATGCGCAATTACTTTAAAAGGGCAAATGCATTTCCTCTAAATTCCCGAAATTAAAAAGATCTTGGATAACACCACTTTGTGACCACTTTAATGTCAGTTTCTGTGCGACGTCGTGTGAAATCGTTAGGCATAAGTGTGCTTTTTTGGGGGGATTTGTGTGGGATAACCTATAGATTTCCCCCATGTGATAACGTCCTATGAAAGAACTAGAAAAGATCCTAAAATGCCAAGACATACAACTCAGCACAAAAGTCAGAATTATAGAAGCCATTATATTCCCTATTACTGTGTATGGATGTGAGAGCTGGACAGTCAAGAAAGAAGATGGGAGGAAAATCAATGCATTTGAGATTTGGTGCTGGAGAAGAGTGCTGAGGATCCCATGGACAGCCAAAAGGACAAACAAATGGGTCCTAGAGCAGATCAAGGTAGAGATATCCCTAGAAGCCAAGATGAGAAGACTTAGACCAGGGGTCGGCAACCTATGGCCCACGGGCCGCACCCGGCCCGCAGACCCCCGCTGACAGGCCCCGGTGGACCCCTGCCACCGCCATCGCTGCCGCTGCAATTTTGCTTTCCAAAATGGCGGCGCACGCGACTGTGTGTGTGTGTGTGTGTGTGTGCATGTAAGCTTGCATGCGCACCGGCCCCCAGCGCCATCTCCCCCCCCCTCCAGCCCATCGGCAAAAAAGGTTGCTGACCCCTGACTTAGACTGTCATACTTTGGACACATCATGAGAAGGCATGAATTGTTGGAAAAGACAATAATGTTAGGAAAGGTGGAGAGAAGTAGAAAGAGAGGAAGGCCAAATGCTAGATGGATGGACTTTATTAAAGAGACCACAAATATGAGTTTGCAGGAGCTGGACAGAGCAGTAGAGGACAGGGGGGCCTGGAGATGTCTCATCCATAGGGTCACCATGTGTCGAGTTTGACATGAAGGCAGTTAACAACAAACTAACAGTATAAGGCAGTGTTGCAGTTGCAATACATGCTCAGAAGAACTTCTGTTCATTACACAACATCCCTTTGGGAAGAGACTTTCCCTCCCAAAGGTTTGTAAGTTATGAGCAAAGGTGGGAAAGTGGGGTGGTAGAGCTGAGGCTTTGCATACAGAAGATCTCAGGTTCATTCCCTGGCTATCTCCAGCACTAAAATGAATCAGGTAACAGACAAGGACTCTTCTTTGCTTGAGAAGGTGGTATCAGACAGCTTTTGGCATTGTTGCATTTCTGTGGTAAGAGAGGTTTCACCTGTTGAATTTCTACCTGCCTCCCCCCATTACTCCCCCCCACAAGAGCTCAGCCAGGGAAAAACAAGGTGAGAAGGTGGTGCTATGATTGGTGTGGGCTTACAAAACTAGTAGTAACTGATTCCCCTTATATAGTGAGTTACTTTGTATGTGGGAATTACTTTTCACATCAATAGACGAGCTATTTGATTTTGTACAGAACATTTCTAAATGCAAACCCTCTATCTCACCAAAAGCATTATTCAGCTTTGGGGCATGGGCTTGAGGAATACAGGAGACACCTAGCTTGGACATCTAGCTTGAGCTGAGGGCTCCCATATGCATTTATGGGCCTTCATAGAAACCAGTCAGTTCAAAGACAATTGGTGTGTATTGTAATTCTGCACATTGATAACCTTTGCACATTAACCTCTGCACATTAAATCTGGTCTCTGACTAGATTTCTTCTGATCTCTTTAACCAGATAGGAAAGAGGATGGAAATGGGTAGGGGGAAAAATCAGTATATGTATGAGGGAGAGGTTGTGGTGGAGAATCAGCAAAGAAGGGTTAACATGATCCCTTGTGCTTACGATTTCTCCTTTGCTAAAAGTCTCCATTCCCAGGCACTGGGGCAGAGAAGGAAACATGGGCCTCATGACCCTGGTCTTGGTACATTTCTGAATGCCCTTTTTCTGCCCTCACCTGGGAGACCCGGACAGCCGGCTGTTTCCAGCTTCACTGAACACCTGGAATCTCCATTAAAAACCGTTTCCTCATTTTTCACCCTTTAAATCTCCCATTCATCTCACTTGTTGGATGCAGATTGCCTTGAGGGGATACCCAACTTCCCACGCTATCCTCCTGTCCAGAGGCAATCCAGAAGACTGAAGGGAGGCACAGGTCCTGATAAGCAACCTAGTTGACTCTAGTTCTCAGATTATACAAGGAAAGCAAATCTCTTTGGCAGAGAATAAAGAAGATGGAGATGGCAAATGTCATTTCATTCAGTATGTGTCTAGGCATGGGGGTGACCATTAGATTAAGACAGGACATTGTGAAAACTCCAGATTCAGAACAATGGTATTTCTAAACAAGGCTGGGTCTGGGTCTGAGAGGAAAATACCTTCATCTGTGCATCTTCCTACATCATTTGCCTCAACAGCAGTGACTTTATACCCTCCAATTCTTCTGATTTGACAGGGACAGTATCAATTATTCCTCTGTTATCCCATTTTTAGCTGCTTTTAAAATGTCTCAGTTTCTCTCTCCTCCTCTCAATTTCTCCCTTTGTCCTCAGTTTCCTTCAGTTGCTGCAAACTGATGAGCTTATCGCACCGCTAAATAAAACATCTTACCTCTCTCGAATTCAGTTTTAATTCAGGCAGCATCTGAATACTATCGCAAGGATTTTGCCGCTGAATCCACCACCCGGATCCAGCCTGGGTCTAGCCCTGGTCCCATGAGCACTCCATTGGCCATTTTTTAAAATCAGAAAACTTATGGTTTTGAAAAGAGGTGCACTGAGTGCCCCTGGGACCTGAGTTGGATAGTATCTGGATGCTTCCCGAATTAACATTGAATTCAGGAGAGGTAAGACATTTTATTTTAGCGGTGTGATAAGCTCCTGTATTCAAAGTGCAACATTGAATGCTCAGGGAGAGGAGAGGAGGGGTGGAATTTCTCCCTTCCCAGTGGGATCACCAAAAGCAAAGTGCTGCAGCCTCTCCTAGTTTGTGTGTTTTTCCTCGCTAGTAGCTTTTGCCATCTTGACACACTTTGATGTTGCTTGGCCATACTCATCCCAGGACTTTACCTCTCTCTCTCTGGCTTTTCTTCGCAAATAAAGATTCAGGAAGGACTCATCCCACGCTTTTTGCAAGTGTGCTAATGACTAAAAAGGCCAATCGGAGATAAACAAGTCTGGTTGCAGAAAGCACAGCAGAAGATCTCCTTGGGTGATGTTTCCGGGTTGTGATTCTTTCTGCGTTGTTGTTTCTCTTCTAGACTTATTCGGCATGACTTCTCAAATAAGGCTGCAGCATTGTGGATAGTGCGTCTCCATGCCTCCCGATGTGAGGCCAGGGTGGACCACTGTTGGTGATCAATTTGGCCGAGCCTGAGATGTTGTTTCAGGGAGTCCTTGTATCGCTTTTTTGGAGCGCCCCTCTTACGCTGACCCGTGGCAAGTTCACCGTAGAGTACTACCCAGGACTTTATCATATGGGGGAAATGTGTAGAAATGAGGTTTTAAATAGAAAAAAAACCTGCAAAAGCGGGTAGATTTTCAGACAACATTGATGTTAAACTGTTGTTAACTTGAATGGAAAGTGGTTAAAAGCTGCTTCTGTTTACTTTAGGAAAATCCTGAAAGTAAAAAGGAGCGGCTTTTGACTACTTTCTGTTTGGGTTAACAATAGTTTAACAGTGATGTGTTTGAAAATCAACCCGCTATTGCATGTTTCCCCCACCTTTTAAATCCTGTTTCTGCACAGGATTTTCCCCATGTGATAGGCACTGTGTTCTCACTAATCAGATTAGAGGTATCCCTTTAATTTCCCACAGTGTCTCATGCCTTGTGTTGCCCTAGGCACTGTGGCAGCTCCCATCAAAGACATGGAAGCTGTCCTTTCAGTTTCCCACAACATCCTGGACTGACACAATTGTTTAATTTCCAATAGTGCCTTGGATTGGGACTATATTAGATGTAAGTACACCTGAATCTGAAAAAAGGATGGGGGGGGGGATTTATTCATGTCGGTGGGTAGGTGGGTGGGTGGGTGTGCAGAATCATGGAAGGAATACATTGAGCCTCTATGACTGCCACTGTTCCTTTTTGGAGTAACTTTTATTGTTTAGTTTCTTACCCTTCAGTATCTACTACGTGAGAGCCAGTGTGGTGCAGTGTGGTTTGATTATTGGACTATGACTCTGGAGACCACAGTTTGGTTCCCAGCTCAGCCATGAAACCCACTGACAAGTCACATGCTCTCAGCCTCAGGGAAAGGCAATGGCAAACCTCCTCTGAACAAATTTTGCCAAGAAAACCCTGTGATAGGTTTGCCTTATGGTCACCATAAGTCAAAAATGACTTGAAGGCACACAATACACACACCCCTACTATGTGTCCACTAGGTGTCCACATGATGAGAGTCTTCTTTGGTATTGCAAATATTACTGTTGTCCAGCAGCCTGGTTCTCCACTGAAATTATTTCTGCTGACACATGCCCTCCAACATTTCACAGGTTAAAACTGGGCTATGTGTGGCTAAGCAACATCAGAGTGTAGTCAAGGTATCAAAAGGTCTTAATGAGGAGGAAGAGTACACAAGCTAGGGAAGGCTGCAGCAGTTTGCTTTTGTTCGAATCTCATAAGAAGGGCAAGATTCTGTCTCTCCTCTCCTCTCCTCACTGCTCAGTTCATTGAGTGAAAATTACTTTGACCCTTCAAATTGAGTTTGCATCAATGGGCTGAGGATAAAGGGGGAAACTGGGAGGTGGAGAGAAAAATTGGGATATTTTAAAATCAGCTGAAACAGTGGGACAACAGAGGATTACGTAAATAGGACCTTTCCTGCCAAATATGAGGATATGGCTGACATCACTAATCTTTGTAGCATTTGCTTGGCTTTCAGCACAATAGTTCTCTTTTTACTTCTTGCCAATTATGTCTTGAACATCATCCCACAGGGCCTGTGCTCTTCCCACAACCTCTAGCAGTGTTGCTTCAAGAGATTTTGGTACTTGATGCAAGGACAAGATGATGCTCTCCATTCCATCTCCTGGGGTAGGAATTGTTCAACTCTTCAGTGGATGTTGGACTGGAAATCCCAGCAGCCCTAGCCATCATAGACAATGATGAGGAATGTGGGAGTTGCAGTCCAAAAATATCTGAAAAGGCACATCCTTGCCACCCTTACCATATGCAGCAAATGGCTGGACCTAAAACCAAATCTTGTTTGAATATGAGGAAAGGGACTGTTGTTGTTGTGTGCTTTCAAGTTGTTTCCAACTCATGGTGACCCTAAGGAGAATCTATCATCTTGTTTTCTTGGCAAGGTTCTTCTGAGGCTGAGAGAGTGTGGATTGCACAGGGTCACCCAGTGGATTTCATGGCCAAGCTGGGATTCGAACCCTGGTATCCAGTTGTAGTCCAACATTCAAACCACTACACCATGCTGGCCCTGACTGTGTCCTCCAGCAATTCTCAGGCAGCAGGTTCACCTGCGGAAATGTTGGACTGCAATACCCAGCATTCCTTGCCATTAGCTATGCTGACTACGGCTGCTGGGAATTCTAGTCCAGGTTGTATGTTCAAAACAGTGGTTTGGGGAACAAGTTCAGAAAGAATGGCTGGGAGCCTGCCATCCTCCCCTCACCCGCCAACCCAGATTGACTCGTGGTAGAGATGGTGTTGGTGGCTGGCTGTGCTTGGCTTGAACCCTTCCCTGGCCCCGGCTGGAAGGGGCTGGAAGTGAATTGATTCCCTGGTGGGAACCCATAAACAGGGAGAGCTAATTATTCCCTGATGTCCCACATAGGAAGGCGTGAAATTTCCTGGCAGAAAACATCATGTTACTGTGGAATTATCTGCGTAACAGTGAGATGAGAGGAAATTTCCAGGGCAGGAATGAGCAGCTTCGGCAATCATAGGTTTGTAGCTGAGCATGGCTGGTAACTGTAGAGGTATACCTCAGTTAACCAAATGGAAATGTTGATGGGCATGATTTCTTTAACAGAAAATTCGGTTCCAGAGGCAGAAGTATCAGGGAAGGAATTGGGATAGGTTCCTGCATCACAAAAAAGAAGAGCAGTTCAACATGTTTCAGCAATTTTTTTTATCCAAAACTAACAAACGTGGACATGTAAAATGAGACAACCAAGTCAGGTAATCCTTGCATAAATTAAAAATAAATAAAAACATTTTGAATTTTCTAGAGGCTGCTTGAAGGCTTCTTCCAAAATGCATCCAGAGTGTTATTTTTTCTTTCATTAAGCTCCACTTTCCTTATGATATTCTTTAATCTCTCTCTGTTGCTCAGACTCTATAATATCTCTATATCTTAACCAAGTCTCATTATTATTTCTGCTTCTAAAAAGAAACGCTTCTTGTGGGGAGACCCACAGTGGTATCTTTCTACAAAATTGATTCTTAATTTTAATCCAGACTCTCAACAAGGATTTTCTAATATAATGATTTTCAAAGTTTTTGTTATTTTTCAATTTTCCATACTAAAGAAAGGCATGCAGACCAAATTCTATATTGTCTCTTTTTATATTTAAACTACTTTTGTTATTCAACATTATCCAATCTTCCAGCCATACCATACAATTTATTTTGGTGGCCAACATTATAGAACTATTTTATTTTTTTTAAAATACGCTGGAGGGAGAGGGGGAGGCAGAGTAATCTGTTTCCCCCTTTTCTCTCTGTTTTATTGTTTACACATGTTCAGTTTGGAATTCTGGAGGTAGGTGCTGTTTACCTTGTCTGTTGTAGGATGACCCACTGCTACTGTATCAGATCAGGCATCAGATTTTGACAAACACCCTATTCCATGCCGATTATGATGAGGAAGGCCCACCACTCTTTTTATTTGTGCTGGCCAAGATATATCCAGCCCTAGCCTTCCAGCCGAGTACTCTGTCAATGAGCAGGTAAGGGAAAGCGGGCAGTGTGTGTGTGCTCTTCTGGCAGGCCTTCCAAACTTAACTCCTCTCCCTGCACAAGGTGATCTACGCCGCTCTATCCACCAATTATCGCCCCCTCCCTTTTAATTTTTTTTTACTTTTTAAAAAATCTTTTTGTATTTTTGTTCTTCAATTGTGATTGTTCATTGTAATTTTAATATTGGGTGGGGGGTTTGGGAAGGGCCTAGCCACAGTAAGAAGAGGGACCCTCCCTCTATCCACCATCATTTGGAGGGAGAGAAGGCAGGCCAGCTCCATCAGACCTAGCCTGAAAAAGAAGAAGGGCCCTTCCTCCATCCACCATCATAAAGGGAGAGAAGGCAGGCCAGCTCCATTGGGCCTAGCCTGAACAAGAAGAAGGGCCCTCCCTCCAGTCCATCTGCCTTGGTCCAGGCTTTAGAGGGAGAGAAGATCTGCTGGACTTATTCTCCTTCCCCACCACCATTCCCTTTTCCTTTTGTGTCTTGTCTTTTTAGATTGTAAGCCTGAGGGCAGGGAAATGTCTAATTAATCCATTTGTAAGCTGATCTGATAGCCTTTTGGCTGAAGAGCAGGGTAAATACTTCATAATAATAATAATAATAATAATAATGGACTAATTTTGAATTTATTGTATTCCATGCACTTTTATTGCTGTAACCTGACTGGATTCCTTGTGATTGGGCGGGGTATAAATAAATAATTTATATTATTATTATTATTATTATTATTATATTATCCTGCAGAGTTGCCAGCCTACATGCAGCAAATGGACTCCTACACACTGCCAAGCTTTGTGACCCTCCAGATGCTGTTGGAATGCAAGTTCTATCATCCCTGGCCAGTGGTTGTGCTGGCTAGGGCTCTTTGTAGTTATAGTCCCAACAGATTCTGAACCATATTTAACAAAGTGGAACACTCTAGAAGTGAGGAGATTAGCACTTGGATCTCCAGTGAGGTCTAGCCATTGTTGCTAATCATCACCTAGTTTTTAAATTTTATAGTCTCACTGCACATCCACTCTCAGCCATTGTGTTTTCACCAAGTGTCTCTACAAGTATATTGGATGTCTCTGCATGGCAAATTTCCTGTTACTTCCAAATGTGTGTGTGTGTTTATAGCACTTATTCCCATTCTGAGTTGGAAAGTCTCAATTAAAAGACTTACAATCTTTTTTTTTTTTTTTAAAAAAAGACATAACATAAAAGGAAATGGGAAGGGGAGGAAAAAAGAAAACAAAGAAATCTGGACACAAGTTTTCACTGGTAGAATTGCTACAGGATTGGGACTGGCTTCTTAGGAGGATTGACAATGGTCATACTGTCCTACTCTCCCTCTTTTTTCTTTGCTTCTGATTTTTGTTCTGAAGCTGATTCACTGGGTGCAGTGAAGTGCAATGTGAGCAGTGTTCTGAAGCTGATTCACTAGTTCTGTTGATATTCTGGAGAAAAAAAACCCTTTTCTCAAATGTCTCCTATTTATCCTGCATATATTCCTGTTGACAATTTGTGCAAAAATATGGTCCATCCCTTGTTCCTGTGGCAGACTCTGGTACCCAAACAGCTCTCATTTGAACCTATTTATTCTCCTCCTCTCACAGGGAATGGTAAAAACCTGACTGTCTTTCCTTAGTGCTCCTTTTTGTTCATGCAGAAGTTTCTTTAGCTTCCAACAAATCTTTGACCAACAGTCTGGGGCCTGCAGATTTAGCCAGCAGAGTGTTCTGCAGAAGTCTCTCCATCATGAGCTGCACAGGAGTACACTTGAAGCATGAAACAGGAGCAGCCTCTCAGATTAAAAAGAGTCAGATTTGAGTCTCTGTCATCTAACCAAGACTTTTGCTGAATATATATATGTTTAAGGGTGTGGACTGTGTGTTCAGGCTGGCCATTGGAAATGGTGCTCCTGCTGGTTCTTTCCCAACTGCACAACGTGAGTCAAATGGCTCCCAGGTGTGGTGCCACTGCCAGCCAGTGACTGGCTGCACCAGTGCTCCTGAGTGTCATCAGAATGGTGCTGAACAACCAGAGAAGGCACAGCTTTTGCACCCTGGACAAAGGCAAACACTGCTTCTTCGTCTGGAGATGCAAAATTCCAGGGTTGCCACTGACAGCTGGGGAAAAAGTGTTGTACAAGAAGGGACTGGGTTCCTTCTTGTGCAATGTCCAGAAAAAGATCCACAGTGTCATAGCTGTGGGTTGTGCATTTAAAGTCACTCACAGGATCCTGGTGTTGAGAGCCAGGACAGGAGGGTAGTCTGGAAAGATCCACTTGGTCACAAATTATTTCATCACTGAATTCACAGAAGGGATGTAATCACAAGCAAGTTGTTTAAGAAGGCATGATGGCAATACCCAGACTGTGGTCCATTTGTGCTTTATGAGATAGGACATGGGGCTCTCTTGTGGCCACTGACTGGTTGCCTGCATTTCTTCCATGCTGGGCACATAATAATATGATGAACACATTCAGGGGCAGCCAGATGGCTTCCATGTCTGTGGGGTGATGAATCAGCTAGGGCTTTGGGGGCATGTGTTATCCAAAGTGTTGAATGAGCTACCCACCCATATATGCTCATTTCTTTGGATAACTGCTTTTACACTTCAGGCTAAAACCTAGAACAGGTTCATTGCCCCACTGACAGGAGAACCAGCTATCACTGGACACACCTCTGGCGCAGTTTGCACAAGTTGGCTCTCTTTGTGTATGGGCAGCTTGCGAGTGTCATTGCTGACACTATTCCTTCTTTATAGTTTGGCAGTGTTTCCAGGCCCATCTGTCACTTTTATGCCATTTGGGGTTTTTTCAGGCAGTGTGCTTTCCCCTCCCATGCTGTGCTGGATAACGACTGAAAACAGTGACCATTTTGCCAACATGTGTAGGAACAACTCACCCCCTAGATAAGTATAACTGGTATACAAGAATAGTATCATCCAAAATCCATAAAACCATAAAATGTACAGAAGCCCTCTCCAGTTTTCAGTCTGACAACCCTAAAGACACATATGAGGGTAATACCTTTATTAGATCAATTCAAATATCACCAAAACCAGACATGCTTTTGAGGTTTTTATATATCTTCTTCAGACAAGATATTACAAAAGGGTGATAAACACATCAAATATATATGTGTTAAAATATTAGGGGGGAATCATTAAGATGCCTCTAATTATTTGATGGAGTTAATAAAAGTAGCATCAGTTGAGTCTCCCTTATCTGGAATTCCAAAATCCAAAATTGTCCACATGGGTGGTTGAGATAGTGGCACCTTTGCTTTCTGATGGTTAAATGTACACAAACTTTGTTTCATGTAGAAAATTATAAAAAATATTGTCTATAAAACTACCTTCAGGCTATGTGTATAAGACAGATTTTGTTGTTCCTGTTGTTAACTGCCTTTGTGTCAATCTCGACACATGGCGACTCTATGGATAAGACATCTCCAGGCCCCCCTGTCCTCTATTGCTCTGTCCAGCTCCTACAAACTCATATCCGTGGTCTCTTTAATAAAGTCCATCCATCTAGCATGTGGCCTTCCTCTCTTTCTACTTCCCTCTACCTTTCCTAACATTATTGTCTTTTCCAACGATTCATGCCTTCTCATGATGTGTCCAAAGTACAACAGTCTAAGTCTTGTCATCTTGGTTTCTAGGGATGTCTCTGGCTTGATCTGCTCTAGGACCCATTTGTCCTTTTGGTTGTTCATGGGATCCTCAGCACTCTTCTCCAACACCACATTATCTCAAATGTGTTGATTTTCCTCCTGTCTTCTTTCTTCACTGTCCAGCTCTCACATTCATACATGGTAATAGGGAATACAATGGCTTGTGTGATTCTGACTTTTGTGCTGAGTTGTATATCTTTGCATTTTAGGATCTTTTCTAGTTCTTTCATAGCCACCCTCCCCATTCTTAATCTTCTTATTTCCTGGTGGCAGTCCTCATTTCTATCAATGTTTGATCCCAAATATGAGAACTTTTTTTACTATTTCTATTTCTTCATTGTCTACTTTGAATGTGTGTAAGTTCTCTGTGGTCATTATTTTTGTTTTCTTTATGTTCAACAGTAAGCCTGCCTTTCCACTTTCTTCTTTGATCTTTCTTAGTAGTTCCAGGTTTGGGAGGTTTTCTGCTAGTATTATGGTGTCATCAGCATATCTTAGATTGTTGCTATTTCTTCCTCGTATTTTCACTCCTCCTTCTTCTGTGTCCAAGCCTGCTTTCCTTACAATATGTTCTACATATAAGTTGAATAGGTAAGGTGATAGGATGCAGCGTGTCTGACTCCTTTGCCAATTGGGAACCACTCTGTTTCTCCGTGTTCTGTTTTGGCAGTAGCCTCTTGTCCTAATTACAGATTCCTCATCAGGACTATCAGATGTGTTGGTACTCCCATGTCTTTAAGGGCGTTCCATAACCTTTCATGATCTATGCAGTCAAAGGCTTTCCTGTAGTCCATGATTTTCTTTTTAAACTCCTTTCTACACTCTATTAGCCATTGTATATTTGCAATGTAATCCCTGGTGCCTCTTCCTTTCCTGAACCCTGCTTAGACCTCTGGGATTTCTCTTCCCATGTATGGTTGCAGCCAATGTTGCAGAATTTTGAGCATGATTTTGCTTGCATGGGAGATTAGTGCTATGTTGCTGCAGTCTCTTGTGTCTCCTGTTTTGCGGATGGGGATGTATATTGGTTGCTTCCAATCTGTTGGTCATCATTTTGTTTTCCATATCTGTTGACATATGTTGGTCTGCACTAGAGTTGACTCTGTCAATGTGGATTGTAACAGTTCTATTGGAATATCATCTGTTCCTGGAGTCTTGTTTTTTGACATTTCCTTTATTGCAGCTTCCACCTCACTTTTAGAATTTGAGGTTCACCTTCATATGGCTCTTTGTTCCATGTGTCCTTCATGATGTCATCTCTTTGATATAACTCTTCTGTGTATTGCATACATCATCTTTTTAGTCCTTCCTGGTCTTAAATTATGTTGTTTTTATTGTCGTAGAGTGTCCTGATCCTTGGTTTGAACTTTCCCTTGATTTCTTGAATCTTGTGGAATAGCTCTTCACTCTTCCCTTTTTGTTGTAGTCTTCCATTTCTCTACATTTGTCATTGTAGTAATTTTCCTTATCGTTGTGCACTCATGGTTGTACTGTTGCATTAATGGTTCTTAGTTTATTCCTATCTCCTTTTTGTTTTGTTTCTCTTCTTTCCTTTACTGCTTGTAATGTTTTATCTTTCATCCATGGATTCTTCACTTTCCTTTTATCTGTTGGAAGTGTCTTTATGGATTTTTCTTTTCTTATGTCCTTGACTTCAGATCAAAGCTCTTCTGGTTCATGATCTATTATACTTAGTACTGCAAATCTGTTCCTTATATTGTCAGTTAATTCTGTGGAAATGTTGTTTAAATCGCATTTTGGTATGATGACTGGTTTTGTTCTCTTCTTGAGTTTTATTTTTATTTTTGAAATGAGTAGTTCGTGATCTGTGCCACAATCAGCACCTGGTCTAGTCTTGGTCAACAGCATGGAGCTTTGCCATCTTTTATTTCCAATTATGTAATCTATTTGGTTTTTGTGTTGGCCATCTGGTGATGTCCATGTGTAGAACCTTTTCTCTGGTTGTATGAAAATGTGTTTGCAATGAATAGGTTGTTGGCTTCACAAAAATCTATCAGACGCTCACCTGCATAATTGCTTTTGCCTAGTCTAAATCTGCCTACCATTTTTTATTCTTCTTTGCTTCCAACTTTTGCATTGCAATCTCCAATTATCAGTTTGACATCTTGTGTTGGTATGTTGTCAGTTTCTTCCTGTACTCCTTTGTAAAATCAATCAATTTCTTCTTGTTCTGCCTCAGTGGTTGGTGCATATACTTGAATTATGGTATAAGGTGGATACAAAACATAAATGAATTATGTCTCATTATGTACATACAGATATTCTAAAATCGGAAAAATTCTGAAACTCAAAACACTGCTGGTCCTAAGCATTTCAGATAAGGGAGACTCAACATATAATGTCATTGGGTAATACAGCAGTACTCTGTTTACAACTAACTGCTAGCTAGAATGTTTAAAATAAATAAATACATAGATTCATAAATACATAATCTTCAGTTTTGTAATAAAAATGCCCACTTGTTGTTTTTTTTAAATAAATTTTTATTAAGAAAAAAACAGTTACAACTACACCCAATTACATAGAAGTTATACAAATTATATACTTAGTATACATTACAAAATATATAACTCTAGGTGTATAGATGAAAAGTATGAAGATGAGAGAAAGAAAAAAAATAAACAACAAAAAATAAAATGATAAAGAGAGCAAAAAATACAGAAGAAAAAAAGATAAAAGAATTAGAGACAGAGTTGAAAAGAAAAAAAAAAGAAGAAGAGAAGATATATAAAAATAAAGAGAAAAAAAAGGGCCACTTGGTTTAGCCTTATTTTATGTTTTCCAAAGTTCTGGGAGAGCAGCATGGTACTGGAGATGCAGATGGGAGTTTCCTTCTAGCTGCTAGATTTTTCAAAGGAAATGTTTTCCTAAGGGGGAAATGCTGTGATTTTCATTTACTGCTGGGTCCCTTGAGGGAGTTTCTGTTCACTGAATGTTACCAACATGGCTTGTTGGTAATCTCATTAGCACAGTGTCTGTATTCAGCTAACTTCCTGCCTCGTTGTCTTCAAAAGGAGTAGATATAGCAAGGCAAGCCTCCACCTAACAATGCAACATCGATTCCCTCTGCCCTTTTATGTCCTTCTCTCTCTTCCTCATCCACTTTATATACTGAGCATCAGTACATGATAAAGTACATTTCAAGATCTGAAAGATTGCGTCCAGCTTTTTTAATCCTGTAGGCAGGGTGAGGATGAAACATTTTGCTGTCTGAAGCAAAGGACAAGATGGCACCACTTTCCCATTTCATGTTGAAAAGTGGCTGAACTAAGATACCAGATTTTATGGAAGAAAAGTGGAACATGGGTAGCCGAGCAACATCAGAGTGTGGTCAAGATGATGAAAATTATTAATGAGGAGGAACACACAAGCTAGAAGAGAGGCTGCAGCTGTTTGCTTTTGTCTGTATCTATTGGGAGGGTTCTCTTCTTCCCCCTCTCACCTGCTGAGTTAACAACACTTTGGGTCCCACTCTGGGAGAAAGGTGACATATAAACAAAATAAATAAATACAAAAATTAAAAATGCATTCTGAAAAAAATAGGATGACAGAGGATTAATCAGGACTGCCTCTGTATCAATGGGAGAATTGGAGGGTGTCCAGTTGACTCCTCAACATTGCCCATTAAACAATGTGGTCCAATACACCTGAAGCAGCAGGTTACCTTGAGGGTTGTGAAGCATATATGGGACGTTATCACACGTGGGCCAGAAAGTGAAAATAAAAGTGGAAATGAGGCATTACGAAAATAAACCGAAAATAAACTTGTTTCCGCAAACGTCATTACCTTAATTGCGAATTTACAGCAAGTACAAAGAACGTCCACACACAAGCGAAAATATCCCGTAAATGTAGTAGAAATGAGCCTCTTGCACATGCGCAGATAGAGGAATGCTCGCGGGAACCATGCGTAATGACGAGGAAATGCTCCCCAATACGTATTTGGCAATCACATTTGCGGTAAATGCGGAATCACCCTCATCGCGCAATTGCATTTCCTGAAGAAACTGAAATTCAAAAGATCTCGGATCTTTCCACTTTCTGTCGGGGTTCTGTCAGAGTTCTGTGCGACGTCATGTGAAAACACGGGCCAATAATCCGGTATCGTTCAGGATTTCGTGTGGATTTTGTTTGGATTGGGCCCCGTGTGATAACATCCATAGTTTTGTCTTCCAACAACCTCCAGGGATCACTGAGGCTAACTGCAATCTTTTTTCAGATTGCTCCTGTGGCAGCCTCCTCTTTATTTATTTACTGCTGGATTCCTAGGAAGTTAACTTGGCATTGTGTGCCTGAATATTGATTACTTTGCTTATGATCTGAATGAAACCTAGGTTGGAGCAGCAGCACCTACAAGCCTTAAAATTTGTTTCACACAAATCCATGAAGTCCATGCAAAATGGACCAATTTGCTGGGATGCCGTGAAGTTTACCAAACTTGCATGAACATTCCTAAACTTGCTCAAAAATGTTCAGGACATACATCTAAGTATAAACAAAACATCAAGTTTGATCTGAATCAGTTCACGAGTGTGCATCAATGTGTTTTGGTAACATTCAGTGAACAAGCATTCCCTTGAGGGAGAAAGCAGTAAATTAAAATAATTCATTTTCTACTTAGGAAAACAGAGAGGGGAAAGGGCGGGGGGAATAACAGAAATCCTAAGTGTGTGGAAGATTCCCAAAATAATTGACATACTAAGTCCAAGACTATTTGTTGTTATTTCCAACTTAGGGAGACTCTAAGGGGTTTTCTTGGCAAGATTTGTTCAGAGTGGGCTTGCCTTTCCCTCCCTCTGAGGCTGAGAGAGTATGACTTGCCCAAGGTTACCTAGTGGGTTTCCATGGCCAAGTGGGGATTCAAACCCTGGTTTTCAGAGTCATAGTCCAATACTCAAACCACTACACCATGCTATACTTTGGTCTTTATTCTGGTCTCATTTTGTAGCCCCCTGGTTTAGTGGGTTGTGATCAAAGAATGTAGATTTGTCAGGCATAACAGACAATTTAAATCACAGTATAGGTACCTCATGTGAGCCAGCATGGTGTAGGAGTGTGAAAGTTAGACTAGGACACTGGAATACCAGGGTTTGAATCCCAGCTGAGCCATGGAAACCCATTGAGTAGTGACCTTGGGCAATTTACATTCTTTTTGCTTTAGAAGAGGCAATGGCAAACTTCCTCTGAATGAATCTTGCCAAGAAAACCCTATGGGAGGGTCACAAAAACTTGAAGGCACATAACAGTAAATCTTCCTCTAAAAATAGCACTCAAGGAAGCTAATGATGATGATAAAACCTAGTCATAATGCAGATTTATAATTAAAGCAGAAAAAAACAGAATCCATCTGGGAAAAGAAAAAGTACACAGTTAAAAATTATCAAGACATCAGGAGCTAAAGACCAGTATGACTCTCTCCTTCTTAACTGGGAGCTATTGCAATTGCATTCATCAGCCTCAAAATCTTCCAGGGTGCACTGGCTGACTGCTCCTAATTTTTTTTTTTTTGGGGGGGGGAAGGGATGATAATAGGGCTGAGCAGGTCCAGGTTGTTTCTGCCTGCAAAGTATGGCGTGGGTTGGGAATGTGGCAGTTGTTATGTGTCTGTATCTGTGCAATACAGTGGAGTCAGGGATTCAAACTCCAGCCATAAAAAGCAAGACAGAAATGTTGAGACTAGACAGGGGCACACAGGGATTTGCTTGGAAGGATAGCTGTTTTAAGAAGTAACAGGTGGACTGAACCAGCATGAGAGGTGACCCAGCATCCTGACCTCCAAGCAGTGCTGCAACAGTTAGTAAGACATTACTTTGCTCTCCCTGGATCATGGCTAGAGTTCAGACCACATTATAGGCAACAGTTGGAAAATTGCTTTTGCTTAGAACAGAGATGGGGAACATGGGATTCATATGCTGCATCTGAGTCCCCCCAAGTGTTTCTGTAGCCCCTCAATGATCTTTTCTGATGTTATTGTTGCTATTGTGTGCCTTCAAGTCGTTTCCCACTTCTGGTGACCCTAAGGTGACCCTATCACTGGGTTTTCTGAAGCTGAATGTGTGTGCTCACCCAGTGGGTTTCCATGGCCAAGAGGGGATCTGAACCCTGGTCTCCAAAGTCACAGTCCATTGCTCAAACCACTATCCCACATTGGCTGGTTCTACTATCGAAATCAAGCAGCACAGCAGGTGCCAAACAAGTGCTGCTCTCCATTTAACTTTGCTACCATGACATTGATGTTTGGCACCAACTTCAATGCCAAAAATCCCTGTAAAACACACTTTCTTTTAAAGCCAACCATTACTGCTCCCAGAAGTGCTTGATTGTCATTTGCCATCAAGTCAATTTCAACTTGTACCCTCCCAATTTGTGGAGATTTGTTCCACTCCCCCCCCCCCCCCGTGAAAATGGCAGCTTGCAAATATTCAAGATCCATTGAAAACAATGGTGCATGCGCCTGTGACGCACGCACAGGGCTGCGTGCAAGTGACCCCCCATTTTGTCCCCCTCTGTTTGCTGCCCATGAATGGGCGAGGGTCACAGACTTCAAGTCTATGAAAACGGAGGGGAGACTGTAGTGACAGTGGATGAGAGACCTCCAAGAGCCCCATCTGTCAACTGCCCTGCTTAGGTTTTGCATACTCAGGGCTGTGCCTTTGTTGATTGAGTCAATCTTCCTCCTTTCCTACTGCCTTTCACTTTGTCCAGCATTATCGACCTTTCCAGTGAGTGATGTTGTCTCATGATATGTCCAAAGTATGACAGCTGCAGTTTGGTCAACTTGGCTTCTAGCGAGAGTTCAGGCCTGATTTACTCTGGGACCCATTCATTTCTCTCTCTCTCTCTGTCTCTCTCTTTTTGGCAATCCAGGGTCTCCAGACAACTCTTCTCAAGAACCAACTGCAAATGACCTGATTTTCTTTTTGTTCACTTTACCAAAAGTGGTAATCAGCATCAAAACAAGGTACTCACTCTCAGGCATCTTGTTTTAATGAAAAGTGCTTCTTTCAAAGGGCTTTTGTTGGGAGGGCAGCAATGCTGCAATAGCAGGTTGTGGATGAATCCATTGGGGAGCAGTACACCTTGCATGATGTTTGTAACCCTGAAACAAACATGCTGGTTTGGGCATATGGAGTATCTCTATGCCACCTGCCTGCATTGTTCATTTATGTGTGTCCTCTGCATGTTGTCTGTCTGTAGAGAGGGATGTCTGACAATTTGATTCTAGTGTGACATAGAAATACTTTGCACGGATGGATGGAGGAATGAATTAATGGACAGAATAAACATCTCAGATGCACAGACAAGCACATCCCAGCTGAACTGTCACTGACGGAGCCCTGATAACGCCTGGTGCCAACTCAATGTGATGTCCTTCCCTTGGAACTTGTATTTGCATTCAGCTGAGAGGCTATCAATTGGCATTATGTGCATGGGTGAACTGGCTTGTGGTCGTGACTGCTGGCATGCATGGAGACACCTAGTCTAGGCTTCTTGGCTGACGCATGCTGCAAATGGCTTCTAAATGATAACTCAGCTTCCAATGTGGACCAGCTCCACTGCTACAGAAAAAAGATTTGGATGGCTTTGTCTGTGCACTATAACCTATGATTTATGAAGCATCCCTTGATTGAACTACTAAGAATACATGCTGCTATATGTGTTTCTATTGCAAGCAAAGGCTGGGAGGTGGTATGCTCAGAAAGCCCAATGGAGCTGGCCTTTTTCCACATGCAATAATCTGGATTTCCACTAGACAGCAGCAGACATCAGTACACAAAACTGGACTGAGAAAGGGTGTGGTAATGTTGTGTTCACATAGTGGTGTCCCACTCCCTTCCCTGTTAGCCTCTCAGCCACCCTGGCCACCCTGCCTTTCTCTGCAGCCTTGTAAATCACAGCAGTCACAGACTGCCAAGTACAAACTAATTCAATCTGCAAACAGCCAGGAGCAAGAAACAAGGAACCACAGAGAGAGAACAAGCAGGGGCTGGAGAAAGGAGGCTGTAGGTGGTATTGTGAAAGGCATCCACAAAGACACAGAAAGGAGGGAGACAGAAGAAACAGGGTGAAAGGGAGAAAGGGGACACGGGTGGGTGATTGTGGGGTTGTTTGGGTCATTGCCAAATTGTGATGATCACATAAATTCTGGAAGATGCTGAGCAGCAGATGGGAAAATTGAATCAGCAGTGATTAAAGGGCCATAGACGCCTTCCCCTGTCCACCTTCTGTACCATCTTTGTCTGGGTTTCTATGCAAACTCTGCCTTGCCCTTCTGTCTCTTCTGATATCTAGGAGTGGCTGAGAATTCCATTTGAGTTGGTTTTTGATTTTTTTAAAAAAATTCACCAACATTCAATCATTTCTTTGTGTTCAGGGTGAAAGGAAATTGAGATTTGTTTTTTAAAAATCCACATGGGCAAGAAGCAGAGAGGGACAAATTCATCCCTCCAGGTCCAGGGCCTTGAGAGCTTAACTTTTAAAAGTCAGGGTTTGAAACCAGTGTATTCAGCCATTTTAGTGCTGAATTAGGATTGCCACCTCTCTTCACCTCCCCTCCACCCCCGCCCAGACCAGTTATCTTTAACAGCTTCAAGGTAGGCAGGTACAATATGGTTCCATGCTGAGAAGAGCTGGACTTATTGAATTTGGCTGATGCAGAAGGGGAAGGTTTTCATCCAAGTTTGTTTTTAATATACCCAAAGTTGCACACTTTCTATTCAGAGCAGAAAGAGCATGAAGTTTGAAAAACTCAGAGGTGGATGAAAGGGAAACTGGCAGGTTTCCCATCCCTAATGTGATCAGAACTGTTTATTGCAGGGACTGCAGTGACAACACATCACAGGGGCATAGTTTTCCCCTTCCAGTGGGTAATAGTGTGCTGTGTTGTTGGGACTGTAAATTTTGCATGTTATATTTAAATTATGAATTCTCCATCTCATTTCTGCATCGATCTGTTGTTTCTTGGGAGGGTGTGTGTGCCCACATTTATTTTCAGACACAACCTTATGCTTCCTTTTTTGTGGGTAGCTTCTCCTGCATGCAGTTTTTCAATAAGTGAACTGCTATGTAAAATTTTGAGGAAGATTCCAGTTGGCATATTTATCTAGGAAGTGTGAATTAGGCTGGTTCACTTACAAAAGAAACACAGGGCCTTATCACACGGGGTCTAAAACAGTCCCATCCCTGCGCCATCCCTGCGCCATCGCGTTCCCCCCCCCGTGTTTCCACACGACGTCGCAGAGAAACCCCGCCCATCCCTGCGCCATCCCTGCACCATCGCGGATCCTTGTCCCGTGTTTCCACACGACGTCGCAGAGAAACCCCATCTATCCCTGCGCCATCCCTGCGCCATTCTGGCATCACCCGGCATCATCCCCGTTCTTTTGAATGCCGGGTTCTTTTGGGAATTACTTTGCTGATGCCGGAATGATGCAGCTTTCTAGGGAAAAGGAACCGTGGTGGCGCAGGGATGGCGCAGGGATGGGACTGCTTTAGACCCCCGTGTGATAACGTCCACAGGCAAACTCATTTCTCCTCCATAAGTGGGGCAGAGGTGGGGCCAGCATGGTCCCCACTCCCACAATTCCAGAAATGTCAGGTCCTTATTCTCACACCATTAACAAAGGAGAAGAGCTATAACCAGGAGAACCAAAATAAGAGGACACAACTGTTCTCTTACACTATCACTGATGCTATGGGAGAAGTTGCTGAAATGATTTTGAGCCAGTTCTTCATTGGGGTGACCATCACCATATGCAAGGGATGGAATAAGGGCCAGTATAATCTCCAGCTATCCCAGTTTGGCACGGATAGTCCTGATTTATCCTCTGGTGCCCCCTTTTTCAAGTCCTAGTTTCACTGTCTTCCTTCCACTTTCCTTCTTTTGTCCCCAGTTTTCTTTAATTACTGCAAAGTGAGTTCAAAATGCAAAAGCAGTTTGCACTCATCTAACTCAGCAGGGGGAGAGGAGGGGGCATGTGTCTTGCACTTCCCAGTAGGCTCAGGCAAAAGCAAACTGTTGCAACCTCTGCTAGCTTGCTTGTTTTTCCTCATTCAAACTTTTGCCACCTTGACCAACCTTGATGTTGCTTGTCACATGTACCCCACTTTCATATGTGAAATTATGGAAGGTATGGACCAGAACCTGCAGCAAATGGTCACATGAGAGTTTTTCTTAGGTCTATATGTCACATCCCTTCAAACCTAACCCAGAGAAAACCATATGCCATTTTTTAAAACTTCCTTTCTCTTTCTCTCTTACTAGAAAATATTGGCTAGACTTATTTTCTATTTCTTTATTTTGTATTAATATTAAAATCTACAACCTGCTGTCACATATCATTTATAAACAGCCATGCAATAAAAATACAGTAGGCTCTTGGTATCCACTGGAATTTGATTCCAAGATCCTCTATGGATAACAAAATCTGTGAATGTTCAAGTCTCATTAAATACAATGGCATAGTAAAATGGTGTCCTTTATAAAAAAAAATGGCAAAAGCAATATTTGCTTTTTGGAATTTATATATGTATATATATATATATATATATATATATATATATATATATTGTAATACTTCCAAGTTTTGGATGGTAGAATCTGTAGATAAAGAATCTGTGGTATGGAGGGCCAACTGTACAGACATCATGCAATGTATAATTATTTCCTTTTAAAGGAACAATACTGGGGGAATTGTAATACCCCACCTTGCTTCCTCAAGTGTAATCTCTATAAATGTGGTAAGAGGGGAACATCAGCTTTTAGAGGAATAACTGTTTAATGTTTAATACAAGCATTTGTTACTGCTTCCTACTTGAATACAGTCATTCCAGACCAAGGACGTTATCACACGTGGGCCAGAAAGCGGAAATAAAAGTGGAAATGAGGCATCCCGAAAATAAACGGGAAATAGCCCTTGTTTCCGCATATGTCATTACCTTCATTGCGCATTTACAGTAAGTGTATCGAACGTCCACACACAAGAGAAAAAAACCCGTAATTGTAGCTGAAATGAGCCTCCTGCACATGCGCAGAGAGAGGAATGCTCGCTGGAACCATGGCAACAGCGGGGAAATGCGCCACAATACGTATTTGGTTATCAGACCTACGGTAAATGCGAAATGATTCCCGTCATGCAATTGCAATTCCTGAAGAAACCGAAATTCAAAAGATCTCAGATCATTCCGCTTTCTGTCGGGGTTCTGTCGGGGTTCTGTGTGACGTCATGTGAAAACACGGGCCAATAATACGTATTAGGTCGGGATTTCGTGTGGATTTTGTTTGGATTGGGCCCCGTGTGATAACATCCCTAGACTATCTAAACACATGTGGTGATGCCCAGAGAAAGGCATCAAAATTTAGGGAGGTGGGTGTCATCTCTTATCCCATGGCTGCTTTGAGCCTTGCCTGTTTCTCTCCTCTTGAGTCAGTGCAGCTGCAACCAAAGCCAGAAGGCACTGAAAATCTGTGGGACTTTTCTGAGCAATTGGATCTGTCAGATTGGATTAGTTGCTTCTGCTGGCCAGGCTCAGGCACCCACCAGGCAGGCAGAGAGAGGCCCAGCTGGGCAGAGTCACTCCCCATCAGCTGAAGACAGCTCGTCCCAGTATTAGAGCTGGCATGCTATGAAATACCATGCCAAGCCGCAGACTGGGGAAAGTGATCACTCTACTAGGCCATGGTGAGTTGTCTGGAGCTGTGTGGACCACATAGGGTTCCTTGTGCACACTGCATGTTGATAGTCCTCATGACAGAATAGAGGAAGCCTGAAGTGACAAAACCCTCACAGAAGAGTATAAGAAACAGCATACAGGTTGAGTCTCCCTTATCCAAAATGGTTGGGATCAGAAGTGTTTTGGATTTTGGAGTTTTTTGGATTTTGGAATATTTGCATATGCATCTGGAAGACGGCATGGTGTAGTGGTTTGAGTTTTGGATTACAACTCTGGAGACCAGGGCTCGGTTCCCCACTTGGCCATGAAGCTCATTGGGTGACTTTTGGGTAAGTCACATGCTCTCAGCCTCAGGGGAAGGCAATGGCAAACCTCTGCTGAAGAAATCTTACCAAGAAAACCCTATGATAGGATTGCTTTAGGGTCTCCACAAGTTGGAAATGACTTGAAAGCATACAACAACAACAAATGAGATATCTTGGAGATGGGACCCAAGTCTAAACATGAAGGTAATTTTATACAGAATATTTTTGATAATTTTGTTTATGAAAGAAAAAGTTTGCATACACGTAACCATCAGAAAGCAAAGGTGTCCCTATCTCAGCCACCCATGTGGACAATTTTGGATTTTGGATCAGCCCTGGTGGCGCAGTGGTTAAATGCCTGTACTGCAGCCACTCACTCATAGACCACAAGGTTGCGAGTTCAATACCAGCCAGGGCTGAGGCTCGACTCAGGCCTGCATCCTTCCGAGGTCGCTAAAATGAGTACCCAGCTTGTTGGGGGGCAATCAGCTCACAGTTGTAAACCGCTTAGACATCCCATAGCGTGATATGAAGCGGTATATAAATAAGCTGCTTTGCTTTTTGCTTTTGGATAAGGGAGACTCAATCTGTACTTGAGATCTGACTTTTAGTCCCAACTTGAATAGAAACATTGAACCAAGGGAACACAGCTAGATGTTGACTCATCAAGTTTCCATTGATTAAGCAGGTCTATTCTAGTTGGGAATAACAATTGGATTTAGGCATATGGTGGGACTCAGGGCTGTCATCATTTATTTGCCTCTCCAAATAAGAATTCCACACTGCATGGAAGTTTTCCTCAGTGCTCAAATTTCTAGCATTGCAGAGACAGAAACACTGAGGGCTCATTCCCACTATGATTTAAAGCAATTTGCAATTCAGGTTATATGTGCATCATCCACACTTAAAGTGGTTTCAGGACTGACTGCACTCAGTCTTAATTGCGGTGAAGTGAGGCAAATGCAAAAAACTTGCTGTTTTCGAAGATAGATCTTTTTGTGGTTCTTTTCAAAAGAATCAATTTTATAGCTTGTTGAACAAGTGAGAATGATGTTCAGAAATGAACCACATTGTACTGGAGGGGACATACTAATGACAGAGGGGATTGGCAAAGGGGTGTAACCCATCCAGCCTCTGGTTTTTTGAAATCCACCATTTTTCCTCCTCTCGGCGCTGCCAAGAGTGATGTCCTTTTTCTGCTGTGGTGGCTTTTTTATTTTCCATATTTAAACACTTCAAAGCAGTCCCTGTGAATCTAGTAATGATCTAGCTGGTTTTGCTTTTTGTCCTGTTCATCCTGAATAATACTTTGAAGAGGTAAGACTACTTTTGGAGTGCTTTCCTTAGTGAGGGGGATCTAGCATAACTTTTTAAATTAATTTTTTGACAGGTTATACAATCTTCTGTTGTTCTATAGGATCTCTAGAGCGAGTTATGGGTCTCCTGACAGGATTCCTCATTGCTCTAGCACGCATTGGACCATGGGTACCCGCCGCAGATGTCAGGAGGGTGGGTGTGATCTATGGGCACATGATATGACTTAAATCTTTACCGGAAAAAAAGACCATATATCCAATCCTTTGTATTTGCATGGATTTAATTTTATGAGCCATTGCTTTCATGCCATAAATTCTCTGGCATGACTCCTGGGGTCCCCATAGAGGGAACATGGCTGGATCAAAAAGTTGATGGAGGGATGGGAGGTTGTATTGGTGCCATTTGGTTATCCCTGGCATGAAATCACACAGGAAGGGAGGGTGTGCCCAGCTGGTCAATGGTTGCTTGTAATGGGATATAAATAAATAAATATAGTATTATTATTGTTGTTGTTGTTGTTATTATTATTATTATTATTATTATTGCTGATGCCCACCTACCTATGCCCTCCCACCTTTGTGCCCTTTATGTCCATCCCTAAACCCCTGCCACAGCGCCATTTTTAAAAAGCCTCCCATGCAGTTTCTACTCCGACTGGCTCCTTGGCATTGCAGGCCCCTTTTATATCTGCCGGCTTTCCCCCGCTCCATTCTTCAATTAGCCATGGCAGATTCATTGAAAAAAGGTGGGAGGGGGATTGCTTGGAAAAGGGAGGAGACGATAGATTTGATAGCGATTTGGAGTAAGGAGCTGGTGCAGATGCAACAAACCATAGCTACAGCAATATAGATATTTATAACAATATTGCCTTCAAGATGAGAGAGAAAGGACATGATAGGATGGGACCGGAGTGTAGGACAAAAGCCAAGGCTATAAAATGGTATCCCCCCCCCCATTTTATTTAATTTACAAACATATAATACAAAACAAACATTAACCATAAAAAACAAACATACATTCTATCTTCTCATCAGCTTTTCAAACTCTTGTGATTATATCAAGCAAATCTATGATTATATTCTTCCTTTCAATCACTATTTCACCGTACAATCCATTTTCCCAATCCTTTTTATTTTTACCTTGATCTAACTGAGTTCTATAGTCCAACATACTTAATTTCAGTCCCTTATATATTACAATATATACCTAGTACCAAATTTCAGTTGTCCTATAACCCATTATTTGCTGGTCTTGATCTCAAACTGTGACCATTTTTTCTTACAGTACTGCATTCATAGATTCCAGTCATCATCCCATCCACTCTTATAAGTATTATCTAAACACATTGTTACTTTATCTAACCTCATCATCTCTACACACTTAATTAACCAATCATCCATTGTCAGTACGCTGTTTTCTTTCCATTTTTGTGCATATATCATTCTAGCTGCTGTATTTAAATATAGTATAAATTTTAAATGTTTCCTATCCTTTTCTCCCTCTACCATGTTTAGCAGAAAATATTCTGGTGTCATCTTTATAGGTATCTGTAATATTGTTTGTAACGTTTTATGTATTTCTTTCCAAAACTTCGATGCAACCAGACATGTCCACCAGAGATGATATAGAGATCCATCGTTCCTCTCACACTTCCAACATTTACCTACTTCTTGACCTCGACTTTTAGCCAATTTGTTGGGTGTATGATACCACCAGTGCAGCATTTTATAGAAGTTTTTTTCAAGTCCATACATAACGTAAATTTTAAATCTTGATTCCAGGCCCTTTCCCATCTATCCATATGAATCTGATAACCAAAATTTTGTGGCAATTTTATCATACAATTCTTAACTATTTCTGATTCTGATTCAATTTTTAACAGTATCTTGTAGATTTTAGATATGGTTCCTTTTGTTGATTCTATCAAGACTTCATCTAATTCATCCAGGTCTCTTTTAAATCCCTCTAACTTGAGGTTCTTTTTAAATCTTTCCCTTAACTGACAATATGTAAACCAGTAATGACCTTGTTCATCAATCTTGTTACATGTTTTCATTCTCAGTGTCCTCCCTTTCCAATAAAGGATTTGATTGTATCTTAGGCATTCATTTATTTGCGTTTTATGACCTATTGACCACACTTTTTGCGGAGATAGCCAATTCGGAATTTCTCTATATATCTTGTTTTTAACTTTAGTCCATACTCTTAACAGAGCTCTTCTAACTATGTGGTCATTGAATTCCTTGTTCACATCTGCTCTTTAATACCAGAGGTAGCCATGCCACCCATTTATTTTGTTAAAACCTTCTAAGTTTAGCATCTTGACATCTTCAATGTTATTCAATTGCGAATCCAATCTAATGCGCAAGCATGATAGTATAGTTTAAGGTCTGGAACTCCCAATACACCTCTTTCTTTTGCATCTTTTAAAGTTTTCCATTTTAATGGAGGTTTTTCCCCCCAGCCCATATAAATTTTGAGATCTCAGCTTCCCACTGTATGAGTGGTTTGTCATTCAGTAGCACCGGTATATTTTGAAATAAAAACATTATCCTGGGTAGAATGGACATTTTCATTACCGAGATTTGACCCAAAAGTGATAGCTTCAAGTTTGTCCATTTTACCAAGTCCTCTTTGATCTCTTTCCATATCAGACCATAATTGTTGTCAAATAGACTTGAGTTCTTTTTACAGAGTGTTATACCCAGATATTTAACTTTCCTACAGATTTGGAAGCCAGATTTCTTCTGTAATATTATAGCTTCTTTTTCCAATGTGTTTAATGTTAGGATGTTTGATTTAGTTTTGTGAATTTTGAAACCCACATATGTACCAAATTCCCCAATGACTCTCATCACATGTTCAATTATATCGTTAGGTTCCTCTAAAAAAAGTACCAGGCCCGGATTTTATATTTATATCCTTTAATTTGGGTCCCTTTAATCTTATTGTCATCTTTTATCTATTTAATTAGAATTTCTAAAATTAGGATAAATAGTAGCGGTGATAGCGGGCATCCCTGTCTTGTCCCTTTTGTAATTTGACAGACTTTGGTTCTCTCTCCTTTCACAATTACCTGAGCTTGTTGCTTTTTGTATACTGCTTGAATCCAATTTACAAATGTATCTCCAAAATCCAATGTTTTCATAGTGTGTATCATAAAATCCCATTTTACAGCATCAAATGCTTTTTCAGCATCTAGAAATATTAAGGCTGCTTTCCCCCCTGGATTTTTCTCATAGTATTCTACTATATTTATTATTGTCCTGATGTTTTGTTTCATGTGTCTTTTGGGGAGGAAACCGAAGCGGCAATTTAAGAAGGCTAACCAGCTTGCAAATAGGAGTGGAAGTGGAGCAATAACCATACCCTTCTTTCATTAGCTGAAGGCGATATTTGCTGGCAATG